>CM035430.1:107876731-108476731 GCA_020310875.1 Ceratopteris richardii
GCTTGGAGCACAACACACAATACTCATAGTATTACCACTAGAATGTACAAAGATAAGTAGCCCATTAGGGCAATAGGCGTATATACAAGCTGGGGGGAAAAAACCTCCTAAAGAAGGAAAGAAGTGGCCCAACAGTCCTAGTGTGTTCACACACACCATTACCTAAATATATCAACAAATCCCCTGTGCGAGTGATGCGGTGAACAAGGAGCTAGTATCATGTATATGTAAGAAAATAATAGCATAGCGGAATATACATATAGACAGAGTTGAGAGAAAAACGCAGACAAAGATAGATGCAAACTCAGAGATGGAGAACTCAAATTCTCAGATTGCCGAGCATAAGGCAGTTACAATGATGGTGTTGTCCACCCGTGCGCTCCCAATGTGGAGCTTGATGGTGATCTAGATAGACCCTAGATGAAGGGCTTACTAGTGTGCAATGCTATGTAAAGCTCAACATGGGCCGTGCTTGTATAGCTTTTACAAGGCGATTCGATATAGATAAATGTAGTTGGGAGATACAAAATAGTCGGTAAAATATATGATCCAACAATATCTTCATGACTAGAAGTCCTACCATCCCTGGACCTCGCAGAAGGGGGCAAGCCCTGCTCTGCATTCCCCCCATTAAGGTTTTATAAGGAAATCGCACGATGCCATAGGGCCTTTATTTTCACCTTAAATGGCAACCTAATGGCCTGGAAGTTTATGCCCTACCTAACCTAACGGCTAGGCTCAAAAAGATCATCTACAACCATCACACATAGACCTCATCTATCTTGGAAGTTAGGGTTCCACAAATGTCCGGGCTCTCATAATGACTTCTCCTCATAATGGGGGCCTTACAACTTAGATGTTGGAGACCTCTTAATCTCCAAAGGTTTGATCTATACTGACTTAAGAACACTTCTATGTCAGTTATAAACCAAACTTTACACAAACAATGTTCTTCTTTACCAAAACTTCATGCAACACTTCTCTGAGTGAAGAAGTGTCTACTTCAGAAAGTCTGCTTCAGAAATCCACTTCATTACCTGCATAAAGTTTCAAATTTCTTCAAGAAAATGATGCACAAGTATTCGCAATACCTTTGCGCAAATATGTCAATCATTAGTTCTCAAAACTAATCACCAAAAGTTTAATTTGATCATTAAGATCAAAGACATGTTAGAAAATGTCTCTCAGAAGTTGCGCCTTCGACATAGTCAACTTCTTAAGTTGATTTCTCCCAATCTGAAACCCGTTTTGCTAAATGCTTTTAGCCATAGCTTCCTTATCTTCTAACTTAAATTTTAAGTGCTGACTCATCAAAAACTTTACAGTATACACTCAGATCTGATCAAAATACTGAGACGGAAAAGTGCGCTACTCTCAGACTTCAGTTTCCAAAGTTCACATATGAATGTTCCTATTGATCATTCTCACACTAGGAGAGGAATTAGATTCTGAAACTCTAGACATAGCTTCATTAGCTTCTCAATTAGATGTGTACAAAAGGATTTCTGATCCACGTGATCAGACATAGAGCACTCAGAGAAAAACCTGTCGCTATTTTCTGGGAAAAAACTCTCTACACATCTTTCTGAAGTTTGTCATCTACAAATGACTCTCTTACTTCTCCTCTACTAATTCTTGTCATTATTAACTTATATATACATGACTTTAGACTCATCCCGCATCTATGACATTGCTCCTTATCATCCTAAGAGTTTAGCTATACTCAGTTTACAAGATTCTTCACTTATATGTAGATATGTGTACAAGACATCAATCTGAAATCTTCTTCACTTTCACAAATGTCTTCCTTCACTTCATTCTGACCATAAGCTTTCTTGAAGATCTGTTTAATCATCAATTTGTGATTGGCTTGTTCCAACAACTCCCCCCCAATCACTAATTGTGATTATTCCATTCTTCTTCACTCCTGCCATCTCCTTGAATCTCTCTAGCTTAGGTCCATCCAAGCTCTTTGTCATCATATCTGCCACTTGTTCTTTTGTTGGAGTGTACATCACTTCAATCTCTTTATCAAGTACCTTTTCCCTCAAGAAATGATACTGAATCTCTATATGCTTAGTCCTAGCATGAAAAACAGGG
Organism: Ceratopteris richardii; assembly: GCA_020310875.1. Lineage (NCBI taxonomy): Eukaryota > Viridiplantae > Streptophyta > Polypodiopsida > Polypodiales > Pteridaceae > Ceratopteris > Ceratopteris richardii. The sequence continues at coordinate 107,878,832 of CM035430.1, forward strand.
TTAGCTGCCAAATACAAAGAACTCATATTGTCTCCAAAAATTATTGGAGTACTATGATCAGTCTCAAAACTTTTCATCAAGGTCTTCAACCATATCACTTCTTTTGCAGCTTCTACCATTCCCTTATACTCAGCTTCTGTGGATGATAAAGCAACTGTATGTTGCTTCCTTGAACACCAAGAAACTAGCTTATCTCCAACATAACAGAGATACCCATGAGTAGACCTTCTATCATCTGAGTCACCTGCCCAATCTACATCACTAAACACTTTGATTATTGTGTCAGAAGTGAAACCATAGTACAACCCTTCACTTAGGGTTCCTTTGATATATCTGAGTACCCTTTGGGCTGCAATCCAATGAGTCTTCTTTGGACAATGCATGAATTGTGACAACACACCTACTGCATATGATAAATCTGGTCTTGTCAAGGTAGCATAGATTAAACTACCTACCAAACTCTGATATTTCTTCATGTCATTGAATTCTTCACCTCCATACCTGCTTAATTTATGATTTACCTCCAATGGTGTAGTTGAGGTCTTGCAGTCTTCCATATTAAACTTGACTAGAAGATTCTTCAAATATCTCTCTTGTGAAACATATACTCCATGTTGAGTATACACAATCTGCATTCCTAGAAAATAAGATAAGTTTCCCAAATCACTTATCTTAAACTCCTTCTCTATTTGCTTTTTGAGTTCATTGATTCCTTGAGCATCTGTTCCTGTAACAATAATATCATCAACATAAATGCACATGTAAATGTATCCATTTTCACTTGCCTTCACTAGCAAGCTACTATCTGCCTTTGATGCTTGAAATCCACATTCATTCAAGAACTTGACCAATCTGTAATTCCAAGCTCTTGGGGCTTGCTTCAACCCATATAAAGCTCTCTTGAGCTTACACACATAATCTGATCCAATTGATTCCATGAAGCCTTCTGGTTGCTCCATATATACTTCATCTGCAATGTATCCATTTAAAAATGCATTTTTCACATCCAATTGTGATAATTTCCATCCCTTACAAGCAGCAATAGCAATCAATGTTCTAATTGTAGACATTTTAGCAACAGGACTAAAGGTTTCATCATAATCTACCCCATAAGTTTGGGCATAACCTTTGACCACAAGTCTAGCCTTATATCTAGACACTTTACCATCTGCAAACCTCTTTGTTTTATATACCCACTTGCATCCAATGACCTTCTGATTCTTTGGTCTTGGTACTAATTCCCAAGTTTCATTTTCAAGTAGAGCATCATACTCTTCCTGCATTGCCTTCTCCCAATTCTGTTTACCTTTGGCTTCTTCATAAGTGGTTGGATCTTCTTCTGTCTTCACAATGTAGGCATAATCTTTTGTTGTTAGGAAAGATGTATCATAACTATACCTTATAGGTTCTTTCCTTTCCCTTGTAGATCTTCTGATTTCTGCACTTCTCGAAGTTTCAGCCTCATTTGATTCTGGATCAAATCTTGGCCCTTCTTCTACATGATCCTGCAATCTACTTTTAAAGTCAACTTCATCAACAACTTCTTCACACACTTTTACTTTTGCCTTTCCTTTCCTTTGTATTTCTTCAACACCTGAAAAATCATTTGGTGATCCTACATACCATGTATTTTGCTCATCAAATGTCACATCTTTGGTAACAAGAAATTGCTTTGTGGATGGATTCCACAACCTGTAACCCATCTGTCTATCATCATATCCAATAAACACATACTTCTCTGCTTTTGGTTCTAGCTTATGTCTTAATTGTGAAGGAACATAAGCATATGCAATACATCCAAATACCTTACAATGATCAAGGGTAGGTTTCTTACCCCACCATGCTTCATAAGGGGTTCCTCCATCCAAAGCTTTGCAAGGCAACCTATTCACAAGGTATGTTGCAGTGTTAATAGCTTCTGCCCATAAGTAATTTGGACAATTCTTTTCCTTCATCATGGCTCTTGCAAATTCTACAAGAGTCCTATTTCTCCTTTCTGCTACTCCATTCTGTTGAGGGGAATACCTGCAAGTTACTTCTCTTTTTATACCTGCATTCCACAAATAATCATCAAACTCTTTAGAGAAATACTCTCCCCCTCCATCTGACCTTAACCTCTTAAGCTTTTGCCCTGTGATCCTTTCTGCATAGGCATGAAAATGTTTGAATGTCTTGAAAACTTCTGATTTATCCTTGATTACATATAAAGTAATCCACCTGGTTGCATCATCAACAAACAACACATAATATCTGGATCCATTTATGCTATAGTCCCTTGAGGGACCCCATACATCTGTATGAACCAATTCAAGCATATTTGAATGCTTGTACCCTGATTTGTTATAAGAACTCTTATGTGCTTTACCTAATTGACAAGCTTCACACTTGTACACCATATGTTGCCCTTCAATATTTGGCAATCCAAGCACCACCTGATTCTTTGACATTTCCTTTATAGCTCTCTCATTGAAATGACCTAGCCTTTTATGCCATAGGTCTAATTCAGATACCTTTTGACTTCCATAGGTGAATAATGCATGTCCCACATTACCTTGGACTTTGAGAGTGAACAATCTTCCTTCCTTTTTACCTGCAATTATGTTTCTATATCCCTGATTTGGATCTTGCACATAAACACCATCATTTGTGAATCTTACCTCATATCCTTTCTCCACAATTTGCCCTACACTTATCAAATTTTTAGGAATAGTAGGAACATAAAGTACCTTGCTCAGAAGTGTACTTCCATTCTTTGTCTTCACTGATCCAATGCTCTCCACTTTATGTTTGGTATTGTCACCTGTTTGAACTGTATGTCCACTCACCCTTGCTTCCATATCAGTCATCAAGGATAGATTCCCACTCAGATGATTGCTACACCCTGAGTCAATATAAAACACTCTTTGATCTTCTCCCATTGATTCATGAGTTGCATTCAAGATGAGAGTCATGTCATCCTTCTGATCTGATGCATAATTATAATAATTATTGTTGTAGGACTGAGATTGGAAGTTTCTTCCACCTCCTCTACCATATGATGTCCTACCACCTCTTCCTCTGAAGTTGCCTCTTTGGTTTCTGCCTCCTCTACCTCTTTGATTATAATTCTGATTATTGCTTCCACCAATTTGATTGTTATACCAACAATCATTTGCCAAATGATTTGTTCTGCCACAAATCCAACAAGCTTTAGCATTATCTTTGTTCTTACCTCCTCTTCCTTTACCTCTGAAATTCATCTTTCCCTTTGTGAAGTTAGCTTGATTTGAATTCCCTTCATCATCATTCGATTGCTTTCCCTTGCCATTCTTTTTCTTGTCCTTGGAGTACATAGCTTGACTTGTACTTCTATCATTGTCTGCTTTAAGATCCTGCTCAAAGGTTAGCATGTGACCTAGCAATTGATTAAGATCAGGAGTAAAGTGATCAAGTGACAACTCTATGGACAATATGAAAGGCTTCCACTTCTCATCTCCTCTCAGACCTGTAAGTATTTGTCTTACCAACTTTTCCTCTTCAATGTCTTCATCCACTGCTCCCAAGCTATCTGCAATATCCTTCATCCTTGCCACATAGTTAGAAATTGATTGTGAGCTCTTCTTCTTGAAGGTTGTGAACTCAGCCCATAGTGAGGACTTCCTTGACTTAGTTGTATTTTGGAAATGCTCTTCCAAGGCATTCCAAACATCTATAGCACTTTCCAAACCTCTAATGTGAGGTAGAAGGTAATCATTTACAGCCATGTAGATGATACTCCTTGCTTGAGCATCCTTTCTCATCCAAGTCTTCAACATTGCAAGCTCTTCCCTAGTAGGAATACTAGGATCTGCAAATTCAGGTTTTTCTTCATCTCCTGTAATAAATGCTATAAGGTCTTTTGCTCATGAGGTGTGCTTCCATCCTCATGGACCATGCTGGATAGTTCTCCCTATCTAGCTTATCAATCTGCAAGCTTTCTCCCATCCTTGACCTTCTGTATCTGCAATTACTATGGTTTATGAGGAGAAAGTGTACCTTTGATATAGTCTTTGTCCTTCTTGATTCTTTCGAACTCGTGCTCTGAACTTCTGCAAGTTATCTTCAATAATTTGTCCTTGTCCTCCTTTGATTTGGAATATCTTCAATATATGCACCAGTCGGAACTTCAATTGTCTTTTCTTCTCTTGTATTTCACCTTCAGCTCTCATACCACTGTTGGAGACCTCTTAATCTCCAAAGGTTTGATCTATACTGACTTAAGAACACTTCTATGTCAGTTATAAACCAAACTTTACACAAACAATGTTCTTCTTTACCAAAACTTCAAGCAACACTTCTCTGAGTGAAGAAGTGTCTACTTCAGAAAGTCTGCTTCAGAAATCCACTTCATTACCTGCATAAAGTTTCAAATTTCTTCAAGCAAATGATGCACAAGTATTCGCAATACCTTTGGGCAAATATGTCAATCATTAGTTCTCAAAACTAATCACCAAAAGTTTAATTTGATCATTAAGATCAAAGACATGTCAGAAAATGTCTCTCAGAAGTTGCGCCTTCGACATAGTCAACTTCTTAAGTTGATTTCTCCCAATCTGAAACCCGTTTTGCTAAATGCTTTTAGCCATAGCTTCCTTATCTTCTAACTTAAATTTTAAGTGCTGACTCATCAAAAACTTTACAGTATACACTCAGATCTGATCAAAATACTGAGACGGAAAAGTGCGCTACTCTCAGACTTCAGTTTCCAAAGTTCACATATGAATGTTCCTATTGATCATTCTCACAGTAGGAGAGGAATTAGATTCTGAAACTCTAGACATAGCTTCATTAGCTTCTCAATTAGATGTGTACAAAAGGATTTCTGATCCACGTGATCAGACAGAGAGCACTCAGAGAAAAACCCGTCGGAAAAAACTCTCTACACATCTTTCTGAAGTTTGTCATCTACAAATGACTCTCTTACTTCTCCTCTACTAATTTTTGTCATTATTAACTTATATATACATGACTTTAGACTCATCCCGCGTCTATGACATTGCTCCTTATCATCCTAAGAGTTTAGCTATACTTAGTTTACAAGATTCTTCACTTATATGTACATATGTGTACAAGACATCAATCTGAAATCTTCTTCACTTTCACAAATGTCTTCCTTCACTTCATTCTGACCATAAGATCTGTTTAATCATCAATTTGTGATTGGCTTGTTCCAACATTAGAGCACCATGGATCATTTGTGGTCACATGAGGGTGGAGTATTGAGCATATCTAGCAGTATAAGGAAGTGCTAAGCTATTTGGAAATCACTCCACAAAAGGAAGTAAGCCCAAAGCTTTGCGGAAAGCTACAAACTTCTCCCTAGGTAGAGCCTTTGTGAAAAGGTCTGCAATGTTCTCTTGCATGGGCACATATGCCAAGATGATCTCCCTAGCTGAGAACCTCTCCCTGACATAATGATAATGCACCTCAATGTGCTTAGTGCAAGCATGGAACATAGGGTTCCTTGCAACTTCCAATGCGTTCTAACTATCAATGAAGATGGTAGTGCTAGAAGATTGACCAACACCCAAATCAGCCATAAGATGTCTGAGCCATAGACACTCAACGGTCGTTGTGAAAGCTACCCTATACTCAACCTCACAATTGGAAGTGGCCACAGTAGGCTACTTCTTGCTCAACCAAGATATACATGAACTACCAAGCATGAATCAAAATCCACTAGTGGACACATGAGTGTCATAGCAACCAACCCAATCAGAGTCAAAAAATGCATGCAAATCTAGCGGTAGTGATCCCTCCTTGGGATAAAACAACCCAAGTAATCGAGTATCGCTCAAGTAGCAAAAGATGCGCTTAACCGCCTGCCAATGCTTGAATCTTGGGCAATGCATAAACGTGCTCATCTGTGAGACAACAAACCGAATATCTGGCCGAGTAATGCATTGAAGCATCCAATAGCCTGCTGATAGAGAATAGCATCAAATGCATCTCCAGCATCACGAAGACTCAATCTTAAATAAACCTGTCTCCATAGGAGTGGCAATAGGTTTACAGTCTTCAAGGACAAAACGCTACGATAATGTGTCAATATATCTCATTTGACACAAAGCCATTCCATCAACGTGCATAAATTGAATGCCCAAATAATGATGCAAATGCCCCAAATCAGACATCTCAAATGAGGCATGCAAATCACCCTTAAACTCAGCAATATGCTTCTCATGAGGATCAATGCGCAACATGTCATCAACATGTACCACAATGATCAAAAGTACATCATTAGCATGCTTAACATATAACGTGCTTTCAGTTGGACTGTTCTCAAAACCATGTGCAATCAGATAGGCATGTATCTTTTCATACCAAGCATGTGGTGCTTGTTTCAAACCATATAAAGCGTTTCTTAACCTACACACCTAGTTTTCATGCCCTTCCTGCACAAAGCCACAGGGCTGAAAAACATACACTTCTTCATGCAAGTCACCATTCATAATGTTGTTTTAATGTCCGACTGATGTACATTCCAAGCATGATGAGTTGCAAGTGCGCATATGCTACGAACAGTAGTCATTTGGCATGTAGGTGCAAAGATTTCATCAAAATCAATGCCTCTTTCCTATGCATAACCTTTTGCAACAAGCCCAGCCTTATACCTGTCAACTGTTCCATCACGCTTACGGTTTAGCTTGTAAACCCACTTAGTGCCAATGGCCTTCTTGCCAGGATGCAAGCCACACAAAGACCAAGTACCATTCTTCATTATAGGATCATATTCAGATTGCATAGCAGCCATCCAATTTTCTAAATTTTGTGCCTCATCAAATGAAACAGGCTCATTCTCATCACATAGACTAGATGCAGCCATAGCATAAAAATGTGATGCAAAAGAGGCACTATGAGAGCTTGAACGAGTGCGATATGATAGTGGTGCATCTAATTTGCTATCACGCAAGGTCTGCACCAACCATTTAAGCATAGTTTTTTCCTCCTCAATATCAGATCTCTTATCAACAAGTCCATCATGTAAATTTGCATCAGAAATGGGATGTTCTGCATCATCACATGAGACCTGCAAAGGCTAAGAAGTTTCGCCATTAGGACTAGCACTAGACTCTCCACCTATAAAAAGAGGCAAAAAAGTATCATACATGTCTTTCGAGCTAACAGATGTCTCCTTAGTACATGAAAGCAATGGCTAAATAGCATCTTCCACAAAAACAACATCACGGCTAACCACAATGCATTTAGTCTGTGGACGATACACACCTGGGCAAAGAGGACACCATTTCAGATTTCTATAGGCATAGCAAACTAGCAAAATTTAGATGAACAAAGCGTGCATGCCATAGCTTTGCATCTGACATAGCCTGAGAATCATGTACTACACATGCTGAATCATTTACAGATCTTTCATAGCCAATCTTTGCTAATGCAAAAATTAATAACATTTTTTTCTTGATCCTTGGCACAAACAAAACATCTGACAAAAAGAAGGACTACCATCAAAAGTAGTCAAAATGATCTTACCAACTCTCACAACAGGATAAGAGGAGTTTTTGGTGCATGTAACAGTATTCCCTATAGGGGCAGGCTTGAGTGAAGAGAAGAAACTGCGCTGCGAGGTAATATGTTTGGTTTCCCCATTGTCAAAGTACCAAACATCTGAGTCTACTGTAGACATGCACTACTCATGAGAATATGGGTCGAAACTGCAAATAGTAGTAAACCCCCATTCTTCTTCCTGCACAAGATTAGTAGACTCTGTTTTTGGTGTAGAGGCCTCTGCAACAACCATTCCAACCTCTTTCTTCTTTGCCTCTTTAGCAACCAATTTTGGACAGTTCTTTATGATATGATGATTTACTTTATAGTACTTGCTAAACAATTTCTGCTTTTTTGATTGCTTTTCATCTTTGTCTTCCCTCTTCGATTGTGTAGAATTAGCCGATTTCTGCTTATTAATTGAAGAGCTCCATTTTTCTTTGCCCTTCTCACTAGCCAAGAAAGCATGATCTGCAACACGCATAATAGACCTATTCTGCTTGGATTGATCTTCCTACAACACAATAGAGACTAACTCCTCAAATGACAACGCATTTGGATTACCTTTCATCATCAAATGAAGAGTAGAAGCAAAACTCTGATATGAATCAAGAAGACCATTTAGAATGGTCTGCACAAGTGAGCTGTCTGGTATAACCTCATCAACAGAAATCAATTATTCTTTGAAATCCTTGATCTTTGTCAAAAAATTGTCCATAGAATCACCTTCATTCATGTGCTCACTCTTCAACTGTTTTTGGAGGTAAGCAACACGAGCCTCATTCATAGCTTGGTACAATGTGGTAAGTGTATCCCAAGCATCCTTAGCTGTTGTGCAAGAGGGAATGTGAGGAATAATGGCACGTGACAAAGCTATCAATGCATGTGCATGGGTATCTCTACCATCCCAATGAATTTTCTCTGTAGTAGGTGCAACAAAAGCCACCGAACAAACAAGAATTTGCAGAATATCATCATCTTTGACATCTTCAGCATCAGCGTTAGTACCTGTTGTTGCAACAGTTGGAGGTGTGATAGGGTGTGATAGGATGTTTTTCAACACCCTACACAATGTTCCAGAGCCCTTTTGTAACCAATACATGTCACATCATATATGCCCATAATGGTTAGTTGGTACCATCCAACTTATCCTCAATAGCCAACATACGAAATGGCTTTCAACCATGGCCAGTGACTAACAATACCTTGATGCAAAAATTTGACTGTATCTCAAAAAGTTGAACAAAACTACCCAGACAAATCATGCTAAACCTATAGTAGACTTCGAGACGCTTATAGTGGAAAACCAAAACTGGTATATACCTTTGGCACAAAAAGATGAAATAGCTTGCACAAGCACTGTGATAGTGCATTTAGAGGCCGAAAAGAGCTCAGATCATGATTTCGGCACCACAACGCAAAGTGGTTTTGATCTTGGAAACACACTGAGTATGCTCACCAAAATTCGTGTGATTCTGAGATTACAACTGGAGAGGTGTCGACGACACCCTAGATGAAGTGGCGACCTACTCTGATACCAATTGTTGGAGTTAGACGTCTACGGAAGCATGCAAACAACACAAGGAAGAAGAAGAAGCTTGGAGCACAACACACAATACTCATAGTATTACCACTAGAATATACAAAGATAAGTAGCTCGTTAGGGCAATAGGCGTATATATAAGCTGAGGGAAAAAACCTCCTAAAGAGGGGAAAAAGTGCCCCGACGGTCCTAGATTGTTCACACACATCACGATCTAAATATATTAACAATATCTTTACACATGAACATTGTGGAAGTCTTTAGAACTATGAATGTCTAAAATTGATTTACAGAAGCAATGAATAGGAACACACCAATGTCATCCTATGGATCTAGAATCTTGTGAATTTCAAAGAATTAAGTAAATATGTAACCACCTTTTGCTTCAAAGATTTCAAGGATCATATACTAGGTTGTGGCATGATCTTGAAAAGAGAATCTACCTTAATCATCTCCAACCTATCAAAGTCATTTGATGTAGAGGGTACAACATAAGTATGTGTATAAAAGAAAAATCTCTCACATGAAGGTTGAGCAGGAGGGATTTTTGGAAATACTAGTGACCCAATGTCTACATGCAATGCTTGGATAATACATGTAAGAATATGAAGTGGTTGCTCCTCCACCAAGGTAAAAGGAAATATATCTACAATAAGAAAAAAACATATCTTCGTAGGGTCAATAAAGAAATTCGATTAGGAACCAAACATTATTATACAATAATACTTACAATTGATAGGATTATTACATTGTGTTCGAATGTTCCAATTTCATGCTTGACATTGTAAAAACATGTTGTACAATGGCAAGAGTCTTACTACTTTTGAGATTTTTGAAGCCCAATAACTTTCCTCTCCAACGAAGGTCCAAGTTTCCATGATGTCTAACATGATGAGGGCCATTACCAGAGGGTTGCATGTAGACCTCTACACCTTTGCAGAACTCATGTCATCCTACAACCTTGCTATGTGGCATTTTAACATGTTAACTTCATGTTCTAGATGCCTGTAAGCTTTCTTTGTCTCTATTGGTGTTCAAGCTATGGAAGTGACATTAGGATCCCAAAGCGAAAGACTCAGAAAAAAGAAAGAGAATGAGAATACAAGGGCTTCAATGGTGTGCTAGGGAGAGAAAATAGTGGAAAGAGATGACTTTGTGGCACGTGATTATAATGAAAGTGTGAGGTTTAGGAGGGAAAAAGTTGTATTTTGAGTTATTTTTGAAAAACATCACTTTCTTCAAATTAGCAGATGCATGGATTTTGAATTAGGGGTTAACATTATCGCTTTTGATCCTAAAAAATGGTTGGGGGCCATTGAATGGTGTTATGATGAGTTTTAGAACAGTTTCAAATTTTTGAATTTTGGGGCCCATATTTGTTATGAGATACATTTCTCTTTCTAGAGGCAGAACTTGAACATATGGGATTTTGTCCCCTATTCATCATTCAACCTAACAGTTTATAGGCTATAGATTGTCTTCACCACCCTCTTCCGATTGTTCCATCACTAGTCACTCCTTAATCTAAAAAGCCCATGTTGAGTTTATTTTTTTTCCTTATGATACTTCTTCATATACACGGGTGCTTAGAGCTTATGTGAATTAAATGGAGACTAATAGCCAATGAATCTAATTGCATGCAAACTCAATGATGACCATTAAGACCAAGAACTAGATTTCTTGGTGTCCATGGAAAGTAGAGAATATTAGGAGGCATGAAACCAAAAATACAACATCAAACTATGCACTTCTCATGATTATTAATGCTTCAGTTCAACAAGCAGAATCGTTCAACGCTTTTCTCACAAAGAGAAGTGGTTCTATCGAAATTACATTACTATGCTTTAGTTAGAATCTCGAATTTCGTTCCTATGCGAATTATCGAAGATCAATGAATTTAAATGACTTCACGCACACATATTTCTTGCTGCAAACTTCAAGGCCATCACTAATCAAATTCCATTCAAAGACATAAGCTAAAATCAGGATCTCATAGTTTGAAAATCAGGATCACTCAATTTCTTCCTCTTTAATTGTAGATATAGAATATACGAGCCACCTGGCGTACATTGGATAAGCCACCTGGCGCACGTAAAATAATGAAACAATGGTCATCGATCGATCTTATGCAGCGCAGTAGTCGAACAATGGTATTCTTCTCCTGACCGCTTTGCGACTGAATACGAAGAGGCCTCTTAGCTGACACAAATGAATTTTATGAGTCAATACATAGACGCTTCTTAGGAAACGATCCGAAAAGCTCGACCGAGGAAAACAAAGATACGTACACAATCAACATGGTAAGACACGCCTTAGATTGGACATGCCTTTACTTTCCACACGCGAAGGATGTGCAGTTTGCGAAAAAAATGTGAATCAAATTAAGCACATGCATTGATCCACCCAAAAGTCATCAAATTAGCCTTGAAGCATGAGGTCATGTGGTTTTCTTGAGGAGTGTAATGTTTATCAATGATAACAACTCATCCTTTGGAAACTTTCTGATGTACTTCGCCAAGGATGAGCCACCTCCACGAGATGCATAATCCCCACCAGATCTTGTAGCAAACTTGTCCCCTTCAATGGCATCCTACAAGAGAAGAAAATGGTAAGTTCAAGGTCGAATATTATTAAGAGAAATTATTCAATACCTTAATACCACTTGCAATCATGAAGTATGTCTTATTCTTCCCATCTTCTAGGGGCATCAACATCTATGTTAGAGTGGGCCATCCCACTCTACTCTGATAATGGGGATGTAGGAACTTCATTCTTCATTTCTCTTTTTCCTGTTGCACTGTAAACTTCTTGCATGGTGTAATTGTTATCATAATTCAAAATATTTTCACACTTCATTGCGATGGTGTCTATAACAAAATCACCTAATGGTATATATTTCTTTTCAAGAAGATCATATGTATTATCAAGTGGAACATCTGATATTGTAGGAAACATACACATACATTCATCAAGGTGCAGTGCGAATGCTTTCTCAATATCTTGAAGAAATATTCATCTCCATCCACAAGGATGATGAAGAGAAACTCAATTTCTATCTTTGGAATTGTGCGCTTAAAGAGGTTGAGGTTTGATGGTGAGTGCTCTTTTATGCTTGATTTCTTGCACAATTTTTCGTTTAGACCACCAAGAAACTCTCCTTAAACTATTCAACTCTATTTGGATAACTTAATGGCCTCTGATTGAGGGTCATTTTTATCTTGAACAAACCCCCCATGAAAAGGTTTGGAAGATTCATGGGTGCAAGGTGGGGCTCCTATTTGATAATGAAAACTTTTGTCGAAATGTAAGAAAGGTACCTAGTATCCATCCTCTTCCTTTTGTTATAGAATTTTATTAAGGGCATTATGGCATCCAAGAAATGCCCTATATCCTCAGCAATTGCCATGAAGCACTTAAGGCTCTTTGTTGGCAATAGTCAAGGAACCGAAGGAGTCACAAGACAAGGAAGCCTACAAAGGGAGTCGGAGCGAAGAGACAGCACAAGCAGACACAGTAGTCAAAGAAGATCTGGCAAGTAGGCCATTTAAATTTTTTAGGCATCAGAGAGTTGGGCACACAAGAAGAAGGAGCAAGTAGGGAGCTCCAGGAAATGTATGTCAAAATGTTAGAAGAAATCCCTACAAAAATAGTGATTTTCATCACTAAAAACCACTGTAAATACCATTTCATATTTTTGTAGCTCCATTTTGTGCAAGCCAAGGAGTCCTTGAGCTTGAGGAGCTTTAGAAGTACCTACCTATCAGTTTTCACATTTTTTAGACTCCGTTTGAACCTCCAAATAGGGTAGAGAACCTAATTTTTAACTAGGCCGGACACTAAGTTTGGACAAGGCCAAAACCTAGTCAAAAACTATAAATAGAGCTAGAGAGCTCATTTTTGAGGGTAACTTGTAATTGATTTAAACTTGTATGAGCTTTTTGAAAGTAATCTAAAGAACTCCATTGCTTCTCACTCTTTGTCTTGCCTTGTGTGCGCGCGTGTGTGTATGTGTGTGCATGTTAGTGTGCTTTGCACTCACGCACTTGTGCCTTCACTTGCTCGAGGTCATCATACCATCCTCACGTCTTCCCGGATTGACATTAAAGGAGGTGCTACTCATCACTGAGCTACACCAAATTTTGGCGCCGTTGCCGGGGATCCAGCTTTGAAGACGAGCGTGTGATGGTAAGATGTAGAGTTGACGCGTTGGAGTCATAGGTATTTTCTTCACTTTTATCTATTTTCTTTTGTTTTTCTCATCACCATCATCATCCTCACCATCTCCCACATCCATCTCCATCATCGCAAAAAATTTTAGTTTTTGGTCATATCATCCCACCAATACCATTTCCCTCATTTCGCTTGTGAGAGAGAGCGAGAGAGTGTTTGTGTGCTTGTGATTTTCTATGTTTTTTGAGATTTTCTACAGGAATCAGCATCCCCAGCAGCTGCACCAGCTCCAGCAGGTAAAAAATTTGACTGTGCAGGTCCCGAGGCGTTGACCTCTGTCAATCGCGACCGACAGAAAAAATGGTCTTTTTGCTAAACAAAGTACATAATCATGATCTACATGCCTAGAGCTTCCCAAATGTGTGCTTGAAATTTTAAAACTCCTCAGATTTCCGTCAATCGTGATCGACAAACCACGACGGAGAGACCTGTCAATCGCGATCGACACGTCAATCGCGACCGACAAAGTCAACGACCAATTGACCACGACTGACAGAACCTACGCGTGACACGTGTCAATCGCGATCGAGCCATCAATCGCGTTCGATCAGTCAATCGCGACTGACAGTCCCGACGGACCTGTCAATCGCGACCGACACAGTCAACGATTGCTTGACCACGACGGACAGACCCTCGCGAAGGACCTGTCAATCGCGATCGACCCATCAATCACGACTGATAGAGTCAACGACCCTTTGACCACGACCGACTAAAAATCTGGGCCACGTGTCAATCGCGATTGACCTATCAATCGTGACTGACAGCCACGATTGACCTATCAATTGCGACTGACAGCCACGACGGACCTATCAATCGTGACCGACACATCGATCACGATTGACCTATCAATCGCGACTGACAGAGCTTGCGAACGCGATTGAAGGGCAAATTTGGCCAATTTTTTAGGGCAAAAGAAATAGTGGACTATTCTTGACAAATTGTGGGACAAATACTAGGGTTCATCATTGCATTGTGAGGCCATTACACAAAGTATTTCGAGAAGTCTTGTTTGCCTCCTAACCTGTTTAACATCCTGATTTGGCCCCAAAACCTTGAGTGGACATAACTTCCTCATACGGAATCCGATTGCGGTGATTTTTGTTTTGTTGGAAAGCTCGTGGTTACAGTAGAATTAATGCCAGGATTATTAGATAGGATAATTTGAAGTTGACCATATCCCGGGGTAGGAAAAATTGAGGGTCCCTTGGGATTGTTTTCCATAAAGGCAAAAGGCAATTGGGTCTGTGAATTACATGCATGAAAGTGATCTGTCTGTCAACTAAATTCAATTCATGAACTAATTGTGGATTTTTTTCAGGTATTTTGAGAGCATCGAAGGGTACTCGAAGCAAGAGTAAGTGCGAGCTTGGGAACACGCTTCCTGGGCATACAAGGGCAACCAAGGGAAGAAACTTAAGGTTGGAAATTCTCAACACCCTCTGTCAATCTCTAGCATAGGCTAAGTACGGATAGAGGTTTTGGTTAATTAGGAACACGTTAAGAACTACCAAGTCCAAGAACTCTAATCACTCAAGTGCAAGTGTTAAGAGATTACATCTGCGAAACAACCTAAGGGAAAAGAATTTAAATCGAGCGACCACACTCAAAGTATGATAAAAACTTAAGTATTCCTTGCGGCGAAGAGTAACTGGACAAGAAGTGACGCCCTAAGGGATTAAAAAAGAACAAGTGACTAATACAAAAGAACTCAGCAACGCAAGTGTACTTGGGAAAATTTGGGATTATTCAATTGGGCTTATGAACCTTATATCAGGTCGACACCTAGGGAGAGATAGACAAAGTCTTAGATCTGCAGAGGCTAGTGTCAATCATACTGCTAGGTCTTGGGCCCAGCAGTTGAGCCATCATTCGTACTACCCTAGCTCTAAGACGAGCAAGTCTGAGATGTCCCACAGTATGGAGAGACCTACAGGAAGTTCTGGGGTGCCGTATTTACATAGGGTGGAAGGCCCTTACAAGATGCAACTTGAATACCTTAGGACCAACCGATTAGGTGCTAGCATCTATGAGGACGGCCTAGGAAGATCTGTGGTCCAGATTAAAAACCCTGACCAATCCATTAGACTAGAGCACCTAGCTGTCAAGTTTGAAAACGGAGCATACTTAGACAAGGAAGGGACAATATATGTAGTCACCAGTCATCCAGATAGGACAGATGAATTTGGGAATGTGGTCCCAAAAACGGATTTTTAGGTGACCTAGAGCAAGGAAACATGGGCGTAGAACCTAGAACCCCCGAGGCAAATCTGTTCTCACTAGGATTATCACAGCAGAGTGGATTCCCCAAGATAATAAGAGCATAGATCTACTCCTGAACCGGGAGACTGATGAAGCCTTTTGGAGATACAGATCTTATCAGCCGAGTGAGGTAGGAACAATCATGATATATGAGTTCAAAGAAGATAGCCCCGGTAGAGTGACCAACCTAGATCACGCTTCAGAGAGGATCTTTGTGGTTACAGAAAATGATAGGCATGCTTACACTTGGAAAGGTGAATTCATTTTCCCCCAACCAAGATCGAATGTGTCATTTGGTCACCAAGGAGCTGGAACCTCCCACACTCATGGAACTCAAAGAGACAGACATAGAGATAGACCGGAGGTAAGCTTTGCCAACCCAGTGGGAAGAGACAGAACGAGAACGGAAACAAATAGAGTGGACTGAAGGATTTAGAACCCCATGGAATCAAAGGAATACGGATGACTTCCCTCTGCCAAGGCCTAGGGAACACACCAGGATTTTGAGACCGACTCAGTTAGTTAAGTCCATGAAGAATTACTTCGATGGCACAGGAGACCCATATGATCATGTGGCCGAGTTTAGGCAAGTCTTGAGAGCTGAACAAGTTGAGGACCTATTCACGCAATATAATGCCTTTGGTTTAACACTTAGGAACACAGCCCTTACGTGGTTTCAACCATTGAATGAGAGACAGTTCAGGAACATAGACCAACTCTTAGAGGCTTTCATTACCAAATTCTCTAAGAGTGGCATAAGGCATAATACTTCCTCATTGATCTACAGCTTCAAGCAGACCCCCCAGGAGACTGTGAGACTTGCAGGAAGAAGATTTAGGCAATATCTTGAGAGATGCCCTGTTCCTGAGTTACCCACACCTGCCAAACAAGTGGCTTTATTCTTGGATGGATTGCTAAGTACAAAGTTGCGATCCTAAGTGTACTTGAAGGACCCTAGGACCATAGAAGAGTGTGTACGCATGTGCATCGACATTGAGGATAACCTAGGGGAGGAGTTAGAGCTTTCCAAAATCTACAGAGATTCAGATAGTGCCTCTAGCCTCTCTTCCTCGCAATCCACATCAATTGAGGAACTTGCCGAGAAAGTAGCTCAAAAACTAGGTGTCTCTAGTAAAAAAATTCCTAGATTTGCCCCAGTAAAGAGGTGCTATACTTGCGGTGGTCACCATATGGCGAACACATGTCCCATCATGGCTCAACCTCAAGTGAATCCTAGCAGCCAATATTGCACCATAGGACGGAGATACACAAATCACACAGCACAAGATTGCCCGTACAATAAGCAAGCAGTTAGACAAACCTACCCTCAGCCCTATCCACAATAGGGAAGATACCAGAACCAGTACCCCCCACAACAATATGGTAGACCACAGCAACCCTATCAACAACCCTACCAGAACCAACAAAGGCCACAGCCTGTGTTAGCCCAACAACCTCCAACCCCAGCTAATGTGATTCCTGTAAAGTATGCAACAACTGAGGAAAATTTGAATAGAGCTATAGTGCCAGTAACACCACTGCTCTCAGAAAGTGACCCAAGTGATCATAGCTTTGATTCTACACATATTGATAGTCCACAGGCTTACTACATGCAATCTCCTGAACATGGTGAGTCCTACTACAGTGAAGAACTAGGCGAACCTGGTTGGGAGCCAGAGTACACAAATGTAATGTACACAAACCCTAACTCTAGGCCCCACCCTAGGCAGGTAAGGCCCCCATTCCCTAGAGGACCATGCTACAGATGTCAGGGAGATCACCTCATTCATGATTGCCCCTTACCTCCACCTACACAACCCCAGTCAGTGACAATTCAAGGCTTTTGCCAAGATTGTGGAAAGGAGCATCTCTTACGAGATTGCCCTAAGAATCCTCATAATATGCCAAAAATAACCCCAATTAACGTTATTGGCTTAGTTGTAGACTCAACAGGAAGTGTCACTTCCACTGCACCAGTGCAAGTGGTCACTAGGGCCCAGGCTTTGCAACAAAACCCAGGAATAGGTCAAGAGAAGAGTGCAAAGGTTAGTGAAACTGAGAACATAGCCAAGAAACGGTCGAGAGCCTGGAGGGATAGTCGAGAAAGAATGAAAAGACAATGGTCTAAAAAGATGAGCGACTTAGAAGAAAGCATAAGAGAAACAAAAGCCAAAATTGTTGAACTCACCTCTCAAACAAACTCTCACATACCACCACCACCCTCACTTCCATCACCATCTAACCCACCATCTATCCACCTACCTCAGACCATCCCACCACCCCCTAGAGTAGGATCAATGTTAGCTGACCCCACTCCTGAAGACATAGACATGATGCTTAAGGCCTATCAGGCCAGAATCCAAGAAGGGTCAAATGTGACGGATCATGACAAGTGCTACCCTAGAGCTGACCTAGAGAGAGAGAGAACTAAGCTATGTGCGAAAATGGTCGCATTGGCTCAGACCATGTTTGAAGCCAGTCGCCTTTTCAACTACTCAGGCTCAGCTAAGACACAATTGCACTTGGATGGACTCCTAGAGAAGTTAAAGGGTATAATTGCAAGATCTGCCAAGGAAGAAAAAAATCAAGAAAGAGATGAGGCAAGCAAAAACATAAGCCATCCCCCACAGGAAGCTTATGTGCCCAATTCCACTGAACCAGACACCTCCTCTTCTATGAATAGGTTCACTCCAGAATTCCTACGAGAGATTCAAGAAGAAAAATGGGCTAATGAAAGTGAAGCCCCTCCTCCCATTGAACTTGTGGATGACACGCAGGATCAATTCCCACAAGATATTCCTTCCATTTATGGAGAGCAGGAGAGCACCCAGTCCCAAGAGAGATTAGACTTTGAGTATAACTCTCTACAAGAATTACCCCACTTCACAGGCCCATGGGAAGCTAAGTCTACTTGTATGAGAGCACCCACGGTCATGGTACGAAACGAGGACTCAGTCATACCTAGGAACACAGAGGTAGTGAAAAACACTAAAGTTCAGTGCAACCTCACCTTAGAAGAGCTACTCAAAGTAAGGCTAGAGCTATGGAAACATGTAGCCAAACAAGTACCAGAAATACCAAAACCTCATTCCCAGGTAGGATCCCAGAGAACAGTGCCAGAAATACCATTGGACAAGATAGGAGACATGAGTGAGGGTGAAGAGGGAAACACATATCTTCCTATCACCCATCAAGGATACACCAGCAAGGCCATTCTAGATTTAGGCGCAGGTGTTGCAATTGCTACCACTTCCCTATGGAAGCGTTGGGGCAAGCCAGCACTCAGGCCCACGAGGATGAAATTGCAAATGGTTGATGGTCATCTAGAGAGACCCTTAGGGCTGTTAGAAGGAGTAACTCTCACCACTTGTGGTGTCGAGTTGGAGCATACATTTGCTATATGTGATTTTAGCAAAAATCATGCCTATGAAATGATCTTGGGGAGACCATTTATGCGACAGTTGCAAGTGGTACAGGACTAGGGAACCAATTCCTTGTACCTGCAACACTTAGGTGTTACGATCAAAGTGAATCTCAAAGATTACTCTCATAGAGATGTCCCTCCTATCCAATGGAATCCCATCCATAGAGCCAAAGATGATACGGAATCTGTGCATTCCATAGGATCAGGATCCTCATGGATGCATGAAGACACCCACTTATGGATGTGCAAAGTGGCAGTAGAAGAAGAGAAAAGAGAAAAAGCCAGAGAGGTAGGTGCAAAAGAAACACATAGATCAATTCAAGACCCAGCCTATGCACCGGTAGTCTTTCCTGATGAAGAATTTGAACCCCACGGCTGGGCAGAAATGCTAGGAACAATGGATGTAGCCATCAATGAAGAACAATGGACATCTCACTGTGACGAAGATGGCTATGACATTTCAGTCTTCTCCATAGAGCCAATCATGGGAGAGGCAGTGTTAGAAGAGTGTGAACCTAGCCCTAATGCATTTGAGGATGCAAGTGACTCCGATCTAGAGTCAATCATCATGGACCCACCTTTTGCATCAGATGAAGAATACTTCTATGAAGTAGAATTTCAACCCCAGAGGCATGGAGAGCTTACAAAGGATGTAAGGCTAGCCACACATGTGACCCCGAAGGAAGAAGGAAAGAAAAGAAAAAAGAGAGAAGTCACACCAGAAGAGGAAGAATCTTTGTTTGAGGTCCCAAAAAATTTTAAAAAGTATGAGATAGATGACAGGAGAGTCATGATAAGAATGCCTAAACGAGAGGCACAATCAAGAGAAGCCTATGATAACAAAGAAACCACCAAGAAAATAGTAGTGGCCCTAGAAGAAGGAGAGGAGAGATGCACCTACATAGGCCATGACCTAACAGAGGAAGAAGAGCATGCATTAATAGCCTTGCTAAGAGAATACAGAGATGTATTCGCTTGGAGTTACAAGGATTTGAAGGGTGTTGACCCAAACATATGCTCACACACTATCCCCATGACCTCATATGCCAAACCCTCCAAGCAAAAGCCATACACATATAATGATAACTATGCTGCTAAGATCAAAGAGGAGATAGATAGACTGGTAGAAGCTGGATTCATCTATGAAAGTGAGCACACTGAATGGGTATCCCCCATTGTTGTAGTGCCCAAGAAGAATGGCAAGCTGTGTGTATGCATTAACTTGAAGAAGGTCAATGCAACCACAATTCGAGATAACTACCCGCTTCCTATCACATAACATCTCTTAGAAAGAGTAGCAGGCAAGGAAGTGTACAGCTTCCTTGATGGATTTTCGAGCTACAATCAAGTGGCCATAGCTCCAGAAGATCAGCATAAGAGAGCTTTTTCCACAGAGTGAGGCATATTTGCCTTTCATGTAATGCCATTTGGGCTTACCAATGCTCCTGCAACCTTTCAGAGATTGATGTGCCATGTATTTAAAGAGTTCCTGAGGAAGCACTTAGAAGTCTATGTTGATGATCTTTGTGCTCATTCCAACATTAGACAAACCCCAGTGGCAGTGGGCTAAGCCATTAGTGCCAGTGGAAGTGGTGCCGCAGTGGGCTAAGCCATTAGTGCCAGTATTGACATACGGGCCTAACCACCCAGTAATAGCCACACAGGATAGAGAGGTAGTAAAAGCCCAAAAGTACCACATCATGGCTGGAAGTATGTACAAGCACACAGATCAAGGGATCTTGGCTTGTTGTGTAGAAGAGGACGAGTACGCTAAGTGGTTGCAATTAGCACATGTAGGTGCATTAGAGCAACACTACTCAAAACAACGAACCCTACAAACCCTGAGGAGACTAGGAGTGCATTGGCCGACTATGGAAGCTGATGTCCAGAAGTTGTGCAAGGAATGCCCAATCTGCTGCACTAAACCACCTGTGGAACATGCCACTCTTTATCAAGTGTCCATAGTGCCAGATTGGAGTGAACCATTAGTAGCCTTCTTGAGAAAAAAAACATTTCCCCAAGATATGACCGTGACAAGACAAAGAAGTCTAGAACAAGAAGCCCTAGATTACTCACTCATTGGTGATAATCTATAGAAGCATGGTAAAGATGGTTACCTGAGACTATGTGTCCATGAGAGCGAGTATCTCAAGATCTTGGAAACTTCTCACCAAGTTGTAGCAGGAGGACTTTTTGGATCAGATCGGGTGATCAAGCCAATACTATTTGCGGGCTTCTGGTGGCCGACCCTTCACATGGATGCACATACCTATGTGAAACGGTGTGATGTTTGTCAGAGAACTCAGTATCCTATACGCAAAGATGAGATGCTACTAAAACCTATGATGGGTGGACGTGCATTCTCTAAGTGGGGAATAGACTTTGTAGGTCCTATTAATCCCCCAGCTAAGGGTTCACATGCTGAATACATCATTGTTGCCACAGACTATCTAACAAAGTGGGTAGAGGTAAAAGCTACGATAAAAAATGATGCTCAGACAACTGCTAAGTTCCTATTTGAGAATGTGTTCACTAGATACGGGCTACCTATAGAGCTGGTAAGTGATAGAGGCACTCATTTCTTGAATAAAGTTATTGAAAATCTGCTCCAAGAGTTCTTGGTAGTACATAAGAAGTCTGCCCCCTATCACCCACAAGCTAATGGCCAGGCCGAAAGCACAAACAAGATTCTATGCAATGTGCTTACCAAATTGGTGAATAATAAACGCTCTGATTGGGACAAACAGCTGCACCATGCTGTTTGGGCATACCGAGTGGCCTATAAAACGGTACTCCAAGCCACACCCTTTCAGATGGTATTTGGCCAAAATGCGGTGCTACCTTTGGACTTCTTGATTCCCACATTGAGAGTAGCACAGGAGCATGAGTGGACGGGCCATGAACTCTCTTCGAGAATTTTTGACCTTGAACGATTAGGTGAAACCAGACTAAGAGCTGCAGCAGGAATATATGTAGCTAAGAAACGACAGAAGGCGTACTTTGATGCCCATGTTAAGGATAAAGGATTAAAGGCCAGAGACCTAGTTTTAGTCTACACTTTGAAGCAACATGCAAGAAAATTAGAGAAACGTGGCTATGGACCTATGATCATAAATAGGATCTCTATGAATGGAGCAGTACAACTAGCCACCTTAGAAAGTGATATTCTTCTGAGCTACATCAGCGGGTGCAGAGTCAAGTTGTATCAGGAACCTCTCACAGAAGAAATGCTAAGTCGACTCAACACGGCTAAGAAACACAAAGAAGAAGAAAAACGAGTTCGAGAAGAAGCTCAAGCAGAGGCTTTAGAATGCATCAAAAAGATGAAGTTGAGACGGCAAGGTAGAGATCAACCTAGGACAGGCACCTATGAGGATCCAGGATATCATGTGGCAATGTGTGAAGTCTCAGGAATAAGTTCTCAAAGGATAATATATCGACGTCCTTTTGTGACCTTAGAGATAGGACAAGGAGTTAGTGCAAAACTTGTGCGAGCATTGATTGACTCAGGTGTAGCCACTAGTGCGGTGAGACTTTCTTACTGCCGAGAATTGAAATTAAAAGTCCATCCTATAGAAGCATATCTCATAGGATTGGGAGGTGTGGAAACCCCTTGCATGGGCGAGGTGGAACTTCCCCTCTCCATTCAAGATGTTCCAATGACAGTTAAGGTACTAGTGTGTCAAGATGAGGATCTCACTTAGCCTCTGGTCTTGGGTCAAGACTGGATCTATGACCATGCAGTCAACTTAAACCTAAGAAGTGGACTTCTTCAGGTATGGGTGAATCAGAGTCAAATTACAGTTGAGTTAGATAATGGAGCACTCAAGGAACTAGAAAAGGCACAGACTCCTGGTCCTTCCAGGGGTACACATGAAGTTGACCATACTGTTCTTGTCCAAAGCTATGTGATGCAGAGGAATGGAGATCTCAATAAAGAAGTCAAGGCCTCGACGGAACTCCCTTCTTTTTCAAAGGCCAGAGGGAGGCAGCAACCAAAGGTAGATCAATCACTGAACACTACCTATGCTGGAGGCCAAAAGAACGTGCGAAGCAGAATGACTCAGCCATTGAAACAATTGTGGGTGCGAAAAGGAGAGCGGCCAATGACCGTCAAGCGACAACAATCATCTCAACTTCCTATTAGTAATCAGCGACATGATACTAATAAGAAGACTTCCCAAACTTCTTTTGAGAAAGTGAAAACTATCTGGGTACCCAAGAAGTCGATGAAGGCTGGTCCACAATCAAGACAAATTTGGGTGCCTAAGGCTTGCTTGCGGGCTCAACTAGTCCCGCACGAATCACATCATACACGACAGGGTTCACTCACTCAAGGAGCCGTTACCCACTCTTGTTTAATACGCACAAACACACAGTCGCCCAGAAGCACGCACAGACTCACTTGTAGTCCCAAAAACGCATCATCCCCAAGTAGAATTACTCATAAAACCCTCTAGAGTCTCCACAAAACCAAAACCGAAAGCCATCCATTGTGTTTGGCAACCTAAGATTTGTAATAAACCCCCGACCCCCATTTGTAAATTCATCTCCACTTGCTAACTACATCACTCATACACTGCATCTTTCCATCTAGCTCCTACGACTATCCATTCATTAACTACACACACAGTCATCGAGCACTCACTGACCCACTAACCCATTACTCACCTCATGACAATGTTGTAACGGGGACAAAAAGTGTTATATCTTGTCCATTACAATATTAACACATGATCTATATTCTCACAGAACCAGCAAGCAAGTAATAACAATGGCAGAAGCAGGAGGCACCAGTTCCCAGGCAAGGTCTAGCGCACAGATTGTGGACATTGAAACCCTCCTCCTGGAACCACCACTCACCAAAAGGCCTCAAGAACTTCAAGCGGTGCATGTTCTCCCGATTCAGGACCCTCCTCAGGGACACACTTCTCAAGTGGGGAAACACGCTCATTGGTTTAGTGATGTCGCAGGGCCATTGGGGGATGGCACCTACTTCTGGGAAGCAGAAATTGAGTTTAATGGCAAATGGGGACGTTATCATTTTTTCACTCGCGAATTTGAAAACTATCAGAATGCAGAAGTAATGCGATCGGTTTGGACCAAAGCGGGATTGGATAGCTACTTCAGAGCACATTTGCCTAAGCCAGATTTTCTTCGCTGCTCCTACTTTATCAGTACCATCACTCCTAGCAGGGCCAAGGGAGGCGATAGTACTTTTGTGCTACCCTCTCTATTGCCAGGCCACGAACTCAAGAGATTCAAACCGACCCTCAATTTGGTACGAGCAGCATTGAACATGCAAGGAATGCATATTCCCACTGAGAAAGAACTAATGGTTCCAGGCAGGATGAAGCATAAAGACCTCAACAAATTGAAGGACATGGTAGCAATGACACCTACCATTGCTCTACACCTACGAACTATCATGCAACATTTTGCTTTTCTCGCCCAAGAACGATTCACTATGCCACCAAAAAAGATATGGTTCAGCTTGTACTTGGCGGAGACATAGAACCTCACCATCAACATACCGCACTAGATCATCGATCAAATACACCTAGCCCATCAACGGTGGAATAAGAAACAGAAGAATGTACTTCATGGATGTTGTGCTCTCACAAGAATAATTTATAGGTGCTTAGCATATGACGTGCCCATTCAAAGAGCACTAGTATGGTCCAGGGCCCAAGAGTTCCAAAGGCGGCTATCAACAACGGGTCCTCCATCGAAGAAGATGAGAGGGGGAGTTCAATTACCATGCGCTCAACCAAGGGGAGACACTACCACACCCGAGGTGACTCCTCCACAAACGAGGCGTGTCCGACCACTCACCATTCGCCTACCCAGACCAAGTGGAGAGGGACCCAACCTGGTGTTTCCTCCTATTCCTTCAGACTTGGAGTTCCCTCAAGGTTACACCCTTGCGGATCTAACAAATGAGGAATCGCCCGTTTGATCAATGAATCTAACCTAGAGACAGAAGCGGAGCAGACCCAAGAACAACAACCCACCACTACCACTTCAGCTCCAACCCAACCAGGAGTAGTAGAAGTAGAAGACGATGAAGAAGAGACAGAAGAACAAGAGGCACACAAAGAGTATGATCAAGGATATGAAGAACTTTCAGAACTAGCAAGTGCCCCGGCATACTCAGCCCAAATAAAAAGATTATACGAAACCATGAAGCGGGTCCAAGAGCAACACAAACTGTCGCTTGAAACAGGAAAGATGATCATGAGTCAAATGTTAGCTGAGGAAGGTATGGATGACATGTTCATCGAATCAATGAACCTGCACGCTGATGCAGTGGGCTTAGATGAGGCTGTTCATGCAGCCATGACTTATATTCATCGATTTGAGAAGCGAGTGCCTACCCGTCCCATGCGATCTGGCAAACAAATACACATCAATGTATCAAAACCAGGAGGCAACACACAAACAGAGGAACATCAGGAGGAACCACTCTCACCACCCACCTCACCTCTCAATACACATGTCACCTCACTACCTGGCACTACCACACCTATTTTTGCCATTACCACAGTCGTCATGGGAATTCCTCTCTCTCCTGGAATCCAAATCGTAGAAGTTACCATGCCCACCTACACAACACTCTTCACAAATATCACATCCACCCCACCCACTATTCCCATCTTTACAGTCACACACACATTCGACACAATGGAGACATCACCAGACACAGCACCACTCCCACCCCCCACACAACCTTAATCTCCCATACCCCCTCCACCTACCTCACCACTTGACTCCACATCATTCACAACTCCCTTCCCCTTCCCATCCCCCCTGCATCTTCATCTTTCCCTACATCGTTTAATGTAAAAAGCATATTCATAGCATTACATCAATGCGTGTATCAACATCAGAGTGAGTACCAGGCTCTAGAAGACCGTCATCATCAGCTGACGACGAATCATCAACAACTACAAAGACGGCTTACAAGTATAGAAGAAGAAAATGCAGACCTCAACCAACGCTACACCACTCTCGAGCAAGCTCATCAAACCCTCTTCGAGACACCCCAACCATCACAAGAGTCAGGTGTCAAACAACTCGAAGCCTTACTGGAGGTTTACCAAACAGATAACCTGAGAGTCCGGCGAAATTTAACTCACTCTGAAAACACATGGCTACAGCCCTTGAAGAAAACAAACGTTTGCAGAAACAAAACGAAGAAAATCTGGAAGCTGCCATGGAAGGCTCTCCCCATGAAATCGACCCAGAACGATTCAAAGCAGTTCCCTCAGAAACAATGAAAACAATCCTGGAAAGCTATGCGATTTATTAGAAGCACATGATGATTTGGAAAGGGAACGGGATGAACTACGTAGCCAGCTCAAGGAACAGGAGGCACAACCCAAAGTCATAGAAACGACCTTGACTTCAACGGAAGTAAACGCATTGTAAGAGCAGGTGGCGGAGCTGTAGAAGAAGTTACTGGAATATGAAAGGCAGCCCTCTCTAGTTGTAGAACCAGAGCCTGAGGAATTAGTACCCATTGAGGTGGAGGAAACGCATGAGGAACCATATGTTCCTATGCCAATGCCAGGTGGTGCACAGACCTCAGAAGGAATGGACACCTTAGAAGTTGAAGTACCTGAATGGCTCCAGACACTAGAGAAAACAGCAACAACCCATGAAGATCGAGTGGCAATTCAAATCCAATCAATGGCAAAGTTAGAAGACACCATCATAAAGTTAGAATACTTCCGCAGCATGTCTCATCATAGATGGATCGGCACCAACGACGATCAATATGTGCCATATTGTGTACTCCTTGCAGATTACAATGCAGAGATTCAACACAGATGTGGCAAACCTCCAACTTTCGCCACACAATTTGGGCCCGATGATATCCCAGAAAGTGCTAAGAAAGGATCCATTCATCAACCCACCTGGAGAATCCGTCTTCTTGAGACCTACCCAAAGATGGTTCGTACTTGGACTAACATGCCACTTTTTATTAAATACAATCCTTGTTATGTTCTAGTCTTCCGCAAGGCATCAGAGAGTTGGGCACACAAGAAGAAGGAGCAAGTAGGGAGCTCCAGGAAATGTATGTCAAAATGTTAGAAGAAATCCCTACAAAAATAGTGATTTTCATCACTAAAAACCACTGTAAATACCATTTCATATTTTTGTAGCTCCATTTTGTGCAAGCCAAGGAGTCCTTGAGCTTGAGGAGCTTTAGAAGTACCTACCTATCAGTTTTCACATTTTTTAGACTCCGTTTGAACCTCCAAATAGGGTAGAGAACCTAATTTTTAACTAGGTCGGACACTAGGTCTGGACAAGGCCAAAACCTAGTCAAAAACTATAAATAGAGCTAGAGAGCTCATTTTTGAGGGTAGCTTGTAATTGATCTAAACTTGTATGAGCTTTTTGAAAGTAATCTAAAGAACTCCATTGCTTCTCACTCTTTGTCTTGCCTTGTGTGCGCGTGTGTGTGTATGTGTGTGCATGTTAGTGTGCTTTGCACTCACGCACTTGTGCCTTCACTTGCTCGAGGTCATCATACCATCCTCACATCTTCCCGGATTGACATTAAAGGAGGTGCTACTCATCACTGAGCTACACTCTTCATAAAAGCTTCATCACCTTTATGAATGTAGAACAGAGGTCAGAGAGACCTAGTTGCCCTTTTAAGGTGGTATATCTATAGAATAGCACAAGATATAGAAATCAACAAAGTCTATGATTGCCTCAAGTAGATCAGAATTAAGTCTGATTTCCTGTTAAGATTTGGGACTCTAGATACAAGGCCACACAGATGTGTTTGAGATTTGTACTTAGTTGATTCTAAGAACTCTATGAAGAGTTGTGGAGGACTTTTGTATAGGGATTGTAGTGCTTCTAGCTCTTCTTGGTTACAATAGTGAGAAATGAGAGCATAACACTTTCTTTTATAGTAGTTTCCAATTTTCCCATTTAAAGGCAAAAATAAGAGCTATAAATAAAGAAGTCATGCGTGTAAAACTCGTAGAAACATACTTTTTCTCATAAAAATGATTAAATAGATTATCATTTAACTTGATAATAAAAAGGATTTGTACATAGTAAAAAAAAATAGAAATCATAAAATTCTAAAATTGTAATACTACCATGGCAAAAATCGATGATTGGGCAATCTATACATCATATTAAGACTCAGAAAAATTTTTTACTTTCTTGCATTTGCATGAAATCTTGAGGTTGAGGAAGATGATTATGAGAATGAAAAATGGGTTATGCGTACACTCCAATACTCTAGTAGTATGTGAGCTATGACAATGAAAGTTGAGTTTCATCTACATTCCAGTCACGAAGGACTTTAATTTTATCTTCCAACCTCTTTTTGATCTGTAGACAAATAAATAACTTTAAATAGCTTATTTGTACATAATAATATGTATAAATAAAATAAGAAATAACATAGATTTCATACCTCATGCCCTTGTGTTCTAAGCTTGGATTGATGCAGATCATTGAATCCCATTATTAACAGATGTTCACTCATGTTAGCAAGAGTCTAACGATGATTCATTGAAATGACCTTTGTTTCATTCTTGGGAAAACATATATCTAAATTTCATATGAAATTAAAAAGCCCTAAGAACTTTGTAATGGTATCCATTCACCAAATTTACACATCCAATGATCATGATAGAATCTAATGTACAATGAAGTAAAAGGTTTTAGATATCAAAATCCTATGCTTGTTGCACCAATTTTACAAAAGTATCCACACCATTTGGTGCATCCATCTACACCTCCCCAATTTTAACCCCTTCACTTGCTCATATGTGATATCTTTACACATGAACATTGTGGAAGTATTTAGAACTATGAATGTCTGAAATAGATGTACAAAACAATGAACACAAACACACCAATGTAATACTACAGATCTAGAATCTTGTTAGTTTCAAGAATCTATGTATATGCATAACCATCTTATGCTTTAAGATTTCAATGACCATATATCCGGTTGTGGCCATTTAAGCTTGAAAAGAGAATCTAATTTTATCATTTCTAACTTGCCAAAGTCAGTTGATGTAGTGGATACAAAATATGTATGTGTGTAAAAGAAAATTCTCTCACAATAAAGTTGAGTAGGAGGGACTTTTGGAAAGATTAGTCAACATCTGCATGCAATGCTTGGATAATACATGTAAGACTATGAAGTGGTTATTCCTCTAGGAAGGTAGAAGGAAATATATCTGGAACAAGAAAAAAACACATCTTAATAAGGTAAATAAATAAATGTGAATAGGAACCAAATACAATAGGACTCGATTGATAGGATATCACATTTTGTTCAAATTTTCCGATTCATACTTGAAATTGTAAAAACATGATGTAGAATGGTAAGAACCCTACTACTTTTGAGATTTTTGAAGCCCAACAGCTTTCCTTTCCAATGGAGATCCAAGTTTCCATGATCTCTTACATGATGAGGGCCAACACTAGAGGGTTGCATGTACATCCATACATGTTTGCAGAACTCATGTCCTACTACAACCTTCATATTGTGGCACTTTAACATGATAACTTCATGTTTTGGATGCTTGTCACCTTTCTATGCCTCGATTGTTATTCAAGCTATGGAAGTGACATTAAGATCTCAAAGAGGAAGATTCACAACAAAGAATGAAATGCAAATACAAGGGCTTCAATGGTGTGCTAGGGAGAGAAACTAGTGGAAGGAGATGGCGTTTTGGAACTTGGGTATGAAAGTGTGAGGTTTAGGAGGGAAAATGTTGTATGGTGAGTTATTTTTGAAAAAATCAACTTTTCCAAGTTAGTCCATAGATGGATTTTTTATTAGGGGTTAAAATTAGCACTTTTGATTCTAAAAAGTGGTTGGGGTCCATTGAATTCTGTTATTATGAGTTTTAAAGCTTTTTGAGATTTTTAAATTTTGGGGCCCATTTTCTTTGTGAGGTATCTTTCTCTTTTTAGAGGCTAAACTTGAATATAGGGGATTCTTGTACCCTATTCTTCATTCAACCTAGTAATTTATAGGCTATAGATTGTGTTCATCACCCTCTTCTGATTGTTCCATCACTAATCACTACTTAGTATAAAAGGCCCTTGTAGGTTTTTATCTTTTTCCTTATGATAGGTGTTCACACATGGGGTGTTTAGAATTTATTTGAATTAAATAAACACTAATAGCTAATGGATCTAATTGCATGCAAAGTCAATGATGACCATTCAAATCAAGAATTAGATTCCTTTGTGTCCCTGGAAAGTGAAGTAGGGGAGATTTTTGTTCTAATATTAGGAGGCAAGAAACTAGTAAAGTGAGGTGGAGGAAATTGTAATGGTTTTCTGTGCTTCATGTTTGTTTTATTGCAAGGCCAATGTGCTTGAGGAAGAGAAGATCGGTGAGACAACGTTGATTCCAAATGCATACAATATTTTTCTCCTTCTCAAGTAGAAATATAAATGCTTTTCGTTAGTTCAAATTTCAAGTAAAAATAAAAAAGTCTATTCAAATTCTGAAATCTTGTTTACTTCCTTCGCGGCTTGGCTTTATTTCTCATTATAACTCTCTCATTCTCCATCCTTCTATTGCTTTCTTCCTAAACTTTTCGCTCTCCTCTCTTTTTAACTCTGTTTTCCTATCTCGCGCTCTCTTTATCTCTTCTCTCAAATTCGTAGACAATCGCGCATTTGTTTGTTTATTGTTCATCTGAAATTTCTCTCTCTCCGTATCAACAGTTATAGTAGTGTTGTATTGCTTCACGGCTTCCTAATAACTCGTTCATCAAAGTTTTTGACCATCGTTGAACTTCCCACCAATTAGTAGCATTGCTCATACAATATAAAACATTGAAAAGATTTAAATTCTAATGGCATATATCTCAGAATACAAACACCAAATTTACAATGAAATCTATATGCCTCATTCAAAAAACAAAAGCAACATCAACCTATGCACTTCTCAAGATTAGTAATTTCCTGGAAACATGTAGAAAACCTTCAGTTGAACAAGCAGAATCCTTCAATGCTTTTCTCACAAAAACGAGTAGTTCCATTGAAATTACATTATTATGCTACTTGCTTGTAGCCTCCTTTGTTAGCTTCGTTGTCAGCTCTGTATTGTCAGGTAACGGAATCTGCCATCTTTAGAAACACTTTTCGAGATACCTTTTCAGAAGCCCATGTCAATCACCTACTATCCTTTAATGCCCAATGGGATTTATGTATATATTTGTGTAGTTTCAATGGAATTTAACTGGCGCACAATATCTTCTTATTGGTACGCACTCATCATGTAACATGGAGCATTGCTCATGGTCCTTAGTAAGAGGTGTGAACCACCTCTTAGTCTTCTAGAGTAGAGTACTCACTTGAGTGCCAAGTGGCACTCATGTGAGGGACCATGGGGTCATACTCATTATGGTTACTTGAGAGGGATTAAAATAAGGCACCACACGGCTAGGCGGCACAGGATCTAAGAGAACTCCGTGTGACTCCGAAGACTTAGCCGGCGCTTCATCTACCTCGGGAACAGTGCAAGTACCTTCCAAAATGAAGGACATCATTAAGAAGTCATCATCATATTGGTAATCAGAGCCAGCAGTGTGCGACGGCGCTGAAGGACGGATGCCGGCACTGAAAGACAGACGCGTGTACACACTTTAGCCCATAATTGAGCGCTCGTGAGAGCAGCAATAGTGGCGACCACATTTTTCTCTCTCCATCCTTTCTCTTGGATGTAAGAATACTATATATGACTTACTCGCGCCTTGCGACCCCATATGTGGAACTGCTCAATGGCAAAGCATGAGAAAAAGAGTTTCTCAGAAGGAGGTAAAATAAGGTTCAATTTTGAATTTTTCTCAAGGTTGGGGGGATGATATTTCTCATTTAGATCAAGATTTGGTGAAAACTATGCTTCAAGCATGTATTATGGGCTGTGGAAAAGGGCTATGGGTCATGACTTTTTCTTGAAAAGCTTCAATTCCTCAGCTTTGAGCTTCTCAAAGTCATCCTTCCATGAAGATTAGCTTTTCCACTTCCTATTCTTGACATACCCAGCTTCTCTGGACTATAACTTCTTCATATGATATCCAATTTTAAAAATCTTGGTCATGTTACGAAGCTGCACTTTTAGGCTTCATTTAGAACCCATCAATGTTGGATTTGGACGAGATTTGACCAACCAAAATCTCTATGTAGCACTTCAGCAAGAACTAGGTGGCCACTGTCGGGCCTAGTTTTTCATCATCCGGTGTCCAAATTCACTTTTTTCACTTGGGATAGCTTCAAATCTTTGAAGTACAGGTGTTGAGCTACATTTTTTGGACTAGCAAGGACTGTCAAATCTCAGAAGTTGTTCAGTTTTACTCAGTTTTCCCGGTTGGGGGCTATTGCTACGTGGTTTGGCAGTGTTCTTGTTGGTTTTTTGGTGATTAGAACCTCCCCAAACCAGCCGGACATTTCCAATTTTTGTTTGGGACTAGCGAGGATTCAAAATCAGCGACCTAAAGCTTCAAGGATCACTTGGATTTTGCTTCTGTAGCTTCATTTTGTGATAGGGAAGTGCTCTTGTGATATATTTCTCTTCTTCTTGCATATTTAAGCTTTACTTCCATCCATTTTCATACTCTAGTTAGCAAACAGGGGAAGGGAAGGTGATAGGGAAGTGCTCTTGTGATATATTTCTCTTCTTCTTGCATATTTAAGCTTTACTTCCATCCATTTTCATACTCTAGTTAGCAAACGGGGGAAGGGAAGTAAAACATGGAATCTAAAGGGAAACAAGTAGTTGAACACACTTCTCCATCTAAAGAGCAACTAGAGGATCCTGATTCTAGAATGGAAGAGGTAGAATTAGGGCAAGAAGTAGAAGAAAACTTAGAAGAGAAAGAGCCTCAACAAGAGGAATGTACATATGAGGAACTTCTAGATGAGTTTGTCACTCGTGACCAATTTATGGACTTGAAAGAGCAAACCCTTAAATTAGAGAGAGATCTTGGTAGCATCACATCTCTCATACAGTAGCTAAAGTCTCAAATGATCTCACTTGAGACTAGTGTCACCTCTTTTCTAGCTAGGAAGGAAAGAAAACCCCTCCTATTCCTCTAGAGATTACTAGGAAAGATACTTCTCTTCCTAGTAATCACAAAGGAGAGAGCTCTAGGGAAGCTCCCCTTGTGAAAGACTTGAAGCCACCTACCTTTATGGGGGATGACCGAGACAGGAACAAGGATGCAATCTACACTTTTTTTACAAAAGTGGCATGATTTGCATCAATTGAAAGGCACCCCACCAGAGTACTGTGTGCTAGAGGTGAGTCTCTCCCTCGGCCCACGTGCTTACAAGTGGTGGATGAGTCTTAAGGAGACAAAATATATCCCTATTGATTGGATTCAGTTTGAAACTTTTTTTCTAAAAGAGTTTCTTCTTGAGAATGAGGAGGAGAGGAATTGGGATGAGTGGGATAGGATTACACAGAGAAGTAGGCCTCTTACAGTCTACCTATCCCACTATCGAGAAATCATTTTGAAACTTAAGGGCCTAGATGATTTCCAAAAGACCAGAGGGTTTGTTAGGGGCTTAGATAAAGCCATAAAGAGGGAAATCAGAAGGAATGCACCTAAGATATTTCAAGAGGCGATCAACTATGCACAGATCTATGAGGAACATAACCGTCCTCAATATACTCCTATGGAGACGGATCAACCTCGCAAGCCTCTTAGTACGATTAAATTCAAGAAGAAGTTGCCTTTTGGAAAAAACAAAGTTTTTATTAAAAAATAAAGATCACAAGGGCCTAGGTTATCCACAGATCAGTTTGAGAGGGCCAAAAGAGAGAACCTATGCTTTAGGTGTTTGTCTCCTAGCCATTCACAGTGGAATTGTCCACTCAAGAAGGGGGAAGAAAAGAAGAAGGGACCAGAGTCTAGTACAGCCCCCGAAAAGGGAAAAAAGGCGGTCCAACTAGTGCAGACCCTTCCTATTCATGGCAGCTCTAGCTGCAAGGGAGTGGAGGTGATGCACGAGGATATAGAGCACACCTGTTGTTCGACTCAGTCATTGTGGTCACCGTAGTTTGGACCACATGACCTAGTTAAACTACATGGTATTGTATATGGGACCAGGGTGCGGGTCATGATAGATGACTTTGCCACTCATAATTTAATAAACTATGCTTTGGTCAAGAAATTAAAGATTCCCCACCAACCTAGTGCACATAAATACATTGTATATATGATTCAAGGGCAAGATAAAAGAATATGGGATACTATGGTATCCAATTTGGAAGTCAAGATGCAGGACTATACAGATTATATGGACTTCCAAATTATGAATATGGAGAGGACAGACCTAGTCTTAGGAAGAGAGTGGCTATTGGGGTTGGGAGATACACTTAAACACAGCTATCAAAACAACACACTTGAATTTGAAAAGAATGGAAGTAAAGGTTGTATTCAGGGAGAGAGAGATGTACCTAGTGCACCTCTCATTTCATCACTAGAGTTGTATAGTCTTTGTTATTCTCAGCATTTTCTACTATTCTTTTTTGTAAGAGTATGTGGTTAAAAGTTTTGAGGATCGTATGTTTGAGTATAGAGATGTTTTTTCCATTGACTTACCTAGAGAGCTACCACCTGAGAGAGGGGACATTGACCATGCCATTGAGGTTGTTACTAACACTAACCCTATTTGCAGACCACCTTATAGGCTTAGTGTTTCTCAGCATCAGGAGGTTGAGAGGCAGTTGCAGGATTATTTAGATAAGGGCTTCATTAAACCTAGTAACTCACTTTGGGCATCGCCAATGCTCCTAGTTAAAAAGAAAGATGGATCTATGAGACAATGTATAGACTATAGAGCACTTAATAAGGTAACTATCAAAAATAGATTTCCAATGCCTAGATTTGAAGATCTATATTATCAGTTACATCAAGCTAGGTATTTTACCAAGCTTGATCTTAGATCAGGATATCAACAAATTAGGATTAGGGCAGAAGATGTCCCTCAGACTGCATTTAGGACTAGATATGGGCACTATGAGTTTTTGGTGATGCCTTTTGGTCTCACCAATGCTCCTACCACTTTCATGAAACTCATGAATAGTGTTTTATGGCCTTATCTAGGACACTTTGTGGTAGATTTTTTGGATGAAATTATGATCTATAATGCATCAAAAGAGGAGCACTTGGAACACTGACTGCTGATATGAATCATTCTGAGATGTTCCAAGTGGGTTTCGTGAAGTAGTGGCTTGGTCCCTAGGGGGAAACACTGGGATATTCTGATATTTCAACTCAGCTCTTTCTAATTCCGTTAAGGGCCAATATCTTCACTGATTCTTATCCAAATATGTGATGATGGTGGGGAAATCAGGATCTTGTAACTCATAGATGGTGATAGGATTAGGGGCAGCTTCCCATATTGAAGAATGTGCTCTAAGAAGATGCTCCATCCCATTGATCAAGTACACATCTATTAGGGAGTCATCTTGGGGAATCAGGTCTCCTCTCCAGACCCTAGCAACAGTAGATCTCCCTCTAGGAGTAGTTACTTGCTCTTCGTTCCCTCCTCCATTTAAGTTTGAAGCATTGTTTTCCTCCCCGAGTTCATTAATGTTTTCTGGGTGTTCCGTGACAACATACTAGATATCTCTTTTGTCCATGTAAAGTCCTCCTACATACTTGACTGCTGGCCTAGGCACTATGTAAGCCTCTGAAGCCTTCTTTAGTCTGGCCACTGATCTGTTTAGACCATCCAAGTAAATGGGGATCTCATTTTGGTTGGTGTTCACATACTCCAAAGAGGTCCGGTACTCTCCCTCAATAGTTGACATCATGCCAATCATTGGCACTGTGTTCTGCATATCCTCTGAAGCCATGAGAATTTCTTCCTCTGACTCACTGGAGGTCTCCGAGTAATGTGAACGGCTACTTGGCTCGGCTACACTACCTACAGAAGAGATTACACTTCTTCAGCTTTTTGGGTTCTTCCAGATCTCAGGTTTATCCACTTTACAGCTCTGATCAGTCCTTGCTAAACTCTAACTTCTAGAACTCTTCACTATGGATTAGAAATCTAGAAAAATTTTAGCTGGGAATTGACTGAAAATGAAATTTTCAAGCCATGATACTTGACTTCAAAGTTACACGATACACGATCTTTAAACACAATCGATATACGATACTTGATCAGGGACCACGATACACGATACTTCAGCTATAACGATACACGATACTTATCAAGTATCGCGATCTGCAAACCACGATACTCGATACCTGGATTTAAACGATACACGATACTTAAGCCTCACGATACTCGATACTTGGAAATCACGATACTTGGCTCAAAACGATACACGATACTTATCAAGTATCGCGATCTGCAAACCACGATACTCGATTCTTGGATAACACGATACTTGGACCACACGATACAGGATACTTGGCTCAAAACGATACACGATCGGTGAGAAGTATCACGATCTGTGAAGACACGAGACTCGATACCTGGCTCAAACGATACGCAATATTTTTGAAGTATCGCGATCTTTCCAAAGGCGATACACGATACTTGACCAAATGCGATACACGATACTTCTCAAGTATCGCGATCGATAGATCACGATACACGATACACGGTAGGTATCGCGATCCATGACAGCACGATACACGATCTTTGCAAAGTATTGCGATCTTTGCAACGCGATACACGATATCTCGGAAATATCGCGATACTCAACCATAGGAGATCACGATACTTGCTAAGTATCGTGATAGTCGACCGCGAGAGAACACGATACTTGACCCTTTTTCAAATTTTTGCTAGATTTTTAAGTTTGGATTGCACACAGATGTTTTACAAGTTCTTCTACCCTCTCCTCACTCTCTGTATCACTCCAAATCACACTTTTTAACCCTTGTAAGTTTCCCACGATACCAAACGCAGATCGTTTTGTTATGAAAAATCTGATTTCCTGAGAAGTTATGAGTAAGAGGTGAGTTTGCTTACCTTGGATACTCTTTCCCAACACTCCTAACACCCCCTCTTGTTCAGCACAACTCCCGATCGCTGTATTGATCAGACACGATCTCACGATACTTGCTTACAAGACAAATGAAGTACAAAAGACAAGTTTTTGGGTTTTTATACTTTTTTTGAAAAATTCTTCCTAGTTAAAAGGCTGAAAGAACAAAGAGAAAAGAGAAAGAGATCTAGTCTAACTTCCTACTACTCCTATTCTACTCACTCCACACACTTCCCTAAACTAACAACTCACTAGACACACTCCAAGAATGAGAAGTAGTAAGTGCGGCTGAAAATGACTTACCAAAGAAGAGACAATCACCACTCCTCCTCTTGCTTCAATGCAAAAAGCTACTTACCATCACACGAATGCCTCGATTTGATTCGACACTCCCCGGCAACGGCGCCAAAAAACGTGTTGACCTAAGTACCAACTTAGGGACTTGTGGAGAAAGAGACTATACTTCAATGCCCCTAAAGTGCATATAGTGGGGATTCACGCTTCAATTATCAATCCGATGAGTATGCAAACCTAGCCGAGTGTATGAGGACATGCAATCAAGTGATGATCATTGCAAATGAACTACTTAAAGAGTGCAAACAAGGCAAAGACTAATCCAAACAAGCTTCAACTGTCGGTCATGGTGTCACGATACTTGATGCAGCATCCGTCAGTAATTTGGACTTTTCTCTCAGCTCCGAACTCCAAATATAGCAAATAGCATATGCATTTCGAAGCTCTCAAGAAGACGCATTTAATAGTGGTAGTTTCACTCAATTGTGACACTCCTACTTCAAATTATGAGCAAAATACTGAGTCACAGGAAAATCTTCCTACACTTCAGCACTTCCTACACTTCGCACACACCTTAACTACAGCAAACAAACACTTTCATGGATAGACAACACTTCCTAACACTCTTTCCAAGCAATACACATGCATACAATCTCACAAAGAAGAAGATATAGAGTGAAGAAGACACAAATTCGAATTTCTGTGCTCTCTATTCTCACAATGGCAAAAAGTCTTTACAAAGAGTCACAAATTGACTTATATACTTGTGCCCTAAAAATGGTCCTTTCACACAAGAGACCGGCACTTTATTCACCAAAAGACTAATTTCCTACTATTTTACATGGGTAAGTTTCTAATCTTCTGCGGGGATGCATCTAGAGGACTCCTCTAGTGCATTTACAACGAAAAAAATATATACAAGAATGGTTATGATACAAAAATATGATGCCCAAATCGGAAAAATTTTGGGACCCGTCTTTTTCTCTGCTTTGTGCTCTTTTTAGCTCTGCAACACTCTCCCCCTCTTTGTCTCTGTCGTCCCTTGACAGGCTTTACTTCTTGTTCTACATCCTCTGGGCCTGATACATTAGTCTTGCTTGATAAGTCGGGTTGCCACGCACGCCACCAGTGGAAGGTATGAGGATGAGGTGCTACAGTCTTCGATCTGGACCTGCCAAAGATCAAGAGGTTGTAGCACCCTTTTGGGCTGGGTCCTTTCCTTGGTGTGTGTGCCCCTGCGAGGCTCTGTGCAGAGATGGGTGTTGCGCCCCTCCGGGGCTTCTTGCAGAGATATATCTTCAGATGTTCCTTTTTAGTGAAGCTTCTTTCGTTGTCTTCTTCTTTTCCTCGTTTTGCTTGATTCTCCCTCAACACTTGGTTTCCCTCAACCTTTCACAGAAGAAGTATTAGAAGAAGTAGCTGATTACACTTTGTATAGTTTTCTTGATGGCTTCAATGGCTACAACCAAATACTAAATAATCCTGATGATAGAGAAAAAACTACCTTTTTCACTCTATGGGGCACTTATGTGTATACACGCATGGCATGGCCTTTGGGCTGAAAAATGCACCTCCTGCATTTAATACAACAATGTATCTGATATTGGTAAAATAGTTGACAACCTTTGTATGCATTTTTATGGATGACGTTTTAGTGTTCTTAGACAAATCTCAAGGAAATATTTGAGGAGTGTCTCAAAACAAGTTTGAAGTTGAGTCCTACTATATGTCATTTTTTGGTCACTAAAGGCACTCTCCTTGGTCACATAGTGTCTACAGAAGGGATAACTCTAGATCCATCAAAAGTCACTCCTATCCTTTCCATGTGCATTCCAAAGACTCCTCAGGAAGTGCAAAGCTTTTTAGGCTATGCACGGTACCATACAAGATTTATACTTATGTACTAAAAAATAGCTAAGCCTCTATGAAGGCTTACTAGTAAGAAGATTCCATTCTCGTGGAGTCTCAAAGCCGAAAGGGCATTTTGTGAACTAAAGTTGAGGCTCTGTCTTGCTCTACTCTTAATTGTTCCTAATTGGTCATTAGAGTTCCATGTGGATACAAATGCTATTCTTAATGCAGTAGGAGCAGTTTTGGCTCAAACCTCTATGGCAAAGATGGATCAATGTATAGCTTATGCTAGCAAAATACTTACCAAGGCAAAAAGAAATTATAGCACTATGGAAAAGGAAGGTTTGGCTATTGTTTTTGCACTCCAAATGTTTTAACACTACCTTCTAGGTGTGCATTTCATTGTCATATCTGACCATCAGCCTCTAAAGTATTTAATTAATAATCCTAGAGTAGCTGGAAGGATTTGGTGTTGGCTACTACTGTTTCAAGAGTATGACTTTGAGATTCATATTATGCTATCAAAAGAACACTACATGGTGGATCATGTTTCAAGATTTTCCATGAGTGAAAATGCAAGAGGTATTAGTGATGAACTTGTGGATAGTAATGTTTTTCTTGTAGAGACTGAAACTGCTTGATATGCTAAATTTTTGCATTTTCTCACTTCTAGAAATTACTTGGGAACATACCAACAATAGAGAAGAGGAGGTTTCTCTTTAAACCCAAATCATATTCACTAATAAACGGCCATTTGTATAAATATTGCGGTGATGGTATCTTGAGAAAATGTGTCTATCCACGGGAGGTAAATCATTTGCTAGAAGGAGCACACAGTGCAGAGCATCTCATGGGAGAGGATTTGGCTCACAAAATCATCCACTAGGGATTATGGTGGCCTCATGTTTACAAGATTCTATCAAGTTCTTTAAAGAGTGTAACATTTGCTTGTGATGTGCTCTTAGGCCTAACATATTGAATTTTCAACCATAAGTCATTTCCACAAGATGGCTATCTTTTGAACAATGGGGTCTTGATTTCATTGGAACAATGAGTCCAACTGGTCGACATGGTGGTAAGAAGTATATCTTGATGGCCACATGTTATTCTACTAAGTGGGTAGAAGCTAAGGCTACTCCTGATTGTACTACAAGCTAAGTAACCAGGTTTATGTATAAAAGAATATTCCCAAGATTTTCTTGCCTAGTAGAAGCTACTAGTGATAGGGGCACAAACTTTGTAAATCATCTACTATAATTTATCTTTGATAGGTACAAAATCTTCCATTAAAAATCATGTGCCTATTACCCTAGAGAAAATACGCATGCAAAAAGTTCTAACAAATTTTTCATTGGATTACTATGCTAATCACCCTTTGACCATGAAAGTTCATGGCCGCAAGCACTTATTGGTGCAATATGGGCTTTTTGAACAACAAGAAGAGGCAGCACCGAAGAGAGCCCATTCCTTCTAGTTTATGGTAAGGAGGTGCTAACCCCTTTTGAATTTATCATTAGAAAATAAATTGAAGCAAAAACAATCGAAGTCGACCCTCACATTAGAAGACTAGTTGCATTGGAGGAATGCAAGGAAACAACTATGAGGGGGTTGCAAGGAAAGGAGGAAGAGAGGATACAAATTCATGATAGGTACTTAAGGACCAATGAAGTGGAAGAGGGATATCTAGTCCTGGTATATTATGAGATACCAACAATACCTACCCAATTGACACTTAGGTGGTCACGACCCTATAAAGTGCTAAAGACATTTCAGCAAGGAGTAGTACAATTAGAGGACTTGTACGGTGAGAAATTGCCCTTGGTTTACATTTCCAAGGTAAAGACGTATTTGCCCTAAAAAAAGTTTAGAGAAATCAATGATTGTATATACCATAGTTTTCATCTTCAGCTTGTCTGTTCCAATAAATAGTTCTCATTTCGTTTCTAGTAATCTTAACCAATAAATGAGGAGTTGCACCAAGATGGTGTAGCAGCTTGTTGTGGGGGATAACTGCACCCAATGGGATAACTCTCCATTTGTTCAACCTATACCATTAAAAACCTAGATACGAGTTATGGTATTGGAATCATTGCTTGAATGCGGGAAAAAGAAAGTTCATCTTTAGAAAAAAAAATTAGTTTATGCCAAAAATTTGTCGCTAGAATGCATTCTCCACTTTCTGCAAATATGTTCAAGGTTTGTAATCAGTTGATTCTAAGAACTCCATGAAGATTTGTGGATAATGTTTGGATAGGGGGTAGTAGAGATGGACAAGGCCAATGATTGAGTTGTTATTCATGTTTGTTTTCTTGAAAGGCCAATGTGCCTGGGGAAGAGAAGATCGATGACACAATCTTGATTCAAAGTGCATATAACATTTTTCTCCTTTGATAAGATATCCATAAAATGTGAAGATTGAAGTAGAAATACGAATGATTTTCGTGAGTTTAAATTTCTAATGCCAAAATAAAATTTATTCATATTCTATAATCTATTTTACATTCCTTTTCATTGTCTACTTGGTTTTATTTCTGATTTTGAGTGTTTCTCACTCCATCCTTCTCTTGCTTTTTTTCCTAAACATTTCAATCTCCCTCTCTCTCTTTATCTCCTCTTTGAAATTTGTAGACAATTGCACATTTTTTTTGTTAACTCTTTGTATCAAGAGTTGTGCTAGTGATATTCTGTTTCATAGCTTCCTGATAACTCGTTCATTCAAGTTTATGACCATCGTCGAACTTTCCACCGATTAGAAGCATTGCTCCTACAATAAAAAAACATTGAGAATATTTTACCTCTAATGAGTTTATTCAAAAAGAAAATGCAACTTCAAACCATCCACTTCTCAAGATTATTAATTCAAACAAGTAAAAATCCTT
This sequence comes from Ceratopteris richardii, assembly GCA_020310875.1. NCBI lineage: Eukaryota > Viridiplantae > Streptophyta > Polypodiopsida > Polypodiales > Pteridaceae > Ceratopteris > Ceratopteris richardii. The sequence continues at coordinate 107,920,852 of CM035430.1, forward strand.
TAGTTCAACAAGCACACTCCTTCTTTGCTAGAGGACTCTGCTTATTGAACTAAAGGATTCCTTATCATGATGTGGACTCCTTCGTTCACGTGGTGTCTTAGAAAGGGAAACTCCCTGGTGTACTACCATGGAAGAACCCCCTCAAAGGGCATCTCACGTGCCAAGGTCCCTCAACCTCTAGAAGAAGGGACGAAGATAAAGGAAAGAGAAAGAGGGCTAAATCCATGACCAACAAAGATACCTCCCATCATAAATGATTTTTGTTTCATACAACATTTGAGGGTTATTAGACCCCTCAAGAGGAATAATGTTTGTTCAATGGATTCAAGATAGAAATGTCAACCCAAAATTTATCTATCTTCAAGAGATCAAAGTTGATGGAGTCAAACTCCAAAAGAGATTAAAGAACATCTCAGCATCCCACGTGTGGATTTCCACACAACACGGACGTGGGTGTGGTCGTGTAGTGATTGGCTTCATTCCAATATGTGAATCTTTCTTGATGGATACTATAATCGATCGGAATCATTAGTGGATCATTGTATCTTTTAAGGGCCCTCTTTTGTTCACCATTGCTTTGTTTTATGCTCCTAATCTTGACTTAGAGAGACTAGATACTTGGCTTTCATTAGATTCTCTAGCATTGGACACCATCCTTTGTGGGGACTTTAATATGGTTGAATTTCTATAAGATAGATGGGACCAAAGGGAACACCCTATTGATAGAATTGAGAAAGACGCTTGGGACCAAGTTATACTTCACCAAGTTCTCATTAAAGATATTCATGGCTTCTCTTGGTCAAACATCTAGTTGGGCAAAGATTTATGAAAAACTAGACTAGATAAAAGCTATATCTCACAGAAAGCATTGAGGAAAAGGGGTCATCCATCCCTTTTGCAATGTGTGGACCTAGTTTTATCTGACCACTACCCAATGATTCTCACCTTCAGACCTCATCTTAGGCATAGAAAGACCCCTTTTTTCTATGTTGATCCCTCAATCCTCTCCCTTCCTTCCATTCATCATGATATCTCCTCTACATGGTGTGAGTGCTTTGGAGCTTATACCTCTCCAGCTAAATGAAACTAGAAGCAAACTAAGATACCAAGAAGAAATTCAAATAAGGAACATACATATTTATTTTACATATTGGTTGGTGGGGAAAGCAGACAAACCGATGAAAGAAATGTGTAAGCTCCTAAAGAAGACGCAAATCCAGGAAGATTCCCACTTCATGGTAGAAAAAGACATGAGAGAACTCACTTTTGCAGAAGAGAATATTGAGTTGATAACCAAAAACTTCACTCAACTCATGGGGGTGTCCATGCCACTCACTTCTTAGAGCCGAGATCACATGGCTGCCATACCAAGAATTAGATCTAAAAGAATTCCAGAAAACATCATGCACCTTCTCGACTCCCCAATCATGACCACATAGATTTTAGAAGTTATAGATGCTCTTCTTAGTGGTAAAAGCTCGAGTCTGGACAGTCTTACCAATGAGTTCTTCAAGGCATTTAGGAATGACTTAGTTAAATCCCTACTTATGGTTTTGCAAGAGGCCTTATGCTTCCATGTTCTCCCTAATTTTCTCAATGAAGGGGTGATTAATCTAATGGCCCATCATCGTGCTCCAATTGGCTATAAGATCTTGACTAAGCGTCTCGCAAATTGCATTGCCTTCCATCTGGGTTCATGGATTAGTGATGACCAGAAGGGACTCATTAAGGGAAGATCCATCCTAGAAGCAACTATTGATGTGTGGGAAGGTCTAGAGTTTGCTGAGGAGTCCTCCCAAGGTGTCCTCTTCATCAAGATTGATTTCGACAAACCATACGATCACCTGGAGCAGGATTTCATTCTACAATCCCTAAAAGGTATAGGTTGTGGACCAAAATCCATCAACATGATCTCTACACTTATGGGAAATGCTGAGCTCAGATTAATAACAATGGTCAACTCACTTAGAAAATTAGCTTAAAACACTCTAGTAGATGGGGTGGTCCTCTAGATCCTCTTCTTTTTGCCATTGCCACTTATGGCCTCAACTACTTGGTTATACATTAGGACCTTTTAGGACATATCCAAGGCCTTTTTGCTCCCTCATAATTAGAATCACATCTAATGAGACTCTTCCTTGAGGACACAAATGCTTTTGTGCATAATGACCCTAACAGTACCAACACCTTCTAGCATTGTCGAAATGTTTTCTGTGCTATGTCTGGATGAAAATAAATCACTCCAAAACTACATTCAAGGCTACTTTGGATTCCTTAAGTGTAATTCTTGACCAACCAAAGTAGTAAAGAAATAAAAAGTGGCTAGATTTTTCGGCTCCTCGGTATCCGGATGGGTTTGGAAGTATGTACTGGCCACCATTGGATTGGAATTGGGGTGTGGACAAATTAAATACTAAAATTGCCTACTAGAAGGGCATGTACCTCAACCTAATAGGACGTGTTATGATGATCAACACCTTCCTCATCTCATATTTTATCTATTTTCTTGCATGTTTGAGACCAAAATGAAAAGAATTAACAAAGCTTTAATGTACTTGTAGAAATTTGCTCTAAACGGGTAATCCCAATAGGATGGGCGTGCCCAAGATCACGTGGGCCTTATGTGCTGACCAAAAAGAGGCTCATGGTTTGGGCATTTTGAATGTTAGAGGTATGCCAGATAAATTTGCTTCCAAATGGCTTGTCAAAGCATGGTGCAATGTGGAAGCTTCTTGGGCTAAATTAATTCTTATATAAAAATCCTTTATTACACTTCAGGGAATCCTAAGGTGGACGCATCTTGATTTAATTACCTTGTTGTTTTCTCAATGTCTATTGACTTTGAAAGGTTTTCACCTTGTTTGCTCAATTTGGAAGAGTTAGAACAAGATGAAACCATACATCAAGGTTAATGAAGTCTAGACATGGGTGGCTAGTATTAGGAAAAGGATTCTATCTGTTTCTTGATAAGGGAATCAAAGAAGTTGATTTGGAGAACATCCAAAGAGCAAAGACCTTATGGAAAAAAGGTTTTAGCACGTGGAATCATCTATGGAATCATGATAGAGATCATTGGATAATGTTTTGGGACATAGACTATGCTAGGAGAATTGACTTTGATGATTTTTGTCTTCTTAGGCACAAAATAAACTCTTGGGACAAATCAAGGACTTGTCTCCTTCTTGTAAACTAAAAGAACTTGTAGAAGCTTGTAAGAGGTAGAAAAGTGAGTTGTGAAGAGATGAAGTTTGGTCCAGCCAACCGGCACAAGACTAGTCCTTGAGCTTATGGAGAATCAAGCAGACCTTATAGGCATGCGATTAGTGCAATAAAATGCACTATATAATTTGAAGCATTAGGCAAAAAGAGGTGATACAAAACAGATAGGTTTGCGCATTGCCTAGCTCAAAAAACTTACTATCTTTAGATGAGACAATCAACTTTAATTTTTCATAGAAGCCAACATGATAACTATTGGAAAAAATCCTTTTGGAGGCGTGATATACATAGGGTTGAGTGTATAGAAAAGAGTACAAGAAATAAGCAAAAAATGCTTTTGGAATGAACCTCACACTCAATAGTGGTATCTTCTATTTTTCAGCAATGCATAGAGATAGACCTTGAGACATCAGAACTACGATTTCTCCCACTATACTGAACCAAATGCCTTGAACCTTTATAAACATAAACAAGAGACTAATATCCTTCCAATGAGTCCTCATTCATTGAATTTGGAACTTTGTAGAGAGAGAAACAACCTCTCCAAGCTTACTATTGTTGAAGAAGATGATGCAGAGAAATGAAGAAGCAAGACAATGATGGCCACAAGTGTATGTATATTTCTTCCATGTAATGTACAAGTGATTTGAAGTCTTTATATAGAATCTTGAAATTCTTCACGACTTCTACAAGTGGATTTGGAATTCAAATGAAGGTGTTAAAGGTTGTTGGAGGGAATCAATTCACTTTCCTACAATTTAGGAAAAGTGAAGATCTAGTTTGATCTACTTTTATGTGATTGATTGATTCATTGGTTGCAACTCAAGCACTTCAAATTCATGGAAGTTTAGCTCTCGTTTGGTCTTTTTACATGTCTAAAGCTCTAGGCTTTTGCAATGTTCAATGATCGATAAAAAAAATCTTTTAAAAATGGATTAATTGTTTCAAACATCAACTCCAAAGTACATAGGTACTTTCTTGGTGTCATTGAAAAGTCAAAAGGGCCTACTTTATAACTTTGAAGTGCATCAGTCACTACAACATATCGAGGGAATACCGACGGTCAGTATACCGACGGTCAGCTGTCGGCATCGGTATGACCCTCGGACAATTTGGGAAAGCGGCTTTGCCTCGGAAAGGCACCGTCGGTATAAGCGTCGGTACTTTACTGGAATTACCGACGCTTATACCGAAGCCCTCTTTTTAACCGGGCCTAAAACCAAAATTCGTCATTCTGAGCGTTTTGAATCTACATGTTCTCCTATTAGGTTTGCGGGGGCCAACACGAGATCTCTGTTTGTCACCCTCTCTCTCTCTCTCCACCTCCCTCTCTCTCTCTCTCTCCACCTCTCTCCCTCTCTCTCCTGCCCTCTCTCTCACTCTCTCTCCCTCTCTCTCCCTCCCTCTCTCTCCCTCTCTCTCTCTAAACAGACCTCTATCTTTATAGATATGAAGTTTTGGTAAGTAGATCGCACATATTGTAGCACTCTTTTTTCTTTCTTTATGTTTTTGCTTTACTAATATGTTCTCTATTTGATTTTGCAAGATATTTTGGGATCAAATCTTTGGAGATTCAACGAAGGAGAACTTCAAGTGGATTTTGACGGCCTTGATTCAAACAATTCTCTCTCTCTCTCTCTCTCTCTCTCTCTCTCTCCTTCCCTCTCTCTCTCTAAGCACACCTCTATTTTTATAGATGTGACGCTTTGGTAAGTAGATCGCACATATTGTAGCATTCTTTTCTCTTTCTTTATGTTTTTGCTTTTCTAATATCTTCTCTCTTTAGTTTTGCAAGAGATTTTTGAGATCAAATCTTTGGAAATTCAACGAAGGAGAACTTCAAGTGGATTTTGACAACCCTGATTCAAACAATTACATCGATGTAAGTGAGAGATATATCACTCTTTTTTCTTTCTTTATATTTTTGAATCTCTAATATCTTCTCTCTTTAGTTTTGTTTTCCATTGAGAGAGAGAGGGAGAGATATATACATATACATACACACTCACATATGTATAAACACACACATGCATATGCATACACACATGCATATGAATACAAACATGCTTATGCATATACACATGCATATGCATACACATGCATATGCATACAAATATGCATATGCGTACACACATGCATATGCATACAAGCATGCATATGTATACATGCATGCATATGCATACATGAGTGCATATGCATACAAGCATGCATATGCATACATGCATGCATATGCATACATGCATGCATATGCATACATGCATGCATATGCATACATGCATGCATATGCATACAAGCATGCATATGCATACATACAAGCATGCATATGCATACATACAAGCATGCATACATGAATGCATATGCATACATGAATGCATATGCATACATGAATGCATATGCATACATGAATGCATATGCATACATGCATGCATATGCATACAAACATGCATATGCATACATGCATGCATATGCATACATGCATGCATATGCATACAAACATGCATTTGCATACATGAATGCATATCCATACAAGCATGCATATGCATACATACAAGCATGCATACATGCATGTGTATGGATACATGCATGCGTATGCATACATGCATGTGTATGCATACATGCACGCGTATGCATACACGCATATACATACAAGCATGCATATGCAAACAAGCATGCATATGCATACATGAATGCATACGCATACATGAATGCATATGCATACATGAATGCATATGCATACAAGCATGCATATGCATACATACAAGCATGCATATGCATACATACAAGCATGCATATTCATACATACAAGCATGCATATGCATACATGCATGCATATGCATACATGCATGCATATGCATACATACAAGCATGCATACATGAATTCATATGCATACATGCATGCATCTGCATACAAGCATGCATATGCATACATGAATGCATTTGCATACATGAATGCATATGCATACATAAATGCATAAGCATACATGAATGCATATGCATACATACAAGCATGCATACATGAATGCATATGCATACATGAATGCATATGCATACATGAATGCATATGCATACATGAATGCATATGCATACATGAATGCATATGCATACATGCATGCATATGCATACATGCATGCATATGCATACATGCATGCATATGCATACATGCATGCATATGCATACTTGCATATGCATACAAGCATGCATATGCCTACATGAATGCATATGCATATGCATACATGTATGCATATTAATACATACAAGCATGCATACATGCATGCATATGCATACATGCATGCATATGCATACAAGCATGCATATGCATACAAGCATGCATATGCATACATGCATGCATATGCATACAAGCATGCATATGCATACAAGCCTGCATATGCATACATGAATGCATATGCATACATGAATGCATATGCATACATGAATGCATATGCATACATGAATGATTCATATGCATACATGAATGCATATGCATACATGAATGCATATGCATACATGAATGCATATGCATACAAGCATGCATATGCATATATGTATGCATATGCATATATGTATGCATATGCATACATGCATGCATATGCATACAAGCATGCATATGCATACATGCATGCATATGCATACAAGCATGCATATGCATACAAGCATGCATATGCATACAAGCATGCATATGCATACAAGCATGCATATGCATACAAGCATGCATATGCATACATACAAGCATGCATACATGAATACATATGCACACATGCATGCATACGCATACATGCATATGCATACAAGCATGCATATGCATACAAGCATGCATATGCATACATGAATGCATATGCATACATGAATGCATATGCATACATGAATGCATATGCATACATGAATGCATATGCATACAAGCATGCATATGCATACAAGCATGCATATGCATACATGAATGCATATGCATACATGAATGCATATGCATACATGAATGCATATGCATACATGAATGCATATGCATACATGAATGCATATGCATACAAGCATGCATATGCATACATGCATGCATATGCATACATGCATGCATATGCATACATGCATGCATATGCATACATGTATGGATATGCATACAGATAAGCATGCATACATGCATGCATATGCATACAAGCATGCATATGCATACAAGCATGCATATGCATACATGAATGCATATGCATACATGAATGCATATGCATACATGAATGCATATGCATACATGAATGCATATGCATACAAGCATGCATACATGAATGCATATGCATACATACATGCATATGCATACAAGCATGCATATGCATACAAGCATGCATATGCATACAAGCATGCATATGCATACAAGCATGCATATGTATACATGAATGCATATGCATACATGCATGCATATGCATACATGCATGCATATGCATACATGCATGCATATGCATACGAGAATGCATATGCATACAAACATGCATATGCATACATGTATGCATATGCATACATGCATGCATATGCATACATGCATACATGAATACATGATTACATACATACATGCATACATACATGCATACATGAATGCATATGCATACATGCATGCATATGCATACACATACAAGCATGCATACATGAATGCATATGTATACATGAATGCATATGTATACAAGCATGAATGCATATCGTTCCAATATCCTTCCAATGAGTGCTCATTCATTGAATTTGGAACTTTGTAGAGAGAGCAACAATCTCTCCAAGCTTACTATTGTTGAAGAAGATGATGCAGAGAAATGAAGAAGCAAGACAATGATGGCCACAAGTGTATGTATATTTCTTCCATGTAATGTACAAGTGATTTGAAGTCTTTATATAGAATCTTGAAAAACTTTACGACTTCTACAAGTGGATTTGGAATTCAAATGAAGGTGTTAAAGGTTGTTGGAGGGAATCAATTCACTTTCCTACAATTTAGGAAAAGTGAAGATCTAGTTTGATCTACTTTTAGGTGATTGATTGATTCATTGGTTGCAACTCAACCACTTCAAATTCGTGGAAGTTTAGGTCTCATTTTGTCTTTTTCCATGTCTAAAGCTCTAGGCTTTTACAATGTTCAATGATACATAAAAAAAATCTTTTAAAAATGAATTATTTGTTTCAAGGATCAACTCCAAAGTACATAGGTACTTTCTTGGTGTCATTGGAAAGTTAAAAGGGCCTACTTTATAACTTTGAAGTGCATCAGTCACTACAATATATCGAGCAAATACCAACGGCCAGTATATCGACGGTCAGCTGTCAGCATCGGTATGACCCTCGGAAAAATTGGGAAAGCCGCTTTGCCTTGGAGAGGCATCGTTGGTATAAGCGTCGGTACTTTACTGGAATTACCGACGCTTATACTGAAGCCCTCTTTTTAACCGGGCCCAAAACCAAAATTCATCACTCTGAGCATTTTGAATCTACATCTTCTCCTATCGGGTTTGCGCGCGCCAACAGCAGATCTCTGTTTGTCACCCTTCCTCTCTCTCTCTCTCTCTCCCCCTCTCTCTCTCTCTCCCTCCCTCTCTCTCCCTCTCTCTCCTGCCCTGTCTCTCACTCTCTCTCCCTCTCTCTCCCTCCCTCTCTCTCCCTCCCTCTCTCTCTCTAAACAGACCTCTATCTTTATAGATCTGAAGTTTTGGTAAGTAGATTGCACATATTGTAGCACTCTTTTTTCTTTCTTTATGTTTTTGCTTTACTAATATGTTCTCTATTTGATTTTGCAAGAGATTTTGGGATCAAATCTTTGGAAATTCGACAAAGGACAACTTCAAGTGGATTTTGACGACGTTGATTCAAACAATTCTCTCTCTCTCTCTCTCTCTCTCTCCCTCTCCTTCCCTCTCTCTCTCTCTAAGCAAACCTCTATTTTTATAGATCTGATGCTTTGGTAAGTAGATCACACATATTGTAGCACTCTTTTTTCTTTCTTTATGTTTTTGCTTTTCTAATATCTTCTCTTTAGTTTTGCAAGAGATTTTTGGGATCAAATCTTTGGAAATTCGACGAAGGAGAACTTCAAGTGGATTTTGACAACCTTGATTCAAACAATTACATTTATGTAAGTGAGAGATATATCACTCTTTTTTCTTTCTTTGTATTTCTGACTTTCTAATATCTTCTCTCTTTAGTTTTGTTTTGGATTGAGAGAGAGAGAGAGGGAGAGATATATACATATACATACACACTCACATACGTATAAACACACACATGCATATGCATACACACATGCATATGAATACAAACATGCATATGCATATACACATGCATATGCATATACACATGCATATGCATATACACATGCATATGCATATACACATGCATATGCATATACACATGCATATGCATACAAATATGCATATGCGTACACACATGCATATGCATACACACATACACAATGCATATTCATACAAGTATGCATATGTATACATGCATGCATATGTATACATGCATGCATATGTATACATGCATGCATATGTATACATGCATGCATATGTATACATGCATGCATATGCATACATGAGTGCATATGCATACATGCATGCATATGCATACAAGCATGCATATGCATACATACAAGCATGCATATGCATACTTACAAGCATGTATACATGAATGCATATGCATACATGCATGCATATGCATATATGCATATGCATACAAGCATGCATATGCATACAAGCATGCATATGCATACATGAATGCATATGCATACAAGCATGCATATGCATACATGTATGCATATTCATACATACAAGCATGCTTACATGCATGCAGATGCATACGTGCATGCATATGCATACGTGCATATGCATACAAGCATGCATATGCATACATGCATGCATATGCATACATGCATGCATATGCATACAAGCATGCATATGCATACATGGATGCATTTGCATACATGGATGCATATGCATACAGAAATGCATATGCATACAGGAATGCATATGCATACAGGAATGCATATGCATACAGGAACGCATATGCATACAGGAACGCATATGCATACACGAACGCATATGCATACACGGACGCATATGCATACACGAATGCATATGCATACACGAATGCATATGCATACACGAATGCATATGCATACATGCATATGCATACATGCATATGCATACAAGCATGCATATACCTACATGAATGCATATGAATATGCATACATACAATCATGCATACATGCATGCATATGCATACATGCATGCATATGCATACATGCATATGCATACAAGCATGCATATGCATACAAGCATGCATATGCATACAAGCATGCATATGCATACAAGCATGCATATGCATACATGAATGCATATGCATACATGAATGATTCATATGCATACATGAATGCATATGCATACATGAATGCATATGCATACATGAATGCATATGCATACAAGCATGCATATGCATACAAGCATGCATATGCATACATGTATGCATATGCATAAATACAAGCATGCATATGCATACATGCATGCATATGCATAGATGCATGCATATGCATACATACAAACATGCATACATGAATACATATGCATACATGCATGCATATGCATACATGCATATGCATACATGCATATGCATACAAGAATGCATATGCATACATGAATGCATATGCATACATGAATGCATATGCATACATGAATGCATATGCATACAAGCATGCATATGCATACATGAATGCATATGCATACATGAATGCATATGCATACATGAATGCATATGCATACAAGCATGCATATGCATACATGAATGCATATGCATACATGAATGCATATGCATACAAGCATGCATATGCATACATGCATGCATATGCATACAAGCATGCATATGCATACATGCATGCATATGCATACATGTATGGATATGCATACATGTATGGATATGCATACATACAAGCATGCTTACATGCATGCATATGCATACAAGCATGCATATGCATACATGAATGCATATGCATACATGAATGCATATGCATACATGAATGCATATGCATACATGAATGCATATGCATACATGAATGCATGTGCATACATGAAAGCATATGCATACATGAATGCATATGCATACAAACATGCATACATGAATGCATATGCATACATACATGCATATGCATACAAGCATGCATATGTATACATGAATGCATATGCATACATGAATGCATATGCATGCATGCATGCATATGCATACATGCATGCATATGCATACAAGAATGCATATGCATACATACGAGACTAATAGAGAGGAGGTCTGGAGGCGGTGCACTCTGAGAGAGGCACGTCGTAGGAGAGAGAGCACCTAGCTATGTAGATCAGAGAGAGAGAGAGAGATTACTACGGTGTCTGGGCGACAGACTCGGACGAGAGAGAGAGTCTGTGGGAGGCGCCATCAGACGGGGGATTGGAGTGCAGTCGGCGGTGCTGTTAGCAACTAGCAATATCCGGGACATTGGGCACTGCTGACGTTGCTAAGAGAGAGATACTCGGTGCAGAACCTACATGACGGCAGGAGAGGAGAGAAACTTGCACTGTCGGTGGTCCTGGCGGCTGGTTGCGCGAGTTGTGACGAGCTCCAGAATGTTTGGAGAGAGAGAGAGATCTAGCTGCTACGCGCATCTAGGAGCTCCACAATGATTGGACAGAGAGAGAGAGAGAGACTTTTGTCAGAGAGAGAGAGAGAGAACAGGCTATAGGTGATGCGCGCAGAGATTGTGGAAGAAAAGGATAAGGGAAGCATATCCAGAAAATGGAACCTACAGATTAAATCATCAGACTTCTAAGCTTTCCTCTTTTGACCATAACCCGATTGTGCATAGCCAATCTTCTTTTTCTATGAGTTTTGTGGGCATGAACAATAATCCTTGAATGTGCTATCGTGAAGAAGTCAATAAATTGAGGCATGGTATAATCTAGCTCAGAGAACACAGAACAGATTAAGTAAGGAACAGTGCTAAAGAATCACACGGAGAGGAATTATCATTTATGTTTCCTTGTTTAAGAAATGAAAAATTGTCTGACAAACGAAGATTGGGAAATTCTTCATATAAGAATATAGATCTATGCCTAGAATAATACACACTATGGGACCTTATGTAAGGAAGCAATATAACCCTCAAAATGATGCGATTGATAGCATGGAGGCATAGAGACAGGGTTCTCAATGATTTGAACTTAACTCTAAACCGTGCTATTGAGATTATTTCAAAGGGTAAAAGAAATGAATCAAAAGCATAGTATGGGGTTTTATCTTAAATTTTGATGTACTAACGATTTTTCCCCCCTGACCCCATGGTCTTTTTTTGTGGAACCTTCCTACAGGTTTATGTGGATGCTGATTATATGAAGTGAAGAGAAAGTGATTGAAGACTGAAGATAAAGAGTACCCCATTCTGTGGATTGCCCTTGTGGATCGTCTCCTCCAGGTTTTTGCGGTTTCTGATTATCTGAAGTAAAGAGAAGGGAGGCTATTGTTGAGGGTACCTGAAATAAAGAGCGGATCGAAGACCTGAAGAAAAGCTTGGACCGCGAAGACCGAAGCGGAATCCCGTAGGCGATTTCTCGCACTGTAGCGAGGGATCTTGAATATACTAGCCGGCCCGCACTGTAGCGGCGGCTTTCATATTGTATCATCGCACCGCACTGTAGCAGTTTTATTGTACCGTCGGCCCGCACTGTAGCGGCCTCTTTGTGTATCATTCATTTTATTGGAGGCTTCAGTTTCATTTCCGTTGTATCGTTGGGCTTCATCTGCATTTCGTGTTTCACTGCGGTATCCGATCGTCTCTTTCCGACACCCATGGTCCCACGTCTCGACACTTCCGAGGGGCAAGGGGCCCCACGAGGATCGCGCACGCTCCGGAGAGCACAGGCGAGGCGCCCAGCGCGCAGACGCCGCTCGCAAGACAGCGGGAACGACGCACCAGAGAGGGGCCTGATCCAACCCCACGCACCGGCTTCCCGCCACGACCTCCTTCTTCCCGACAACGCGAACTGAAGAATCATATGGATATCGACATGGACTGACTGCACTGTTACAAGACTTAGAGGGATGCGGTGCAATCCTCTCATGGGAGAATATTCTTGATTAGGTAAAGTTATATCTTGGTTTCATGTTTTTAGTTGTTGTTTATAAATGTCATGTTAATTGGTCTTATTTTATACATATGTTTTGTTGCAGGATTGTAGGTGTAGATATTTTGATCAATTCCACAATTTTGTATCACACTCGCATATGGCAATGATGTAACATGATTTTTTATTCGATTCCTATATGGAAGTGTTTTGTGACATTGCCAAAATTTTGTATTACACTCCTATGTGGCAATGATGTACCATAATTTTGTATTCGATTCCTATATGGAAGTGCTTTGTCACATTTTGTATTTGATTCCTATATAGAAGTGCTTTGCCACACTTTTGTACATTTTTCATTTATGGAGTGTACAACTTTCTGTACATGATTCATTGTTCATTTTTGCTTATATAAGTTTATGTTTTGGTTTCCATTAGAGTACATAACGCATGTACTCAGTTGTGCAGAGTGTATTTTCTTTTGCTAAACAACATCATGCTGTAGCAAAAGACAACACACTCTGCCCAAAAAAATTTGTGCAGATAGGGTCATCGGTATACGCTTGGTAGCTCCAGTATGGACCTCGGTATAGGCACCGGTACTTCGAGCGGGCGTAGGTATGGACGTGGGTATAAGCGTCGGTAATACCGGCATATATACCGACGCCTATACCGACGCATATACCTGCCCCCATACCAACGCATATACCGGCACCCATACCGATGCTTTCTTTCTGACGCATATACCGACTCTAACAACGATGTCGCGAAGAAATCACGCCCGTTCATTTGCCTCGGTATCAGCCTCGGTATACCCTCGATATGTTGTAGTGAGTGCTGGTACAAGGCATGTTTTAGCAGTACCACCTCAGTTCCTTGAGGTATCTTTCCATCTCTTCCAATAATGGTATCAGACCAAGTTGGGGTAAAATGGGAGATGGTTTCCCTTCTTTCATTGCCAAATTGGAGAGGAATAATTATCTAGCATGGTCGTTAAGGATAAAGACCTATGTACAAGGAAGAAGTCTCTATGGATACATATCACGAGATGAGGAGATGCCCATATTTAGAAGCAAAGAGCAACCTACAAGACAGGAGCAAGAAAGACTCAAATCATGGTGTGCCAAAGATGCTTTAGCCAAGTCATATCTACTTAACTCTATCTCTGACTTCCTTCAAGAATAAATTGTGGATGGATTTTACTAGTTAGAAGAAGCAACCTAAGCAGAATGTTTCAGAGTTTGTGACTAAGGTCAAGGATGTGGCTCATCAGTTGGCAAGCATAGGAGAGGAGATTGAAGACGAGCAAATAGTGAGACATATCATAAATGGCATCAAGGCAGATGATAAATGGGAATCTTTCACAACTGCAATGGATCTTTATATGGATATGCAAATCCCTGATCTAACCACTCTTGTGGGACAAATCTTCACCCATGAGGCCAAGCTCAACAAAAATGGTGAACCATCAAGAGGTAACAATTCTTCTACCCTCTATACAGGTAAAGGAAAGTCTAAGGATAAAGGAAAGAGTAAAAAGTTTGAAGATGAAGGTGCTACTTCTCAAGATAACTATGTAGGGGGAGGTAGGAGTTCAATAGGAAGGGGCAGAGGAGGTAAGCAAGGTAGGGGGAGACCTTTCAACTCTTCCCCATGCAATATATGTGGAATGTCTAATCACACAATAGATGAGTGCTATAGGAACTTCAAGCACCATAGAGGAAGAGGATTCCAAAGAGCTGGCTGAATTAAGAGGAAGATTCAACCATAATCAAGGTTACAACCATGGCTACAACAACAATTACAACAACAATTACAACAACAATTACAACAACAATTACAACAAAAATTACAACAACAATTACAACAACGATTATCAAGGAGGATAAAAATCAAGAAAAGAATTCGACAACTATACAGAGGATCAAGAGGATTCTCTTATCATTACGAACATGACCTCAAAACAAGGTATGAATGATGAGCACCTCTTCTATATTGACTCAGGTTGTTCAAACCATGTAGCATGCAATATAGCTCTCCTTTCTGATCTTGAAGATCCCAAGGGAAAGCACCAAGTGCAAACAGGTGATGATACCAAGCATTCAGTTGTTAAGGTAGGAAATGTCAAAACTTCTAATGGGAATAAGAATCTGTTGAGCAGAGTTCTTTATGTACCTAGTATCACAAAAAAATTGATGATTATTGGACGGATAGTGGAAAAGGGTTTTGCAAGTTAGGTCCAATAAATTTGGAGCCTTTGTGGAGGACCCTCAACATGGATTCAAGAGAATTGAAAAGGGAGAGAAAATAGGTAGATTGTTTACATTTGAGCTTGAGGACACTAGAAACATTGCACTTTATAATTATACGGATCAAACCTTGTCTGAGTTAGAGATATGGCACAAAAGATTTTGACACATTGGTGAGAGAACATTGAAGCAGATATGTAGAGATCAATGTGTACTTGGAATAACTAATGTATCCAAGCAACATATGATCTATAAATGTGGTGCATGTGAGTTTGGTAAATCACACAGGTTACCCTTTACAAAGAAATGCTATATGCATGAGGATAATTAGGAACTTGTCCACACAGATGTGTGGGGACCAAGCAAGGACCCTTCAATTTCATGCTCAAGGTACTATGTGTCATTTGTTGATGATTTTAGTAGGTGGACTATCTTGTATTTCATGAAACATAAGGATGAAGTCTTGAGTTGTTTCAAAAAGTATCTTGCACTTGTGGAAAATCAAATAGGAAAGATTTTAAAGAGGATAAGGTAAGATGGAGGAGATGAGTACTTCTCCAATGAATTTCATGCATTTTTGCAAGACACAGGTATCAAGAGAGAGATCACAACTAGATATACTCCTGAGCAAAATAGAGTAGTAGAGAGAAGGAACAGATGGATTGTGGAAGCAGCTAGATCTATGCTAAATGAAAAGAAGTTGCCTAATTATTTGTGGGCAGAGGTTGTGCCTAATGCCACTTATCTTATTAATAGGTTACCCTCTAAGTCCCTTGATGTGATGACCCCTTACGAGGCATGAAACGGTAGGAGACCATCACTTGAACATTGTAGAATATTTGGATGTGTTGCTTATGTGCATGTTCCATCTCAAGTTAGAGGTAAGCTAGAACCTAAGGTAGAGAAATGCATTTTCATAGGGTATGATATAAATCAAAAGGGGTACAAGCTTTATAATCCATCCAACAAAGGATTTGGTCAGGAGAGATGTGTTTGATGAGAGTGACTCTTGGTTTGAAAGTGAATGCAGGAAGGTCAAATTGCCATAGACTTGGAAGAAGAATTTCCGAGCCTCAACTCAAAGGAAATATGTGCAAGACATGTTGAAGAAGTTCCACTTGGAGGATGCAAAAGTAGCTAGCACCCCTATGGAGGTAAATCATAGGTTAAGTGCTCATGAAGGTGATTTTCTTGAACACATTGTAGGTTATCAAAACATAGTTGGAAGTCTAAACTATGCAACATTAACAAGGATTTACATATGTTATAGAGTAAGTGTTTTGAGTCAATTCATACATAAACCTAGAGCACCTCACTTGAAGCTACTAAAAGAAGTTTGAAGTATCTTAAAGGTACTCAAAATCAAGGTGTTACTTCCCATACACATCAGATTTGGACATAACGTTGTACTCAAATGCAGATTGGGCAGGATCTAAGGATGACAGAAGAAGTACTTCTGGCTATTTATCTTTTGCAAGTGATAAGCCCATCTCATGGTCTTCTAAGAAGCAACCAAGTTTTGCTATATCTTCAACAGAGGCTGAGTACAGGGGATTAGCAAATGCTAGACAAGAAGCTATTTGGATTAGATTGATCTACTTAGATTTGGGACTTCACACTCATTCACCAATGATCTTTGGTGATAATACTAGTTCTTTGCATCTTGCAGCCAACCCCATTTATCATAGAAGAACTAAGCATATAGAAGTGCACAATCAATATGTTAGAGAGAAAATCTTGAGCAAAGAGATTCAACTAGCATATGTATCTACAAATATGCAGTGTGTTGATTTGTTAACCAAAGCAATTAATGGTACTAAATTTGCAGGTTTAAAACCATGATTGGATTACATGATATTCAAGAATATTGATGAAGCAATGCAAGACAACATGTTTGGCTTGAGGGGGAGCTTTTGGTGCAATGTACAAGCCTACACATTTGGCTTAGCATGGAAGAAATTGTGTGGAAGCACTTGATGATTCATGTGAACTATAGCTTGTAACTACTTCATCATTTACCATTGTAAATCATTAAATACTTGGAGAATCATGTAAACATTTATATCTCATAGAGTTAGGAGGAATATTAGTTACAAATTCAAGATGAGATAATGTCTCCTAAATCAGATGAGTTAGTGTTTTATTGGAGCCAAGTTTGAATTCAAAACTCAAACTTCGAAGAAACATATTTCAAAAGTTTTGTAAAAACTTGTGGGGTAGAGTGCCTCATTTTAGAGCTCTCCTTGATCATTGGTAGAACTTGAGTAGGACAAAACATAGCGCACTTAGTTCATCATCATTGAGCATTATTATAATGCCAATGAATATGTACAATCATGTGTTATAGTAGATATTGAACATCTCTGACTACTTCTCTGTTATGACTACTCAGAACAATCAACTTCTTTTGGTCATATCTCATTGAATACACAACCATGCATAATGTTTTGCTTTTTGAAACCAAGTTAACATCCACTTTTTGCTCTCAAATTTTCAAGGCATTTGGTTGAGGCATCTCAAAGAAATCATCTTCGAAGTGCTCACTAGTCATCTATTGGTTAGTCCCTAAAAAGTCGAGGGTAAGATTTGATTTGATAAAATGATTTTTCAGAGCATAGTTGATTATTTTAAATGATTCCACGCTGAATAAAAAAGCCAGCAGTTGTGTGGACTAAAATAGCAATTTTTCAACACTAGCTATTCTTAAACTAGTTTGTTTTGGATTAATTGTTTCAAGCATCAACTCCAAAGTACATAGGTACTTTCTTGATGTCATTTTCAAGTTAAAAGGGCCTACTTTATATCTCTCAAGTGCATTAGGGCTGGCACAAAGTAGGTGTTAATAGTACCACCTCACTTCCTTGAGGTATCCATCCATCTCTTCCAACAAATCAAGACCAGACATCAAGAAACCACCTCTAGAGATGTGCCTTGGCTTTGCTACCATTGTTGCTCTTTGGATCCCAAAGATGCACCTACATAGACAATAGTACACAAATGAGATCACAAAAAAGTACTTAGAGAATAATGAAATCACACAAAAGTAAGAGAACAGAAAGAGCTAAAAGAATTGACACCAGATTGGGTACAATCTCCCCTCGCATACTGTAATGGACAAGTCTATCAGAGCATGTGTATCTATAGGTATTTTTCATTACGTCTTGACTAGAAAATACATGATGGTGGAACTTCAAAAAGCATGCTTTTTTTATAAAAATCTGCTTTATCTACAAAATAGTAATCTACTATTTTTACAAAAATGTCGCTTTCTAAAGTGATGTATTATTTTTACAAAAAATAACCAAAATACTATCTTCTAAATATCTTAAAAAATATATGAATAAGTCGACACGCATTCACACCCTCATGAATCTTCACCTACTAAATCCAAACACAAATCACATTAAAACCCTCAAGAAATTAAAATCCATATAACATTCCATTATTCCATAAAGTATAACAAGTCTATTGACAAGGTACAAAACAGTTGAAATAGCCTCTCCCCATAGATAATGTGGAAACCTCTTCTCTTCAAGCATTGTTTTGGTTGATTCAACCAATTTCTTGTTTCTTCTCTCTATAATTCCAATTAGTTGAGGAGAGTACTTGGTAGTCAATTCCCTTTTGATACCTTTATCCTACAAGAACTCATCAAACTCTTTGGAGAAGTATTCTCCCCCTCCATCAAATTTGAGCTTCTTGAGTGATCACATGTGCTAGATACTTTTTGAAGCAATCAAAAACTTCATTCTTACTCTTTATAAAGTATAGAATAGTCAATCTCATTAGGAAAAAAAAGTGAACCCTCCATGGGCCTTGTAAGGATTCCTAATTTTTAGGGATTAAGCTTAATCTTGTACTTTGTTAAGGGGACAAAGTGCATTTAATATAGCACTTTTTGGTAGGCTGAACTAGGATTTTTTTTAGGCTGAGCTCGGATCTTCTCTCTCTTCTGCACATAGAGAGAGAGAAAAAACACTTTCCACCTCATCAAATCCGTCCATCTTTATGAATAAAAAATGACTTTTCTGAAAAAGTCTCTCTTTTTCAGCTATTCTTTATTCAAAATGGCCCATACTTTTATGTATAGGTCATAAAAAAATACTTAAAAAAACATACTTTCCAAAATCCCTCCAAAAGTTAAGTGCCACATCATCAAACTCGTAACTTTGGTTGCCCCAAAACATGAATTTTTGAAAAAAATCTCATTTTCCTTCTAACATACTAAAAAAGTCATTTTGACCTATCCACATACCAAAACACACTTTTTTTCTTGCACACAGCTATTGTACTAGCCATTGTAGCCATCTCTGTGCTTCTTCCCATTCGGTGCTGGAGTTTTGGAACATCATGGTGCTCAAATGTATTACGAACATGACACCAACACCAGTGCGTGCTCCTCACACAAAGAGTGTACATGTTCGTGTTCCTACAGAATTTGCACCAACAACTAGAGGTATCAATGACATAGACTCTCAAAATGCACGACGTGCAGCTGGAGAGAAGAATATTGATCGTTGGGTCTGTAAGACAATAGTTACGCAATATAACACAGGAGCAATAGCAGAGAAGATAACAAATATAGGAGAATCTCAACAATTTTCTACTAGCAACAAGTACAAAGATGATGGCATTGTCCACCCGTGCGCTCTCAAGGTAGAGCTTAAATGGTGATCTAGACAACTCTAGATAGGGAGATACAAGGTAGAGGTATGCTGGCTCAACTCAATAATTTAGGTAGTGCAGAAGTCATGTATATATAGGATCATGGGTGGCCTGCCATGGACGGCTATACATGGGCGGTAGAGCGTGGGCGGCCACCGCCCGCGTAATTGCCATACACGGCTTAGACTGGTTGAGCCGACCTAACAAATATAAATGATTTCTGACTCCGACAGGGAATATTCCATGGAATATTCCCTTTACCGTCGCGCCGGGGGCGCTGCCCCCGGACCCCCACCAGGGGGCCGGCTGGCCCCCTGGGACCCCCCCAGCCAGGGGGCCCGCGGGCCCCCTTGGACCCCCCAGCCGGGGCTGCTCACCGCTGCCCCGGACCCCACAATTGGGGACCCTGGTAACTCCCTTTCCTTATAATACCTTACATGGTCCAATATGACCTTCATCCAACATTCAAGTTGGGATTCCCATCAATTGGGTAATGCACGCTTGGCTTCTCCTCATAAAGGGGGCCTTACAAAATGTGCATACAATCATGAGGGGTAGACATTGATCATATACTAACAGGGTCAATGGTGCTTTGTATCCCTTGGATCCAATGGCTAATGTTCATCCTAGATTCCATAGTATCTCCACATTTCTACAATTCCTTGGTTGCGTGAAGATGGACTGCTAGGCTATTGCAAGCGATTGTCTAACCATTCTACATCTATAGCAAATTATTGGATGCAACAATGTCATCACAACAATTTCAAGATACACAGTTTAGAAAGTGCTATCAAATCTTTGGATGAGCACAATAATAGACTCCAACAAGATGTGGAAGAAAAGGAGAGCACAATTACAAAGTTAAAAGCCAATCTTACACAACTAAAAGAGACTCCACTTGGGATGAGATATAGGAAACGACCATTATCATCCTTTCAAGCTCTTTCAACTGGCGGTGGAGCACGTAAGCGGCATGTTTACACACTTAGGTATGTGTTTCCCTTGTTTATTTATGTTAAAAGACTTTTAGATTGAGTTTCTTATTGTGGAGGTCATTTGTTGAAGATGTGAGTGCTTCCTCAACAATGGTGGATCAATTGAAGTTTTTGAATTCTTGTCTTAGCAACAAACATGTGCTTATGATTTTGGATTCACCAATAGGAAATCACATCAAAACCCAAATGATTAAAGATTTTGCAGGCAAAGAAGATATTATTAGTCCTAGTGAGGTACAGATGGTATGTGATGAAGCAGGTGTTAGTACTAGAGCGTACACTACATTGTACAATCTTTTGAAGCAGGCTCTACAAAACAAAGGTATTTTCCAGAGCATTTTTCCATGCCCTTACAAGGTATCTCTGAAGAAGAAGATGACCAATGAGGATGTATCCAATACTCTTGCCAATTACCTGCATATAGAAGATGTTATGCCTGCATCCATTTATCATTCATCTACATCAAAGAAAGAGTTGAAAAACACATCTAGAAAGTGATTCATCTACACAAAGTACAACAACATATTTGTCAATTTGGAGAGGCTTCAAAAGGAAATGGTTAAATTTTACAAGTCCACAATTCAAGGTATATCCATTGTTTTGATAATGAATTCATAGTATTTTTAATAATATAATGTTTGTTATTTGATGTAGATTATGGTTCCAAACTCAAGTTTGTATTGAAGCTAGATGAATGTCAAATCATAAAGGGATGCCGTATGGAGAGACTTAGTGTGCCACTCATGAACGAAGCTATGGCCCATGCTATTATTGATGATAGTGAAGAATCTACCCATCACTTTACATATAGTGTCCAATCCGAGAAAGATATATGGTGTTTAGGTGCTATTGAAGTACCTAAAGAATCCAATGATGTTCTTACATGGATTTTTAGTAGGACCCCATGGATCATAGAGGTGATAACTTCTCAAATTCATGGTGCCAAAATCATTGTAGAAAGCCTTGGTGATTTTGAAGTAGAGTGGCACTTAGGTGGAGACTTAAAGACTATCAAATGCATGTTAGGGTGCAAACAAGGTGCATCTACTCTCTATCCTTGTCCATATTGCACACGAGGTTATAAATGAACAAAGAGAAAACAAAACAACATAGATGATTTAGTTGATGACAGAGATGAAACTCCATCTGGTGAATGGGATATACCTTTAATGAGGTGTCCCATGTTAGGTACACCTAATCGTGACATGTCAGATAAGGATTGGAATCCCATTATTGCATTCCCTTTAGTCAATGTCCACTTTTGCACCTTGCATGCCTTCATGAGAATCTTCGATAGACTATTAAAGCTCCATATAGAATACGCATTTGCCATGAAGCCAGCTGATAAATCTATTCAAGCTATAAAGAAGTTGGAGGAACTTCTTAATTCAATTGGTTGTCATGGTGGAAATGTAACCCTAGTTGTTAAGAAAGTTGGATAATCTCAAGATAGCTTGCAACAAGTGTCAATGACAGGGAATAAAGCAAGACATTTTTTTAGAAGAGGTACTAGCACTCAAAATAATGAACATTATGAGCTGTGGAAAGACCTATGCATGATCACAACAGACAATGACTCTCAAGTTGATCTTTGTAATAAGAGAAAAAAAGTTTGGTCGAGCTTTGATAAGTTGGTAGGCTTAATGGGTCTGACTAGGTCTAGTGCTATTCAACATCAAATGTTTCAAGAAACATTAGTGGAGTCCACCAAGTGTTTCATTCAATCTTGAGGACAGAGCAATATAACACAATACATTGTAAGTGTAATTTTCTTCTACAAGTGTTCATTGCACTTACCTTTTTCCAATGTACTTAACAATTTTTAGCATATTTTATTTGCACATGGAGCTTTTTTCATGCATCGATATGGGTCATTAGAGACTTTCAGTACCCAAGGAATGGAAAAGTCACACTACAAAGAGAGGGGTGTCTACTTCAAAAACACCCGACATGGTGGTGGTCCAATGCAATCAAACTACATGATTGGTTTTACCACACTACATTCTCGAGAAAGTTTTTTGTGGAACGACTTAGGGATTCAAAACTGGAAAAACTTGCAAGAATGATGCAACACAACATTGCGAGTGAGAAATGGAAGTCATCGTTAGGTCCTCTTCATCATGCTCAGTGGCATGCCAGGAGACAACGAGAAGGCTCAGCTTGGAACTAAAGTGACTTCGTTATTTCCCATTATGTGGTAAAACCTATGATTATTGTAATCTTGGTTTCAATGTGTTATTATTTAATATATAAAATTCTGTATGGTTTTAAATAGGTTTTGTCCATTCTAGTGTGAACAAATAGTTTAAAAAAAAAAACTCTGTAAATAGAGAGAACTCACTTCATTTCACACTTTTTGCAACTCAAGAGAATGGCACGCACCAAGCAAACTGCAAGGAAAGATCACGTCTTCTTTCCTAGCCCTCATCTAGGGACACAACACCCATCATGGTTGCAACCCCCCCAAAGACCACGAAGTGGTTCCCAGAACACATCTCTGCTTGTGTCACATGATGGCACACCACCTGGGAGCAATTCAGCATGAGAAAATGAAGTGTCCAATAGACAGGAATATTTCATTCCAAGACGATCAGAGTCCATTTCAGATGATGAGCCACCAACAAGGACACCCATCAAGGCAAGACCCAAACAGAAGTTGATCAGAAGGAGTGTACCAGAGAGCGACGAGGAGTCATCCCCGAATGACAAAAGCAGCAATCAACGACCATGGAATGATATGCAAATTCCAATGAGCCATAGGGTGACACATGGAGGTAAGACACTTCCACAAGGACAACGACAAATACCAACAGAGGAGGAAAGAGAGCAAAGTCAACAACCACATCGACAACAAAATGTGCAAGATGAAGCTAGGCCCTCACATCGTGTACATCGGAGGAAAAAAAACTATGAACCACGACGTCGACCTCAACGCAAGCCAAACATACCTCCCAACACAAGAGCTCCACAAAGACGAAGGAGGCACTGCAGGGCTTTTGTAGAGATACATCACTACCAAAAGTTCGCTGAACTACTCATACCACGAAGAGCTTCTGTAAGGGTAGTGAAAGAGGAACTACAAAGCTACCAAGCATGTCTACAAATACAAGGGATAGCACTTGAATCACTTCAAGAGGCAGCTGAGGCCTACCTCATCTCCATGCTTGAGGACTCTAACCTCTATGCTATCCATGCCAAGAGAGTAAACCATACAACCGAAGGACATTTAGTTAGCAAGAAGAATTAGAGGAAATAACCCATGATGTGTATATTATACCCTATGATAGGCCTACTTTGTGATGTAGTACAATGGATAATAGAAAATTTTGTTTTAACCTATATTCTTTGTCTTTTTCTTTCTCTCTCTCACTCTCTCTCTTAAACTCCCAGCACAATTGTATGCAACTAACTTTTCTTTGAGTCAATTATATATGGATTCAGTTAAACATGCATGCACTTGCCTATTGTTTTGTGACCAGATATGTTCCTTTTCTACCTGTTGATGTCCCACATGTCATTTTCATGCCAAAAAACCCCCAGCCACAGAAACACGGGATTTAGCCCTGCAAATTTTTTGCAGGGCTGAATCCCGCGTTTCTGTGGCTAGGTTTTTTTTGCATATTTTGGGCTTGTGTAAGCATAAATGGTATGGAAGAGATGTAATGGTCTAGTAATTCAGAGGTTATACCCTACAGGTAATCTTTGTATGCATAAAAGGTATGGATGAGATCTTTGGTCTAGTTAATGCTGAGGTTATACCCTACTGGTAATCTTTGGTCTTGATTCTACCAAAACCAAGTGATAATGAAGAATTACATAATTTCCTATGCTTTGTATCCCCTAAAAACACCAGATAAGGCCAGAAAAGCCCCAGCCACAGAAACGTGGGAAACAGCCCTGGAAAATTTTTGCAGGGCTGTTTCCCAGATTTTTGTGGCTAGGGCTTTTTTGGCCTTTTTTATGCATTTAAGTATACAAAGAACCAAAGGGACAATACAAAGACTTCAAATTAGATACAATTTATGGAGAGAAGATAAGTTCAATTTATTAGCACATTCATATAGAGGACTAGACAAATGATGAAAAAAAAGGTTTGTATTATCAAAACATTTACATCATTTCTCAACTGCCTTCAATTTCTCTACAACTTTCTTTCTTCTTTGGAGAGATTGAGGAACCTGGTAAGTCAATACAGATCTTGATATTACATAGGGGTCTTGCATTCCAAGACCCATGGCGATACCTATTTGCCCTAATAATTTTCCTCTAAAATTAAGTCCTAATGTAGTTACAACTAAGGATTTCCTAACTAAAATGACACAATTAAGGAACCTGGTAAGTCAATACAGATCTTGATATTACATAGGGGTCTTGCATTCCAAGACCCATGGCGATACCTATTTGCCCTAATAATTTTCCTCTAAAATTAAGTCCTAATGTAGTTACAACTAAGGATTTCCTAACTAAAATTTGTGCATAAACACCAAATTTTGCTAAGGGCCTTCAAGCACCAAGTCATGAAGTGCCCATCCAGACTATAGTCTTTGTGTATGATAACAAAATCATCCTGTGGCAACTTTTCGATGTAGTTTGCCAAGGATGAACCACTCTCGCGAGAAGCTCAATCCCCACCAGATCTTGCTACGAACTTGTCAAGCTCCATTGCTTCCTGTTAAGAAAAAATGAGAATTCAAGCTCTTACAATGTTAAATTAAATTATCCATTTATTTAATTCAATTAGCACTTACATCATGAAGCTTGTCTTCTTCCTCCACTCTTCCAGGTGCATCAAGATCAATGCTAGTGTAGGCCATGCCACTCTGCTCTGCTACGGGGGATGTAGGAATTTTTTGCTTCATTATCCTCTCCCGTGCTCCACTGAACTCCTCATCCGTAGTAGAATTGTTGTCGTCTTTTAAAATATCAGCACATACCATTGCTATGGTGTCTGCCACAGAATCCCCAAGTGGGATTTCCTTCTTTTCAAGTATGTCAGATGTTTTGTCAAGTGGAACATCTGACATTGTGGAGAAAATACTCAAAACATTCATCTAGACGTAGACCGAATGCCTTCTCAATGTCATGAAGTAAAATAAATTCCTCTCCATCCACAACGATGCTGGAGAGATATTCAAGTTCCACCTCTCTTAATGTGGGCTCAGAGGGGTTGAGATTTGAAGGGGGGGCCTCCTCCATGCTTGATTGCTCACGTAGTTTGTCCTCAACACCACCAAGAGATTCTTGGTCGATTGTAATGCTTTCTTTGGCAAAATTTATGGCCTCTGGTTGAGGCTCAATCTTCTCCTTAACAAAACTCCCAGTGACAAGGTTGGGGAGCTCAATAGGTGTAGGTTCGGGCTCCTCGTTAATGATAAAATATGTTGTTGCAATGTAGGAAAGGTACTTTTTACCCATCCTCTTCTTTTTGTTAAGTTTTTTTACTAATGGCACAGAGTCATCTAGTAAGTGCCCTGTAGTTTCAACAATTGCCATGAAGCGCTTAAGGTGCTTCATGAAGGCTTCATCGCCTCTGTGTATGTAGAGTAGAAGGTCACATGGGACCCATTTACCCTCATAAGGTGGTATTTCTATAGAGAAACACAAGATGTAGTACTCAAGGAACTCTATGATTTCCTCCAGCACATCAGAGTTCAGTTGAATTGTTTTGTCTAGATCAGGGACTCTAGACAATAGGTCATACAAGTGGTTTTGACCTTTGAACTCAGTTGATTCCAAGAACTCGTTGAAGAGTTCACGTGGACGTTTGGGTTGCAGGGTACTGGAGGATGCGACAGACATTGCACGTGATGCTAGCTTGTGTGCATGCTCTGCAAGTGATTCTAGCTCTTCTTGATTGCAAAAGTGAGAAATGAGAGAATAAGTGTTGCTTTTATAGTAGTTTCAAAATTTTAAAGTGAGTGGGACCCATTTTAAAACTAAAACTGATACCTTCAAATAAAACAATCATGCACAAAACTCTCAAAAAACAACTTTGGCTCATAAAAAAGATTAAACGGAATCATTTACCAGAATAAGATACACCACATCTACACACTAGAAAAAATAAATTCTCAGAACTTTAAAATTATAATAAATTGCCATTGGAAAAATCAAAGATTTGGCAAATTGTACATCATATTGAGATCAAAAAATTTTACATGCTACATGTCTTGCATGTTAAATACATTGTTGGAGACGAAGGATTATAAATGGAACATAGGTTGTGTGTACACTCTAGCACTCAAATAGTTCTTGAACTATGACAATGAAAGTTGAGTTCCATCCACACTTCATTTAGGAAGGCCTTTAATTTTATCCTCCAACCTCTTACCAATCTGCAGACAAATAGAAAACTTTAAATGAACATATTTGAGTATAAGAATTTGTATAAACAAAAAAAAAACCATATGCTACTTACCTTATGCCCTTGTATTCTGAACTTTGATTGATCTAGATCCTCAAATCCCATGATTACTAGATGTTCTCTCACGTTGGCAAGAGTCCAATGATGATTTACTGAAATAACTTCCATTTCGTTGTTGGGTAGATTTATCTTAATTTCAAATGAAATTACAAAACCCTAAGAACTTTGTAATGGTATCCATTCACCAAGTTTACACATCCAATGATCATAATAGAATCTAATGTACAATGAAGTATGATGTTTCAAGTA
Organism: Ceratopteris richardii; assembly: GCA_020310875.1. Classification (NCBI taxonomy): domain Eukaryota; kingdom Viridiplantae; phylum Streptophyta; class Polypodiopsida; order Polypodiales; family Pteridaceae; genus Ceratopteris; species Ceratopteris richardii. The sequence continues at coordinate 107,948,765 of CM035430.1, forward strand.
TCGAAATCCTATGCCTGTTGCACCAATTTTACAAAGGTATCTATCACCTTTGGTGCATCCTTCTACAAGTCACCAATTTTCACCTAGAAAACCCTCTACCTACTCATACGTGATATCTTTTAACATGAACATTTTTGAAATCTCTAGAATTGTGAATATCTCAAATAAATGTACAAAACAATGAACAAGAACACACCAATGTAATCCTATACATCTTGAAACTCTTGTAAATTTCAAAGGGTTGTGTATGTCCATCACCATCTTATGCTTCAAAGATGTTAATGTCCATACATTAGCTTGCGGCCACTCGAGCTTTAAAAGAGAATCTACCTTAATCATCTCTAACCTGCCAAAATCATTTGATGAAGAGGGTACAACATATGTATGTGTGTAAAAGAAAACTCTCTCACGTAATAGCTGAGGAGGACAGACTATCGACCCAACATCTGCATGCAATGCTTGGAAAGTACCTGTAAGACTATGAAGTGGTTGTTCTTCCACCAAGGTAGAAGGAAATATGTCTACAACAAAAAACTACACAACTTAGCTAGGTATATTATGAAATTTGGACAAAAGTCAATGAATAATACTTACAGTTGATAGGATATCTCATTTTGTTTGAGTTTTCCAATTTCATGGTTGACATTGTGAAAATATGTTGTAGAATGGCAACAGTTTCACCATTTTTGAGCTTTTTGAAGCCTAATAACTTCCCTTTCCAATGAAGATCCAAGTTTCCACGATCTCTTAATCGGTGAGGACCAACACTAGAGGGTTGCATGTACAGCCATGCACCTTTGCAGAACTCTTGTCCTAACCAAATTCCTTCTATAGCCTTGATATTGTGACATTTTATCGCAATAACCTCATCTTTTGGACGTCTATGAGATTTAGGTTTCTCCATTGGAGTTCAGGCTATGGAAGTGACAGTAGGAATTCAAAGAAGATGATGCACAGAGAAAGAAATGGAGATGTAGGAGCTGTAATGGTGTGCTAGGGAGAGAAAGTAGTGGAAAGAGATGACTTTTTGGGACCTCGGTATGAAAATGTGAGGTTTTGGAGGAAGAAAGTTGCATTTTGAGTTATTTTTCAAAAAGTGACTTTTTTCACTTTAGTTCATGCACGGATTTTGATTTAGAACTCAGAAATAGCACTTTTGATCCTAAAAAGTGGTTGGGGGACCATTATATGGTGTTATGATGAGTTTTATAACTTTTTGAAAATTTTGAATTTCTAGGCCTAGGTAAGTTATGAGATTCCTTTCTCTCTCTAGAGGCAAAACCTGAACATAAGGGAATCCTGTCCCCTCATCCCCCTTCAGCCTAGTGATTTATAGGCTATAGACTCTGTCCACCACCCTCCTCTCATTGGTCCATCACTAATCACTCCTTAATCCAAAAGGCCCATGTAGGGTTCATTTTTATCCCTAATGTACTATGGTCATCAATAAATGAGACATAATACATTGATCCTACCAATGAAGGTTCTTGACTTGGTCCCCATACACTTGTATGTACTAAGTTTGATAAGTTTTTGTGGATGTAGTCTTTGTGGTTGAATGGTTGTCTTTGTGCCTTCCCAATCGGACATGCATCACATATGTTGATCATGTGTTGCTTTGATATGTTTGGTAGTCCTAGAATAGTTTGATCCCAAAATATATCCTTCAAGGTTCTTTCATTCACATGAGCAAGTCTCTTATGCCACACTTCAAGCTCACTTACTGTTTGAGACCCAAAAGTGAATAGAGCTATGTTCTTGGTTTCTCCTGCTTCAAAGGCAAAGAGCCTACCATGCTTCTCACCTCTGGCTATCTTCTTAAAACCTTAACATGGATCTTCCACAAAAGATCCATGTTGGGTGAACCTAACTTCAAAGCCCTTTTTGACTATTTGGCCTATACTTATTAGGTTTTGAGTGATAGTTGGTACATAGATGACCTTGCTCAAAATGTTTGTCTTACCATTAGAAGCTTTGCACTACAACATATCGAGGGAATACCGACGGTCAGTGTACCGATGTTCAGTGTACTGACGGTCAGCTGTCGGCATCGGTATGACCCTTGGACAATTTGGGAAAGCCGCTTTGCCTCGGAAAGACAACGTCGGTATAAGCGTCGGTATAAGCGTCAATAATTTGCTAGAACTTCTGACGCTTATACCAACGCTCTCTTTTTAATCGGGCCTGAACCTGAAATTCGTCATTCAGAGCGTTTTGAATCTAGATCTTCTCCTTTCGGGTTTGCGCGGGCGAACAACAGATCTCTGTTTGTCATCCTCTCTCTCTCTCTCTCTCTCCCTCTCTCCCTCCCTTCCCTCTCTCTCTCTCCCTCTCTCTCTCTCTCCCTCCCTCTCTCTCACTATCTCTCTCTCTCTCTCCCTCTCTCTCTCTCTCACTCTCTCTCCCTCTCTCTCCCTTCCTCTCTCTCCCTCTCTCTCTCTCTAAGCAGACCTCTATCTTTATAGATCTTAAGTTTTGGTAAGTACATCACACATATTATAGCACTCTTTTTTCTTTTTCTATGTTTTTTTCTTTACTAATATGTTCTCTGTTTGGTTTCGCAAGAGATTTTGGGATCAAATCTTTGGAAATTCGACGAAGAAGAACTTCAAGTGGATTTTGATGACCGTGATTCAAACAATTCTCTCTCTCTCTCTCTCTCTCTATCATTCCCTCTCTCTCTCTCTAAACACACCTCTATTTTTATAGATCTGACGCTTTGGTAAGTAGATCGCACATATTGTAGCACTCTACTTTCTTTCTTTATGTTTTTGCTTTTCTAATATCTTCTCTCTTTAGTTTTGCAAGAGATTTTTGAGATCAAATCTTTGGAAATTCAACGAAGGAGAACTTCAAGTGGATTTTGACAACCTTGATTCAAAAATTACATCAATGTAAGTAAGACATATATCACTCTTTTATCTTTCTTTATATTTTTGTTTTCTAATATCTTCTCTCTTTATTTTTGTTTTCGAGTGAGAGAGAGAATGCATGTATGCATATGCATGCATGCATGCATGCATGCATATGCATACGTACATGCATGCATATGCATACGTACATGCATATGCATACATACATGCATGCATATGCATGCATACATGCATGCATATGCATGCATATGCATGCATACATGCATGCATATGCATGCATACATGAATGCATATGCATACATGAATGCATATGCATACATGAATGCATATGCATACATGAATGCATATGCATACATGAATGCATATGCATACATGAATGCATATGCATACATGCATGCATATGCATACATGCATGCATATGCATACATGCATGCATATGCATACATGAATGCATATGCATACATAAGAGAGAGAGAGAGAGGGATATGCATACACATATGCATGCATACATGAATGCCTATGCATACATATATGTATACATATGCATGCATAAGCCTTTTGTGAGTTGTCAAACATCTCCCCACAAACCATGTTTTGGACCACTAATAGTGCCACGGGAAGACATCTTGGAGTTGCTCTCATAGTCCCTACATGTGGGACTTTGTTGGTTGGATGAGAGCCATCTTCTATGTCTTCCACTCCCATGATAGTAACATTTGAGTTCCTTCGTTGGGGCTCCTCTGCTACTTGAGCCGCTTACACTCGTGTGTTCGCATTGTAGATTGATGAGTCCAGTGATTGCCCCATCATATCATATAGAAACGACGGGGGTCATTTCTCTAACTTGGGTGCGAGTAATGCCCAATGCTGGTTGTTCACATGATTGTTATTGTCCCTTGGCCTGTGTATTGCCCGTATTCTCACATGGTCATGGGTGAGTGTTGGTACTATCATTCCTGATTCCTTGTTGATTCTGCTTTGGAGATCCGTTCTCCATTTTCCTTAGCTTTTGTGCTCATTTATTGCGCTCAGCGTCTTGATATCTTTCGGCCATCACAATGGCCTCTTCCAAAGTGATCGGTGTTTTTTTTTCAATTTTCCTTTAGGTCCATACACTGCATTCGTAAATGAACCCATACAACGTGTCAAGGTCATGCATGTGTGTGATTTGTAACATGAGTCTTTGGTATCATGGAATGTATTCTGAAAGAGGACCCTCTTGCTTCAGGGCTCCTCATTCATCTCTCAAATTAAATGATTCATTTTGTGGAATGAAATGTTCTTCAAATTCTTTTCGAATTCTTTCCATGATTTAAAGTCCTCATGTGCTATGTCCGCTAAGTACCATGCATCTACGTCGTCGGCCAGAAACGATGAAGCTATCTTCAACCAATGCTTCTTACCAACCTTTTGGAGTTCCAAATAGTGTTCCATGTATTGTAGCCACTTTGAAATGGCCAGTGAGTTGTGACGTCCTCAAAACATTTCTAGGGGACATGGCTTGAACTGCCCAAATGAATCACTATCCTCATTTTAACCGTCAAAAGAAGAAGACGTGGACTGATTGCACCTTGTTCTCAACCTTCAGCTCTAACAAGATGTCCTCCTAGAATTTCCACTTGGTTGCGCTTCAAGTTCCTTTGGTGTTTCCTTTGCTTTGAATTTCCCTTTCAACATGTGTGCCGAATTGGCAATGGTTGACTCAAGCCAGTCGGTGCAATCTTCCTTAGCCAACATCTAATCTAGGGGAGGCACATCGCTTTCCCCCTTATAATTCGTGAGGCCATAATTTCAGTGCATAGGAGGTGGTGTCTATGGCCACTTCCCTTTGCTAGGTTGCTTCTCCTTTCCAACATCCTTGTTACTGCCCACTTGCGACTCTGATTTGCTAAAGAATTTATCATTGTTTTCATTGTCCATGGCAATGTGCAAGGTGGGGCATAAGAGATGATTCTCCTAGGATTGGTGTGACAACCTATCCATCCGCTCTTACACGACCCTTTTGATCGAGCAAGTCTTTGATACCAAATGTGATGAAAATAGCACAAGCACAACCTATCCATCCGCTCTTACACGACCCTTTTGATCGAGCAAGGCTCTAATACCAAATGTGATGAAAATAGCACAAGCACCCCGGGATCCCTTGACATGATGCACCGGACCGTCAAGGGGATGACTTGTGTGAGTACTTCAGTGCGAGACATCCAACTTCATTTGCTTGCAAAGAAAAAAAAAAAACTCAATTAAAATGGTCTGAAGGTGAGTACAAAAAAAGGTTGTAGCCATCCCCCATTAAGCATCACAAGCAAATGCAAGAGGTAGTTGGCCCACGTTAAGCACCACAGGCAAAGGTGTTACAAGAGGCTTCCTCATATCACAGAAATCACGTTCAAGAAGATGACGTGCTTGGGGGACTAGCTCAAGAGCTAAAGCACCCAGTTTGTAGAGACCGCTTTCCTTGGTCTTGGAGGCTCACCATGTGCGCCTATAAGTAGCATAAATTTGGTGCTCCATATCAAACTTCAGAACCACCTCCTTGTCGTGGATAGAAATACAAGGGCCACGAGTGGCTTGCCCACGGGTTGTTACACTGTTTAAGGTATTGGTTCTTTGAGTAGGGATTAGCAATTTAAGTGAAATAACTTGAAATGACAAGGTCTCAAAGTCTAGTTTATGTTAAAAAATGTATGTGGTCTAGTTTGCATATTCTCAGAGACTTAGTAATTTCATTAAGCAAAGGTTTTATGAACTTGCATGTGAGGACACCATAGCTTCAAGGCTGCATAGGGAAGTTGCAAGTTCTCCCAACACTTTGGTATGTCACCATTCTATCTCCACTCGGCTATGGTAACAAAGAAAGTAACTTTTATGGGTATATATTGTTTTCTACATACTTTAAGATACTTTAAGGGCAAAAGTTGGACAGAAAGAATGTTTATTTGACATGATTGAAAATAGAGAATTACGTCTAGGGCTCTCCACCTTTGCATGTTTGCATGTTTTCGTGGTATAAAACCCAAATCATGTAAATGTGTAAAATCATAGTTACTCTTTAAGGAGACTTAATGGAAATGACATGAATACTCTCCTTCACTTCAATTATCATAAACATAGTTTAAATTACTGTATAGAATTTGTAGAGGATATTATCTTGGTTTCGTTTTCTCAAGGCTCTACACCAACCAGAGAAACGTTAAAAAGTAGTTTGAAAATAGTTTCTTCCCATTATAAATCCCTACTTCAAGTGCATAATTCTAGGATAGTGGCCACATGTAATTTTTGTTTATAGGTAGGAACATATAGATAATATAGGTAGGAACATATAGATAATATCATAATGAGCACCCCATTCATTTACTTCAAATTTGGACCAACGTTTAATTTCCATATGATTTTCCTTGGTAAGAGATCATTGCGAGATTGGAAACCTTTTAGGGTATGAGAAGAAGAGATGACTAAGGTCCTTTGTGCCACGGATGCAATGCTTGCACCTCTGAGGGGCCCCATAGGTTTTATTAGCTTTATCATTAGCCCAAATTCTATAATGGAGGATTTTCCACATAAGAATAGACTTTTTGTTCTCAATGAGAGGGTGCCACAAGTCCATGCACATGACTTGCCATCTGATGCAAGAGCAATTGTGACATCATCCCCTATTAAGGGAGATATGCCAGTCAAATTCCTTATGCACCCTTAGAATGTTTTCTAATTTACTACCATTGCTCCATATTAGCCCTTCAATCTAAGGGGGGGGGGTTGTTTCTAAGAAGGAGACAAGTCTTTGAGTCATCCTAAGAGTTGATTCTCTGCCTGATAAGACAAAAATCATCAAAATCAATTCTCCTAGCATAGTCTATTTTCCTCAATCCTTATCCATTGATCTCTATTATGGTTCCAGAGATGCTTCAATGTGCTGAAACCTTTTTTCCATAAGTTCTTTGCTTTTTGGATGTTCTCCAAATAAACTTCTTTGATTCCCTTAACTGAAAAAAAATAGAATCATTTTGCCTAATCCTAGCCACCCATTTCCACTCTTCATTAACCTTGATTTATGGTTTCATCTTGTTCTAACTCTTCCAAATCGTGAAAACAAGGTTAGAACCTTTTAGAGTCATTAGACATTGAGAAAACAACAAGGTAAACAGATCAAGATCCTTCCACCTCTGGATTCCCTCAAGTGTAAGAAAGGATTTGTATTCAAGAATTAATTTATCCCAAGAAGCTTCCACATTGCACCATGCTTTTAGAAGCCATGTGGCAACCAATTTATTTGACATATCCCTAACGTTCAAAATGCCCAAACCATGAACCTCTTTTTGGTTATCACATAAGGCCCATGTGATCTTGGGCACTCCCCTCCTATTGGGATCGCCGGTCTAGAGCAAACTTGTACAAGTAATTTCAAGCTTTGCTAATTCTTTGCCTTTTGGTCTTGAACATGCAAGAAAATAGATAAGATATGAGATGAAAAAGGTGTTGATCACCATAGCGTGCCCTACCATGTTGAGGTACATGCCCTTCTAGTAGGCAATGCTTTCCCCAGCAACCAATATTTAAAATAGATTTGCATGTTCCTTCTTTGAATTTCCTCTTGGTATCTTAGTTTGCTTCTAACTTTCTATAGTCCGGATTGGAGGCTGTGATTACAATTATTGACTTCCATCTCCAAATGCCAGAGTCCACAGTAAAGATTTTCCCTTCTCATCTAACGAATGTTAAGGATTTCATTTTGGGCTTCGATAAAAAGAGCTTGGGACTGCTTCATCGCTATCTTCCAACACTTAGCTGGAGAGGTACAAGTTGTAAAGGACTCACGTCCCGTAGAGGAGATCTCCTATTGAACGAAAGTAAGGGAGAGGATCAAGGGATCAAAATAGAAAAACGTTGCCTTTCTTTGCCTAAGATGAGGTCTGAAGTTGAGAATCATTGGGTAGTGGTTAGATAAAACTAGGTCCCACACATTGCAAAAGGGATGGATGGCCCTTTATCTCAATCCCATTCTGTGAGATATAGCTTCTATCTAGTCTAGTTTTTTCACAAATCTTTGCCCAACTAGAGGTTTGACCAAGAGCAACCATGAATATCTTGGACTTCTATGAGATCTTGGTGAAGCTTAACCTTGTCCCAAGTTCCTTTCTCAATTCTATGAATAACTCGTCCCCTTTGGTCCCATCTATCCGATAGCAATTCAACCGTATTAAATCCCCACAAAGGTTGGCCTCCAATGCTAGAGAATCTAAAGAAAGCCAAGTATTTGGTCTCTCTAAGTCAAGACTAGGAGCATTAACCAAAGCAACGGTGATCAGAAGAGGGCCCTTGAAAGATACAATAATCCATCGATGGTTCCGATCGGTTATAGTATCCATCAAGACAGAGTACCATATTGGAAAGAAGCGAATCCCTACACCCTTCATTGATAGATCGAATCATCCACTGTCATTATGGAAGTGCTTGGATTTGCTCTAAAATAAGGAACTTCTTGGAGTTGCTCTAAAATAGGCTCGATGTCGTTAAGGAATCAAAAGAAATATAGGTAAAGCCTTAGGAGCCTAAAAAAAGTAAGATATAAAATAAAGCTCGAAGCATTATTTACTTGCATAAGGTAATAACGAGGTAGTTTGGAAGGTAAATAGAGCTATTATATAACAAAAAAGGACATGTCGATCATGTCGAAGAGATATACGACATGAAAAAGAGAGCGTAACATCTTTTGAAATTTCATTAACAATATCCCAATTGATCGAACCAAATGACCGAACCCATTGATCAACTTTTGAGCAAGATAACGAAGAATTGTAACAGATTACAGTCTGGCGACGATAATGAAGAATCGTATTGCAATTGTTAGGGAAGAATAAGCTAACTCGTGAATATGGCTTAATACAGGCTTAAAACATACAGATTACCATCTGACGAGATTAATGAAGAATTGTAACAGATTACAATCCGACGAAGATAATGAAGAATTGGAGTGCAATCGTTAGGGGAGAATAAGCTAGCTCGTGAATATGCTTTAATACAAAGTCTATGCGTATCTTGGATATCAACCTGGCGCACATAAAAGAATGAAACAATGGTCGAATGCTACATATTTTTCAAGGATATATTTGAGAGTTATATTGTCATCGATCGATCATGAGGCTCCCGTGTCGATCTTATTCACCGTAGTAGTCCAAATCTCCGTCTATGGTGATCTTATCGTATCGAAGGAGCGCTCTGCTGCCAATGGTGTTCTTCTCCTGACCGCTTTGCGTAATGAGGAGGCTCGGTGAGTCATTGCGCACTCTTAGCGTCTCACTGTCGCCGGGTCCTAATGTAGTTTCCGTCGTCACCACGCTACGACACTTCGCTTGCAGTTTGATTGTCCAACCGCTTTCGTTGCAGACTCTGATAGAGCGTGACATGGTCCAGTAGAGAGCTCGCCTATATGAGTGAAGAAAAGTTGGCAGGGTCTAGTGCCTGCGTACCGAGAGAGAGAGAGAGAGAGAGAGAGAGAGAGAGAGAGAGAGAGAGAGAGAGATGCTCACAAGTTAATCTCAAACAGCAACGCCGCTCCATTTATAGGAATCGTGGTCAAGGAGCAGGAAGTTGCTGGGGTACTTCCTTCCACACCTGCAATGTAGTCGAGATTTACCAGTCCTAATGGGGGGGTCAAGCTGGAGAAGGCGCTGTTATCCTTCCTGAGCTCTAGTCATGAATGGGATGCTACCGTTTGCGACTGAATACGTAGACGCCTCTCAGCTGACACAAATGAATTTTATGAGTCAATACATAGACGCCACCGAGGACGCGACCAGAAAAGCTCGACCGAGGAAACACACCCACACATTTTGTTTCTAAGTTTTCTCATGAAAGCGAAATGAACAAGAAATGCTAAATGGAACCTACACAATCAACAAACATGGTGAGAGACCCCTTACATTCGACATGCCTTTACTTTCGATACGCAAAGGGTGTGAAGTCTTTTGGATACATAAAACTCGAGTTGAGAACTCAATTTCTTCATCAATATAAGAATAAGAATTTAGTACCATGTTCAATGATGTACGAATTAGAATTTAGTACAATGTTAGTAAAGTGCACAATAATGAGAAATTATCTAATATCATTACTCATAGCTCTAACGCTATTAACTATGGTTTCATAACTTCTATTTTCTTTTGAGGAAGTTCGGCCGAGGCCTATTCTCTCATGCTTGAATTAATCAAAGAACAATTATACATTAAATGAGCTTAATGCTCTTGGGATGCCCTGTATCCCACAAAGCTGAGGTACACAGATCGGGAGGTATAATAGCTATGATGGTCCAAAACTGATAGAAGGCCTAAGATTTAACAAGTGACTACTAGTTTAAAGAGAGTTGCTAAGAAGACTACTGAATTTTTCATTCTCCTCATGAACAACCCACTTGCTTTTAATCTTGTTGTTTAAATCTGGAGTTTCTTTCTTTCTGTTTAAAGATGACCTCTATCTTTTAAGTTTTGGAAATGACTAATGAGTCTAATGTGTGCAAACGAGTGAGATGGCAAGAAACAAATTATGTGCCATCACTATTGGTAGATGGATCTAGTAAAGTTCGCTAAAGTATCCCTAACATATACTAGCTTGAATATTGTACATGTCAGAGAAATGAAAAAGTGATGCATATCATCCCTCATCATCACATGTTGAGCTTCATAACCCAACAACTATGTCCCAATATAAGGTACTTCATGCATTTCCTTCATAAGAAAACCTATATAAGCTTGAGTAATGCATAATTTGTGTTGAAAATACAAAAACCCATTATGAAATGTACAATGTCCATCAGTTGACAATGCAAAATTGTTGACATCACTCCATGCACATGAGAAATACAAATCAAAAGCATGATTGGGAATCATCTCTTGAAATGAATGAATATGAATGGTAGAAATATTATGGATAAGAACAAAATGCAATTGTGATGACGGAAAGTGACTAAGGTCATTTGCTTCAATATTGTCTTTTCCAGGTTGATACTAGATCATGGGCTAAACATTTTGAATAAATAAAGTCCATCTGATATGTTGATTAGAGATTAATGGGTGATATAATAAGGGCTTAATAGCTTGTTAGTCGGATTTGATTAATACCTCATAAGGTACTGTTTCCCAATCCTTAAAGGATGCATAACTGCTAATAATTCATTATCACCTTTACTATAACTCTTTTTCAGATGTCTTAAGCTTCCTACTTTCAAAATCAATAGGATGATCATTTTGCATTAAAATTGCACATGTACTTGAGCCATTAGCATCTACAACTACATGAAAAGGTTTTGCAAACTCAAGAAACTTCAAAACAATTGCATGCAAAACTGCATGTTTGAGTTTTTCAAAAGATTGTTGTTTTGATAACCCCCATACAAATTTTATTTTCTTTTTCAATAATAAAGTAAGTGGAAGTGTTATAGAAGAAACTTCCTATAGAAACATCTAACAAACTTCCTATAGAAACTATCCAACCCAAGAAAAAAAGCATACATCATTACAAATGATGCGCCCTAAATATTCTAGTTTACTTTGGAATAATTAGCTCTTTTTTAGGATTAGTGTAAAGTGTGTTCTTCCATAACAAACTAAAAACTATTTCTAAATGTTTCTTGTGCTCACTTTCATTGTTACTATAAACAACTATATCATCAAAGAAAACTAGAACAAAAGCTTCATAATCAAGGAAATGTTATTCATCATACATGAAAATGTGGCAATGAGCATTTGTAATGCAAAAGGTGTTGGGAAAGATGGATGGACACTTCAAGAAATGAGTAGGTACTGCTTGTTATGCTCAGTGCTTCCAATACAATAGGAATTAGAAAAATTCCTTTTGGAGACATCAGATTAGCTTAATGCAATAATGCTTCCAAATTTAATCACTTGAAATGATGTGCTATACACAGAGCAATTAATTTAGCAATCAAATCATTACCCCCGATTTTTTAGGAACTTTGTAGAGTCTTACCAGTGAGTGATTCGATGCAATTTTCTCCAAATTGGCTGAATGGATTATCTTCAAAATTTGTGAGCATGTAGAAAACTTGGAGCGGATTCCAACAAGCTATAGAACATTGAAAATGGTGAAGGAATGACTGAGATATGAACAATACAAAATGACTGTTCTAAGTAGCTATGATAGAGAGACCATAGATGAAAAGTATTGATCTATTGTATTAGAAGATAGTGTTTTACAAGATCATTGGCATGATAATCAATGGCTAATGATAATGAGTAGTGTAGGCTATGATGTGAACCTCACTCTCTTACAAAGTGATCAACAAAAGAGTCGGAATTTGAATCACATATCCCATGCGTTTTTTAGCCATCTTTTATAGATGAGTCATTTGAATTTGAATTTGAAATCCTCATTGGCTCTAACTAAAAGTGATCCTCTAAACTAGGAGATATTCTCTCAAGTAGAGCCATGACTTTTCCACCTAACAAACTCCATGAGTTTAGTGGTGGTTACAAATATTCTTCTAAGTCAAATTAACTTTTATAAGTGGTAAAAGATAAAAGCTTCCTAGCAATGGTTCCCATGGAACTGCAATTGTACATAAACTCTAGCCAAATGTTTAGGCTTGATATTTGCACCAACAACCCCCCCCCCTCAAGCCAAACATTTTGGCTTAGTCTTCTTTCTTCAATCTTCTTGAATATCTTGCAATCTAACTTAAACCTACAAAGTTTTGTACCATCTAATGCTTTAGTCAATAAGTCTACACATTGCATGTTAGTTGATACATATGCCAACTAAATTTCCTTTCTTGATAGCTTCTCTCTCACATAATGATAGTGGACCTCTATATGCTTGGTCCTAACATGATATATAGGATTTGCTGCAAGATGTAGTGAGCTTGTATTATCTGAAAAAATCATTGGAGATGTAGTATGCAAACCCAAATCTGTATATAACAATATGATCCATATGGCCTCTTGAGTAGCATTGGCGAATCCTCTATATTTTGCCTCTATAGAACATAAAGCAATATTAGGTTGCTTCTTTGAAGACCATGATATAGGTTTATTGCCTAGAAATGATAGGTAACTTGAGGTACTCCTTCTACCATCTTTGCAACCTACCCAATTTGCATCTAAATATATCTTGATGTCCAAGTTTGAGGTATAAGGAAAGTACAATCCTTGATTTTGAGTGCCCTTAAGGTACTTCAAAATCCTCTTGGAAGCTTCCATGTGAGGTGACCTACGTTCGTGCATAACTTGACTTAGAACACTTACTCCATAAGCAATATCAATCCTTGTCAATGTAGCACAGTTCAAGCTTCCCACTTTGCTTTGGTAACCGGTAATATTCTCAAGCACATCACCTTCATGAGCACTTAATTTTTGGTTTACCTCCATTGGAGTACTTGCTACCTTGGCATCCTACAACGCAAACTTCTTTAACATGTCCTGTATATACTTTCTTTAAGTAATGTAAATTCCAAAGTTAGTTTACACTAACTCAAGTCCAAGAAAATACTTTAGTGATCCTAGATCACTAATTTTGAACTCTTGCATCATTTGATTCTTAATTTGCTTGATGCCATTAGCATCATGACCTATGAGTATGATATCATCAACATATACACATAGGTATATTACCTCTGAATTTTTGCTCTTAACAAACAGAGAAGTATCTACTTATTGGAAGCAGCCAGAGGAATAGAAGACGCGGAAGCATGTAACGACGGAGCAAGGAGCCAGTCGAATCTTTTTTCAAAGAATTATGTTTTCAAATACTTTCCAAAAACCTCCAACAGTGATTTTTATCACTATTGTAACATATGTAACATAGGAAACCCCATTTTGTAATCCATAGCTCCATTTTGTGCAAGCCGAGGAGTCCTCGAGCTTGAGGAGCTTAGGAAGAATGCGCGTAGCAATTTTTGTTATTTTTAGACACTGTTTACCCTTTCAAATAGCATCTAGGACCTAATTTTTAACTACGCCGGTCACTAGATGTGAAACCCGTCAAAACTAGTCTAGAAACTATAAAAAGAGCTAGAGAGCTCATTTTTGAGGTTAGCTTGTTGGTTAGTGTGAGCTTAGAGCTATTTTGAGCTTGTAAGAGTGTTCTTGAGTAATAGAGTTGATTTCTCACCTTCCATCGTGTCTTGCTTGTCTCTTCGTAGTGTGTGTGTATGTGTGTGTGCATTTCTATGCTTCTCATCTTCACTCTCACTTCATCTCACGTTCACGATCTTCATATCACTCCTATCTCTTCCGCGGATTGACATTAAGGAGGTGGAGCTTCTTAACGTGGTTCTCACCATTCTGCTAGAGCAACACCAAATTTGGCGCCGTTGCTGGGGATCGAGTCTAGGACGAATGTGTGATGGTAAGAGTATAGCAAGAAGTAGCATTGGAAGGTAAAAATTTCAGTTTTTGTTGTTGTTTTTACTTAGTTTTTAGTGTTTTTCACCTCCCCCACACTCCATCTTCATCACCGCATCATCATCTTCATCTCCAAAAAAATCAGAAAATTCACCATATCCACCCATTCTCCTCATTTCCCCTCATTGTGCATGCGAGAGAGTGAGAGAGAGCTTTTTTGCTTGCATGTACTTTTGTTTTCTTGAGTTTTCTTGCAGGTATAGAGCTCCAGTGCATCAGGAAAGCTTGGAAAAGGTAAAATTTTCAGTTTTCGTCAGAGATTTCCGTCTGTGTCAGACCATCGCGATGGTCTGCCAAGTGCGGAATTTTTGGTAAGCGACCACACCACGGGATAGGTGACACAAGCGCACACATGAATCCACAGACGCATCTGCAAAAATCACATTTTGGTGGACCATCGCGACGGTCTCAGACCATCGCCATTGTGTCACACCATCGCGATAGGCTCACGCCATCGCGACGGCTCGGCCGGACCATCGCGACGGTCTCACGCCATCGCGACGGTTCATTTGGACCATCGCGACGGTTCGCAGACCATCGCGGCTGTTCGGTTGACCCCACACCATCGTGATTGGCTCACGCCATCGTGCCGATGGCGCCATGTGGCAAGCTAGACCATCGCGACGGTTCACACTTCACGCCATCGCGACGACACCCTTACACCATCGCGAGAACTCGAATTTTGGACCATCGCGATTGGCTCAAGCCATCGCATCTGTGACCATCGCGACGCTTCATTTTGGACCATTGCGATTGTTCACGTTGACCGTTGACTGACGCCATCACGATTGTCCGCCTGATCGAGCCATCGCGATTGTTCATTCACCCCGACCATCGCGATTGCTCACATTGGGACCATCGCGACCATGCACTTTAGACCATCGCGATTGTTCACCTTCACGCCATTGCGACGGTCCTAGACCATCGCGATTGTCTCACGCCATCGCGATTGTGCACCCCCATCGCAAATTTTAGGGTTTCATTTTTTGGCCAATTTTGGGGCTATTTTTGGGAAATTTTTGGGTGATTAGACTCATAGGAGACCCCTTAGCTCATATTTGGAGAAAAACCTGTTTGTCAGTTTTTACCCCCCAGGGCCTGAACGGTCATAACTTTTTCATCCGAAGTCCGTTTTTTGAGCTTAATAGCTCGTTAGAAAGCTCTTGACGAGTAGAAAGCCAGGGGTCTATTTTTAGATAAGCTATTTTGAGGTTGACCTAGTTTGGGACTAGAAATCCAGGGGGCAAGCATTAAAACGTTGGGCAAAAGGGAAGGGACTTAAAGGGTGTATATACTCAAGTGCTTGATCATCCAACTGTGAATTGGTCTAATATTGAATTTTTCCAGGTCTAGCAAGGGCAATCAAAGGCAACCAAGGCAAGGCAGTGAAGGGCATAAAGCTTGGGAAGCGCGGCTTCTTGGGCATCAAAGCAACCAGAAAAGCTGACTCGAGGTTGGAAAATTACTCAACCCCCTCAGTCAATTCTTAGCTTAGGATAAATGTTAGCATTGTGGAGTAAAGACGATAGGAACGCCTCAAGTTCAAGAGAATTAAATTTACCAAGTTTAAGACTAAAGTAAAGGTGTGTGATACGAGAACCTAAATGAAAGAACATAAGTCTGACGGAACGAGAACTCAAAATACCACAGAAAGTCGAATTCCTGACGCATACATTAAGACAAGAATCTAGAGAAATTTAAAAAGAATCAAGAGAGTAATAACAAAGAATCATTGACGATCTGAGCGTGTACTGAGTGTGCAAGGAAGAAAATTAATGAACCTTAGATCGGGCAAACATATAGGTAAGTCAGACCGACGAAGCCTTAGATCATCAGAGGCAAGTGTAAGAACTACTGCACGATTGTGGGCTCAACAATTGAACACTAGTTATCCCTACGAGGCTTAGATACTAGCAAATCAGAAATGGCATTTAGCACAGACAGACCAGAAGGAGGGTCGAATGTAGCCTAGTTAGAAAAACCAGAAGGACCCTATAGAACGCAACTAGAGTTTCTCCGAACCAACCGATTAGGTGCTCGCATCTATGAGGATGGTTTGCGAAGGCAAGTGGTGCAAATGCACAACCCCGATCAACCCATTGGATTGGAACGTCCAGTGGTGAAATTTGAGAGAGACGCGTACATAGACAAAGAAGGAACAATGTACATCTAAAGTACGCAGCCAAACAATACCAACGAGTTTGGCGTGATTCAGCCAGAGACGGAAACTAAATCTCAAGGAAAAGAACCATTAGAAGAGCCTAGAACACCTAGAGGGAAATCTGTACTGACACGAGTACTAATCCCAGAATGGATCCCTCAGGACAACAGAAGCATAGAGTTGTTTGTAAATAAAGAAACTGATGAAGCCTTTTGGAGATACAAGACAGAACTACTTAGTGAGGTAGGAATCATCACGATATACGAGTTCAAGGACCCGGATACACCTGAAAAGGTTGTATACCTGGATGAGACTTCAGAAAGAGTCTTTGTGGTGCCTGACCACGCTAAAAACACATACACATGGAGAGGTGAATTGGTATTCCCTCCATCTAGAACGAACATGAATACAAGTCAACAAGGGGCAGGAACATCCTCAGCCCTTGGAAATCAAAGAGAAAAGAATAAAGAAAGACCCAAAGTAAGCTTCACTCATCCCATAGGGAGAGATAGAACAACCACGGACACTAATAGAGCGGATAGACAAAGAGATCATGGAATACCACGTGGTAGAGATGATTTTCCTCTACCTAGACCATGTGAACACGCAAGAATATTGAGACCCACTCAATTAGTGAAATCCATGAAAAATTACTTTGATGGGACAAGAGATCCCTATGACCATGTTGCAGAATTCAAGCAAGTACTAAGAGCCGAACAAGTTGAAGACATGTTCACGCAATACAATGCATTTGGACTAACGTTAAAGAATACCGCTTTAACTTGGTTCCAACCATTGCAACAAAGGCAATTTAGAGACATCCATCACTTTTTAGAGTCATTCATCACTGAATTCTCTAAAAGTGGGATTAGACATGACACGTCTTCGCTGATTCATAGCTTCAAACAAACCCCGCAAGAAACGGTTAGACTGGCAGGACGTAGGTTTAGACAATATGTTGAACGATGTCCAATGCAAGAGCTACCCTCACAAGCCAAACAAGTGTCATTGTTCCTAGATGGCTTGTTGAGCTCTAAACTACGCTCCTATGTGTACCTAAAAGAACCCAGAACGCTAGAGCAATGTGTAAGAATTTGTATAGACATTGAGGACAACTTAGGAGATGAATTGGAACTCTCAAAGGTCTATAAGGACTCAGACTGTTCATCTCTAGCATCCACAAAATTGTCTAACTCGATAGAAGACCTAGCAGAAAAAGTGGCCCAGAAACTAGGAGTTTCTAGCAAACCTAGGGTACTAACAAACAAGCATTGTTACACTTGTGGTGGAAATCATTTGGCAAATGTGTGCCCCAATGCACCACAACCTCAAGCCAACCCTAGTTGATGGAGAGTGTTAATCTCCAAAAGAACAACCTATTCTTGAAATTAGAGCACCTCTATATCAAGAACAAGTCTAGACTCCTCTTAATTTAGAGAACAATCACTAACTTATCAAGAAATTGATTATTCTCGAAAAAATCAAATTCTCAGAAAAGTCTGCTTCAGATTAATCTCTGATTGACTAACCATTCATGTAAAGTTTTTGATAAAACTTTGTAGGACGTGTCGCCTTAAGGTTGCGCACCTTCTTCAACTTAAATCTCCTCAAATGATTGAGTATACTTTGAGAAATGACTCAAACACTTTACCTATGTGTAAAACTGCTTCTCTGCAGTAGCGACTTTGACACCTGTAACTTCTTAGCTATGGTTCTCCCAATGTCGAACCCATTTGATCAAATCCTTTTAGCCGTAGATAGCTTATCTCTCAACTTAGATTTTGAGCTATCATATGTGTAAAACTTTACACTGTGCACTGAGCACTACTAATTTCATTGAACTCAAAATCTGCGCCTGTTTCAGAAGACTGTGAAGATTCTTTACATATGAATGTTCCTACACACAATTCTCTTAACCTGATTACAATTGGAAGCTGAAATTTTGTACAAAGATCAATCAACTCTAGACTTAGACTTGTACAAAAGCATTCCACAGAATATCTATCACAGAAGGAGAAGACACAAAAACTTCGGGTGCAAAAATTCTGTCATTTCTGAAGAAGACTAAGAGAGATCTCAACTAACTTTCATGTGTCCAATGACACTTACAACTGTTAATTCCTCTATCCCTATGCTCTCATCTTGTCTCCTCTCTATGTCTTCTTACTGTCCCGACATTTTTCCAAGTATTTATAGGAAAATATGTACAAGCTTATGACTAATCAAAAGTTTAAGTGATCTATGTCTTCACTAATGTACATATGTGTACATGTCTTTCAACCTGTGAATGTATCCATCTTCTATGCTTCAAGAATTGATTTTATCTCCATCCTTTGTCTTTCAAATCTTCAATTGGTGATTGGTCTGCACCAACAGCTATCCCTCAATCATCAATTGAGGTTTCTCTTATCTTCTTTATACCTGCCATATGTTTGAACTTCTGTAACTTTGGTCCATCCAAACTCTTTGTAAGCATATCAACTATCTGATCTTTTATTGAAGTATGTATAACTTCAATCTCTTTATCCATCACCTTCTCTCTTAGAAAGTGATACTGTATCTCAATGTGTTTGGTCATGGCATGAAAAACAGGATTAGCAGCTAGATATAATGAACTCATGTTATCTCCATAACTGATAGGTATGCTCTGTATAGTGTCAAAACTCTTCATGAGAGTCTTAAGCCAAATCACTTATTTTGCAGCTTCAACCATGCCTTTGTACTCTGCTTCTGTAGATGACAAAGCAACTGTATGTTGCTTCTTTGAGCACCAAGAGATTAACTTATCTCCCACATAACACATGTATCCATAGGTTGACCTTCTATCATCTGGATTACCTGCCCAATCTGCATCACTATATATCTTGATATTTGTATCTGATGTAAAACCATAATACAAACCCTCTTTGAGTGTTCCCTTAATATATCTCAACACTCTTTGACCTGCAATCCAATGTTCTTTCCTAGGACAATGCATGAATTGGGACAAAACCCCAACTGCATATGATAAATCAGGTCTAGTTAATGTAGCATAGATAAGACTACCAACCAAACTCTGATATTGTTTCATGTCCTTGAATTCTTCTCCACCATATCTGCTCAATTTGTGATTTACCTCCATTGGAGTTGGTGCTACCCTGCAATCATCCATTTTAAACTTGATTAACAAGTTCTTCAAATACCTTTCTTGAGTCACATACACTCCATGTTGAGTGTATGAAATCTCCATGCCCAAGAAGTATGACAAGTCTCCCAAATCACTGATTTTGAACTCTTTCTCCATTTGCTTCTTTAGGCTTTGTATACCTTTCTCATCTGTACCTGTAAGAATTATATCATCAACATACATGCACATGTAAATGAACCCATCATCACTTGCTTTGACAAACAAGCTACTATCTGCTTTTGATACTTGAAATCCAAGTTCCTTTAAGAACTTTACAAGTCTATAGTTCCATGCCCTTAGGGCCTGCTTCAAGCCATATAAAGCTCTCTTGAGCTTACACACATGATCTGGATATCTTCCATCTCTAAATCCTTGAGGTTGCTCCATGAAAACTTCATCTGAAATGTAACCATTCAAAAAAGCATTCTTCACATCTAATTGACACAATTTCCAACCTTTACATGCAGCAATTGCTATAAGTGTCCTGATGGTTGTCATCTTTGCCACAGGACTATAAGTCTCATCATAATCAATACCATATGTCTGAGCAAACCCTTTCACAACAAGTCTAGCTTTGTACCTAGACACACTTCCATCTGCAAATCTTTTTGTCTTGTAGACCCACTTACATCCAATGATCTTCTGGCTATTTGGTTTTGGAACCAAATCCCATGTTTGATTCTCCATCAATGCATCATATTCTTCCTGCATAGCTTTCTCCCAATTTTCTTTACCTTTTGCCTCTTCATATGTAGAAGGGTCTTCATCTGCTTTTATCATGTAAGCATAATCTTTGGTAGCCAAAAAAGAAGTATCATAGCTATACCTTGTAGGTTGCCACTTGTGTCTTGATGACCTTCTAAGTTCTCCACTCCTTGAGGTTTCTGGTTCTTCACACTCAGGATCAAATCTTCGCATTTCTTCAACTTCAACCTGCACTTCATTATTCTCTTGTTCATCAAATATCTGAACCTTTGATTTACCTTTCCTTTGACTCACAATTTCTTCATCATCTGTATTAATATTGATAGTACCTGCATACCAAGTACCTTGCTCATCAAATGTAACATCTTTTGATACAAGAAAATGTTTTGTGGATGGATTCCACAACCTGTATCCCATCTGCTTATCATCATAACCAATAAACACATATTTTTCAGCTTTAGGTTCCAATTTATGCCTTAATTGTGATGGCACATATGCATAGGCCAAACATCCAAATACTTTGCAATGGTCTAATGTAGGTCTCTTACCCCACCATGCCTCATATGGTGTCATACCTTGCAAGGCTTTACATGGTAACCTATTGACCAGATAAGTAGCTGTATTTACAGCCTCAACCCACAAATAATTTGGGTAATTTTTCTCCTTCATCATGGACCTTGCAAACTCAACAAGAGTTCTATTCCTCCTTTCTGCTACACCATTTTGTTGAGGAGAGTACCTGCAAGTAACTTCTCTTTTTATACCTGCATTCCACAAGTAATCACTGAACTCATTAGAGAAATACTCTCCCCCTCCATCTGACCTTAGTCTCTTCAATTTATGTCCTGTAATTCTCTCTGCATACACATGATAATGTTTGAATGTATTGAATACCTCTGACTTATCTTTGATCACATAGATAGTGATCCATCTAGTAGCATCATCAACATAAATCACATAATACCTTGAACCATTGATACTGAAATCCTTTGATGGTCCCCACACATCTGTGTGTACCAACTCAAGCTTCTCTGAATACATAAACCCATGCTTGGAATAGGATTGCTTATGAGCCTTACCTATTTGACATGCCTCACATCTGTATGTCATATGTTGACCTACAACATTAGGCAATCCAAGCACTGAACCATTATTTATCATATCTTTGATACCTCTTTCATTGAAATGTCCAAGCCTCTTGTGCCAAAGATCTAACTCAGAGATCTTATGTCCTCCATAAGTGAACAAGGCATGACCAACATTACCTTGAATTTTCAACGTGAACAATCTTCCTTCTTTCTTTCCTGAAACAATTTGTTTATACCCATTGCTAGGGTCTTCCACAAACACTCCTTCATTAGTGAACCTCACTTCATAACCTTTTTCCACAATTTGTCCTACACTTATCAAATTCTTAGGAATTGTAGGAACATACAAGACCTTACTCAATAAGGTGCTACCATCCTTGGCCTTCACTGATCCAAGTGACTTCACATTGTGCTTTGTGTTGTCACATTGTTTGAACAACATGATTAGATACCTTATTCTCCAAATCAGTCATCAAGGCTATGTTACCACTCAGGTGATTGCTACACCCTGAGTCAATGTAGAAGACTCTTTGATCTTCACTCTGCCTTTCACAAGTTGCATTCATTATCAATGTTAAATCTTCCTTTTGATCTGAAGCATAATTGTAGTAGGTATTGTTATATTGTTGACTTTGGAAACCTCTACCTGCACTTCTTCCAAAGTAACCCCTACTACCTCTGCCTCTGAAATTACCTCTTTGATTTTTGCCACTTCTTCCTCTTGAATTATAGTTCTGATTATATCCACCATTACTCTGATTATTATGCCAACAATCATTAGCTAAATGATTTGTCTTACCACAAATCCAGCAAGCTTTGGCTCCTTCTTTGTTATTCTTGCCTCTTCCTCTACCTTTGCCACCTCCTCTTCCTCTTAGGAAGTTGGCTTGACTAGTTGTGCCTTCTTCTTCATTTGCTTGTTGCTTTCCTTTGTTGGTTTTCTTCTTGTCTTTAGAGTACATTGCATGACCTGCACTCTTGTCAACATCTCCTTTGATATCATTCTCAAAAGTTAGCATATGTCCTAATAATTGATTCAAATTAGGATTGAAATGATCCAATGAAAGTTCTATAGACAAAATAAAAGGCTTCCACTTCTCATCACCTCTTAGTCCTGTGAGAATTTGCCTTACCAATTTATCTTCTTTAATGTCTTCATCCACTGCTCCTAATGCATCTGCAATGTCCTTCATCTTTGTCACATAATCAGATATTGATTGTGAAGCCTTCTTCTTGAAAGTAGCAAACTCTGCCCATAAGGATGCCTTTCTTGACTTTGTAGTGTTTTGGAAATGCTCCTCCAAAGCATTCCATATTTCACTTGCACTTTCAAGACCTCTAATGTGAGGTAGCAAGTAGTCATTGACTGCCATATAGATAATGCTCCTAGCTTGAGCATCTCTCTTCATCCAATTCTTCAAATCTGACAATTCCTCCCTAGTTGGAACACTAGGATCTCTGAATTGAGGCTTCTCTTCTTCACCTGTAATGTAGGCTATCAAATCTTTGCTCATTAGATGAGATTCCATCCTCATTGACCATGCAGGATAGTTCTCTCTATCCAATTTCTCTATCTAAAGAGAATCTCCCATCTTCCTTCACCTGTATTAACAGATCTTTAAACTCTATGAGGAATAAATGTACCTTGACTTCGAATATTAATCCTTCTGATCCTTTTGACAACTTCAATGTTTCTTCCTTCAAGCTTTCTTCAATCTTTATCCTTTTGATCCTCCAAGATGTAAAGTTTGTATGTCTGCAGCAATTGGAGTCTCCTTTTCCTCGATTCTGATGCTTCCTGCTCTGATACCACTGATGGAGAGTTAATCTCCAAAAGAACAACCTATGCTTGAAATTAGAGCACCTCTATATCAAGAATAAGTCTAGACTCCTCTTAATTTAGAGAACAATCACTAACTTATCAAGAAATTGATTATTCTGGAAAAAATCAAATTCTCAAAAAAGTCTGCTTCAGATTAATCTCTGATTGACTAACCATTCATGTAAAGTTTTTGATAAAACTTTGTAGGATGTGTCGCCTTAAGGTTGCGCACCTTCTCCAACTTAAATCTCCTCAAATGATTGAGTATACTTTGAGAAATGACTCAAACACTTTACCTATGTGTAAAACTGCTTCTCTGCAGTAGCGACTTTGACACCTGTAACTTCTTAGCTATGGTTCTCCCAATGTCGAACCCGTTTGAGCAAATCCTTTTAGCTATAGATAGCTTATCTCTCAACTTAGATTTTGAGCTATCATATGTGTAAAACTTTACACTGTGCACTGAGCACTACTCATTTCATTGAACTCGAAATCTGTGCCTGTTTCAGAAGACTGTGAACATTCTTTACATATGAATGTTCCTACACACAATTCTCTTAACCTGATTACAATTGGAAGCTGAAATTTTGTACAAAGATCAATCAACTCTAGACTTAGACATGTACAAAAGCATTCCACAGAATATCTATCACAGAAGGAGAAGACACAAAAATGTCGGGCGCAAAAATTCTGTCATTTCTGAAGAAGACTACAAATCTATAAGAGAGAGATCTCAACTAACTTTCATGTATCCAATGACACTTACAACTGTTACTTCCTCTATCCCTATGCTCTCATCTCGTCTCCTCTCTATGTCTTCTTACTGTCCCGACATTTTTCCAAGTATTTATAGGCAAATATGTACAAGCTTATGACTAATCAAAAGTTTAAGTGATCTATGTCTTCACTAATGTACATATGTGTACATGTCTTTCAAACTGTGAATGTATCCATCTTCTATGCTTCAAGAATTGATTTTATCTCCATCCTTTGTCTTTCAAATCTTCAATTGGTGATTGGTCTGCACCAACACTAGTGGCCAATACTGTACAATTGAGAGAAGATACACGAATCATACGGCTCAGGACTGCCCATACAACAAGCAAACCGTGAGACAGAACTACCCGCAAGCATACGCACAGCCAGGTAGGTATCAAGGCCAATACAATGCTCAGCCTTATTAGTATAGGCCTCCTCAGAACTACCCATACCAAGCTCAACAGAGACCTCAACCTGTCTTAGCTCAGTAGCCACCCCCACCAGCGAATGTCATCTCAGTCAAATACGCTGTTGCAGAAGGGAACCTAAGTAGGGTCTTAGTGCCTTCTTCACCTTTGATCACAGAGAGTGACCCGAACTCAAACAGTTTTGACTCTACGCATGTAGATAGTCCACCGGCTTATTACACGGAGTCACCAGAACACGTTGAGACATATCATTACGATAGTCCGCCAGTGGAACCTAGTTGGGAGCCAGATTATGCTAATGTGATGTACACAAACCCAAATCCACGGCCCCAATTGAGACAACAAAGACCACAGGGCCCTAGAGGACCATGCTTTAGGTACCAAGGAGACCATTTCATAAAGGATTGTCCGCATCCTCCGATAGCAGGACAATCACAGTACTATAACATCCAAGGCTTTTGTGCCGATTGTGGTAAAGAGCACATCATAAAAGATTGTCCTAAGAACCCAGTTAACGCTTCAAATGTGACACCGATCAACATGATAGGCATTGTAAACAACGCAGATGGATCCAACCCTACCTACGTGCCTATCCAAGCTATAACAAGAGCCCAGGTGCTCTTACAGAACCAACAGCTTAATCAAGAGAAAGTAGCTGGAAGTAGTGAAGTTGCAGAATCTAGCAGTAAAAAGACAAAATCTTGGAAAGATTCTAGAGAAAGAATTAAGAGAAAATGGAGTAAGAAGATAACTGAGTTGGAGGGAAGTTTAAAAGAATCGAGAGCCAAAATACGAGAATTGACGTCACAGGAATTGAATCAAGAGAATCTAGCTCAGAAGTCAGGATCCGTTTTAGCTGAACCCATACCAGAGAATCTAGACATGATGTTTCGTGCATATCAGGCTAGATTAAAAGAGGGACCTCAAGAAGCTGAAATGAGTAAAAACTACCCTCGAGCTGATCTAGAAATTGAGAGAACTAAACTTTGCATGAAGATGGTAGAATTAGCACAAGCTTTGTTCGAAGCCTCTAGATATCTTAATTGGAATAACATGGCAAAACCAGAATTACATTTTCAAGGACTAATGGAGAGGCTAGAATACTTGATAGAGTGCAAAGAGAAAAAGGATCAGCACAGGAACCCTAGTGTCCCAGAGACACAGGAAAGGAATGCACCATCCCTGTCTCAAGTACCCAATACAGAAAGTCAAGACAATTTGTCTTCCATACATAGGTACTCACATGAATTTTCGAGGGAAATCCAAGAAGAGAAATGGAGAAAAGAACAAGGAACTCATCCTCCTATTCAAGAAATAGACGACTTGCAGGATCAATTTCCCCAAGACATTCCCTCTATTTACAATGAGGTAGAGGAGGAACAACTAAGTGAACACACAACTTTTGAATCTAATTCTTTATAAGAATTACCTCAGTTCACAGGACCTTGGGAAGCAAAGACTATTAGTATGAGAGCACCCACGATAATAGTGAGGAATGAAGAATCAGTAATCCCTAGAAACACAGAAGTGATCAAGAACACTAAAGTACAGTGTAATCTCACTCTAGAGGAGTTGTTAAAGGTAAAACCAGAATTGTGGAAACACGTAGCAAATCAGTTCCCCGAGCTTGCTACTACTCCCTCACAAATAGGATCACAAAATAAGGTACCAGAGATACCCGTAGAAAAGATTGGAGATGTAAGCGAAGGAGAGGAAGGTAACACTTACCTTCCGATAACCCATCAGGGCTACACCACGAAAGCCATCTTAGATTCAGGAGCCGAAGTAGCCATAGCTACCACCGCTTTATGGAAACGTTGGGGTAAGCCAGCATTAAGACCGACCAGGATGAAGCTACAAATGGCTGACGGACACATAGAAAAACCATTAGGCTTACTAGAAGGAATATCTCTCACCACTTGTGGTGTAGAATTTGAGCATACCTTTGCCATTTGTGACTTTGCAAAAAATCATGCTTATGAGATGATATTGGGACGACCGTTCATGCGTCAGTTGCAAATTGTACAAGATTGGGGAACTAATTCTTTGTACTTGCAACATTTAGGAGTGACTACCAAAGTCAATTTTAAAGACTATTCACATAGAGACGTACCCCCAATACAATGGAATACCATCCATAAGACACAGGTAGAGACGAAATCCGTGCACTCATTAGAATCAGATCCTTCTTGGTTGCATGAGGATACTCATTTATGGATGTGTAAAGTAGCCAAACAAGAGGAAGAACGATTAGAAGCAAGGACCTTAGGTGCAGAACAACATCCACAAATTGGGCAGAAATCCTAGCAACCATGGATGTAGCCATCAATGAAGAACAATGGACACCCCACTGTGACGAGGATGGCTATGATATCTCAGTTTTCACGATAGAGCCAATCATGTGCGATGCAATTTTAGAAGAGTGTGAACCTAACACTGATGCATTTGAGGATGCAAGCGATTTCGAGTTAGAATCAATTATCATGGACCCACCCTTTGCAGCAGAGGAAGAATATTTTTTCGAAGTAGAAACTCACCCTCAGAGACACGAAGAAGTTATGAATGATGTGAGAATAGCCACTCAAGTGACTAACAAAAGTGAAGGCAAGAAAAGAAAGAAGAAAGAAACCATGTCAGAAAAAGAAGAATCTTTGTTTGAAGTACCCGTGAATTTCAAGAAATATGAAATCGAAGATAGAAGAATCATGGTACGAATGCCTAATAGAGAGGCGAATGATGGACAAGTATATGATAACCGAGAGAAAACCAAGAAAATAATAGTTGCTATAGAAGGAGAAGAAGCAAAGTGTACCTACATAGGGCATGATTTGAAAGCTGGAGAAGAAGAAGAGCTAGTTGCCCTATTGCGTGAATATAGAGATGTTTTTGCGTGGAGTTACAAAGTTTTGAAAGGAGTAGATCCAGATATATGTTCTCATAGAATCCCTATGACTCCAGATGCAAAACCTACGAAACAGAAACCGTACATGTACAATGATAACTACGCTGCGAAAATTAAAGAGGAGATAGATCGCTTGATAGAAGCAGGATTCATTTACGAAATTGAGCATACCGAATGGGTATCCCCCATTGTGGTAGTGCCCAAGAAGAATGGAAAATTGCGTGTGTGTATTAACCTTAAAAAAGTTAATGCCGCAACGATTAGAGATAGCTATCCTCTTCCTATCACAGAACATCTATTGGAAAGAGTTGCGGACAAGGAAGTTTACAGCTTCCTTGATGGTTTTTCAGGATATAATCAAGTAGCCATTGCTCTAGAGGACCAACACAAGACGGCTTTTGCCACTGAATGGGGCATATTTGCATTTCGTGTGATGCCATTTG
The DNA here is from genome assembly GCA_020310875.1 of Ceratopteris richardii. Classification (NCBI taxonomy): domain Eukaryota; kingdom Viridiplantae; phylum Streptophyta; class Polypodiopsida; order Polypodiales; family Pteridaceae; genus Ceratopteris; species Ceratopteris richardii. Next base: position 107,976,526 of record CM035430.1, read on the forward strand.
ACTTAACAAATGCACCCGCCACTTTCCAGCGACTCATGTGTCATGTTTTTTAGGAATTCTTACGCAAGAGTTTGGAAGTTTATGTCGATGACATATGTGCTCACTCTAATATCAGGCAGACGCATATCCCTGAGTTAAGACAAATATTTGACAAATGTCGAGAATACCAGGTTTGTTTGAACCCAGAAAAATGCGTTTTCATGGTCAGACAAGGCAAAATTCTAGGACACATTCTGTCAAAGAATGGAATCTCTACGGATGAGGAAAAAGTAAAGGTAATTGCAGATCTACCTAGGCCGACGAACATCAAAGAGGTACAAGCATTTATGGGCCATTGTGGTTATTATCGGAGATTCATACACATGTATGCAATCATAGCCAAGCCATTGTACTCTCTTTTGAATCATTTTGAATGGACAGATGAATGTGAAAATTCATTCAATGAACTCAAACGACATTTGTGCTCAGCACCTATATTGACTACCCCAGATTGGAGTAAGCCATTCCATGTACATGTGGATGCATCCAATTACGCCATAGGATGTGTGTTAGCACAACCCACGAATGAAGGTAACATAGATCTCCCCATAGCTTACGCGAGCAGACAATTGAACGCAGCAGAAAGAAATTACACCACGACGGAACGAGAAGGATTAGGGATGATCTACGTGGTAAAGAAGTTCAGACACTCCTTGTTGGCAAACAAATTCAAGTTCTTTACAGATCATCAAGCCCTATTGTACCTAGTCAACAAACCATGTAACACAGGACGATTAATACGTTGGTTTCTATTACTCATGGAGTACGATTTTGAAGTAGTAGTCAAGAAAGGAAAGACACATCTTAGAGCCGACCACCTTTCAAGATTAACTTGAGGAGAAGCTCCTCAAGGAGTAGTGGATGATCTACCAGATGCATACTTGTTTAACCTTGAGATAGCACCAGAATGGGCTAAGCCAATAGTCCCTATTCTGACATACGGACCCATGATGGGAGGACGTGCATTTTCTAAGTGGGGTATAGACTTTGTAGGACCCATTAACCCCCCTGCAAAAGGTACACATGCTGAATACATCAGTCACGACAGATTATCTTACAAAATGGGTAGAGGCAAAAGCCACAAAAAAGAATGATGCACACACAACTGCAAAATTCTTATTTGAGAATGTCTTTACAAGATATGGATTGCCTATAGAGTTAGTGAGCGATCGCGGAACTCACTTTCTCAACCAAGTCATTGAATATTTGTTACAGGATTTTATGGTGATTCACAAGAAATCCGCACCATATCATCCTCAGGCCAATGGTCAGGCTGAAAGCACTAATAAGATCCTTTGTAACGTACTGACGAAACTCGTGAACAACAAACGTTCAGATTGGGACAAACAGTTACACCACGCTATTTGGGCATATCGAGTGGCCTACAAGACCGTACTCAATGCAACTCCCTTTCAGATGGTTTTTGGTCAGAATGCTGTGCTTCCTTTGGACTTCTTGATACCGACCCTTAAGGTTGCACAAGAACATCAGTGGACCGGCCATGAATTATTAGCAAGAATAATGGACTTGGAACGATTAGGAGAAACCAGGCTAAAGGGAGAAGCAGGAATATATGCAGCGAAGAAGCGACAGAAAGCATATTTTGATGCAACATGTGAAAGATAAAGGCCTAAAAGAAGGAGATTTAGTTCTAGTATATACGCTAGAGCAACACGCACGTAAGTTAGAAAAGCAAGGTTATGGACCTATGATCATTAACAGACTCTCGACAAGTGGAGCAATACAGTTAGCCACCTTAGAAGGAGACGTAATGCCTAATTACATTAGTGGCTATAGAGTCAAGCTATACCAAGAACCTCTTACTGAGGATATGCTTAGACGACTCACGTTGGCAAAGAAGCGTAAGGAGGAAGAAAATAGAATACAAGCGGAAGCTCAGGTAGAAGCAATAGAACGCATTAAGCGCATGAAGCTAAGAAGACAAGGACTAGGGAGAGAACATTATAACCCTCTGAAAACATCACCAAGATATCCCATGGCCATGTGTCAAGTAAAGTCAACCACTCATCCTAGCATAGTGGATAGGAGACCATTCATTACAGTCAGGCTAGAGCACGACAACCCTTGCCAAGAGCTCAGGGCTTTAATTGACTCAGGTGCTGCGACTAGCGCGATTAGATGGTCCCACTAGAAGGATTCAAGAATAGAAATGCAGCCAATTGAGGCATACCTCATAGGGCTAGGAGGCATGGAAACCCCTTGCATGGGTGAGGTGGACCTTCCTATCCTCATTAAGGATGTGACTATGACAGCGAAGCTACTAGTGTGCCATGATGAAGACCTGATAGAACCCCTAATCCTTGGCCAAGATTGGCTATACGATCACTCAATGGACCTAAATCTTAGACAAGGCTCCTTACAGATTGGAACCTTAGATCAGAAGCGAGTGATACTGCTTGACTTCCCTAATTGCATTCTGACTAAGGTTTGTAACCCTAGACCCTATGAAATGCATGCGACGGAAGACCGGAAGATCTTGGGTCAGATCAGTCACGTTACGTCTACACCAACCCACTCAGGCTTGGCTATGGACAGTTGTCGACAGGAGATCTTTCCTGGGGCTTCCTGCAAACTAGAAGGGGCAGTTACCCAACTGCTAGGGCAGATGGACACAATTAGCGGTCAGGTGGGTTGCATCAGCGGCCAAATGAGCACAATACCCTGCGGTGCTCATCCTTCCAAACTTGCTGCGGACTGGCCTAGATTAAAGATAAATAACGACTCACTTCCTAATGGGTAGGTCACACAAGTGTTGGATCTCCCTTCTTTTCCAAAGCAGAGTGTCCAATGGACCTCTCAAACCCAACCACGAAGGAGTCAACCACAACAGAGGAACCCAAACCGACGATACCACCAGACAAGGCAAAGAAAGCAGCAGTATCGGCATCACAGAACAAGTGGCACAAGACAAATATGGGTGCCAAAAGGACAACAACCACAGGTTATTGGCAACACTGCAGATGAGAACAGGACAAAGTTTCAAAAAAACCAGACTCAGCATCCAAAGTCCCCTCGATCTTCTTCGACAAGTACAAATACTCAACAGATTTGGATCACCAAGAAGTATCTTATCAATCGATCCACACCCACGCAGATTTGGGTACCCAAACACTGTATTATAGCCCAAACCTCTAGCAATGTAATATATACCCCTCAAAAATCTTTCCATCCTTCAATACCACCAAACCCGATACCACTTTTTTTCCCTCAGTAGAAACACACCACTCACTCAAAGACTCATAGGAAATGGATACCGAAACGTATCCAGACGTCTTCTTGTACCCCCTTATCTAACAATTCTCCCACCCCGTTTAAACTCCACCCTTGTAATAATTCACCCTCAACCAAACCTTGTATGAATTCATACACCAAAACCCCACATCATGCATTATAAAAGCTCATCAAGAAATGTATGCATAATCTGATAATGTAGGCGTCTAGAGACATGCATTAGCTCTGCAAAAAAATCATAGCATCAATCACTTCACGACACTTGGCTACACGGGTTACACATCGGTTATGGAAAGGGATTGCGGTCTCACCTTAATGGGATCATAATTAATTTCCATACTAATGTGCTAATCTTTTGTAGCAGATCTTTTCCATTAGCTCATCAGTCATCATGCAAACCGAAGAAGGACCATCAGAAGCTGGCCCAAGCACACCAATGGCCAATATTGGAGAATTACTCGCGGAATCTCATCCGAGGGTGCAACCACCAGAGTTTCAAGGTTTTCCAGGACCCATGCCAATCGACGATCCTCCTAGAGGATATACTGAGAAGATTCATCATAATTCTCACTGGTTTCAAGGCCTAGCAGGACCATTAGCAGACGCTGATTTCATATTTGAGGCCAATTTGGCATTTGATTTGCGCACATGGGCCAAGTACCAGTTCTTTTCAAGAGAATTTGAAGGACTACAGAATACACAAGATTTAACGCACGTTTGGGCACGAGCGGGATTTACAGAATATTTTAGTGACCCTCTGCCTAAACCCGATTTTTACAGATGCTTTTACCTAGTAACCACCTTGACAGCTTCAAAGAACAAGGATCTACCCGGCACATTCATGTTACCATCCTTGGTAAATGACCCTCCATTCAGAAGGTTTTATTTGTCTAAAGATTTAATTCGCGCAACTCTCAAAATACATGGAACGCATACTCCGACGGAGCGAGAATGGCTAGTCCCAGAGCTGATGAAACGTGGTGATGTAACTAAGTGGGAGGATATTTCAGCTATAACCCCTGAGCTCTCCAAGCCATTGCGGATATGCATGCAGCATTTTGCTTTCCCAGCTCAGGATCGTTTTACCATGCCCCACAAAAGAATCTGGTTTGGCTTATACTTAGCATGTACTGGACCCCAAACGGTTGATCTAGCTAGCTGGATAATTGATCAGCTCTATTTGGCACAACATAGATGGGAACAAAAGAAAGTCATCAATGGGTGTTGTGCACTTACAAGGATTATATATATGTGTTTGGCATATGATTTACCCATTGAGCGTGACATGACCAGTGAGGAACTAAAGGCATTTAAAGGAACCACAAAGGAAGCTAGAAAGGCTAGCAAAGGCAGAGCCGGAAAGCAGATGAGAGGCACTATCCCGTGCTTACAAGTCCCAGAATCACCCTCCCCACAACCATCTCCAGAGCAGTCACCGACAGCAGCCACTCCCGCAGTATAACCTATTCGTATCAGATTATCAAGACCAGTTGTAACGGAGGGCACCACCAGTACTGTTGCACCTCAAACAGACACAACCCCAGAACCTATCACCACGGCAGCAAAACTTCCCACCACTATTGGTGCGGAAGCATTCTCTTTTCCAATACCACATTTAGAAGCAGAACAAGCAGCACCCCTGAACACAACGTTCGATTTTGAAATGCCCAATGCATTCTCCAATGAGTTTCAATTTTCAGAAGGACAACTGTTTTCTCAAGAATATGAAAGGCCCAGCTATCCCACCACACCCCGGGATCAGCCACAAGGACAGATTGTATCTAGCTCCGAGACGAAAGAACAGCAACCGATGACGACGAAGGCGATGACGAAGCTAGCCAGGGCACTCATGAATCCCAAGAACATGAATAGACAGATGGCCAAGGCCAACAAACAGACACACATGGTGATACAAGTACCCATGAAGATGAAACTTATGAAGCAGCAGCTTACACACTGGCTATTAAGAAGCTGTATAGAACTATGGAAAAAGTTTGGGCACGCAAAAAGCTGACTGAGGAAGAGAGTCAAGCAATAATAGAACAGGAACTTGTCACAGGCGGATTCGAAGACGCATACATCAAAGGATTCCGAGAGTTAGTCAAATCAGTAGGCTCCAACGAAGCCCTTAGGTACTTGCAAAGAAAGCCACTACCACAGTTTGACCCCCGCAGAGTACGACTACTTTCGTCCCCAAAAATTCCTTGGCAGCAGAAACCATCCTTGTAGATTCCCCACCCCGTGCTACAACTGTACATACCTGAGTAGTCACTGAAGTACCGACCACCCCAACCGCTCCTCCATCATCGCCCGTCCATCCAACCTCCCCTCTTCACCCTCCTTCCCCCCGACCAACATCTTCAGTCGCTGGTGACGTAGCAGAAATCGTCTTTACGACCACTCACTCCACAATCCCCGCACCCACTAGACCTAGTCTACCCCCTCACACACCCACCTTTCTATCCAACCCATTCCTCCATCCATCTTTTCCATCTTTCCCCACAACTCCAAGACCCCTTTTTCCATTCCCACCGCCCTTAACCTTCTCCCCCGTCTCACCTCCCTGACCCACTGTAACCCCTCTTTCCCCTTTCCACCCAGCTGCACCAGCCAGTCCCCCTGTAGATTACTCCTCAACCTTTGTAAATCCCGTATTTACACCAACACAAGCACCCATAGTCGCACCCATATTCACAGTCACCACACTGGACACGTCCAATGACATGGACATCTCACCACCTACTGCACCATCACTCACTTCACTCACGGCACAAAAATATTTAGGCACCTCACAATTTTCCACAATCACCACAGCATCCACCTTCCCACCCCCATTCCCCGTTCCCTTTGCATCTACACCCACTGCATCTTCATTTAGCACCCCATTAATACTATCACCCACTGTAGATAATGCATTTCAACAGATGTTCATGTGTATGACGCAAGTAAGAGATGAGTTCACATCTCTTGGCAATAATTATCAGCAGCTGCAGAGGACAACCACTGACTTACAGTCGCAGCTTAATTTATTGTCTATTGAGAATGCCTCACTGAACAGCTGCTACCATGAATTACGAGAGGCCTATCATAAATTAGAACTAGAGAGCGAAGAAAAGACCAAGGAAGCCATTGCTGACCTGGATAACTTATTAAGAGCCCAGACAATCCGCAATGCAATGCTAACACGAAACATGGGCTTACTCAGAAGACATCTAGCAGCAGCAAAGGAGGAAAACCAGCACCTACAGGATCAGAACCGAGAAAACTTAGAAGCACCTCTTGACCACCCAGACCAACCTTTGAGTCCTAGTCGGTTCAAAGCCATTCCCTCAGACTCAATGAAGATGCTGCTAGAAGATCATGTAAGACTGCTAGATGAATATGATCGCATGAATGAGGAGTTACAGAAACTCAAAGAAGATCACAAATTACTCCAGTTATGAGCACCGGCACACCAAGACATACAAGCACCTGTAGACCCCTCTCTTGACATCTTAGAGGAACTCAACGCATTACGGGCCCAGGTATCAAACCTTGAATCAAGGATTGCAGTATATGAAGCACCACCAAGGCCAGATTCCCCACTTGAGCTTCCAGCTGAGGAAGAAACTGTCACCATCCCGGTGGAGGAAACGTTTGAAGAGGCGTACGAGCCACAACCCATCCCAGGCGGACGCGTCACGGCCGAAGGTCAGATGACTTACGAACTCCCGACCCCCACGTGGATGAAGACAATTGAGGAACTTGGAACAACGCACTCAGCTAGAGTAGAGGCACAATTACATGCCATGGCGATGATAGAAGAAAGAATTTTATAGTCTCCATTCTTTGCTCATTTGGCCCCGCGATGATACATATCTGGGCATGAGCTACAGTATAAACCGTATTTTATGTTAATGGCCGAATACCAGTTAGCCATTGAGAAAGAGACAGGTAAGAAACCATCGCATGCAACTCAATTCGAGGAGGACGATCTACCACTCGATGCGCAGCAAGGAGAGATCTATCAACCAGAGTGGCGAAAAGATTTACTACAGAAGTATCCAGAAATGATGAGTACATGGGTAAAGGCACCTTTGCATTTGAAGTACAACCCATGTTGGGGACCAGTACCACAACGCCGCTCCTGGACAGCCTTTGCTATTAAGGTACAAAACAATAAGCAATGCCAGGACTGGTTGAATTACCCCTATTTTAAGCCACCCATCGAGTTACCAACTGTAGGCTACATGATGGCTACAATTCGCCACTGGCTCCCTAGACTAAAGCATATGGACGATATAGCGGCGCACATGACTGTCAAAATCTTTGACATGATGCAAATGATTTTTAAAGTCTTTCGACGCGTCAAGGCACCTCATGTAAACACCCCGGGCTTTGAGCATGGAAATTTTGATCTGGTATATGATATGAGTACAACGCCATCGCTACGGGTGTGTTATGCCTGGCATTGCAGAATAAAGTACCTACCGGCGTGCTACAAGCAGACGTTCGAAGAGATGTTCACAACCGGCTTCTGGGAATACCATTCAGAGGTATTCATAAGCAGGCCTACACATTTATTACACTTATTTGCCTGTGAACGAATGGTCTATTCCACACACTATCAGCTCCCGCCACTGGAAGAACCGCAACCACTAGACTGGGAGAACTCGAGGCCGACCTGGCCCGAGGCATTCGTATCTCCGAGCACACCCTCGCTCAAGACCTCCTACAGAACTATATCCGGCAGACCTTACAACAAGGTTCTGTCAGGGACGCCAGAAGCAAGAGGGAGGGGAGTGTTGGAAGCAGCCAGAGGCATAGAAGACGCGGAAGCATGTAACGACGGAGCAGGGAGCCAATCGAATCTTTTCTCAAAGAATTATGTTTTCAAATACTTTCCAAAAACCTCCAACAGTGATTTTTATCACTATTGTAACATATGTAACATAGAAAACCCCATTTTGTAATCCATAGCTCCATTTTGTGCAAGCCGAGGAGTCCTCGAGCTTGAGGAGCTTAGGAAGAATGCGCGTAGCAATTTTCGTTATTTTTAGACACCGTTTACCCTTTCAAATAGCATCTAGGACCTAATTTTTAACTATGCCGGTCACTAGATGTGAAACCGGTCAAAACTAGTCTAGAAACTATAAAAAGAGCTAGAGAACTCATTTTTGAGGTTAGCTTGTTGGTTAGTGTGAGCTTAGAGCTATTTTGAGCTTGTAAGAGTGTTCTTGAGTAATAGAGTTGATTTCTCACATTCCATCGTGTCTTGCTTGTCTCTTCGTAGTGTGTGTGTATGTGTGTGTGTGCATTTCTATGCTTCTCACCTTCACTCTCACTTCATCTCACGTTCACGATCTTCATATCACTCCTATCTCTTCCGCGGATTGACATTAAGGAGGTGGAGCTTCTTAACGTGGTTCTCACCATTGTGCTAGAGCAACACTACTTTACTCATGATGAATCCTTGATCATGAAGGTATGTAGTCAACCTATGGTTCCATGCCCTATGTGCATGCTTCAATCCATAAAGAGCTTTGTTCAATTTACAAACATATGTTACCTTGCTTGGGTCCTCCTAGCTAGGAGGTTGAGACATGTACACCTCCTCTGAAATCCAGCCATTTAGAAATGCATTTTTTACATCCAATTGATACATGTTCCAATTCTTTGATGCAGCCACACTTACCAATACCCTAATGGTTGGCATTGTGACCATAGGTGAGAAGGTTTCTTCATAGTCAACTCCTTAGGTCTGTGCAAAACCCTTGGCCACGAGTCTAGCTTTGTACCTGCTTATTGATCCATCGGAATTCCTCTTGATCTTATAGATCCATCTAGAACCAATTACCTTCATAGACTCCATCTTTGGTACTAGCTCCGAAGTATCATTCTCCTTGAGTGCTTCCATTTCCTCATCCATAGCTTCCTTCCATTTTGTCTTGGTATTTGGCACTTCATATGATGATGGTTCTTCAAATGCCAAGTCTTTTGCAAGATAAACAAAATGCTTAGTAACTAAGGAAGTGTCATACCCATATTTTATTGGCTTCTTGCTCTCCCTTTGTGATCTTCTGATTGTTTGGTTGGATGATTCAGGTATATCTTCTAATTTCTTCATCTTGAGTTTGCCTTTGGACTTCCATGTTGGAGCAAACCAATCACAAATTGGTGATTATACAGGTCTTGGAGAATACTTATGGTCAGAATGAAGCAAAGGAAGAAGGTTGCAAAATAAAGAAGAAGTCAGAATGTTGTCTTGTACACATATGTACATTAGCATAGTCATAGATGACTTAGAACTTTTGTTCAGTGAGAATTATGTACAAATTATCTATAAATACCTTGAGAAAAGTCGGGGCATAGATGGAGAGCACATGAGAGCATTTGTAGAAGTTAAGTTTGAGAAAATTAGGAGTCAAGAGATAGAGAAAAGTTATGTGTGTTAGCTCTCATCACTCAGTTGTATTTTTCTGAGTTAATGAAGAAAAATTGCGCCCGATCTTTTCGTGTCTGCTCCTTCTGTGTTTGATCATTTGTGAAATCCTTTTGAGGATATCTAAGTTGTTAGTTGATGAGCCTGTGACCTGAATTTCAGAGTCCAATTGTGAACAGGCTAGGAGAATTGTGAGTAGGAACATTCATATGTGTTGAATGTCTACAGTTCTCTGAAACAGGCGCAAAAATTCGTGTTTAATGTTTTGGTTAGTGCTCACTCTATAGTTTAAAGTTTTGTGCAAGCAAGCACTTAATCTTTAAGTTGGAAGGTGATCTACTCGTGGCTAAAAGCATTTAGCAAAACGGGTTAGATACTGTGAGAATCAAAGTTAAGAAGTTAGGGGTGTCTGAAACGACTTCTCAGAAGTACAGTTTCTGACATAGGTAACTTGAGAAGTTGATTTCTCAAGCTACACTTAATCTTTTGGAGTAATTCAACTTGGAATAGTTGCGCAAACTCTAAGAGATGATTCGTACAAAGTTTTATGAAAAACTTTACACATTTGATAAGTCAATGTGAGGAAATAGTGCAGCAGACTTTTCTGTGTATCACCTTCTTCACAGATTTGTTCATTTTTTGATAATTAGAAGTTGATCCTCTAAATGTGTGAAAGGTTTTGACTTATTCTTGGTATAGAGGTGCTCTAATCACAAGAATAAGTTGTTCTTTTGGAGATTAACATTCTCCATCAGTGGTATCAGAGCAGGAGACATCAATTTGAAGAAAAGGAGGATCTCGACTGCTGCAGATTCAAAAGATTCAACATTTGAAGGATCAAGAAGTGAAAGCTTGGAGTCAAAGCTCGAGGAGAAGACAAATTGACATCAAGAAAGGCAAAAGGAGTTCAATTCGAAGTAAAGGTATATACATTGTTTGTAAAGCTTGAAGATTTCAATACACAGGTGGATACAAGATGGGAGAAAGCTTGCAGATTGATAAGCTAGATAGGGAGAACTATCCAGCATGGTCCATGAGGATGGAAGCACACCTCATGAGCAAAGATCTTATAGCATTTATTACAGGAGATGAAGAAAAACCAGAATTTGCAGATCCAAGTATTCCTACTAGGGAGGAACTTGCAATGTTGAAGACTTGGATGAGAAAGGATGCTCAAGCAAGGAGTATCATTTACATGGCTGTAAATGATTACCTTCTACCTCACATCAGAGGTTTAGAAAGTGCTACAGATGTTTGGAATGCCTTGGAAGAGCATTTCCAAAATACAACTAAGTCAAGGAAGTCCTCACTATGGGCTGAGTTCACAACATTCAAGAAGAAGAGTTCACAATCAATTTCAGATTATGTGGCAAGGATGAAAGATATTGCAGATAGTTTGGGAGCAGTGGATGAAGATATTGAAGAAGAAAAGTTGGTAAGACAAATACTTACAGGTCTAAGAGGTGATGAGAAGTGGAAGCCTTTTATCTTGTCCATAGAATTGTCACTTGATCACTTTACTCCTGATCTTAATCAATTGCTAGGACACATGCTAACCTTTGAGCAGGATCTTAAAGGAGACAATGATAGAAGTACAAGCCAAGCTATGTACTCCAAAGATAAGAAAAAGAATGGCAAGGGAAAGCAATCGAATGAGGATGAAGGGAACTCAAATCAAGCCAACTTCACAAAAGGGAAGACAAATTTCAGAGGTAAAGGAAGAGGAGGTAAGAATAAAGATAATGCTAAAGCTTGTTGGATTTGTGGCAGAACAAATCATTTGGCAAATGATTGTTGGTATAACAATCAAAGTGGAGGATACAATAATCAGAATTATAGTCAAAGAGGTAGAGGAGGCAGAAACCAAAGAGGCAATTTCAGAGGAAGAGGTGGTAGGACATCATATGGTAGAGGAGGTGGAAGAAACTTCCAATCTCAGTCCTACAACAATAATTATTACAATTATGCATCAGATCAGAAGGATGATATGACTCTTATCCTTAATGCAACTCATGAATCAATGGGAGAAGATCAAAGAGTTTTTTATATTGACTCAGGGTGCAGCAACCATCTGAGTGGGAACCTATCCTTGATGACTGATATGGAAGCAAGAGTGAATGGACATACAGTTCAAACAGGTGACAATACCAAACATAAAGTAGAGAGCATTGGATCAGTGAAGACAAAGAGTGGAAGTACACTTCTGAGTAAGGTACTTTATGTCCCTACTATTCCTAAAAATTTGATAAGTGTAGGGCAAATTGTGGAGAAAGGATATGAGGTAAGATTCACAAATGATGGTGTCTATGTACAAGATCCAAATCAGGGATATAGAACCATAATTGCAGGTAAAAAGGAGGGAAGATTATTCACTCTCAAGGTCCAAGGTAATGTGGGACATGCACTATTTACCTATGGAGGTCAAAAGGTATCTGAATTAGACCTATGGCATAAGAGGCTAGGTCATTTCAATGAGAGAGCTATAAAGGAGATGTCAAAGAATCAGGTGGTGCTTGGATTGCCAAACATTGAAGGGCAACATATGGTGTACAAGTGTGAAGCTTGTCAATTAGGTAAAGCACATAAAGGTTCTTATAACAAATCAGGGTATAAGCATTCAAATATGCTTGAATTGGTTCATACAGATGTATGGGGACCCTCAAGGGACTATAGTATAAATGGATCCAGATATTATGTGTTGTTTGTTGATGATGCAACCAGGTGGATTACTTTGTATGTAATCAAGGACAAATCAGAAGTCTTCAAGACATTCAAACATTTCCATGCTTATGCAGAAAGGATCACAGGACAAAAGCTAAAGAGGTTAAGATCAGATGGAGGGGGAGAGTATTTCTCAAAAGAGTTTGATGATTATTTGTGGAATGCAGGTATCAAAAGAGAAGTGACTTGCAGGTACTCCCCTCAACAGAATGGAGTAGCAGAAAGGAGGAATAGGACTCTTGTAGAGTTTGCAAGAGCCATGATGAAGGAAAAGAATTGTCCAAATTACTTATGGGCAGAGGCTATTAACACTGCAACATACCTTGTGAATAGGTTGCCTTGCAAAGCTTTGGATGGAGGAACCCCTTATGAAGCATGGTGGGGTAAGAAGCCTAGTCTTGATCATTGTAAAGTATTTGGATGTATTGCATATGCTTATGTTCCTTCACAATTAAGACATAAGTTAGAACCAAAAGCAGAGAAGTATGTGTTTATTGGATATGATGATAGACAAATGGGTTACAGGTTGTGGAGTCCATCCACAAAGCAATTTCTTGTTACTAAAGATGTGACATTTGATGAGCAAAACACATGGTATACAGGATCACCAAATGAGTATGCAGGTGTTGAAGAAATTCAAAGGAAAGGAAAGGCAAAGGTAAAGGTATGTGAAGAAATTGTTGATGAAGTTGACTCTAGATGTAGAGTGCAGGATCATGTAGAAGAAGGGCCAAGATTTGATCCAGAATCAAATGAGGCTGAAACATCAAGAAGTGCAGAAATCAGAAGGTCTACAAGGGAAAGGAAAGAGCCTATAAGGTATAGCTATGATACATCTTTCCTAACAACAAGGGATTATGCTTACATTGTGAAAACAGAAGAAGATCCAACCACTTATGAAGAAGCCAAAGGTAAACAGAATTGGGAGAAGGCAATGCAAGAAGAGTATGATGCTCTACTTGAAAATGAAACTTGGGAGTTAGTACCAAGACCAAAGAATCAGAAAGTCATTGGATGCAAGTGGGTATACAAAACAAAGAGGTTTGCAGATGGTAAGGTGTCTAGATATAAGGCTAGACTTGTGGTCAAAGGTTATGCCCAAACTTATGGGGTAGATTATGATGAGACCTTTAGTCCTGTTGCTAAGATGTCTACAATTAGGACATTGATTGCTATTGCTGCTTGCAAAGGATGGAAATTATCACAATTGGATGTGAAGAATGCATTTCTTAATGGTTACATTGCAGATGAAGTGTATATGGAGCAACCAGAAGGTTTCATGGAGTCAATTGGATCAGATTATGTGTGTAAGCTCAAGAGAGCTTTATATGGGTTGAAGCAAGCTCCAAGAGCTTGGAATTACAGATTGGTCAAGTTCTTGAATGAATGTGGTTTTCAAGCATCAAAGGCAGATAGTAGCTTGCTAGTGAAGGCAAGTGAAAATGGATATATTTACATGTGCATTTATGTTGATGATATTATTGTTACAGGAACAGATGCTCAAGGAATCAATGAACTCAAGAAGCAAATAGAGAAGGAGTTTAAGATAAGTGACTTGGGAAACTTATCTTATTTTCTAGGAATGCAGATTGTGTATACTCAACATGGAGTATATGTTTCACAAGAGAGATACTTGAAGAATCTTTTGATCAAGTTTAACATGGAAGATTGTAAGACCTCAACCACTCCATTGGAGGTAAATCATAAGTTAAGCAGGTATGGAGGTGAAGAGTTCAATGACATGAAGAAATATCAGAGTTTGGTAGGTAGTCTAATCTATGCTACCTTGACAAGGCCAGATCTATCATATGCAGTAGGTGTGTTGTCACAATTCATGCATTGTCCAAAGAAGACTCATTGGATTGCAGCCCAAAGGGTACTCAGATATATCAAGGGAACCCTAAGTGAAGGTTTGTATTATGGTTTCACTTCTGACACAAGAATCAAAGTGTTTAGTGATGCAGATTGGGCAGGTGACTCAGATGATAGAAGGTCTACTCATGGATATCTATGTTATGTTGGAGACAAGTTAGTGTCTTGGTGTTCAAAGAAGCAACACACAGTTGCTTTATCATCCACAGAGGCTGAGTATAAGGGAATGGTAGAAGCTGCAAAAGAAGTCATATGGTTAAAGACCTTGATGAAAAGTTTTGAGATTGATCATAGTACTCCAATAATTTTTGGAGACAATATGAGTTCTTTGTATTTGGCAGCTAACCCTGTTTTTCATGCCAGGACCAAGCATATAGAGATACAGTATCATTTTTTGAGGGAAAAGGTACTTGATAAAGAGATTGAAGTGATGTACACTCCAACAAAAGAACAAGTGGCAGATATGATGACAAAAAGCTTGGATGGACCTAAGCTACAGAGATTCAAGGAGATGGCAGGAGTGAAGAAGAATGGAATAATCACAATTAGTGATTGAGGGGGAGCTGTTGGAGCAAACCAATCACAAATTGGTGATTATACAGGTCTTGGAGAATACTTATGGTCAGAATGAAGCAAAGGAAGAAGGTTGCAAAATAAAGAAGAAGTCAGAATGTTGTCTTGTACACATATGTACATTAGCATAGTCATAGATGACTTAGAACTTTTGTTCAGTGAGAATTATGTACAAATTATCTATAAATACCTTGAGAAAAGTCGGGGCATAGATGGAGAGCACATGAGAGCATTTGTAGAAGTTAAGTTTGAGAAAATTAGGAGTCAAGAGATAGAGAAAAGTTATGTGTGTTAGCTCTCATCACTCAGTTGTATTTTTCTGAGTTAATGAAGAAAAATTGCGCCCGATCTTTTCGTGTCTGCTCCTTCTGTGTTTGATCATTTGTGAAATCCTTTTGAGGATATCTAAGTTGTTAGTTGATGAGCCTGTGACCTGAATTTCAGAGTCCAATTGTGAACAGGCTAGGAGAATTGTGAGTAGGAACATTCATATGTGTTGAATGTCTACAGTTCTCTGAAACAGGCGCAAAAATTCGTGTTTAATGTTTTGGTTAGTGCTCACTCTATAGTTTAAAGTTTTGTGCAAGCAAGCACTTAATCTTTAAGTTGGAAGGTGATCTACTCGTGGCTAAAAGCATTTAGCAAAACGGGTTAGATACTGTGAGAATCAAAGTTAAGAAGTTAGGGGTGTCTGAAACGACTTCTCAGAAGTACAGTTTCTGACATAGGTAACTTGAGAAGTTGATTTCTCAAGCTACACTTAATCTTTTGGAGTAATTCAACTTGGAATAGTTGCGCAAACTCTAAGAGATGATTCGTACAAAGTTTTATGAAAAACTTTACACATTTGATAAGTCAATGTGAGGAAATAGTGCAGCAGACTTTTCTGTGTATCACCTTCTTCACAGATTTGTTCATTTTTTGATAATTAGAAGTTGATCCTCTAAATGTGTGAAAGGTTTTGACTTATTCTTGGTATAGAGGTGCTCTAATCACAAGAATAAGTTGTTCTTTTGGAGATTAACATTCTCCATCATTCCATGCCTTGAAATCCTCTAAGTTGATGATGTCCTCATCATTTGAGTTAATGTCTTCAATCTGAGTAGGCTCCTCCTTAGTGAGGCTTGGAAACTCCTCTTCCAAGTCATAAGGTAGCTTTACTTTCCTGCATTCACTTTCAAATCAAGAGTCATTCTCATCAAAGACAACATCTCTATTGATCATAAATCCTTTGTTTGAGGGATTGTAGAAGCTGTATCCTTTCTGATTCAAGTCATGCCCTAAGATGCACTTCTTTGCCTTGGGGTCTAGCCTACCTCTTATTTGAGAAGGGATATGCACATAAGCAACACATCCAAAGGTCCTGCAATAATCAAGTGATGGTCTTCTACCATGCCATGCTTCATATGGCTTCATCCCATCAAGATATTTGGATGGAAACCTTTTCATAAGATAAGTAGTAGGAGATACACTTTCTACCCACAAGTAATTAGGTAATTGTTTCTCATTTAACATAGACCTGGCTGTTTCAACAATTAGTCTATTTCTCCTCTCTGCCATCCCATTTTGCTCAGTGGTATACCTTGTAATTTCTCTCTTGATTCCTCTGTCTTGCAAGAATGCATCATACTCATTTGAGAAGTACTCACCTCCTCCATCTGATCTTAGTCTCTTTAGACTTCTTCCTGTTTGGTTCTCAACAAGTGCAAGATACTTTTTAAAGCAACTGAATACTTCATCTTTGTGCTTTATAAGTATAAGATAGTCCACCTATTGAAATCATCAATGAAAGATACATAATACCTTGATCTAGAAATTGAGGGATCCTTAGTTGGTCCCCATACATCTGTATGGACAAGCTCTAGGTAGTCCTCATGCATGTAGCCTTTCCTTGTGAAGGGTAACTTGTGAGATTTTCCAAACTGACAAGCACCACATTTATAAATCATGTGCTGCTTGGATACATTAGGCATCCCAAGCACACATTGGTCTCGATATATTTGCTTTAAAGTTCTCTCACCAATATGCCCTTATCTCTTATGCCAAATTTCACGCTCTGATACTGTTTGGTCTTTGTAGCTATAAAGCGCAATATTCCTTGCATCTTCAAGTTCAAAAGTGAATAATCTACCTGTCTTTTCTCCTTTGACAATTCTCTTGAATCCATGGTGGGGATCCTCCACAAATGCTCCATATTGGTTCAACCTGACATCATCATAAGAGTGAACTTCTAGGACATAGACACACACCCACACACACCCCTATATATATATATATATATATATATATATATATATATATATATATATATATATATATATATATATATATATATATATATATATATATATATATATATATATATATATATATAGGTCAAGGTTACTTCGATCAATTTGGATGGTGTTAATGAAATTTCAAAATATGTTACCAAGGATGGCTACTACCTCGATTATACTCTCTCATTAGTTATCATGAAATAACTTTCTTTAGTTATCTCTCAACTTCAACTAAAGGTGTTCAAAAGCTCTCTTGACAATGGCTACCAAGCTATGAGCATTGAACAAGTTTATGAGAGATTCGTTAACAAAAATAGAAAGCTTCTTAGCAATTTTGAACTCACAACTCATTTGTTTTGATATAAAAGCTTAATATTGATACTCCAAAGTACTTAGATGGTTTGAGTGCATATTATGGAAGCTAAGCTAGTGTATTAAATCTCTCTCAAGTTCCATAGGCTCCTGTTGAGTAGTATTTTCCCAATACAATCTCACCTCTACAACTACATCCATCACCTCTTCACAATGGTATCAAGGCAAAGTTAAGGACTAGGCATTAAGGGTGATGGATTCCCCTTATTCATTCCCAAGATGGATCCATGCAATTACTTAACATGGGCTCTAAGAATGAAGGCTTATCTACAAGGAATGAACTTATATAGATACATTTCTTGAGATGAGATGTTGCCATACTCAAAAGCAAGGAATAACCAACAGGAGAGGAGTACGAAAGGTTAAATGCATGGTTTTCAAAGGATACTTTGGCAAGGTCATACATTCTTAACTCTATCTCAAATTTTCTACTTCCTTGCATTAGTATCAAGAGATGGAAGGCTTTGGAAGCATTCTTGTCCTCAAGTACTAAAGCTAGGAAGAATCAAATAAGGATGGAATTATGACACTCAAGAAGATGACCAAGCAAATTGTGACTAAGACTATCGCCAAGATGGACACTGCACATCAACTTGGGGCATTGTAGAGATCATTGAAGAAGAGCACATTCTGAGACAAGTCATCAATGGGATCAAAGTTGATGAAAAATCAAAAGCCTTCACCACACCCATGGATCTCTACATGGATATGTAAGTTATTTACTTCAACACACTCCTGAGGAAACTTTTCAAACATGAAGCAAGGCTCATAAACAATGGTGAGAACCAAAAAAATTATCAATCCTATGCCCTGTATATAGATAAAAATAGATGTATTTTCAAACATAGATTAAAATGAAAGCATTGCAAAAGAAGAAATTGAATATAATACCATAGAGGAACATTGACAATATTATCATGGATTTCAAGATTTATGTATCTCAACATTTCTCTATCCTCATGCCTCATACTTAGCTAGTAGTCCTCCTCCCATGGCATTGAAACAATCATAGTTATTGGACCATCTGGATTCTTAAGTAATGTGATTAAGAGAAGGTAGAAGAAGCAGCATATAAGCAGCTCCAATCTCCCAATCAAAAGCCATAGGCAATCATCAATTTGTCAGTTCTCGTCAATATTCATCAATGTTCAACTGCAAGAAAAAACATTAGGAAACATAAGAACATTTCATGAAACATAAAATGCACACATGCTTTACTTTCAATTCTTATCATTGAGATATATACACATTCATTTATTCATTTCTTCATGCATATCTACACCTAATATCATGCATCCTCATGCATCTAACATGTGTTTATGTTCACATGCATATACTTATGCATTCATGCATTCACACATGCATCTTACTTGCATATGCACTCACATATGTATACACATGTTCATACATCATATGTTCATAAATGTATTCATACTCATCTTTTATGCATACACATGAATTTCACTTACTTACACATGCATGCTTATTTATGCATAATCACACACATAGACACCTATACATACATATACACACTAAAACCCTCAAATTCATTCACATAAGTACTTAAATACTCATATGTTTAGCTAAACGCATAGGTTTCTACCCATAACCCCTACATACAAATGGATACCATACACACAATCACACGTCTATATAGGCATTTTAGGGTAAACCCTAATACACATATGCACATGTAGGGTATATCTGATGCAGTCTGATCAGTTTATGTCTTCATTAATTTGTTGCCTGCAGGTACTAGAGAGATAAATCAAAGATATGCAAGCAAAAATGTTTTAATTTTCCTGAATGTTGATTTGAAGAATGAAATCACTCCGACATCTGCCCCGACCAAACCTGCACATCGTCCCGATGGGCCAACCTGCAGATCATGGGAAGCAGCATCTTGATGGGCCAACCTGAAATCCAATCATATAGCAATATCAAATTCTTTTATATATAATTTTCAAATTTATCAAATCAAATGTATCTATTTTTCATGCAAAGTGCTCATGAAATTTATTTAATTTCAATTTGGTAATTAGAACATATCAAATTACAAAGTTGAACTATCAACTGTTTCGATCAACAAATCATTAATCTAAGTTCCAATCATGTATAAACTTTGTAAAGATCATCATGAAACAAAATTCTTCTTCATTTAGTCAAAATCAGGTTTCTTTATATATAAGTACTTGCATAGAAACAATCAAACATGTCAAAGAAATCAACTATATCTACTCAAACAAACATCAACCTTGTTTGCCTAATTTTTATTCACTAGATATGTTTTCCACAACTAGCTTTCATATCCAATTCATATTTAGCTTCAGCTTCATACAATTGTGATTCGTAATCTTCATGTAGGTGAGATTCATAAATACCTTTTTGGGGTGAAAGAAGGTATAAACTTCTGTTCATCATATATTTTTTTTCCTTTTTTTTTACATTCGCAAATTTTTTGTTTTGAAGGAGAAAGGCTTAACCCCTTAATCTGAGCCAAGGATCTAGATGCATGTAGGAGAAAGACATAGGATCTCATAAACAAGATTCATGCATCTATATGCTCATACATATATACAATTACTTTCATCATTTGAAATGAACTAAAAAATTCTTTTGCTCGTATCAAATCCCTACTCAATTCATGAACTAGAAACATAGATCAATTTTTGAATTTTTACTTTGGTTAAATAGAATCACTTCATAATTTGATAGACCAAATTCCAGAACATATGATTATATTTTGTCATGAATGCATATGATATGCATAGATAATAGAAATAAAAGATTAGAATCATATATTAACACCACCTAGAATTTAGGCTTCATCATCAATCTTCAATCTCCAAATTCATCATAAATTTGTCATAAAAAATCTTCAATTTGTTTGCTTAAATCATCATCAAATCCTGTTGGAAATCATACAACTAGAAAGTACAAGAAAACATCACGAGTCATATCTCATCATAAATTGCATTATATCATCATCATCATATTTTTCATCAAATATATATTTTCATACATATTTATCATATTTTTCATATTTTAATCATATAATTTTCATTAAAAAAATATTTTCATCATATTCTTATCAAAATAAAAAACATATTTTTATCATACTTGTTTTTCATATTTTTGCCATACAAAACTATTTTCTTCGTATTTTGGTATATGTTTTATCAAAAACGTATCATACTTTTCATGAATTTTTAACATATTTATCATCATATATATTTTGTAGAAGAAAATCAAATATTTCATCATAATTTGCAAACATATTCTTCATATATATATATATCAGAATGCATCGTAATTGTTATTTTTTATTTATTTTGCAATTATTTAATACACTTTGCATCATACCATGTTTTTGACAATAAAAAAATCAATTTTTTACATCATTGATTATGAATAATCCTTTTCTTATCAAGAGAAAATCATAGTTTTCATTATCAAACATATATTTTTTTTCATATGTTTTTCTAAAAAGTAAAGTATATTTTTCATCATATATGTTTCATATTTTGCATCATAATTATCAACATATTTTTGGTAAAAGAAAAATCATAATATATTTTTTATGATGAGCATGCAAATATTTTGAAAGCAAAGCTTTGTCATAAATTTTTAATAAGTGTACCAAGCATGGAAAATATTTAGGAGAATTTTCATAAAAAAATCATTAAGCATCAAATCAAAAATAGATATAAATTCATCAAATTTGGAAAAATGGTTTATGAGAAAATTTCATAGAAAAATCTTCAAGCAATATATAATTAAAATTTGCAAATATTTATCAGCAAATTTCTTCAATCAAAATCTCATAGATACGAAAAAAATCACAAGAAAATTATTCTTTCAATTTGTTTTCGCTCTTTGTCATAAGTTTGGAAGAGTTTTTAGTATTTTGCTCAATGTTGAGTATAGCTTCCTGTACCCACTTCCTTATATCTTCGTCGTTATCAGATTTATTGTGAGTATTTTCATTGTCATATGGTTGAACTTTTAATTCATCAATTTTATCTTGATCACAACATTGTCATTCTCTATTAATTGAAGTTCATAATTTGCATAATATATATCTTCTTTTTTATCAAATTTTATTGATTTTTGAGCTTCCTTTTCATCATTCTTTATGCTTGCACATACTAATTTATCAATCCTTTTATCCAATGTAATTTGACCATATCTTTTATCAATAGATTTAGTTTGATTGTCAGTGTTACTCATAAATTTTAGTTTTATAAGATTTTGATCATTGTTAAAGAATGTACCTTGAGTCTCAAATTTGTTCATAGATTTTAATTCACAAGACTTTGTTTTCTCATCACAGCTCTTAGGTCTCCACTGTGTTTGAATTTTGTTACATGCTTTATGTCTAAATTTAGTTTGGCCAAAGTATTCTCTCAACCCTCCTCTACCTAAGTTTAAATGCAAAGGTAATTGAGTTTGAAAATTACAAATCACTTATCAATGAATAGAAACACTTCTTCAAATTTGTCTTGATTTGATGATTTTAGCTTATCTCCTAGATCTTTGAATTGTGCTTTAAATTCCAAATTCCTATTCTTAACTAATTCTTCCATACTAGAGCTTTTATCATGTGTATTGAAGTTAACTACCTTCTTCTTACCCATTGAAATTTGATAAAAAAATAAGTATCAAAAGACAGATCAATACCTGAAATATGGCTTGAAGACGAGGCTCAAAGGGAATGTATGTGTAAACATTATACAATGTGTTTTGATCAAATTCTAATACATCAATATCTAATGAGTGAATATGTGCAAACGTCTTCGCTTCAAATCTAGATGAGAGGGGTGGAAAGAAGTGTGAAAGCTCCTCCGTTTTGATTGCCCCTCTTCTCATGGAGGCGTTCAGTTCCCTAGGGAACAACCCTCAACATCCAAGGAAAAGGAATTGTGCCAGCAAAGTCTCCACTTGTCCTTGCTGCTCCTTTCTCCTCTCAGCTGCAAACAAGAAGAATATAAAGGTTAAATTTTTTATTTCCTATGGAACACACCTAAGAATCCTAAGCACGTAATCATCATGATTCACGTCAGGTTCACCAAATGTCAAAAGGGTGTGAATGGAGACCATTGATGGTTCAGAACTGAACTTACTCTTGCCTTTCTGTGTGACTACACACAGGGTGTTTCTAAGTGTACTTTAGGATGTGTGATGTGTTTCAATATTATTGAAAGTAATTTTCTAGGAGCTAATGACCTATTCTAAGCTATGATCGTAAGGTTGTGAAACTAGAAACCTAGATAAACAATACTTGTATGATGGGGAGACTAATATTTCACTAGTGATGTGGTCCTTCATAAATTCCTTTTCTTCTATTTCTGTATTAAGTATGTTCTGTTCAAGTGGAGCGGAAGTGTTTGTAGGTGGTGCTAATAGAACTTCAAAAATGAAAGATGTAGGATTTGTATTCTCGTTCACAGGCTCACTACACACAATCTCCTTCCTAGACTCTATAATTACAGACTCATTCAAAGATTCATTACTTGTAGACATGAGAAACAATAAAAAATGGCCAATTGATTAAATAATAAGTCTAAATCTGTTTCTTGATAATGCGAAAGGAGTTCTGAGTGGTAAAACTGCTATTCTAATTCAGAACTATAATAAAACCTATACAAATACTCTAATGAAAAAGTCTAATACAATATTTAAGCTTAAAATGTGATTAAGAAAAGGTAGACCAAGTAGCGTATAAGTAGCTCGAATCTCCCGATCAAAAGCCGTAAATAATCATCAATTCATTAGTTCTCGTCAATATTCATCAATGTTCATCTCAATGCTTTGCTTTCAATTCTTATCATTGAGATATATACACATTCATTTATTCATTTCTTCATGCACATCTACATCTAATATCATGCATCCTCGTGCATCTAACATGTATTTATGTTCACATGCATATACTTATGCCTTAATGCATTCACACATGCATCTTACTTGGATATGCACTCACATATGTATACACCTGTGTGCATACATGTATTCATACTCATCTTTTATGCCTACACATGAATTTCAGTTACTTACACATGCATGCTTATTTTTATGCATAATCAAACACATACACACTTATACATACATATACACACTAAAACCCTCAAAGTCATTCACATACTACTTAAATACTCATGTGTTTAGCTAAACTCATAGGTAGGGTTTACCTAATACACATATGCACATGTAGGGTATATATAATGCGGTTTGATTAGTTTGTCTTCATTAATTTGTTGCTTGTAGTTACTAGCGAGATTAGTGAAATAAAAAAATCTTATAAAAAATGTTTGAGAGAGATTAAAGCTTATCAGATTAAAGTTATCTACATGGTTATCTCATAGAATTACGTCACTTGTCAGAGAAGTATTGCAGTTAGATTTTAACTTTTTGATTTATAGTTAACATTCTTCACATGGTTCGCTGATTAAGAAGAGACAACATCAGTGCTAACTCAACAAATAGTGAAAAACAAAATTATCGAATGCATTCACTTGAAAGTGAGAAGAAATCCACAGATCGGTGAGATCTTGTAATACTAATATGATGCTTTCAGATCAGAGGCAAGATAATAGAGGCAAGTTTGTCAGAGTCAAAAGAACATTATCAAAGCTAATCATCAAACTTATTAGATTGTTTGTTGAGTTAATTATGCATTAGAATATCATGCACAAACAGCAAAGCTACAACATACTTTCTTATCAGGTTCTTCTACTTCACAATTTATAATTTGAGGTGGAGCTTTTTGTTCAAGTATGGTGGTTAATCCTTCTCCACCTACACAAGAGCAACTTAGATAGGATGGAAAAGATTCTCAAGCTCAAGCATTCATTGTGCTTCCTATGAAGCATCATATAGTTCCACACATTCAATCATGTTCTAGATCAATACATGCATAGGGCACTCTTGCTTCTTTGTATTCCGTGCATAATGAAGCAGGTGTTGCATACTTGAGGAAGCAACTTGAGGATGTATGTATGGATGAAAATGATTCTGTGGATGTGTATGTGATACACATCAAGGAATTAACAGAGCAATTGACAAACATAGATGAGCTTATTCCAGGTGCATCACTCATCTCTAAATTGTTGAAAGGATTATCAAAATATTTTGAGAGCTTTTCCACTGCACTCCATTTGGTTGCAAATGGAAATCCAAATATGTATGCATTTGATGAAGTTGTGTCTCGTCTTTTGCAAGAATAGCAATCTAGAGTGAATAGGACTGGTTTGATTGAGGGAACACAAGCACTTGCTAACTCACAAAAGGGAAAAGAAAGTATGGTTCAATTTTGGGTTCATCAAAACCAAAGCCTCGACCTTGCTCTTCCACTCATTCCTCAAATGATGCTAATTTTCAAAAGAAGAAGAGATGCAAATATTGTTGAAAGGCTAGTCATACTATTGATGGATGTAGAAAGCTTACTAAGTGCAATGAAAACAAGGAGTCGGACATGTCTATTGATGAAAACTCTTCAAATGCAAAGAATGATGAAACCAACATGGCTCAAAATTTTTGGGTATGTGTTGTTACATGTCATTATGATGCATCTTTGATAGTGGTGCTTCGAAGCACATAACTTCATGCAAAAGCTTTTTTGCATTTTTGAAAGATGCACCCAAAAGAGGAAATGTGGTGTGTGAAAAAAATGGCTCTTATCCTATCATTGGAATAGAGAAATTGAGCTTACAGGAGCAATTGGAGGTGTGATTCTCTTGAAAAATGCATTGTATGTACCCGGTATCAAGAAGATTTTAATTTTATTTCCATTGATTGCCAAAGTTGGACTCCATGTACACTTTTTTGATGATAAGTGTATGGTTCATGATTTCAGCAATGGTGATATTCTTGTGATGTCTGACACATTATGTAATGGTTTGTATTGCTTGGATACATACAAGAGGGCCAATTCAAATGCCTTGATTTCTCATACTTCTTCCATGGCTGAAAATGGAGCTTTGGCATGCTTGTTTTGGTCACTTGAACTTCAATAGATTGCTTTATTAATTAAAAACGAAGGACAAGGTTATTGGTTTTCTAACACTTAAGTTCATTGAAAAGTATGCATATGAAGGTTTCATTCTTGGAAAATTGCATCGTGCTTTTTTTCTGAAAGTTAGTCATACACACTACAACAAAATTGCAGTTTGTTTATCGTCATGTATGCGGTCCCACCAAGACTCCATCTTTTGGGAAGCATGTATATTTTGTTACCTTCATTGATGATGCTACTCACCATACATTGGTGTATCCTATGAAAGCAAAGAATGAGGTATTTTGTTGCTTCAAAGAAGTTTTAGCTTTGGCAGAAAATTTTTCTTCAAATAAGCTTTTGATTGTATGCAGAGATCATGCCGGTGGATATATTTCACATGAGTCTAATGCTTTTCTTCATGAAAGAGGAATTTAACACAAATGTATGGTGCCATACACACCTCAACAAAATAGTGTTATTGAACGTAAAAATAGAACACTCCTTGAAATGGCACAATGTATGGTTAAAGAAAAGCACCATTCTGACAAGATTTGGATGGAAGCAGTCATGTGCACAAAGGAATCACTACCCTACAAAAGCATTGAGAGTCATCAATCCTCATGAGGCTTGGAATGGACATAAGCCTATGGTTATTCATATGTGCATATTTGGTTGTTTGACATATGCTCTTTTGCCATCACAATAACATCACAAACTTGATGACAAGGCAAAGAAATGTAAATTTGTTGGTTATAGTGCTAAAAATAAGGAATATCCTTTGTACCATCCATTGAAGAACATAATTATTGTGAATCTAGATGTTGTATTTGCTGAAAATTTAGTTTTCCCTCTACTTGAATGCAAATAACATCCAACAATTAGCTCACAAGATGTGTTCCATACACTAATTCCTTTGTTCCAAAGCGGTGTGCTTGATTATGGCCATGTAAATCAGCCAATTGAGGCTCAAAGGGATGAAGATTTCCAGAAAAATAGAGCAAAAAATGGTGAAACTTTCTAGCCAAACAGGGCTGAATTTTTCAGCAAAAAAATGTTGAAATTGCTTGAAATTTCCAACCACATATGGTTGAACATTTGCGACAAAATATTGCTGAAAATGAGCATACAATTGAGCCCAAACATGATATACATGTTGAAGATGTATTACATAATAAATGCATCAAGAGTGCACAAACTATGCCAAAGTGGCCAAAACAAACTTTGAAGGACAAAAAATTGAGTGCACCTTTACTTGGTAGAACAAGATCAAGCTCTCGCCATGCATCAAGTAATTTTGTGGATTATTTTCTTATTACGATAGCATGTAATGAAGAGCCACTCACTTTTGAGGATGCATGTGACAATCCACATTGCATTAGCACTATGAAATCAGAAATGGATTCCATACATAGGAATGGTACTTGGGAGTTATGTGAATTGCCAAAAGGGAAAACATCCATTGGTTCAAAGTGGGTTTACAATATTAAGAGAAATTTAGATGGTAGCATTGATCACTACAAAGCTAGTTTGGTTGCTAAACGATGCGCAACAATATGGCATTGACTATGAGAAAAAGTTTACACCTACTTCATGCATGACTACCATTTGTACTAGGATTGCATTGGCTACCCGTGAAGAAACCTCCTACATGTGTCATCAAAGGGCAAGAGCATATGGTTTGTCACTTGCATATAGCCTTGTATGGTCTCCAACAAACTCCACATGCATGGTATGAGAAACTCCATAAGCACTTGATTGCTCTTGGCTTCACATGTAGTCCAATTGAAAGCACACTCTATGTACGTAAAGATGGGGCTGATCTTACTGTACTTATTCTTTATTTGATGACATACACTTGATTGGGTCATTTGATGCAAAACTTGACATCCTTGTGGCTGATTTGTAGCATACTTTTGATGTCACTTATCTTGATCTTTTGAGATTAGTTGAGATAGGATTTAGGTTCTTAGTTGAGGATTCTTCTGATGCATTTGACACTTCTCTTTATTAGCAAGCTATGGGATGTCTTATATATGCATGGAACATAACGTCGGATATACAGCATGCAGTTTCCCAGCTGAGTTGATTCATGGATAGCCCTAGCACTAAGCATTGGCAAGTGGTGAAATGTGTGTTTAGATATCTCAAAGGAACTTTGAGTTTAGGTCTCTTTTATGGTAGAGATATTAAGCCATGCTTGCATGCTTTTATAGATAGTGATTGGGCTAGTTGTTATGATACTCGAGTGTCCACTAGTGTGGTAATTGCTTTTTCCTTCAAGACTCATCCATATCTTGGTTGCGTAAGAAGAAACCTATAGTGGTGACATCGAGTTTTGAAGCTGAATATAGAGCAATTTTCATAGATACAGTGGAGTGTATATGGCTGAGATGCCTATTGATGGATTTTTGCATGGAGATTGATGCTTCTACACATATTCGCATTGATAGTTTGATGCATGAACCAAACATGTTTAGGTGCATCATCACTATATGAGAGAGCACCTTCATGTAGGATATATTGATTTGGTATATGTGCCTACACAAGATAATGTGGCATATATATTCACCAAAGATCTTCCATGGGAAAAGTTCAAAGCTTTTCACAAAGGTTTAGGCTTATGGCCTTGTGGAGGCTGATCTCTCACTCCCTCTATATGTTCACAACATTCACTTCAAGGGGGTTTGTTACACGTATGTGTTACTTGAGTAGCTTTGATGTGAACTTTTTCCCTATAAATGGGCACTTTTTACTCCAGTGAATAAAGTATTTCACTTTCCAATAACACCAAGAATAAAGAATATGTTTTGATGTCTGTCTATTGCAAGCCTAATTCAAAGACATGATTATAATCGGCCCATAAATGGTGTATATTGTGTTCTAAATGATTCAAAGACATGGAGACACATAGAATAAAAATGGCCACAATTTAAAATTGAATCAAGAAATTTACACCTTGGGTTAACAATGGATGGATCCAACCCATTCGGTCTTAAGATCTCTTTGCAAAGTACTTGGCATGTATGCCTTGTGAATTAAAACATTCCATGATGGTTAACTATCAAGAGAGGCTACTTGATGCTATCATGAAAAATATGGATGTATACTTAGCACCATCAAATGAAGAGCTCATTTCATTGTTGAATGGTACTTATATCCAAGATGTATCACAATTGTTTATAAAGCGTGATGCTAATATACAAGTTATTTTGATGTGGACCATGCATGATTGACTTTGATACAATGAATATCAGGTTCTTCTACTTCAACATTTATTATCAGAGGTGGAGCTTTTTATTCAAGTACGGCTTAATCCAAGAGATTAGAGAGCCACATTGAAACCACTAGTGGTTTTGAAAAATAAAATAATGGATGTAAATATTTGAGCATCCATGACCCTAGGATTTTCTAGATCAATGGTTCATATTTGAATGCATGAGAGTTTGGAGAGAGAAGGCATTAAATATCATGGGAGGTTGTGCACTCTCTACAGGAATTTCATCCCTTGGATCATGCTAAATCCAATGGCCAAGCGCAAATCGGGCTGATTGTCAATTTTCGGAGTCTTTAGAGCCGTTGGATCTCATCAAGATCCAATGATAAGCATTGAAAGGTGCATTTTTGCCATGGGGGAGGCTTAGGGCCGTTGGATGAACTCGAGGATCCAATGAAGGAGATGAAAAGGCACCAATCTACTTTGGGGAGGGCTTACAACCATTGGATTCATGCTTAATCTAAGGGAGGAGATGCAAATGCACCTTTCTTTATGAAGAGCCATCAAGGCCATTGATTTCCAAGCACATCCGATGGCTAGGAATGAGGGTGCCACTTTTCAAATGAACATTGATATCCATTGGATTTCGATGGAATCCAAGGGCCAAAAACTAATGCCACCTTAACTTCTGCATCCTAACCTAATCCCTTGGATCTTTGGGCCCATCTGAGGGTTGTGGTTCATTCACGTGAGATTCCAAACCAGTAAAGGCAAAGAAACCACCAAATGAAGGTAGTTTTTGTCCCTTTGACCAAGGAATACCAAGGGAAGCCTATGCCTAGCCTAGTTGATTAAGGGACTAGACTATGGCCACTGCTCTCTTCCTATTGGTGGATCACTAATCACTCCTTGAGCTAAAAGGCCCAAGGAGGGTTCTTTTTTTCCCTAATGCCAAGATGGCGGGCCAATAGCTTTAGAGTCTCGAGACACTATCTTTATGGTATAGACTTTAAGCTATACATAGATCACCATACACTCAAGTATTTGTGTAGTTAGCTAGATCTTCAAGGCAGAAAGGCTCATTGGGCGGAGCTCATGCAAGAGTTACACATGGAAATCTTGTATAGAATAGGCAAAGATAATGTTGTAGCTGATGCACTATCACAAATAGTGTATCAAATGAGCTTTTTAGTTCTAGAAAGCTCATTGCTTCAAGATAAAAAGGAAGCACGAGTGGAATATCCACATTTTTTACAGATCATTACTGCCATCAGTGATGACTCAATCATAGGGGATGAGGCAATTTTAGTTGTTTCTTCCCCTAGTAAAACAAACAAGTCAAGTCCATATTCCAATTTCTCAAAGGAGAATAGTTAAACGAAAAAGAAAGGTTTGTGTACCACATTCCCAAGATTTCTGAAGAAAAGTCATGCATGATAACCATTATGTTTCTTGTGCAGGGCATCATGGTGTTGACACGGAAATTCACCTTGTTAGAAGAACATTTTGGTGGTCTGGGTCAGCTAGAGATGTCCACACATATGTTCAAGATTGCTTTAGGTGTCAAGTTAACAAGGCAAAAAGGGTAAAGGCAGCAGATCCTTTGCATGCTTTACAAATTCCAAAGCACAATTGGGATAGTGTATCCATGGACTTCATAGTGGGGCTATTACAGATCCAAAGAAAGTGGGATACTATCCTAGTTGTGGTAGATAGATTGAGCAAGATGGCTCATTTCATACCCGTGCAAGAGACGATAGAAGCTCCACATGTAGCAGAGTTGTTTATCCAGCATGTCTTTATATTGCATGGGTTACGGATATCCATAGTTTCAGATAGGGACATCAAATTCACAAGACACTTCTGGAAGCTTGTATTTGACAAATTGAAAGTGTCATTGAAAAAGATTAGTGGCAATCATCCACAGATAGATCTGACACTCTCCCCCCCTTCTAAAGATCATTGCCCTCAATGAATAATTCCTAAGTGGAGTCTATAAGCGGTAATCCTCTTCGAGCTACTAGATACTCCTAGATGACATGATTTCTCAAGCGTTTCTATCTCTGATCTAGTATCCTATCTAGAGAATGATATGTGCTATCACTTTTTTGCAAAGAAACAATATCCTCTATTAGATTATCCTCAATGAAAATATACTTTCTAAGTTTACTACATTGGATGGACTATGCAATGTGGAGGAAGCTCTAATTAGTATGCAACATCACTAAGCTTCTTAACTATCTTCCAAGGTCCACAAAACCTAGGTGAAAGCCTAGTCACCACTTCCCTATGAATAAGGAAGTAGACCTAGCTGGCGCTTGAAGGAAAACTCTATCTCCTTCCTCAAAGATTCTAGGAGATCTCTTCTTGCTAGCATATTCTTTAGCCCTATCAGTTGCTTGATGCATCTTGGATTAAACTATTTCTAGATTTTCTTGGAGGTTCACTAAGAACTTTGAAGCACTAGAACATTTCTTTGGACTTCCTATGGTACTAGGAGCAATGGGAGTCATGCCATAGTTCATCTCAAAAGGAGACATTCCTGTCACTTTCTAAGGTCTATTGTTATAAGAAAACTCTACTAGCAGCAAGTAACTATTGCAAACTATTTGCCTCTTAAACACATATGCTCTTAACATGTCCTCTAGAATATGGTTGGCCCTCTCGGTCTGAACCCTAAATGTATAGAGATTCCTATAGGTTTATCTTTGCATAAGTTAAGACATGGAACAATCTATATAAGGGGTTTAGCAGAATGAAGCATTCATTGGAACACACACATGGAAAAGTGAACGTTCATTATATGCATGGAAGCAATTAATTAATAGATTCATGAGAGGAGAAGTGCACCAATCTCTGATGAATCTTTCGTGATGTGAAGTCAAAGGCATAAGGTTGTTATGGGCACCCCCATACTTCATGCCCCTTGAAGCTCTTTTCAAGCAGCAGTGCATCCCTTGTCTGGAGCATTACCTTCATAATCCAACTCAACCCCAAAAGTTGCCATGAAAATGGCTCCTTATCATCTGTCCGCTCAATGCTCATAACCTAGAAGCGCATCACTTCACAATGCTTCGCTATCTGAGTGTCAACATCCTATTTGGTTGTTCTAAGTATTAGTGCATTTGGTTGTTCTAAGTATTAGTGCATTTGGTTGTTCTAAGTATCAGTGCATGTATGTTTTAAGTTTTCTCTAGAATTACTTGGCAACACCATCTGATGTATCTTCTGTTCAATCATGAAAGTAACTTCAAGAACCATAGATTTGATACCTGCAGGTCACATGCCTGAAGTTTCACTACCCTGATGCCTCTCGTAATGTCCTTGCTTCCTTGTAGAGCCAGATGTCTTAGCTTCAGCAGCCTTAAAGGAGTCAAGCTACCATGATGCTTGAAGAGGGCCTTCGATTAACATTATCTCCTTCCTTCTTCCAGGGATGCATATGCATCTCTTGAGTACACTCCGTGTTATGTCATCCATGACTATTTACCATCTCTCAATTCTGTCAGTCACACATATCTCTCTTCTTCGTCGATAATCCCTACTAGCACTCTCACTTTTGAGGGGAGCGACATGTGTATATCCAAGATAGATGAAGCATACAAACATCAATTCAGCCTTTCACTTGATGGGTATTGCCCCTTCCATGAGCTTTTTCTCTCCTTCAATAGATCGTGAATGAATTCGTTGCCTCCGACTACAACCTATCTTTCGAGTGTGTCTCTCCATGTGTTCCTAAAGAACAATGCATGCCCCCCCCCTTTCTTCTGGACTCCAGAGCCCTCGAAAACCGTAACAAACCATTTGATTTAATTGAACTATGCTTACCTTCAATTACACTTTTAATTGCATTCAATCGGATTGAGGGCTGGGTTTAATATCTCGACCACAATGCATGGATGAGTTTTGTGCAAAATTTCAATCAATTTTGATATCCTCGTAAAGAGCACCATTCAAATCTTTTTAAGGTTTTTGCCTGTCTATTTATATCCACCAATTATCTTGCAACTTAACCAAACCTCTCTGGTTTCTTCTTCTCCCTCGAAGACCTTCTAAGTGGTTGATGTGAGCTCTCGGGTCCATATGTAGCATCCTGCATCTTTGCTTTTCCTTTGTTCTTCCATAGCTTTAGTCTTTCCAAGTCTTCTAGGTCAATCTCCGAATCACTTTCTTCAATCTGCTTCGGCTCCTTTGGTTGAAGTGATGGAAAATCTTCATCCAAGTCATAAGGCAGCTTCACTTTCCTGTCATCATCAAACCATGATTTGTTTTCATCAAAAATTACATCTCTACTCACAGAAAATCCTTTATTGGTTGGATTGTACAATCTATATCCTTTTTGGTTTTGGTCATAACCAATAAATACGCACTTCTCTGCCTTGGGATCCAATTTCCCTCTTACTTGAGAAGGAATGTGAGCATAGGCTAAGCATCCAAAGATTTTACAATGCTCTAGACTAGGTCTTCTTCCATTCCATACTTCATATGGAGTGGTTCCATCTAGTGACTTAGATGGAAGTCTATTTATGAGATATGTGGCTGTCAACACAGCCTCTGTCCATAGGTAGTTCGGCAATCCCTTTTTGTTGAGCATGGACCTTGCAGCTTCGACAATAGATCTGTTCCTCCTCTCTGCTACACCAATGAGTTTGGGTGTATACCTTGTAGTAACTTCCCTTTTAATGCCTCTTTCATGCAAGAAGGCATCAAATTCAGAAGAGAAGTATTCTCCTCCACCATCTGATCTGAGTCTTTTCAAAGTCCTACATGTTTGGTTTTCAACAAGAGCAATATACTTCTTAAAGCAATTAAACACTTCATCCTTGTGCTTCATGAAAAATAGAATGGTCCACCTGCTACAATCATCTATGAAAGACACATAATATCTTGAGCCTGATATAGATGGCTCCTTACTTGGACCCCACACATCCGTGTGCACTAGATCCAAAGGATTTTGATACATATATCCTTTCTTATTGAAAGGTTGTCTATGAGCCTTGCCGAGTTGACAAGCTTCCCACTTATAAATCATGTGTTGCCTTGTGATATTAGGCAAACCAAGTACACTTTGGTCCTTGCAAATCTGTTTGAGTGTCCTCTCACCAATGTGAGCAAGCCTTTTGTGCCATATCTCCAACTCTGATAGAGTTTGAGATCCATAGCTAAACAAAGCTATGTTCTTTGTATCTTCCACTTCAAAAGTGAAAAGCCTTCTTGTCTTTTCTCCTTTGGCAATCCTTCGAAAGCCTTGCCTTGGGTCTTCAACATATGCTCCAAATCCATTGAATCTAACCAGCAATCCTTTTTCAACAATCTTTCCAACACTTATTAAATTTTTGGTAATTGTAGGGACATACAAGACTTTGCTTAAGAGGTTCATATTCCCATCTGATGTCTTCACATTACCTATCTTCTCCACTGAGTGCTTTGTGTCATCTCCTGTCTGCACTTCATGCTTGTTATGAGGATCTTCCAAATCAGAAAGTAAAGCCACATTTCCTGCTACATGGTTCGAGCATCCCAAATCAATGTAAAATATGTGATCATCATCCTTACCCTTCTTCTCTGATAGATTCATAATCAATAATGAATCTTCTTGACTTTGGTCCTCTGCATAGTTATTGTAGTCTCTTCTTCCTCTATGGCCACTTTGATAGTTGTTGTTGTTGTGGTAATTGTTGTTGTAGTAGTTGTTGTTGTTGTAGCCTCCATTGTATCTACCTCTATTTGATCCATAGCCACCTCTATTGAATCCTCTTCCTCTTGAGTTCCTTGGATTCTTGAAACATTCTTCACTAGTATGGTTAGATAAGCCACATATGTTGCAAGGTTGAGATGATTGGAATCTCCCCCTGCCTTGCTTTCCACCTCTGCCTCTTCCTCTAGCTCTTCCTCTACCTGCAAAGTTTGCTTGGAAAGAGCTACCTTCATCTTCATTCTTCCTATTCTTTGACTTGTCCTTGACCTTAGCTTTATCAAAGTATAAGGCAGAAGTTTGATTACCTCTTGAGGACTCACCACCTTTGCTAATCTTTGCTTCATGAGTGAAGAGTTGGCCCATGAGTGTGTTGAGGTCGGGTACATGCATATCCATGTATAAATCCATGGCTGTTGTGAATGACTCCCACTTTTCGTCTGCTTTGATTCCATTCATGATTTGTCTTATGATTTGCTCCTCTTCAATTACCTCTCCAATGCTTCCAAGTTGGTCGGAAATCTCCTTCATCCTTGTGACATAATCAGTCACATTTTGCTTCGAGCTTTTCTTCATTGTTGTGAACTCCATCCACAATTGGTTCTTCCTTGCTCGAGTGTTGGAAGAGAAGAAAGAAGCAAGTGCATTCCAGGTCTCTCTTGATGTCTTGCATCCCTTGACATGAGGTAAAAGAAAATCAGAGATTGAGTTTAGAATATAGGACCTTGCAAGTGCATCCTTTAAACACCAATTCGAAAGTCCTTCCACTTCTTCATGTGATGGTTGCCCTTTGTTCCTCATGGTTGGCATTGCTTCATCTCTGGATATGAATCCATATAGATTCCTCCCTTGAAGGTAAGCCTCCATCCTTAGAGACCATGCCGGGTAGTTTTTTCGATCTAATTTGTCAATTGTTGATGGAAATCCATCTCCCATGTTGCTTGACTATGCTTTGATACCACTGTGAAGAGAGATGGTGGATGCAATCCAAAGTTGAGTAGGTGCTGCTACAACCAGCTTCACACCAGCCAACTCAGACTTCAGAGTTGATTAGTAGACCCTTTAAGCTTCCTAAATCCACCAAAATATCAGCCAAGTACTTTGGAACATGTATCCCAAACGTTTAAGTCAAGACAGACTAGTTGCGAAATGACTAGCTCCCAAAACTTGCTATTTTTGGACATACATTTGCTGGAAAAAATGAACAGTGCTCTCAACCTGGTAGGAATTAGACAAATTCCTTTTGGGCATAGCAAATAGACTTAGCAAGATTCCCAATCCAAGTTAAAACACTTCAAATGATGGACTGAGCACTGATCACAAGATTTATCAATTTCTGGAACATGCCCACCATTCTCGGGGCTCTGCAGAGATAGACCAGTGAGCAGTAAAATGCAGATATCTCCAAAAAAACAAATCCAATGACCTTCACACTTGATATGCAGACACTAGACAGTAAGAGCTATCGAACGCATGTTAAATCACTGAAAAAGGATCAGTAGAACTCAAGATATGACCTTCTGAAGGTACTGCTCTGAGTGAGTATAGCAGAGAACAAAACAGAGAAGTAGATGATGATAAATGTATAGATTCACATATGATTACAACCACATTGGCAATGAATCTTTGCACAATGGGGGTAGAATGATAGAGCTATGGATTAAGCTCTTCAATCTCTACAAAATGACATGAAGTGGTCACGTACAAGGCTTGCTAATCGCCTCTTCCTTCTTGCTCTTTTTATAGCTATTTTTGGAGGGAGTTTTGAATTCGAATTCGAATAAATCCACCCAAAAGTGATCCCCAAAGTTAGGAGATATTCCCTCAGATCAAAAAGTCATGGGTTTTGTCAACGATTATCTACACATTCAAATGTCATGACTAAGTATTGGATTCAACAATATCAACTAAATCATACAAGGTTGGTCACTTTTGAAAGCACAATCATATCTTTACAAGAAAAGCTTACAGAGCTTGAAAAGCATATGGAAGAAAAGGAGAGAACAATTGAGAAATTAAAAAACACTATCCAAACTTTGAGAGAGACTCCACTTGGGATGCGACGTAGGAGACGATCATGAACATCCTTTGACTCTCTTTCAATTGGTGGTGGAGCACGCAAACGACGAGTTTTTGCAATAAGGTTTGGCTTGTATTTGTTTCTCTTTTTGGAAGACTTATATATATATATATATATTAATTTATTTATTTATTTAGTTTTTTCTTGTTATGTAGGTCATTCGTTGAAGATGTTAGTGTGTCATCAACAACA
Organism: Ceratopteris richardii; assembly: GCA_020310875.1. NCBI lineage: Eukaryota > Viridiplantae > Streptophyta > Polypodiopsida > Polypodiales > Pteridaceae > Ceratopteris > Ceratopteris richardii. The sequence goes on from CM035430.1 coordinate 108,013,232, forward strand.
GAGGATCAATTCAAGCTATTAAATTCTTGTTTGACCAACAAGCAGGTGGTTAGTATTTTGGAGTCACGGATAGGAAACCTTATCAAGAAGCAAGTGATTAAAGATTTCACAAAAAAGTTACAAGATATTATCACTCCTAGAGATGTGCAGATGGTATGTGATGAAGTAGGAATTAGTATTAAAGGATACAGTGCATTGTACAACCTTTTGAAGCATTCATTAGAAAGAGAAGGTATTTTGCAGAATATTTTTCCATCTCCTTACAAGGTATCGCTAAAGAAGTCAATGTCCAATGAAGATATAACTATTATTCTTGGAAACTACTTATATATAGAGGATATTATGCCTATGTCTATTTATCATTTATCTACATCCAAAAAAGAGTTGAAAAGCGCAGTTGGAAATGGATTTCCTCACACAATTGTATTTTGATGTTATAAAAATTTTGCTAATTCATGCAGATTGTAATACCAAATTAGAGTTTATATTGAAGTTAGATGAATACCAGATCATAAAGGGACGACGAATGGAGAGATTGAGTTTGACACTCATGAATGAAGCTATGAGAAATGCCATATCTGATGAAAGTAGTAACTCTAGCTCTAAGTCTACATATAGTGTTCAATCCAAGAAAGAAATATGGTGGTTAGGTGCTATTGAAGTACCTAAAGAATCCAATGATGTCCTTTCATGGATTTTTAGTAGGACCCCATGGATCACTAAAGTAATAGTTTCTCAAATTCATGGTGCAAAGCCCCACATAGAAAACTTTTGTGATTTTGAGATAGATTGGCACTTGGGTGGGGATTTAAAAACTATCAAATGCATGTTAGGTTGCAAGCAAGGTGCATCTGCTCGTTATCCATGTCCATTTTGTACTCGAGGCTACAAAGTAACAAAGGGACAACAAAAAGTACTATCTAGCTTAGATGAATACATAGATGCACCTACTTCCATGGAATGGGATAGACCTTTGTTAAGGTGTCCAATGTTAGAAATACCTAACCGTGAGACATTAGATAAAGATTGGAATCCCATTATTCCATTTCCATTAGTTAATGTTCATTTTTGCACATTGCATGCTTTCATGAGAATATTTGATAGATTATTGAAGCTCGACATAGAATATGCATTTTCCATGAAGCCAATTGATAAATCTGTACAAGCAATCAAAAAAATGGAAGAGTTGCTTAATTCCATTCGTTGTCATGGTGGTAATGTAGCTCTAGTTGTCAAAAAACCTGGTGAATCGCAAAATAGTTTGCAGCAACTGTCAATGACAGGGAAGAAGGCAAGAAAATGTTTTAGAAGAGGTGTAAGCCCTAAGAAAAATGAATGCAAGGAGCTATGGAAAGACTTGTGCATGATCACCACTGATAATGATTCTCAAATTGACCTTAGTAATAGGCGAAAGAAGGTTTGGTCATGCTTAGATAAGTTGGTAGGCTTAATGAGTCTTAATAGCTCCAACAAAAATGACCGTCAGTTGTTTCAAGATACATTAATGGAGTTTGCAAAGCGTTTCATCCTATCTTTGGGAGAGAGCAATATTACACGTTACATTGTAAGTTTTCTTATTTTTTCAATTTTCTTGTTGATAAGATTGTGTTATATGTACTTATATCATTTTAGCATATTTTATTTGCACATGGAGCATTTTTTATGCATCGATATGGTTCATTGGAGATTTTTAGTACACAAGGAATGGAGAAGTCACATTACAAGGCTAGAGGTGTTTACTTCAAGAACACACGACATGGTGGTGGTGCAATGCAATCAAACTATATGGAAGAGATGTTTAATTGGTTTTATCGTACTGGAGTTTCAAGGACATATGCAATGGAAGGAGCCAAGGAGTCGAAAGTTGCAAAACTTGCAAGATTTAATCAACACAACTTAGCTAGTGAAAAATGGAATTCATCATTGGGACCTTTACGTCATGCTCAATGGCGGGCTACAAGAACACGATAGGGTTCATCATGGAAGTGAAGTCATTTAATACATTCATGGCATTTTCTGAATAATTCATAAGGTTTGCTACACACTAATATCTTATTTGCAAAATTTTAAGGTAATTTTTAATTTTTTAACTATTTTTTGTCCATTCAGATGTGAACAGAACCTTTTTAAGTGAAACATTATAAAAGGAGACTCATTGTCTCATTTCAACATTCTAGCACTATAGAGGATGACACGAACAAAGCAAATTGCAAGGAAGGATCCCATTAACTTTCCTACCTATGTGCAAGGCACTTAGAAGCCACCATGGATGAATCACCACAAAAGGTGACGTAGTGTCTCGCCCTCTGCATCCCATCGCGAAACAGGTGGTGGCCATACCTCTGGGAGTGAATAGTTGCATGAACAAGTGGAACATGGGCAATCCAGGGAAGAGGCCGTAAATCAACCCCAATCACCACCATCATCATATGATGAGCATCCATCACCAAAGAGACCAACAAAGACAAGGGTGAAGGAGCGTGCTCACAGATAGGTAGTTTCTTATGATGATTTTGATGAATCGCATGAGGATGTGTCTCAACAACATTCACAATCAAGTGATGAGAGTCAAACATTGCCACCATGGGGTAACAAAGAAATACCTACAAATCATAGGGTTACTGTAGCGGGAAAGACACTACCATCAAATCAAGGGGCCATCCCAATGATCAAGAGAGTGAGCAAAGCCAGCAACAACATCCTGAACAAGGAGAAAGCTCAAGACATGTGCAACGGAAGAAGAAAGTCTTTCAACCTCGTCGTAGACAACCCCAACCAAGACCACAAGAAAATGTCCAACGAAGACCGCCACCACCACAAGCTAGAACACTACAACAAAGAAGAACATATACGAAGGCATTTGCAGAGATAAGGCACTATCAAAAGACAGTTGAGCTTCTCATACCTAGAAGAACCTTTGCAAGGGTGGTGAAAGAAGAGTTACAAAGGTATTGTGTAGGGTTAAGGATCCAAGCTCTAGCTTTAGAAGCTTTACAAGAGGCAGTTGAAGCATTTTTTATATCAATGCTAGAGGATTCCAACCTGTGCGCCATCCATGCTAAGCGAGTCACTATACAACCCAAGGACATACAGTTACCTAGGAGAATTAGGGGTGATCGTAGCTAAGTTTTGTAACTGATCTCTACGGACAAGAGATTTTTTGTAAATATTGCCATTTTCAATGAAACATTAGCACTTTTCCTCTATTCCCTTTATAATCTCATTATTTAGAATGAAACATGAGCAGTCATTTTACATTTCCATCTGTTTTCTTGTGATAATCTCTCATATATCAGTGATTGTTTTCTTATCTTGTCATTTTGATCTAGTGATAATATCCATCTAGTGAAATTTCTTTCTCATTTAAGGTCATGTAGGGCATTGGGAGGCCAAATAAAGCCCTACCACAGAAACGCGAGAGAATATGAGAGAAGGATCATGACTAGTAAAGCTAGTTCATGAGTAGTTAATATGAACAAATTTTGACCCCCCTATACCTTTGAAACATATGAGCAGAGTATTTTGAAACTTAGAACATTTGCATTCTTGAAAATATCCATCTAGTGAAGTTTCACTCTCATGTAAGGTGACCTAGGGCATTTGCATTCTTGATAATATCCATCTAGTAAAATTTCTCTCATTTAAGGTCATGTAGGGCATTGGGAGGCCAAATAAAGCCTTGCCACAGAAACGCGGGAAAAGGCCCTGCAAACGTTTTGCAGGGCCTTCTCCCGCGTTTCTGTGGCAGGGCTTTATTTGGCCTCCCAATGCCCTACAAGACCTTAAATGAGAGAAAGAAAGTCCAAAAAAATGAAAGTAAAGATCCTCCCAATGCCCTACATGACCTCAATACATCACATGCAAGTCCAAAAGAATTTTAGATAATATACTCAAAAAGAAATATTTGAGACAATTGTAAATAAAGCAAAGTGAAACTTTGATATTAATTCAATTGTTTACATCAATTGGCATTGAGTTTCTCAATGACTCTCTTTCGACGCTCCAAAGCCATGGGTAGGGTGTAAGTCAAAATTGAGTTTGCTATTTCATCAACATTTCTAACTCCTAGACCTAGAGATATACCTGTTTGACCTAAGACCTTTCCACGAAAGTTGGAACCTAAGGTTGTAGTTACAAGGGATTTCTTAACTAAAAAGATACAATTACTCCCCTGTGTAATGGTTGAAAAGCAAAGCAATTTACTTAAGGCCTTTAGACACCATGTCATGAAGCGGCCCTGAGGATTGAACTCTTTATGGATAATTACAAAATGTTCTTTGGGAAGTTTCCCAATGTAGTTTGCAAGGGATGAGCCACCTCCACGAGCCACTCGATCACCTCCACTCCTTGCTGCAAACTTGTCGACTTCAATCACCTCCTGCACAAAGTTTTATGATTAGTAGCTGCATGTGTTTGTAAGAATGAATGACATGAATTGAAGATACTTACATCTTGAACTCTATCTTCTTCTTCTCCTCTCTCTTGAAGATGTAAATTAATGCTGGAGTGGGGCATCCCACTCTGCTCGATTACTGGTGAGGCGGGAACTTTTGATTCCAATATCCTTTCTTGTGCATTACTAAATTGTTCTTCTGTGATATGTTGATGTTCACTTGTGAGTATGTCATTGCAAACCAATTTTATTGTGTCGGCCACTGAGTCACCAAATGGCAAACACTTTTTCTCCAACAAGTCGGAGGTACTATCCAAAGGACACTCTGACAAAGTACAAAACAAACTTAGGCATTCATCCAGCCATAGCCCAAATGCCTTCTCTACATCATGTAAAAACAAATATTCTTTGTCCCTCGACAAGAACCACTGAAAAAGTTTCAATCTCCACCGTGGAATAGTTACTTTTGGTTCCGAAGAGGTGGATGGCTTAGGCACTTCTTTCAACTTATCATCCACACCAAGAGGATAAGTTTTCTCAATAGCTTCTCTCTCTAATAGGAGATTCAAGGGTTCTTGAGGTGGTTCCTTTTTATCCTCGACAAAACCACCTGTAAGAAGATGAGGGATCTCATGAGGAATTGGTTCTGTTTCCTCATTCACAAAGAATATTGTGGCAGTAATGAATGAAAGATATTTTGCACCCATCTTGCATTTCCTATTCAATCTCCTTATAAGTGGCACAGTTTCATCAAGAAGGTGCCCTGCTTCCTCTGCAATTACCTGGAACCGTTTCAATCGTTTTGCAAATGCTTCATCACCTTTGTGAATGTAGGTGAGAAGGTGACAACCCAAGTTCCATCATAGGTGGTATTTTGATGGAGAAATGCAATATGTGAACTTGCATATATTGAAGTAGCTCCTCCAAAGCATCAGCATTCATTTGCACGGTTCCATGGAGGTCAGGAACCTTGGAGAAAAGATCATATAGGTCATGTTGACCTTTATAATGTGAATCCTCCAAAAATTCTAGAAACTTGTGGCATGCACTCTTAGTAGGTATAGAGGTGGAAGCCATAGCTTGCAAATGCAGACTGCTCTAACACTCAATGTAGTTGCAAAAGTGAGAAATGAGGAGAGAGGACTCCTATTTATAACTTTTCTAGAATTTTTCAGTGATGGGTCCCACTTTTTCATAGAAGATACTTTTCCTTAAATTAAAACATAAGATTCTTAGAAAGGAAAACTTTGACATTTGAGATCACATCAAAACTTTGAGAATGTACAGATACAAGTAGAATGTGGCCAAAATATCCTTGAAGCAAATGTGAAAAAGTTTTCATTGCAAAAATAGGTTTGTTTACAGGTTTCACAGTATCTTTACAAAAAAGAGTTATGACAATGAAATTTCAGTTCCATCCATGCTCCAATCTGCAAGAACCTTGATTTTGTCTTCCAATCTGTGGATAATTCATAAAAGAGTAAAACATTTTCAAATCATGAACAATAGTGATAGAATAAGATATATATATATCTATATGTATATATGGAATACAACTCTTACCTTGTTCCCTCGTATTCGAAATTTGAAATCATGAAGATCATCATATCCCATGATAAGTAAGTGCTCTCTTAAGTTGACCAAGTTCCAATGTTGATTCACTAAAACCACCTCCATATCATTGTTTGGTAACTTCACATTAATTTCAAATGAAGCTAAAGATTCCTCCGAGCTTTGCAAAGATATCCACTCTCCTAGTTTACACATCCAACGATCATAATAAAATCTGATGTACAATGAGGTGCGATGTTTTAAATAGCGAAGTCCTATACCTGTGTCACCAATTCTACAACGATATCTATCCCCTTTTGACAATCCTTCTACATAACCCCAGGTTTCTTCTAACAATCCTTCTACTGCTTCGTATGTAATATCTTTACATAGGAACAGTGTAGGAGTTTCTACAAAAGGAATGTCTTGAAATATGAAAACAAAGCAATGGACTGGTAGAGTCCAATGAAGACCTATTGATCTAGACACTCATGTGAATTTCAAAGAGTTATGTATGTCCATCACCATATTACGCTTGAAAGATGATATGGACCAAAAATCAGGTTTTGGCCACTCTAAACTAAGAAGAGAGTCAATTTGATAATCTCCAACCTTCCATATTCACCATCTGTGGAAGGAACAATGTACTTGTGAGTGTAAAAGAAGATCCTTTCATAAATAAGTTTAGCAAGAGGTACATCTGGAAACACTAATGCCCCAATGTCTGCATGTAATGCTTTGAAAGTTCCTGTAAGACTATGAAGTGGTTGCTCTTCCACTAAACTAGAAGGAAATATGACTGTAGCAATGAAAAACGTATGAGATGAGTAATTAAGACATTTAACACCATGAAGCATTGAAAAAATAGAAATACTCACAATGGATTGGATATCTAATTCTATTGGAGTTTTCTAACTTCATGGTTGAAACTGTGAAGACATGTTGTACAATAACAACCATCCCACCATGTGTTTGCTGCTTGAAGCCTAAGAGCTTACCTTTCCAATGAAGATCCAAATTTCCACGATCTCGAACATGATGAGGACCAAGTCCAGATGGCTGCATGTACACCCATGCACCTTTGCAAAACTCTTGTGGTAGCCAACTTCCTTCCATTGTTTTGATTTTGTGGCACGTCATTGTGTGAACTTCGTCTTTTGGTCTCCTACGAGCTCTGGAGCTTTCCATGGGAGTAAGAGTTGTTGTCAATGCTGCAGAAGTTGGGAGAATGGTAGGAGGAGAAACAACGCTTCTGTTGTATCGTATGGAGGGAATAGAGGTGAAAAATATGACTTTTTGTGTTTTGGGTATGAAAATGGGAGTTTGAAGAGGGAAAATAGAGTTTTTTTAGTTATTTTGAAAAACGTCACTTTTTTAGTTCAAAAACATGCATGGATATTGAATTAGAAGTCAAAATAGCACTTTTGACCCTAAAAAAGTGATATGGAGGTCATTTAATGGTAATATCATGAGTTTTACAACTTTTAAAAAATTTTGAATTTTTGGGCCCAGCTTGATTACGAGATTTCTTCTCTCTCTAGAAGACAACCCTGAACATAGAGGAATATTGTCCCCTCTTCCCCCTTCAGCCTAGTATTTTATAGGGTATAGACTATGGCCACCACCCTCTTCTGATTGGTCCATCACTAATCACTCCTTAAGCTAAAAGGTCCATCCAGGCTTCCCTAATTTAATGCATCTAATTATATACACACACACATATATATATATATATATATATATATATATATATATATATATATATATATATATATATATATATATATATACACAGACACACACACACACACACATATATATATATATATATATATATATATATATATATATATATATATATATATATATATATATATATATATATATATATACATATATATATATGTATATATATAATTAGATGTATTAATATATATATATATATATATATATATATATATATATATATATATGTATATATATAATTAGATGTATTAAATTAGGGTTTTTATTATAAATATTAGTATATATGATTAAACATATAAAAAACTAAGGCTTTAGGATTAATATCAAGATATATAATTAATTATGTTTAAAAAGAATATTTTAGGAATAATATTAGGATAAATAATTAAATTTATGTAAAAGATAGGGTTTTTTATTAATATTATTACATATAGATAAATGTATTAATAATTAGGAGTGTATGATAAAGGGTTTTCAGATCAATATATTAGGATATATAATAAAATATAAACAAGCGTTTCAGGATTAATAATAGTAAATATACTTAAATAAATAAAGACTTAGGGTTTTAGGATTAATATTAGTATATATAATTAAATTTAAAAAAAGAACGAGGGTTTTACTATTAATGTTAATAAATCTAATTAAATATATTAATAATTAGGATGTAAGGATTAATATGATTTAATATATACAGATGTAGGATTTAAGGATTAATATTAGTATATATGATTAGATACATAAGAAACTAGGGTTTTAGGAATAGTATTAGTATATATATTTAAATATAAAAGAAACTAGGGTTTGAGGATTAATATTAGTATGTATATTTAACTATATAAAGAACTAGGGTTTTACGTTTAATGTTAGTATATTTTAAGTTGGATACCTGGCTCGAAGCTTGATTGCCAACTATATGCTCATGTCAAGATCACTCCAATCGACATGTTCGTTTTAACTATATAAAGAACTAGGGTTTTATGTTTAATGTTAGTATATTTTAATGTTGGATATTTTAAGTTTTATGTTTAATGTTAGTATATTTTAGGTTTAATGTTAGTATATTTTATGATTAATATTAGTATGTTTAATGCTTGATAGCCAACTATATGCTCATGTCAAGATCACTCCAATCCATATGTACGTTTTTCCATTTCATTGTATACTCACTCCTTTGAGTCTCACACTTTTTTCATTGTAAGTATATGCTCTAGTTTTCTTTTCTTCCACATGCGTACTCTTTAAAAGAACACCTCCTCCCTTTCAAATATGATCGTCCACCCCTTTATGTCTCCACATAAGCGTAAACGAAATGAAATAAAGGCATAGAATATACGTTCTTATTTTAGAATTTTGAATCACCTATTTTCTTTTCCATCCATCATACTCCCTCTAGTTTGTGTAGGTTGACCTTTCATTGTTTACTCCATGTGAGTAATACTAGTAGCAAGGTCTAGTATAACCCCATCCCTTACAAGATGGTAACCATTCATCAAACTTGAACTTTTCATCATCTTTGGTTGCACACCATCAAGCCTCTGATACTTAGTTTTAGAGATATCAATACAATAGGCGATTATCAAGGCTTTCCTTTTGGAAGTTCTTGCTTTATGAATCAAAAGCCCACGTGCAATCTTTGATAGCACTACGATTTTTTCAGACCTCAATTTCCTCTAACCTGCAACATAATAAAAACATTGATGGATCTCAAACCTCTCCCGTCCATTAATCACAACCACCTCTTCCAACCTCTTCTATTCCTAATAACCACTTCTTCTTTGGTTCTAGCCCCCACTTCAATATGGATTGTTTCATTATTATTATGGTATATGCATGCATTGCCTCCATTCTCCCTTCTAGTGACCTCCTTGCTCCTCCATATTAATCTACTTCTTCCTTTCCAAGTGATGCCACATGCATCTCAGGATGTCTTTGAGGTAGACCTATATGCACAACTAATGTACCAATGCCACATGGAAGCAACCTCACACAAAAATGGAAATCCATTGAGCAACCAATTGGTGGCAAGAAGACTATATACAAGGTAAGATGCAAGCACACACATCCAAAAAAAGAGAGAGGCAATCGTACACATACATGCACACACACACACACGAGTAGACTAAGGGCACTATGCACAAGGAAGCTCTTGTATTGCTCAAGAAATGAGTACAGAGATCTCAAGAGTGTAAAATCCAAGCGTGTAACCATAACAAATGAGAAACCTTTCATTTGTATAGATTTATGAAGGTTTGTTTACATACTCAAGTGTCTTGCATATATTGAGAATACGTTTTGAGTTTATTTGAAGGTCAAAACAATGTATGAAAACTACAAAAAATGGTGTGGAGATACATATAATGCCCTTAGGCTCAAGTACTACTTGGCCTTTGTTATGTGATCCAAGCTTGCTAGAAATAGGCTTTTAGGCTAGAATGAGATCTTTTAATATATATTTTGATATTAAAGTGGGGAAAAGCCTATTGTGGAGTGGGGTTTTTGTTGCGAAAATTTAGAGATCCCCCCATCCTTATCTTTGATGCTCTTCCTAGCTTTGACAATAGTATTTACCCCTTGAATAATCTTTGACCACTTTAAATTTAACTTTTTGGCCACTTTCTAGAGCTTCCTCCAACACTCTTACCCTTTCTGCTGTCTATCGTCCTCAACAGACATTGTCATGGGCACAAGTTGAGTGTGGGCATTCATGCACTGATGTCATGTGATGGATGTAGGCATTTTCAAAAACGTCTTTAACACCTTCATAAATTTCAAATAATTAGAATGTAACTTCTTTTAGATTTTCTTGTTTTTTTATATCTTTTGCGTGTACCCTCAAAACCAAAGTAAACGCCAAATTTAAAAAAAAAAAAACATGGCAAAATTGAGGGTGTAGGTTAGTGAAATGTGAACTCCTAGAAAAGGAAAATAAAAGGTTGGTGGGAAATGAAAATTAAAATGGATTGGGTTGGATGGTTATGTACGTACTAAAAAATAAACGAGAAAAAAAAAACTAATTTCATGATTTGAAAGAAAAGTTATTAGAGACAGATCTACGATAGTGGTCATATGGGGGATTACTCAATGGGAAATGTATGTGTAAGTTTTGGGTCGTTTCCTAAGAAGCGCCTACACACACACACACACACATATATATATATATATATATATATATATATATATATATATATATATATATATATATATATATATATGTGTGTATGTGTCTGTGTGTGTGTGAAGGTTTCTTCCACAAAGGAGGCCTTGGAAGTTCACTCTTATGATGATGTCATCAACTATGGGATTTGTCCACGAGGCTACTAATAATTACAAGATGCATTTGATGATTTAAATATGCATTTAGTGGAACATTTGCCTTTTGAGGCAGCGTGGGGTTTCACCCTCTACCATTGGCTGGAATGTAATGGGCCTTAGAGTGGATTTCAAACCCGTTTCCTTGTTGCTTTTCGGCCATCTATGTTGTAATGTCTTCAGGCAGGCTACTAAGTCTTTGTGGGATATACGGGGTCCCATGGATATTATGCCCTTTCACCTGTAAAGTGTTGTTTTTTCAATCAGTTCAAGCAAGGGAGAGAAGGCTTCGGCCCAAGTTTTTGATGTCTATGTTTTGATGCCGAAGCTTCCATGTTGCGCATAAGTGTGAAGGAGCAACTGACTAAGGCATATATTCGCAGCACCCCATTTTCATTAACATGGCTACCAGGTAATCAATTAGTGGAAATTATGGTTCCCACACTCTTCCTTATATGTCAGGAATATGCGGACTTATATATGAGAGCATGTAAAATATGTTTTGTGATGTTTCTGTAAATCGGTACACCTGAAATGGAGGACTGCTACCGATTTTAAAATGGAGAACTGCTAGACTTTCGAAACGGAGGAAGGTTACAATGGAGTCTTTTTGTTTAGGAGTATTTTGAGGGGTGGAATAGAATCTGATTCAAAGGATTGGGGGATTTAAAGAGGAAATTCATGGAATATTGGGACTATATATAGATAGAGTAAATCCATGGCATGTAACTTCAATGCAGAGATCTGTGTGCACGTTCAAAAGCACAATAGTCAAGTTTTTTTTTTCTGAAGAGAAGAAGTATATTAAAACAGGCATGTAAAGAAGTACAAAGGGCAGAGATGCCCCCACAAGAGAGTTACATGAACCAGCCACTTGACTTTCAGGGGAAAAGAGCAACTGTGTGAATGCAATCACAACCTAATTGCTACAAAGGTAGACCATGTCAAGTCTGGATGGAGAGAACATAGCTAAAGGGAGCTCCTCCAATTTTGAGGAGCAACTGTAGCCAAATGCACACTTAGTGAGAAGCCAACAGCAGGGGTAGAACACACATGAGATAGACACTGTATACCAATTTTGTTGAGGCCTATACAGCAAGAAATCGGAAAGGCACTTGAGAACCTGTTGTTGAAGATAGTATCATTCGTGCTCCTCCAAATATGCGAGAGTATGTGGGCTCTCCAATTTCCACAGAACAATGTTAAAAGAGTTACAACATCCTAGGAGGATCTCTTTGTAGCTTAGCTTAATGTTATGCTTCAGACAATAAGACTGCAGAGACTACCAAAAAGACTGGGCATGTCTACAACTCATAAAAGGGTGGGGGACATCCTCCACTTTGTCACAAAATTTACATACACCTATGTTAATATTGTACTTCTTCTCTGAGTGTTTGATGTTGAAGGGTAAATTCCATTTACATACGAATCTATGACACCACCCTTTAGGCTTCCATTTATTGTTGAGTTTGTGAATTATCTGAAGAACCATCCGTCGTTTCTTCTTGTACTTCAACAACATGTTCTGAGCCACTTCAGACAACAAGGTGATTCTCCTCCTCAGAGAAATGTCAGCCCCATCCACGAGCATTCTCCTATGCTTGGAAGGACCTGCAAACAGCCAGTAGAGGTATTAGTATCCATGAGATCTTCTTCATATATTATCACACCATTACAGGTGAGATCATTCCAGGTGGAGAAGCCAAGTTTAAAACATTTATGTTCTTTGATCCCCATATGACCATTATTCCAGAGAGACACCCAACCAGTCCACATGCTTTCCTACAGGAAAAAAGCAATAGAATTGAAGAACCTGTTATCTAGGCAAACTTGCTTTTTCACATCCATCCAAGCATACCACATTCTACAACATAGACTGGATCCTATGGGGAGAAAGGGGTAGAGGGAAGCTATAATATCCCATAAAGAATGATTAGTCCAAGCTTTATAGTCAGCCATCCAAAATTTGTGGGCATTCCTTTTTATTGGCACAACCTAGCAGTCCTAACAGTCTATGGACCTAGCAATCAATTTAGCAGATAAGTTGGAGGACATTTTTAAAGGACAGAATATCCCAAGGCATCCCTCTTTTTTAGGCAGACAACAAATCTTCTAGGAGACTTTAGGTATTTTATATTGAACAAGGCTCTGCCCTGAGGAATCTCCCGGAAAGGCTGATGAGCTGATTAAGATGAGCTTTATTAGGTCTCCAACAAGAGAGGAAGTACACAACAAAGGGCAAAAGATAATGATTAAGCACAAAAATCCGATGAGAAAGGGAGGAATGAGAGACAAAGCAATAAAAGAGCTTTTTTCTAAATTTTTCAATCACCCATTCCCATCTTTGATTTAGGGAGACTTGGAATCCCATAGGGATGCCCAGAAGTCTAAAGATTTCTCCATCTCTTAACAACTTGCAACCCAAGTTGTTAATGCAATTAGGAACCATATTGTCAGAAGCTTTAAAATATGTTTTCTTGTGGTTAATCTGAGACCCACTAGCCAAACAGAAGGTGTTGGGACAGTTAATAATGCACTCAGCATAGTCCCCATCAACTTTAATCAGAATATTAGTGTCATCACCAAAGGCCTGCAAGCACAACTGATTGTTAGATCCAGGAAGAATAATTCCTTCAAATGTTTTTCCTCTAAGGCGTCCTTGATCAACCACCCAAGGGCATCACTGGAAATAGCAAACCAAAGGGGGGCTAAGGGGGGCAACATTGCCGGATAGACCTTCTAAGTCTAAAGTGGGGGGAAAGACTACCATTAATAGAGATTATGGAATGGGCATTTCCAAAGAGAGTACTAATAGCTTCAATAAACCTTTTGCCAACACCAAGGTCATGGAGGGACAGGAGAATGAAGTCCCACTCAATCATGTCATAAGCTTTGTCAAAATCTATCTTAAAGAAGTAGTAGTGTTGCTTAGACTCGTTGGCATAGTCCATGCCTTCTCAAAGGGAGATAGTAGCATCTAAGATAAATCATTTACCCTTTTTGCTCAAGGAGGAAAAAATCTTTCATGATGGGGCTCAATCTTCTAGCAAGGGAAGAGGCAATGACTTTGTAGATGCAAGTAAGACAAGTGATAGGTCTCTAGTTATTGAAGTCCTCTTTAGGGCCTTTTTTATGGATCAATTTTATAACTCTAGTGTTTAATAGGGAGAGTGCACCGGCTAATAGAATCCTTCCAGATCAACAGAATGTAAAGAGCGAAGAAATCAATCCCAGGAGACTTGCAGGGTTCAATTTACCAATGGTTTCTTTAACCTCACCGGAAGTGAGGGGCAGGTCCAACATGGCAGCTAGGCCAAAAGGAATACTTTTTTTCCTTTTGAGAGCAATAAGGGCTCTGACTCTAGGGATATCCTCCCCCCACTTGAGAGAACTAGAGAAAACATCCGTAAAGAAGCTAGTAGCCTCGTGCAAGTTTTCCTAATCTGAAGTAGCAAATCCACCATCCTTTTTCTTACGGAAAGGAATATAATCCTTGATCTTTTTCTTTTTTAAAAGATTAAACATGCTTTTAGTAGGTCTGTCAAGATTCCGAGCCTAAAATTCTCTTGAAGGGGTCAGGATACTGCTAGCCTCAATGTACTCTTCATATGTCAGCTTCTCTTGAAGGGATAAAATAAGGTCCATCTTATAAGGGCTTTGAGAGGAAGTCAGGAGATTAATTTCTTTGACAAGCTCATGTCTTCTTTTAGCTCTGGCTTCTCTTTTTAACTTCTTGAAGTGGGTGAAGAGAGCATGAATTTCTCTATCTGCTTTATCCCAAGCTATACTAGGGTTAGCATACTAGCAGAAGTAATGGGAGATTATCATTTTAGATCTGTCAAGGACATAAGGTAATTTAAGAAGGTTAGGGTCCAGATGAGGCCAACCCACCCTTTCATTTGGTCTATCAACCTTAAGAACAACCTTTAAGGGGGAATGGTCAGAGAGAGGGAGTGGTCGATCTCACAATTGGTATTGCTAAAATTTTGTAACTAATGAATATTACCATAAGCACATTCCACTCTAGCATAATAGCAGTGAGGGAATTTCCGTTTATTTCTCCACATGAATCCAGAGTGGGAGAAGAAGTCAAACAAATCCTGAGTGGTGGATAGCTTAATCCAAGCCTGCCACTCAAGCCCCAAAATAGTGTTCCCCTTCTTATCATGTCTATCTCTGATGTTGGTGACCATATTAAAGTCTCCCACCAAGATGATAGGACCTTTAAGGTCATTAAGCTCTTCCAAGCATTTAGTCCTAAGACTAACACAATTAGAAGCATAGACATTTATGATGGTGCAATCATAAGGATTTCTGAACGAGACACCAGTCCATTGGTGCCTTTTACTGTTGAACTTGTCTACAATGAAGGGACTTATGGATTTAGCCACCCCTAAAGCCGCACCCCCCCTACCATGGGGATGATCCATGAAGTTCCACTAATGCTTGGTGGACACACAATTCCAATTAATGCGGAGTGTGGAGCCGCATAATTTTAGTTTCTGAAGGCATATAATATCAGGCATATAAGACATATCTTTCATCCATTGATTAACACATTTAGCCCGAACTAGGTCAGTGATATCTTTGACATTAAAAGACATGATATTGAGGATATTCATGATATAAATGAGAAGAGCAAACCGAACACAAAACACTATTTCTTAATATTATTTGTGAACTTATTCACTACCACGGAATTCTTTAGAATTTCCTTTCTTTTTTTTTTAGCTATTGAGACCTCTTTTTGCCCTAGAAGCCTGCTGACCCGATGGGGTACAGTTTTCTTTTTTACAAGACAAATGCTCCTCTAGGTCAACACCAATGTTTTGAAGCCCGTTTATTTTAGCTTCATCTGATTTGTTAAGTTCAGTCACAAATCTACCATCATTAGAAGAGAAAGGAGGGATGTTACTTGAAGCTTGTTGCAAATCTCTTTGGTCGGCAACCCTTTCAATGGAATTAGGTGCATTTCTTCTGTTCTGCACCGTTGTCCATCCTTCTTCTACAAAAAGATGGGCCTGGTTAGGGTCGCCAATAGTGTGAACAAGATTTTTATTCAGCATCTCGTTAGAGTTCTTGACTTGAGATCAAGAGCCTAACTTTTCAGTAAAAAAAAATACCTGCCTCATGAAGCACGTTAGAAATATCTTCTGATAAAACATGAAACGTATTGATCCACTTTTTGTCCTTTGTTTTACATGATTGACAACCGGTTTTTTGATAGAGTTCCGAGACACACGTGTGGTTGGGGGAGGACCATCCAACACCTTGCCATCAGACACTTGATTTTCTTTCAAACGGGGATAATCCCTAATCCAATGACCCTGCTTATTACATTTAAAACAAGCATTTGGAAAATTTTTATAGATCACTTTTTGTTCATGCAAACAGTTCCCCTCAGAGTCCTTAATTTGCAAGGAATGTTTAATAGGGCCGTTAATGTCTAATTCAACTAAAATCTATGGATCCCATCTTGGGTTGAAGTTCCCCCTTGACCTCTGCCCTAGAACCTTTCCAATGAAGGAACATAGCCTTTCAATCCAAGGATAGAAATCTACAGGAAGATCAGGCAGCTCGACCCATACAGAAACCTTAGAGGTTCAATATCTTCTGAATGGTTTCTTCCTATTCTTCTTTGATGATGCTATAAGTGCCCTTAGGCTCATCACTGAAGGACAGTGGATTGTTCGTGGTACCCCTGTTTCGTTCTACAAATGGTACACCATATTTAAATGAGGGGACCCAAATAGTCAAGTTTGATTCATAAGACTTCGTTTCAAAAGTCCCTTTCTTGGAGCTTCCTCACTGTTTTTAGATTCTAATAGAATGGGATGCCCTGGTTCATTTGTGTTCATGATTTTTGAACTATGAGATTCCGTAGACATATGCAAGTATTGTTTTGCACATCGAATCCTTCTTGAGATGTTTTCATATCCAACAATTGTTGGGACTTAACTTATGTCTTTGGATTAGTTTCTAGTTTTGGCTAAAAATCTATTAGCATGTAAAATGGGCACCCTAAGTTTTGATCAAGGGGGGAATATAGGTCTTCTAATTTTAATGCATTCTTGGTTAAACGTGGGATAAAACATCAACGTACAATGTTGTATACACCTCAATAGAATGGAGTTGTTGAACAGAAGAAGACTTCACTCATGGAGATGGGAGATGTATAGTCAAGAGTTAGGCTTTACCACAAAGTTTTTGGCTTGAGGTTATTATGTGTGCACCATGTATACTTAACACATTTCCCACTAAAGCATTGCAATCTATCACTCCCTATGAGGCTTGGCATGGTCGCAATCCATTTGTTGCTGACCTACATGTTTTTGGTTGTCTGGCATATGCATTAGTGCTTGAACAACAACATAAAAAATTAGTTGATAAAGTAGTGAAATGTATTTTTGTTCAGTGTAGTTCTGAAAACAAAGGCTATCGTCTATATGGTCCATAGACTAAATGCATTTTGGTTAGCGGTCATGGTGTTTTTGTGGAAGATGCTATTCAGCCATTACCTTAATGTAATAAGGAGACATCAATTAGCTCCAAAGACATGTATGACACTTTGTTGCCTCTTTTTATAGGTGGACAGTCTAGTGTTGGTCGTAATGAGGAAACTTCTTAGCCTTTATAGGTTTCATTTGACGATGCACATTATTCCATTTTTTATAGATTTACATAATGCACTTGTTGATGAGAGAAATAATATTGAGGAGGCAAAACAATGCCAAAATAGCTAGTGTAGACTTTGTGTGACAACAAATTAGATGCATCTCTATCATATCGTACTCATTTTGCTCTCATATTGCTTCTTTTGCATTATTTTGCTATGTTATACATACCTCTAGTATTTGTGATGAGAATTGGCATGTTTCGCTTGATGAAGCACAAAATTCAGAAAACTGGATGGTTGTTATGCAATCTGAATATGATGCTGTAATGAAGAATGGTATGTGGTCTTTATGTGACTTGCCTCTTGGAAAGAAGGCCATTGGCACTAAGTGGGTATACAAGTTGAAACGTAATCTTGATGGAACAATTGACAGGTATAAGGCCATGCTTGTTGTAAAGGGTTATGTTTAGGAAAGAGGCATTGATTTCGATGAGACCTTTGCTCCTACTTGTTGAATGACTACTGTTTATAGCATCTATGCATTTTCAGCTCATCATGGTTGGAATGTACATCAGTTGGACATCAAAAATGCATTTCTAAATGGCGACTTGCATGAAGAAGTGTATGTTTTTCATGTACGTGGCTTTGTGTAGAAAGGGCATGAAAACCAATTATGCACATTGAAAAAGGCATTATATGGTTTGAAGCGAGAACCACGTGCTTGTATGAAAAAATACATCCCTATCTGATTACACATGATTTTGAGAATATTCCAACTTAGAGCACCTTATATGTTAGGTGTGCGAATGATGTGCTTGTGACCATTGTTGTGTATGTTGATGGCATGCTGCTTATGGGTCCTCATGAGAAGCATATTGCTGATTTTAAGACTGATCTACATGGATGCTAGATTTGGGCATTTGCATCATTATTTGGGCATTCAATTTATGAAAGTTGATGGTGGAATAGGTTTGTGTCAAACCAAATGTATTGACACATTATTTTAGCATTTTGGCCTTGAAGATTGAAAACCTATTGCCACTTCTATGGAGACAGCTTTAAGATTGAGTCTTCATGATGCTGGAGATGCATTTGATGCTATTGGCAAGCGGTTAAGTGCATCTTTTGTTACTTGAGTGATACACAGTTGCTTGGGTTGTTTTATTTCAAGGGGGATCACTTGTGCCAGATTTACACGCTTTTTTTTACTCTAATTAGGCTAGTTGCGATGAAACTCGTGTGTCCACAAGTGGTTTTTGCTTCATGCTTGGTAGCTCATGCATATCTTGGTTGAGCAAGAAGCACCCTACTATGGCCACTTCTAGTTATGAGTCTGAGTATAGGGTAGCTTTCACAGTGACTATTGAGTTAATGTTGCTCAGATGCCTTATAGCTAGTATGGATGTTGGTGAGTCTTATGCCACCACCATCTTCACTAACAAATAGAGCACATTGGTAGTTGCAAGGACCCTGTGTTCCATACTCGCACTTTAAGAACATAGTGGTGCATTATCATTACGTGAGGGACAGGTTCTCTACTGGAGAGATGAGTTTGGAATATATGACCACACAGGAGAACATTATAGACCTTTTTACAAAGGCTCTGCCTAGGGAGAAGTTTGACGTCTTCTTCTTCCTTGTGCTATTCGCGTGCTTCCACAGACCTCAAACTCCAACATGTACAACATGTTTTTTCAATGTCAAGCATGAAACTAGAAAATGAAAACAAAACATGATATCCTATCAATTGTAAGTATTATTGTATAATAATGTTTGGTTTGTGTTCTAATTTATTTATTTACCCTATTAGGATGCATTTTTTTTCTTATTGTACATATATTTCCTTCTACGTTGGTGGAGGAGTAAGCACTTCATAGTCTTACATGTATAATCCAAGCTTTGCATGCAGATGTTGGCTCACTAGGCTTTCCAAAAGTCCCTACTTCTCAACTTTTATGTGAGAGAGTTGAAAGTGGCCACAACCTCGTATATGGTCCTTGAAATCTTTGAAACATAAGATAGTTATGTATTTACATAATTCTTTAAAATTCACGGGATTCTATATCTATAGGATTACATTGTTGTGTTCCTATTCATCGTTTTGTACTTCCGTTTTGGACATTCATAGTTCTAAAGACGTGCACAATGTTCATGTGTAAAGATATCACATATGAGCAAGTGGAGGGTTTACTAGGTGAAAATTGGGGAGTTGTAGATGAATGCACCTAAGGGGATGGATAGCTTTGTAAATTTGTGCAAGAGGCATAGGATCTCAATATCTTCAACATTGTACTTCATTGTACATAAGATTATATTATGATCATTGGATGTGTAAATTTGGTAAATGGATACCATTACAAAGTCCTTAGGGATATTTAATTTCATTTGAAATTAAGATATATTTTTTCAATAATGAAACAAAATTTATTTCAGTGAATCATCATTTGACCCTTTCTAACATGAGGGGACATCTGTTAATAATGAGATTTGATGATTTGCATCACTCCAAGCTTAGACTACAAGGGCATGAGGTACGAAATCTATGTTATTTTTCTTCTATTTATACATATTATTATATAAATATAACATATTTAAAGTTTTTTTATTTATCTATGCATCGTAAAGAGGTTGCAAGATAAAATTAAAGTACTTCATGATTGGACTGTAGATGGAACTTAACCTTCATTGTCATAGCTCATGTAGTACCAAAGTATTGGAGTGTACACTTAACCCATTTCTCATTAGGATAATCCTCCCTCTACCTCAAGATTTCATGTAGATGCAAGAAAGCAAAAAACGTTTCTATCTCAATATGATGTATAGATGGTCCAATCATCCATTTTTTCCATGGCTATATTACAATTTTGGAATTTTATGATTCCTATTTCTTCTACTATGTAGATATGGTTTTCCTTACAATGTTCAATGATAATCTATTTAATCCTTTTTATGAGAAAGAATATGGTTCTAGGATTTCTATGGATGATTTTTATATTTATAGCTCTTATTTTTACCTTAAAATGGGCCCCACTCATTTGAAAAAATGAAAACTACTATAAAATCAAGTCTTATGCCCTCATTTCTCACTTTTGTAACGAAGAAGAGCTAGAAGCACTCCTTCAACAAGAACAAAGTAGCAATCACATCACATACATGGGCAATGGCTGCCTCCACCTCCACAACCCCTATTCAAAAGTCCTTCACAACTCTTTGTACATTTCGTAGAACCGAGTAGAAGGTTCAAATGTATTTGTATTATCTTGTATCTAAAGTCGCAGATCATATTAAGAAATCAAATTTAATTGTGACGTACTTGAGGCAATGATAGACTTCCTTGAGTTCTATATCTTGTGCTATATTCTATAGATATGCCACTTTATGAGGTCAAGCGGGTATCCTGTGAGCTTTTTCTCTACATTTATAAAGGCTATGAAGCTTTTATGAAGATCCTTAAGTGCTTCATGATAGTTGATGAGGATATAGACCATTTGTTGGACGACATGGTTCCCTTAAAAAATGCTATAACAAAAACAAGAGGATAGATACTAGGTATCTTTCTTACATTTCCATAAAAAAATTCATTATCAACTAGGAGCTCCAACTTGCACCCAATGATCCTCCAAATCTTGTTGGAGGGGGTGGTTTCTTCATGAAAAAAATAAGCCTCAATCGTTGGCCATTAAGTTAGCCAGAGAGAGTGGAATAGTTCAATGAGAGTTTCTTGGTGGTCTAGAGGAAAATTTGTGAGAGAAATCAAACATAAAAGAGCACCCACCATCAAATATCAATCATTCTAAGCCCACAACTCCAGAGCAAGAAATTGAATTTCTTTCTATCATCCTTGTAGATGGAGATGAATATTTCTTCATGATATTGAGAAGGCATCCGGATTAGTATTGATGAATGTCTAAGTCCTTTCGTACAAGGTGAGGTGTTCTAGTTGATAATACATATGATCTTCTTGAAAAGAAATTTATACCATTAGGTGATTTCTTTGGTAGAAATTGTTGCGAGAATGTGTGACGATATCTTGAGTGATGAGAACCATTGCACCACGGAAGAAGAGTACAATACAACACAAGAAAGAAGAATGAAGAATAAAGTTCCTACCTCCCCATTAGTAGAGTGGAATGGCCCACTCTAGCATAGATGTTGATGCCCCTAAAAGAGTGGAAGAAGAAGACAGACTTCATCATGTAAGTGGTATTAAGGTATTGAATAACTTCTCTAGATAAGATTGGAACTTGAACTTACCATTTTCTTTTCTTATAGGACGCCATTGAAGGGGACAGGTTTTCTCCAAGATCTTGTGGGGATTGTACATCTCTTGGAGGTTGACCATCCTTTGCAAAGTACATCTGAAAGTTTCCAAATGATAATTTTGTTATCCTTCATATATTTACATTCCTCAAGAAAACTTAATGATGTCATGCATGAAGGCCTTGAGCAAAATTTTGTGTGTGTCTACAATCATGCAAGGCAGTAATTGTATCATTTTGATTAGGGAATTTCTAGTTCTAACAACACTCAAAATTAAATTTGAAGAAATGGTTCTATGACAAATAGGTATTTCCATGGGTCTTGGATTGCAAGACCCTAATGTAATTCTAAATCTATATTAACCTATAAGTTACCGAAACCTCTCCAAAGGAGAAAGCAAATTGTACAAAAATTGAAGGCAACTAATAAATTGAAGTTGGAAAATATTTGAACAATGCAACAAACATTTCTTGTCATTGCAAGGAGTTTGCAAGCTCTTTTTTTTCTTGTTACTAACATATGTGTAGATGGTATGCACTTATGAATGCCATCACACTTTCAATGCAACTTGGTGCTTTGTTAAATCTATTTCTAAGCACCTTCAAGGCTTATAAGTTCTAAAACAACCCCCAACCATAGAAACCCGAGATTCATGAAAGACCTTGGAAAAGCTTGTAGGAGGTAGAAAAGTGTGTTTCAAAGCGATGAAGTTTTGTCTAGCTAACCGGCACAAGACCAGCTCTTGAGCTTATGGAGACTCAAATAAACCCTATAGGCATGTGATAAGTGCCAAGAAATGCACTATGTACTTTGGAGCATCAAGGAGAAGAAGTCCATACAAAACAGATAGGTTTGCACGTCCACTAGCTCAAAAAACTTACTATCTATGGAAGAGACAATGAACTTCAAATGCCCATAGCGACCACTGTGATTACAATTAGAAAAAATCCTTCTATGGGAGTGATAAAAATAGGGTTTAGAGTATAGAATGCACAAAATTATAAGGAATAAGCAAAAAATGATCTAGGAATGAATCAGACATTCACCGCTGGTACTTCCTATTTTTCAGGAAAATGCAGAGATTGACGGTGAGACAAAAAAACTAATATTTCTCCCAATCTACTGAATCAAATGCTATGAACTGTTACAGCATAAACTAGATACTAATACCTTTCCAACAAGCCATCTTCCACTCAATTTGGAGCTTTGGAGAGAGAGGAGCAGCCTCTGCAAGATTACAGTTGGCGAAGAAGATGATGCAGAAAATTGAAGGAGCAAGACAATGATGGTCACAAGTGTATGTAATTTCTACCATGTATTGTACAAGTGATCTCAAGTCTTTATATAGACTCTAGAAGAGCTCCAGGACTTCTACAAGTGGATTTTGAATTCAAATGAAGGTGTGAATGGTTGTTGGAGGGAATCAATTCACTTTCCTACAATGTAGGAAAAGTGAAGATCTAGTTTGATCTACTTTTAGGTGATTCATCGCTTGATTGAATGCAACTCAACCACTACAAGGTTGTGGGATTTAGACTCTATCTTTCTTCTTTTACATGTGTAAAGCTCAAGGCTTTTACAATGGTAAAGGATCCATGAATTTTTTTTAAAATACAATAAGTGAGCATAAGAGAAAGAACTCTCCAACGGATATTCTTTCGACGCGATAGCCTTTGATGTAGATCGAATCCACCTCAAGCATAGTGTAAGCTTGATGTTCCAAATAGGTCCTTCTCAAGCAAAAGTATGCTTGAGTCTTCATTCTCTGATAGGTTGAATACCTACCATAGCTTTGAATCTACAAAGCTTTATTCCATCAAGTGCCTTCGTCATCATACTGCTACATGCTTTTCAATAGGAGCAAAAGAAATGTCAATCTCCTTTTCCATGAGCTTCTCCCTAATGAAGTGGTAATGCACCTTTATGTGTTTGGTTATTGCATGGAAAATATGGTTTGCCGCTAGATGCATGGAACTTACATTATCTCCAAATATGTGAGGTTTGGAACTCACAAATCCCAAATCTGTATACAATGCCTTTAACCATATTGCCTCTTGAGTTGCTATGGCCAAGCCTCTGTACTCTACTTCAGTTGAGGATAAAGCAACTGTTGGTTGCTTCTTGGAACTCCATGACACTAGCTTTGAACGTGCAAATGCTAAGTAACCAGAAGTACTTCTTCTATCATCCTTAGCTCGTGCCCAATCTGCATTGGAATAGATTTTCATATCCAAATCTCAAGAGTAAGGATAGAATATACCTTCGTTGATTGTACCTTTGAGATACTTGAGTACTCTCTTAGCTGCATCCATGTGTGGTATTCGTGGCAAGTGCATGAATTGACTAAGCAATCCCACACTATATGAGATGTCTACCCTTGTATGAGTAGCATATATCAAGCTACATACCAAGCTTTGATGCTCTTTAATGTCTTCAATTTTCTCACCTTCATAAACACCAAGTTTATGATTCATCTCCAAAGGTGTACTTGCACGTCTAGTGTTCTCCATTTTGAACTTGAGAAGTAGATCCTGAATGTATCTTCTCTAAGTCAAATACATTCCTTCATCTGTTGTCAGGATCTTGCTCACGCGCATATAGAGATTACGGACACAAAAAACACACAGAGAATAGACGCAACAAGAGACGAGACACAACGCAGTATTGGGTGCAATCTCCCCCCATGCACTCTGTTTCGACAGTCCACAGAGTGCATGTATTTATAGGACTTTTGATTACGTCGAAAAGAGTGGTTACAAGAGGGCGGCTTCGAAAAGCAGGCGTGAAACTAAAAGTTGATAACTTTTATAGAAAGTCATTGCTTTCAATAACAGAAATTGTGGTCTACAACGACCCTTATTCTAACCATTACTTTTCTAACAATAGAACCTTCTACGCAAGTTTATTTACACAATAAATAATAATTATTCGGATTATTGATGTCCACCCTTTCACGCCTTGCACGCTCCTCACGAACGTTCATCTGCTATATCAAAAACATCAAAAACATATTAATACATTAATAATAATAACACTTTAGCAATGTATTGTTCAATAATAACACTTTAGCAATGTATTGTTCAATAATATACAACATGCCTCTCAGTTGACAAGCAACTGACCTCAGTTGATAAAATAATATAACACTCTAATAATTACAATATATTGTTCAACGTATTCCATGTTACTATTACAATCCAACAATGCATTCGCCAACATATTTCATGTTTCAATCCAACAATACATTGGCTATTCTATATTGCAATCCAACAATGCATTGGCCAACATATTCCATGTTACAATCCAACAATGCATTGGCTAACATATTTCATGTTATAATCCAACAATGCATTGGCCAACATATTCCATGTTACAATCCAACAATGCATTGGCTATTCCATATTTCAATCCACAATGCATTGGCTAACATATTCCATGTTACAATCCAACAATGCATTGTTCAACATATTCCATAAGGTATAACATGCCGCACAGTTGAACAAGCAACTGACCTCAGGTGATAAAAGAATAAACATGGATGGCCAGTCACATGTTTCATCACTAAATAAAACTAGGCATGTGCCATGTAAAAGTACATGCATGGAAATGTTCATGGAGTTGTTACCTTAACGTGTTTGTGTATGATAAGCAGAAATTAAGTCAAAATGTAATCCAAAAGTGATGACAAAAATGAATATCTGGATATGATAAAATAATAATTAATTTTCTAATCATGAATTTATACTTGAATGCATGTGCATATGAACTTTGTAAAAATTTCGGCAGCATAACAGCGTGATTTTGAAAACCGGAAAATTTCCGACAAACAATTTCCATGATACATAAAGAGACCAAAAGGGGATTACACACCCTGACATATGTATTTTTTTTCTCCTCGCTAATCTGCAATAAAATACATACCTGTCCCTGCAATAAGAATTCATGTACCATACAAGACAAACCATGTTTAAACGATGCGTATATCCAATGTACGATGCAAAACATGCATGTCCAAAATGTAAGTGGATGCAAAAAGAAGACAACTATGCATATAAATTGACAAGAAACGTATCTGGATGGTTACAAAGTAATTTGCCGATGTATGCAGGTGCTCAAGATGATCCACCCCTTTATAAAAATAGCATGACAATATGCCTTCAGGAATCGAGGTTGCGAAAAGATGATTAAAAAAAAATTTGTTTGATGATGAATGGGTAAAGTCCAAATTCTTTTGATCTTGGAAGAGAAGCTCAAAAGATATGTTATAGCCACTCTATAAAGAGATCGGCGATATCTTTCCATAGCAGTAAAACAAAATCTCAAAAATTAAAGGTAATATGCTCCTATAGACTAAATTCAATATGTAAATACATCACAATTATCAAACATGTAAGGTAAACTGTAAAGGTAAGAATGAATCTTTAAACTCTTCTTGAAAAGCCTTCCAGGTGCGTGGACAATCTGCACGATGAGAAAGATCATTCCACCATAACTGCGCTCGTCCTACCAAATAATTGGTGGCAAACTCAATTTTCTTATTTTCTGAATATAACCCATCGGAAAAGAAATCGTTGAATAGGGATAGCCATGATAAGACAAAGCAGCCATCTTTTTGTCCGTCGAATTGAAGCATAGCATAACGTCCTTGTATGGCTTGTTGAAGTGCTTGAAGTTCTTGGTTCATAATCTCTAACTCTTGCTCGAATGAAACTCTAGGTAAAGGTGAATTACTGTGATCCTCCATGGTGCTCTTGGACCCTTGCTCTCACCCTTGGTGTATTGAACCTTCTTGTTTGCAACCTTGGTGTCTCGATCCCGTGTTCTCAACCTTGCTTGATATCTTGAACACTCAATCAAGTGCCACCCAAAGATTACCAAGGATTTCACACTTGCAAGCTAGCTCATTGGAAAGCTCGTTCCGAGAGCTTTCCAACGGTATATTACACGCCTCAATCCGACCTACGGACTGAAAGTTACACTTAATTCTTTGTTGAGTCCATCCTTGAAATCACCGCGAGCGCCTTGCACAAGTACCAAAGAAAGAGAGAGAGAGACTTGAGTACAACTCCAAGAGATGGTGGAGTGGTCAAAGTACTTCCCTTGAAAGTAGGAGGTTGTGGGTTCAAATCCTCCTACCTTCGGGACTCTAAACCTCTCTATTACCACTCAAAAATTAAAATTTCCTCGCGCGTAGCCAACGGCTGCCGACGGTCGCCAAGGGAGCCTTGGGTGCCAATGTTGCGAATGTATTGCCTAAGTTATTGCCTAAGTTATTGCCTAAGCTCTTTGCCTTAGTCGACGCCTTGGAGTAAGACGTAGGTGAAGACGTAGGGGAGTAAGACGTAGGTGAAGACGTAGGGGAGTAAGACGTAGGTGAAGACGTAAGTGAAGACGTAGGTTCTGGTTCTGGATCAGAATCAGAAACCGAATACGAGGACGAAACAGAAACCGAAACTGAAACAGGAAACGGAATCGGAATTGCGAAACAGGAACAGGAATCGGAATCGGAATCGGAATCGGAATCGGAATCGGAATCGGAATCGGAATCGCGAACGCGGATGAAATCGGAATCGGAATCGTGAACAGAGAACAGAACCCTCTGTATTGACGCGTGCAGAGCTCTGATACCACTGTTGTCAGGATCTTGCTCACGTGCATACAGAGATTACGGACACAGAAAACACACAGAGAATAGACACAACAAGAGACGAGACACAACGCAGTATTGGGTGCAATCTCCCCCCATGCACTCTGTTTTGATAGTCCACAGAGTGCATGTATTTATAGGACTTTTGATTACGTCGAAAAGAGTGGTTACAAGAGGGCGGCTTCGAAAAGCAGGCGTGAAACTAAAAGTTGATAACTTTTACAGAAAGCCATTGCTTTCAATAATAGAAACTGTGGTCTACAACGACCCTTATTCTAACCATTACTTTTCTAACAATAGAACCTTCTACGCAAGTTTATTTACACAATAAATAATAATTATTCGGATTATTGATGTCCGCTCTTTCACGCCTTGCACGCTCCTCACGAACGTTCATCTGCTATATCAAAAACATCAAAAACATATTAATACATTAATAATAATAACACTTTAGCAATGTATTGTTCAATAATAACACTTTAGCAATGTATTGTTGAATAATATACAACATGCCTCTCAGTTGACAAGCAACTAACCTCAGTTGATAAAATAATATAACACTCTAATAATTACAATATATTGTTCAACATATTCCATGTTACTGTTACAATCCAACAATGCATTGGCCAACATATTTCATGTTTCAATCCAACAATGCATTGGCTATTCTATATTGCAATCCAACAATGCATTGGCCAACATATTCCATGTTACAATCCAACAATGCATTGGCTAATATATTTCATGTTATAATCCAACAATGCATTGGCCAACATATTCCATGTTACAATCCAACAATGCATTGGCTATTCCATATTTCAATCCAACAATGCATTGGCTAACATATTCCATGTTACAATCCAACAATGCATTGTTCAACATATTCCATAAGGTATAACATGCCGCACAGTTGAACAAGCAACTGACCTCAGGTGATAAAAGAATAAACATGGATGGCCAGTCACATATTTCATCATTGAATAAAACTAGGCATGTGCCATGTAAAAGTACATGCATGGAAATGTTCATGGAGCTGTTACCTTAACGTGTTTGTGTATGATAAGCAGAAATTAAGTCAAAATGTAATCCAAAAGTGATGACAAAAATGAATATCTGGATATGATAAAATAATAATTAATTTTCTAATCATGAATTTATACTTGAATGCATGTGCATATGAACTTTGTAAAAATTTCGGCAGCATAACGGCGTGATTTTGAAAACCGGAAAATTTCCGACAAACAATTTCCATGATACATAGAGAGACCAAAAGGGGATTAAACACCCTGACATATGTATTTTTTTTCTCCTCGCTAATCAGCAATAAAATACATACCTGTCCCTGCAATAAGAATTCATGTACCATACAAGACAAACCATGTTTAAACGATGCGTATATCCAATGTACGATGCAAAACATGCATGTCCAAAATGTAAGTGGATGCAAAAAGAAGACAACTATGCATATAAATTGACAAGAAACGTATCTGGATGGTTACAAAGTAATTTGGCGATGTATGCAGGTGCTCAAGATGATCCACCCCTTTATCATAATAGCATGACAATATGCCTTCAGGAATCGAGGTTGCGAAAAGATGATTAAAAAAAAATTTGTTTGATGATGAATGGGTAAAGTCCAAATTCTTTTGATCTTGGAAGAGAAGCTCAAAAGATATATTATAGCCACTCTATAAAGAGATCGGAGATATCTTTCCATAGCAGTAAAACAAAATCTCAAAAATTAAAGGTAATATGCTCCTATAGACTAAATTCAATATGTAAATACATCACAATTATCAAACATGTAAGGTAAATTGTAAAGGTAAGAATGAATCTTTAAACTCTTCTTGAAAAGCCTTCCAGGTGCGTGGACAATCTGCACGACGAGAAAGATCATTCCACCATAACTGCGCTCGTCCTACCAAATAATTGGTGGCAAACTCAATTTTCTTATTTTCTGAATATAACCCATCAGAAAAGAAATCGTTGAATAGGGATAGCCATGATAAGACAAAGCGGCCATCTTTTCGTCCGTCGAATTGAAGCATAGCATAATGTCCTTGTCTGGCTTGTTGAAGTGCTTGAAGTTCTTGGTTCATAATCTCTAACTCTTGCTCGAATGAAACTCCAGGTAAAGGTGAATTACTGTGATCCTCCATGGTGCTCTTGGACCCTTGCTCTCACCCTTGGTGTATTGAACCTTCTTGTTTGCAACCTTGGTGTCTCGATCCCGTGTTCTCAACCTTGCTTGGTATCTTGAACACTCAATCAAGTGCCACCCAAAGATTACCAAGGATTTCACACTTGCAAGCTAGCTCATTGGAAAGTTCGTTCCGAGAGCTTTCCAACGGTATATTACACGCCTCAATCCGACCTACGGATTGAAAGTTACACTTAATTCTTTGTTGAGTCCATCCTTGAAATCACCACGAGCGCCTTGCACAAGTACCAAAGAAAGAGAGTGAGAGACTTGAGTACAACTCCAAGAGATGGTGGAGTGGTCAAAGTACTTCCCTTGAAAGTAGGAGGTTGTGGGTTCAAATCCTCCTACCTTAGGGACTCTAAACCTCTCTATTACCACTCAAAAATTAAAATTTCCTCGCGCGTAGCCAACGGCTGCCGACGGTCGCCAAGGGAGCCTTGGGTGCCAATGTTGCCAATGTATTGCCTAAGTTATTGCCTAAGCTCTTTGCCTTAGTCGATGCCTTAGTCGATGCCTTGGAGTAAGACGTAGGTGAAGACGTAGGAGAGTAAGACGTAGGGGAGTAAGACGTAGGTGAAGACGTAGGTTCTGGATCAGAATCAGAAACCGAAGACGAGGACGAAACAGAAACCAAAACTGAAACAGGAAACAGAATCGGAATCGCGAAACAGGAACAGGAATCGGAATCGGAATCGGAATCGGAATCGCGAACGCGGATGAAATCGGAATCGGAATCGCGAACAGAGAACAGAACCCTCTGTATTGACGCGTGCAGAGCTCTGATACCACTGTTGTCAGGATCCTTCTCACGCGCATACAGAGATTACGGACACAGAAAACACACAGAGAATAGACGCAACAAGAGACGAGACACAACGCAGTATTGGGTGCAATCTCCCCCCATGCACTCTGTTTCGACAGTCCACAGAGTGCATGTATTTATAGGACTTTTGATTACGTCGAAAAGAGTGGTTACAAGAGGGCGGCTTCGAAAAGCAGGCGTGAAACTAAAAGTTGATAACTTTTACAGAAAGCCATTGCTTTCAATAACAGAAACTGTGGTCTACAACGACCCTTATTCTAACCATTACTTTTCTAACAATAGAACCTTCTACGCAAGTTTATTTACACAATAAATAATAATTATTCGGATTATTGATGTCCGCCCTTTCACGCCTTGCACGCTCCTCACGAACGTTCATCTGCTATATCAAAAACATCAAAAACATATTAATACATTAATAATAATAACACTTTAGCAATGTATTGTTCAATAATAACACTTTAGCAATGTATTGTTCAATAATATACAACATGCCTCTCAGTTGACAAGCAACTGACCTCAATTGATAAAATAATTTAACACTCTAATAATTACAATATATTGTTCAACATATTCCATGTTACTGTTACAATCCAACAATGCATTGGCCAACATATTTCATGTTTCAGTCCAACAATGCATTGGCTATTCTATATTGCAATCCAACAATGCATTGGCCAACATATTCCATGTTACAATCCAACAATGCATTGGCTAACATATTTCATGTTATAATCCAACAATGCATTGGCCAACATATTCCATGTTACAATCCAACAATGCATTGGCTATTCCATATTTCAATCCAACAATGCATTGGCTAACATATTCCATGTTACAATCCAACAATGCATTGTTCAACATATTCCATAAGGTATAACATGCCGCACAGTTGAACAAGCAACTGACCTCAGGTGATAAAAGAATAAACATGGATGGCCAGTCACATGTTGCATCAGTGAATAAAACTAGGCATGTGCCATGTAAAAGTACATGCATGGAAATGTTCATGGAGCTGTTACCTTAATGTGTTTGTGTATGATAAGCAGAAATTAAGTCAAAATGTAATCCAAAAGTGATGACAAAAATGAATATCTGGATATGATAAAATAATAATTAATTTTCTAATCATGAATTTATACTTGAATGCATGTGCATATTGTTGGGGGATTCTTAGACAATAAGGAGTTTGAGGGTTTGTAGGAGAAAAAGGGGAGAAATAAGAAGAGAAAATACACCGGGAAGCTTCTGCAGATTGATTACAGTGAGCCAAGTACAATGTTTGAAATACAAGATAAACCAATACCTCTGTGCACAGTCCCACAGAGTGTCCAGTTACAAAATACCCAATAACCCAATGTCTTCTTGCTGCCGGCCTCCTCTGCAACAGGCCTCCGCCTGCTTCAAGCTTATCCTTGTGCACACCTTGCACCAAGCTTCCACAAGGGGAAGGAGTGAATACCTGCTGTCACGCGCACACTGCCAAAAGACCTTGAGATACTTGGGGGATTAGAGCTTAGCACCTCCCTGCACAAATCCTTGGTCACTCTCTATGCACCTTGCACTTCCACTTCTGTGCGACGTACCCTGGTGACCCTTGCACTTCTCTCTCTTGCTCCACTTAGCCTATGCTCTTCTTGCTTACTCTAAGATTGGTCCAAGAATGGTCCTTCCTTCATGTGAGTGTGTCGATCACGTACGCTCCTAACTGCAAGTGAATCTTGGTGCTCACTTTGATGTTCCAAGATTGTTCTCCCAAGTGGCAGCCAACGACTCCCTGTTTTGTCCTGTAGTGACTTTAGTCTAAAACCAAAAATTTTAATGGGGGGCCATACTTTCACCTGTGCGTACACTTTTTCCGCTTCACATACTTTCATGTTTCCTTTTAAGTCTTCACTTTTACACATAAGAGGGGGTTCACCTGAACCTTCCAAAACACTTTAAAACACACTTTGAACCTTAGGGAAATTAGAGAAAATACTTCTGCAACCTGCAACCCATTTTCTCCAATTTACCCTTTGTGGACAATTCATTGTGCACTACCTGTGCACTTTGACACCTGCACTTACGCACTTTGACTTTGCACCTGCTAACTTTGACCTTGACATTTGTTGACTTTGACCAGTTGACTTTGACCCGTTGACTTTGACTGCAATTGACTTTGACCAACATGACTTTTATGGGCTCAACACATATGAACTTTGTAAAAATTTCGGCAGCATAACGGCGTGATTTTGAAAACCGGAAAATTCTCGACAAACAATTTCCATGATACATAAAGAGACCAAAAGGGAATTACACACCCTGACATATGTATTTTTTTTCTCCTCGCTAATCCGCAATAAAATACATACCTGTCCCTGCAATAAGAATTCATGTACCATACAAGACAAACCATGTTTAAACGATGCGTATATCCAATGTACGATGCAAAACATGCATATCCAAAATGTAAGTGGATGCAAAAAGAAGACAACTATGCATATAAATTGACAAGAAACGTATCTGGATGGTTACAAAGTAATTTGCCGATGTATGCAAGTGCTGAAGATGATCCACCCCTTTATCATAATAGCATGACAATATGCCTTCAGGAATCGAGGTTGCGAAAAGATGATTAAAAAAAAATTTGTTTGAAGATGAATGGGTAAAGTCCAAATTCTTTTGATCTTGGAAGAGAAGCTCAAAAGATATGTTATAGCCACTCTATAAAGAGATCGGAGTTATCTTTCCATAGCAGTAAAACAAAATCTCAAAAATTAAAGGTAATATGCTCCTATAGACTAAATTCAATATGTAAATACATCACAATTATCAAACATGTAAGGTAAACTGTAAAGGTAAGAATGAATCTTTAAACTCTTCTTGAAAAGCCTTCCAGGTGCGTGGACAATCTGCACGACGAGAAAGATCATTCCACCATAACTGCACTCGTCCTACCAAATAATTGGTGGCAAACTCAATTTTCTTATTTTCTGAATATAACCCATCGGAAAAGAAATCGTTGAATAGGGATAGCCATGATAAGACAAAGCGGCCATCTTTTCATCCGTCGAATTGAAGCATAGCATAACGTCCTTGTATGGCTTGTTGAAGTGCTTGAAGTTCTTGGTTCATAATCTCTAACTCTTGCTCGAAGGAAACTCCAAGTAAAGGTGAATTACTGTGATCCTCCATGTTGCTCTTGGACCCTTGCTCTCACCCTTGGTGTATTGAACCTTCTTGTTTGCAACCTTGGTGTCTCGATCCCGTGTTCTCAACCTTGCTTGGTATCTTGAACACTCAATCAAGTGCCACCCAAATATTACCAAGGATTTCACACTTGCAAGCTAGCTCATTGGAAAGTTCGTTCCGAGAGCTTTCCAACGGTATATTACACGCCTCAATCCGACCTACGGATTGAAAGTTACACTTAATTCTTTGTTAAGTCCATCCTTGAAATCACCCCGAGCGCCTTGCACAAGTACCAAAGAAAGAGAGAGAGAGAGACTTGAGTACAACTCCAAGAGATGGTGGAGTGGTCAAAGTACTTCCCTTGAAAGTAGGAGGTTGTGGGTTCAAATCCTCCTACCTTAGGGACTCTAAACCTCTCTATTACCACTCAAAAATTAAAATTTCCTCGCGCGTAGCCAACGGCTGCCAACGGTCGCCAAGGGAGCCTTGGGTGCCAATGTTGCCAATGTATTGCCTAAGTTATTGCCTAAGCTCTTTGCCTTAGTCGACGCCTTAGTCGACGCCTTGGAGTAAGACGTAGGTGAAGACGTAGGGGAGTAAGACGTAGTTGAAGACGTAGGTTCTGGTTCTGGATCAGAAACCGAAGACGAGGACGAAACAGAAACCGAAACTGAAACAGGAAACGAAATCGGAATCACGAAACAGGAACAGGAATCGGAATCGGAATCGCGAACGCGGATTAAAACGGAATCGGAATCGCGAACAGAGAACAAAACCCTCTGTATTGACGCGTGCAGAGCTCTGATACCATTGTTGTCAGGATCTTGCTCACGCGCATACAGAGATTACGGACACAGAAAACACACAGAGAATAGACGCAACAAGAGACGAGACACAACGCAGTATTGGGTGCAATCTCCCCCCATGCACTCTGTTTCGACAGTCCACAAAGTGCATGTATTTATAGGACTTTTGATTACGTCGAAAAGAGTGGTTACAAGAGGGCGGCTTCGAAAAGCAGGCGTGAAACTAAAAGTTGATAACTTTTACAGAAAGCCATTGCTTTCAATAATAGAAAATGTGGTCTACAACGACCCTTATTCTAACCATTACTTTTCTAACAATAGAACCTTCTACGCAAGTTTATTTACACAATAAATAATAATTATTCAGATTATTGATGTCCGCCCTTTCACGCCTTGCACGCTCCTCACGAACGTTCATCTGCTATATCAAAAACATATTAATACATTAATAATAATAACACTTTAGCAATGTATTGTTCAATAATAACACTTTAGCAATGTATTGTTCAATAATATACAACATGCCGCTCAGTTGACAAGCAACTGACCTCAGTTGATAAAATAATTTAACACTCTAATAATTACAATATATTGTTCAACATATTCCATGTTACTGTTACAATCCAACAATGCATTGGCCAACATATTTCATGTTTCAATCCAACAATGCATTGGCTATTCTATATTGCAATCCAACAATGCATTGGCCAACATATTCCATGTTACAATCCAACAATGCATTGGCTAACATATTTCATGTTATAATCCAACAATGCATTGGCCAACATATTCCATGTTACAATCCAACAATGCATTGGCTATTCCATATTTCAATCTGTTGGAAGCAGTCAGAGGCACAGACGACGTGGAAGCATGTAAAGACGGAGCAGGGAGCCAGTCGGATCAATTTTTCAAACAAATATGTTTCTTATTATTTCTTCAAACATTCAACAGTGATTTTTATCACTAATTGTAACATATGTATCATAGAAAACCCCATTTTGTAATCCATAGCTCCATTTTGTGCAAGCCGAGGAGTCCTCGAGCTTGAGGAGCTTAGGTAGAATGCACGTACCAATTTTTGTGATTTTTAGATATCGTTTACCCTTCCAAATAGCATCTAGGACCTATTGTTTAACTATGCCGGTCACTAAATGTGAAACCGGTCAAAACTAGTCTAGAAACTATAAAAAGAGCTAGAGAGCTCATTTTTGAGGTTGGTTCATGTTGGCTAGTGTGAGCTTGGAGCTAGTTTGAGCTTGTAATAGTGTTCTTGAGTAATTCTCACCTTCCATTGTGTCTTGCTTGTCTCTTCATTGTGTGTGTGTATGTGTGTGTGCATCTTTATGCTTCTCACCTTCACTCTCACTTCATCTTACATTCACGATCTTCATATCACTCCTATCTCTTCCGCGGATTGACATTAAGGAGGTGAAGCTTCTTAACGTGGTTCTCACCATTGTGCTAGAGCAACACCAAATTTGGCGCCGTTGCCGGGGATCGAGTCTAGGACGAATGTGTGATGGTAAGAGTATAGCAAGAAGTGGCGTTGGAAGGTAAAATTTCAGTTTTTGTTGTTGTTTTTACTTAGTTTTTAGTGTTTTTCACCTCCCCCACACTCCATCTTCATCATCGCATCATCATCTTCATCTTCAAAAAAATCAGAAAATTCACCATATCCACCCATTCACCTCATTTCCCCTCATTTGTGCATGCGAGAGAGTGAGAGAGAACTTTTGTGCTTGTGTGTGCTTGTGTTTTCTTGAGTTTTCTTGCAGGTACAGAGCTCCAGTGCATCAGGAAAGCTTGGAAAAGGTAAAATTTTACTATCTGTCAAAGATCTGCCGAGTGTGGCGGACCATCGTGATGGTCTGCAACCTTCGGAATTCTTGGTAGGCGACCACACCACGAGGTAGGCGACCCTTGCGCATCTACGAATCCACAGGCGCATCTCAAAAATTCACACTTTGGTGGACCATTGCGATTGGCTCAGACCATCGCGATTGTGTCGCACCATCGCGATAGGCTCAAGCCATCGCGACGGCTCGGCCGGACCATCGCGACGGTCTCGGACCATCGCGACGGTTCACTTGAGCCATCGCGACAGTCCACTTGGACCATCGCGATTGTTCAGCTGACCCCGGACCATCGCAATTGGCCCATGCCATCGCCACGACGGTGCCACGTGTCAAGATAGACCATCGCGACGGTTCATTTTTTGGACCATCGCGACAGCCCAAAATCGGACCATCGCGATTGGCTCACGCCATCGCACTTGTGACCATCGCGACGGTTCACTTCGGACCATCGCGATTGTCCACCTTTGACCGTTGACCCACGCCATCGCGATTGTTCGCCTGATCGAGCCATCGCGACGGTTCGACCTCACGCCATCGCGATCGTTCACTTCGGGCCATCGCGACGGTTCACCTTTTCGCACCATCGCGATTGTCCAAACTTCATGCCATCGCGACGGTTCGCTTGGACCATCGCGACGGTCCCAGACCATCGCGACGGTCCCAGACCATCGCGATTGTGCACCCCCATCGCAAATTTAGGATTCCATTTTTTGACCAATTTTGGGGGTATTTTTGAGAAATTTTTGGATCATTAGACTCATAGGAGACCCCTTAGCTCATATTTGAAGGAAAACCTGATTGTCAGTTTTTAACCCCCAGGGCCTGAACGCTCATAACTTTTTCATCCGAAGTCCGTTTTTTGAGCTTAATAGCTCGTTAGAAAGCTCGTGACGAGCACTACGCGACCTCAACTGTTTCTTTCATAAAGAATACATCTATTTTTTGGATAAGCTATTTTGAGGTTCACCTAGTTTGGGACTAGGAAGCCAAGGGGCAAGTATTGAAATTTTGGGCAAAAGAGAAGGGACTTAAAAGGTGTATGTACTCAAGTACTTGATCATTCAATTGTGAATTGGTCTAATATTGAATTTTTCTAGGTCAAGCAAGGGCAATCAAAGGCAACCAAGGCAAGGCAGTAAAGGGCATAAAGCTTGGGAAGCACGGCTTCTTGGGCATCAGAGCAACCAGAAAAGCTGACTCGAGGTTGGAAGATTACTCAACCCCCTCAGTCAAATTCTTAGCTTAGGCTAAACGGTAGTTGTGGATTTAATACAATAGGAACGCCTCAAGTTCAAGATACTTAATTCTTTCAAGTTTAAGACTACAAGTAAAGGTGTGTGTGACGAAAACCTAAAGGAAAGAACCTAAGTCTGACGGAACGAGAACTCAAAATTATAACGGAAAGTCGAATTCCTGACACATATATTAAGACAAGAATCCAAAGAAAATTAAAAAGAATCAAGACAGTAATAACAAAGAACGATTGACGACCTAAGTGTGTAATTGAGTGTGCAAGGAAGAAAATTAATGAACCTTAGATCAGGGAGACACATAGGTAAGTCAGACCGACAAAGCCTTAGATCATCAGAGGCTAGTGTAAGAACTACTGCTCGATCGTGGGCTCAGCAATTGAATAGTAATTACCCCTACGAGAGCTCAGATACTAGCGAATCAGAAATGGCATTTAGCACAGAAAGACCAGAAGGAGGGTCTAATGTAGCATACTTAGAAAAACCTGAAGGACCCTATAGAACGCAATTAGAGTTTCTCCGAACCAACCGACTAGGTGCTCGCATCTATGAGGATGGTTTGCGAAGGCAAGTGGTGCAACTGCACAACCCTGATCAACCCATTGGATTGGAAAGAACAGTGGTGAAATTTGAGAGAGACGCTTACATAGACAAAGAAGGAACCATGTACGTCCTAAGTACGCAGCCAAACGATACTAATGAGTTTTGCACAATTCAATTAGAGACGGAAGCGAAATTTCAAGGAAAAGAACCGTTAGAAGACCCTAGAACACCTAGAGGGAAATCCGTATTAACAAGAGTACTCATCCCAGAGTGGATCCCTCAAGATAACAGGAGCATCGAGTTGTTTGTAAATAAAGAGACAGATGAAGCCTTTTGGAGGTACAGAAAGGAACACCCTGGTGAGATAGGCATCATTACAATTTATGAATTCAAGGACCCAGATACACCTGGAAAGGTTGTATACCTGGATGAAACTTTAGAAAGAGTATATGTGATGTCCAACCATGCCAAAAACCTATACACATGGAGAGGTGAATTGGTATTCCCTCCATCTAGAACAAACATGAATACAAGTCAACAAGGGGCAGGAACATCAGCAGCCCATGGAAATCGAAGAGAAGGAAATAAAGAGAGACCGGAAGTAAGCTTTAATCACCCCATAGGGAGAGATAGAACAACCACGAACACTAATAGAGCGGATAGACAAAGAGATCATGGAATACTAGGTGGTAGAGATGATTTTCCTCTACCTAGGCCACGTGAACACGCAAGAGTATTGAGACCCACTCAATTAGTGAAATCCATGAAGAATTACTTTGATGGGACAGGAGATCCCTATGACCATGTCGCAGAATTCAAGCAAGTACTAAGAGCAGAACAAGTCGAGGACATGTTCGCGCAATACAATGCATTTGGACTAACGTTAAAGAATACCGCTTTAACTTGGTTTCAACCATTGCAACAAAGGCAATTTAGAGACATCCATCACTTTTTAGAGTCATTCATCACTGAATTCTCTAAAAGTGGGATTAGACATGACACGTGTTCGTTGATTCATAGCTTTAAACAAACCCCTAAGGAAACAATTAGACTGGCAAGACGTAGATTCAGACAATATGTCGAACGATGTCCAATGCAAGAGCTACCCTCACAAGCCAAACAAGTATCACTATTCCTAGATGGCTTGTTGAGCGCTAAACTACGCTCCTATGTGTACCTAAAGGAACCCAGAATGCTAGAGGAGTGTGTAAGAATATGTATAGACATCGAGGACAACCTAGGAGATGAATTAGAACTCTCAAAGGTCTATAAGGACTCAGATTGTTCTTCTCTAGCATCCACAAAATTGTCTAATTCGATAGAGGACCTAGCAGAAAAAGTGGCCCAAAAACTAGGAGTTTCTAGTAAACAGGTGCCCAAGCTACCAACTAATGTACGTTGTTACACTTGTGGTGGAAATCATTTCGCAAACGTGTGCCCCAATGCACCACAACCTCAAGCCAACCCTAGTGGCCAATATTGTACAATTGAAAGAAGATACACGAATCATACGGCTCACGACTGCCCATACAACAAACAAACCGTGAGACAGAACTATCCGCAAGCATACCCGCAGCCAGGTAGGTATCAAGGCCAATACAATGCTCAGCCTTATTACTATAGGCCTCCCCAGAACTACCCATACCAGGCTCAACAGAGACCTCAACCTGTCTTAGCTCAGCAGCCACCCCCATCAGCGAATGTCATCTCAGTCAAATACGCTGCTGCAGAAGAGAACCTAAGTAGGGCCTTAGTGCCTTCTTCACCCTTGATCACAGAAAGTGACCCGAACTCAAACAGTTTTGACTCTACTCATGTAACTAGTCCACCCGCTTATTACACGGAGTCACCAGAACATGTGGAGACATATCATTATGATAGTCCACCAATGGAACCTAGTTGGGAGCTAGACTATGCTAATGTGATGTACGCAAACCCAAATCCACGGCCCCAATTGAGACAACAGAGACCACAGGGCCCTAGAGGACCATGCTTTAGGTGCCAAGGAGATCACTTCATTAAGGATTGTCCAC
Organism: Ceratopteris richardii; assembly: GCA_020310875.1. Lineage (NCBI taxonomy): Eukaryota > Viridiplantae > Streptophyta > Polypodiopsida > Polypodiales > Pteridaceae > Ceratopteris > Ceratopteris richardii. The sequence goes on from CM035430.1 coordinate 108,053,448, forward strand.
ATCCCCCAATAGCAAGGCAATCACAGTACTATAACATACAAGGCTTTTGTGCCGACTGTGGCAAAGAGCACATAATCAAAGATTGTCCTAAGAACCCAGTTAACGCTTCGAATGTGACACCGATCAACGTGATAGGTATTATAAACAACGCAGATGGATCCAACCCTACATATGTGCCTATCCAAGCTATAACCAGAGCCCAGGCGCTCTTACAAAACCAACCGCTTAATCAAGAGAAAGTAGTCGGAACTAGTGAAGTTGCAGAATCTAGCAGTAAAAAGACAAAATCTTGGAAACATTCTAGAGAAAGAATAAAGAGAAAGTGGAGTAAAAAGATAAGTGAGTTGGAAGGAAGTTTAAGGGAATCTAGAGCCAAAATACAAGAATTGACTTCACAAGAATTAAACCAAGAAATCCCAGCTCAGAAATCAGGATGGGTTTTGGCGGAACCCATACCAGAAGATCTAGACATGATGTTTCGTGCATATCAGGCAAGATTAAAAGAGGGACCTCAAGTAACGGAAATGAGTAAAAACTACCCTCGAGCTGATCTAGAAATTGAGAGGACTAAACTTTGCATGAAGATGGTAGAGTTAGCACAAGCTTTGTTCGAAGCCTCTAGATATCTTAATTGGAATAACATGGCAAAACCGGAATTACACTTTCAAGGACTAATGGAGAGGCTAGAATATTTGATTGAAAGCAAAGAGAAAAAGGATCAATCTAGGAACCCTATTGTCCCAGAGACACAGGAAAGGAATGCACCATCCCTGTCTCAAGTACCCAATACAGAAAGCCAAGACAATTTGTCTTCCATACATAGGTACTCACATGCATTTTTGAGAGAAATACAAGAAGAGAAATGGAGAAAGGAACAAGGCACTCATCCTCCTATTCAAGAAATAGACGACTTGCAGGAACAATTTCCCCAAGACATCCCCTCTATATATGATGATGTAGAGGTGGAACAACTGAGTGAACCCACAGGATTTGAATCTAATTCTTTACAAGAATTACCTCAGTTCATAGGACCTTGGGAAGCAAAGTCTATTAGTATGAGAGCACCCACGATAATAGTGAGGAATGAAGAATCAGTGATCCCTAGGAACACGGAAGTGATCAAGAACACTAAAGTACAGTGTAATCTCACTCTGGAGGAATTGTTAAAGGTAAAACCAGAATTGTGGAAGCATGTAGCAAATCAATTCCCTGAGCTTGCTACCACACCCTCTCAAATAGGATTACATAAGAAGGTACCAGAGATACCCGTGGAAAAGATTGGAGACGTAAGCGAAGGAGAGGAAGGTAACACATATCTTCCAATAACCCATCAGGGCTACACCACGAAAGCCATCTTAGATTCAGGAGCCGGAGTAGCCATCGCTACCACCGCTTTGTGGAAACGTTGGGGTAAGCCAGCACTCAGACCCACCAGGATGAAACTACAAATGGCTGATGGACACATAGAAAAGCCATTAGGCTTACTAGAAGGCATATCTCTCACCACTTGTGGTGTAGAATTTGAGCATACCTTTGCCATTTGTGACTTTGCGAAAAATCGTGCTTATGAGATGATATTGGGACGATCATTCATGCGTCAGTTGCAAATTGTACAAGATTGGGGAACTAATTCTTTGTACTTGCAACATTTAGGAGTGACTACTAAAGTCAATCTTAAAGACTATTCACACAGAGATGTACCCCCAATACAATGGAATACCATCCATAAGACACCAGTAGAGACGAAATCCGTGCACTCATTAGAATCAGATCCTTCTTGGTTGCATGAGGATACCCATTTATGGATGTGTAAAGTAGCTAAACAAGAGGAAGAAAGATTAGAAGCCAGGACCTTAGGTGCAGACCAACATCCACGAACCCTTCAAGATCCAGCCTATGCACCTGTAGTATTCCCAGACGAAGAGTTTGAACCCCATGGTTGGGCGGAAATCCTAGCAACCATGGATGTAGCCATCAATGAAGAACAATGGACACCCCACTGTGACGAGGATGGCTATGACATTTCAGTTTTTACGATAGAGCCAATCATGGGTGATGCAATTTTAGAAGAGTGTGAACCGAACACTGATGCATTTGAGGATGCAAGCGATTTTGATTTAGAATCAATTATCATGGACCCACCCTTTGCATCGGAGGAAGAATATTTTTTCGAGGTAGAGACTCACACTCAGAAACACGAGGAAATTATGAACGAGGTAAGGTTAGCCACTCAAGTGACTACCAAGAGTGAAGGTAAGAAAAGAAAGAAGAAAGCAACCATGTCAGAAAAAGAAGAATCTTTGTTTGAAGTACCCGAGAATTTCAAGAAATATGAAATCGAAGATAGAAGAATCATGGTACGAATGCCTAATAGAAAGGTGAATGATGGACAAGTATATGATAACCGAGAGAAAACCAAGAAAGTAATAGTTGCCATAGAAGGAGAAGAAGAAAAATGCACATACATAGGGCATGATTTGACGACTGAAGAAGAAGAAGAGTTAGTTGCCCTATTGCGCGAATATAGAGATGTTTTTGCTTGGAGTTACAAAGATTTGAAAGGAGTAGATCTAGATATATGTTCTCATAGAATCCCTATGACTCCAGATGCAAAACCGACAAAACAGAAACCGTACACGTACAATGATAACTACGCTGCGAAGATTAAAGAGGAGATAGATCGATTGATAGAAGCAAGATTCATTTACGAAATTGAGCATACCGAATGGGTATCCCCCATTGTGGTTGTGCCCAAGAAGAATGGAAAATTGCGTGTGTGTATTAACCTTAAAAAAGTTAATGCTGCCACGATTAGAGACAGTTATCCTCTTCCTATCACGGAACATCTATTGGAAAGAGTTGCGGGCAAGGAAGTTTACAGCTTTCTTGATGGATTCTCAGGCTATAATCAAGTAGCCATTGCTCCAGAAGACCAACACAAGACGGCTTTTGCCACTGAATGGGGCATATTTGCATTTCGTGTGATGCCATTTGGCTTAACAAATGCACCCGCCACTTTCCAGCGACTCATGTGTCATGTTTTCAAGGAATTCTTACGCAAGAGCTTGGAAGTTTATGTCGATGACATATGTGCTCATTCAAATCTAAGACAGACACATATCCCAGAGTTAAGACAAATATTTGACAAATGTCGAGAATATCAGGTTTGTTTGAACCCAGAAAAGTGCGTTTTCATGGTCAGACAAGGCAAAATTCTAGGACACATTGTGTCAAAGAATGGAATCTCTACGGACGAGGAAAAAGTGAAGGTAATTGCAGAATTACCTAGACCAACTAATGTGAAAGAGGTACAGGCATTTATGGGCCATTGCGGTTATTATAGGAGATTCATACACATGTATGCAATCATAGCCAAGCCTTTGTACTCTCTTTTAACCAACTTCGAATGGACAAATGAATGTGAAAATTCATTCAATGAACTTAAACGACGTTTGTGCTCAGCACCTATATTGACAACCCCAGATTGGAGTAAGCCATTCCATGTACATGTGGATGCATCCAATTACGCCATAGGATGTGTGTTAGCACAACCCACGAATGAAGGTAACATAGATCTCCCCATAGCTTACGCGAGCAGACAATTGAACGCAGCAGAAAGAAATTACACCACGACGGAACGAGAAGGATTAGGGATGATCTATGCAGTAAAGAAGTTTAGGCACTACTTGTTGGCCAACAAATTCAAGTTCTTTACAGATCATCAAGCCCTATTGTATTTAGTCAACAAACCATGTAACACAGGACGACTAATACGTTGGTTTCTATTACTCATGGAGTATGATTTTGAAGTGGTAGTCAGGAAAGGAAAGACACATCTTAGAGCTGACCACCTTTTGAGATTAACCTCAGGAGAAGCTCCTCAAGGAGTAGCGGATGAATTACCAGATGCATACTTGTTTAACCTTGAGATAGCACCAGAATGGGCTAAGCCTATAGTCCCTATTCTGACATACGGACCCAAGAGTCCTAGGATAAAGATCAACGAAGGAGAGATTACCAAGTCTCAGAGATACCAAATAATGGCAGGAAGCATATATAAACAGGATAATCAAAAGATTCTTGCTTGTTGTGTAGATGAATCAGAACATGCGAATTGGTTGCAATTAGCACACGTAGGTGCACTAAAGCAACATCATTCAAAACATCGAACATTACAGACTCTGCATAGACTAGGAGTATATTGGCCTACGATGGAAGCAGATGTCTACAAGTTGTGTAAGGAATGGAGTGCGTGTTGTGAAAGACCACCAGTAGAGCATGCTACATTATATCACGTGTCTCTCACACCAGACTGGAGTGAACCATTAGTGACATACTTGAGGACAAACACATTCCCTCAAGGAATGACTTCAGCACGACAACGCAGTCTAGAGCAGGAAGCTCAAGATTATTCACTTATTGGCGATAACCTATACAAAAGAGGACGAGATGGATATCTAAGACAATGCGTTCATGAAAGCGATTATCTGAGCATACTGGAGACTGCACACCAAGGTGTTGCAGGAGGTCATTTTGGACCCGATAGGATAGTCAAAGCCATTCTCTTTGCAGGATTATGGTGGCCCACTCTTCACATGGATGCTCATACCTATGTCAAGAGATGTGATGTGTGCCAAAGAACTCAGTTTCCTACTCGCAGAGATGAAATGCCATTGAAACCCATGATGGGCGGACGTGCATTTTCAAAGTGGGCTATAGACTTTGTAGGACCCATCAACCCCCCTGCAAAAGGTACACATGCGGAATACATTATTGTTGCCACAGATTATCTAACCAAATGGGTAGAGGCAAAAGCCACAAAAAAGAATGATGCTCACACGACCGCAAAATTCTTATTTGAAAATGTCTTTACAAGATATGGATTGCCTATAGAGTTAGTGAGCGATCGAGGCACTCACTTTCTAAACCAAGTCATTGAATATTTGTTGCAGGATTTTATGGTGATTCACAAGAAATCTGCACCATATCATCCTCAGGCCAATGGTCAGGCTGAAAGCACTAACAAGATACTTTGTAACGTACTGACGAAACTCGTGAACAACAAACGTTTAGATTGGGACAAACAGTTACACCACGCTGTTTGGGCATATCGAGTGGCCTACAAGACCGTACTCAATGCAACTCCCTTTCAGATGGTTTTTGGTCAGAATGCAGTGCTTCCTTTGGACTTCTTGATACCTACCCTTAAGGTTGCACAAGAACATCAGTGGACCAGCCATGAATTATCAGCGAGAATAATGGACTTGGAACGATTAGGAGAAACCAGGCTGAAAGCAGCAGCAGGAATATACGCAGCGAAGAAGCGACAGAAAGCATATTTTGATGCACATGTGAAAGATAAAGGCTTAAAAGAAGGAGATTTAGTTCTAGTATATACGCTGAAACAGCATGCACGGAAGTTAGAAAAGCGAGGTTATGGACCTATGATCATTAACAGACTTTCGACAAGTGGAGCAGTACAATTAGCCACTTTAGAAGGAGATATAATGCCTAATTATATTAGTGGCTGTAGAGTCAGGTTATATCAAGAACCTCTTACTGAGGATATGCTTAGACGACTCACATTGGCAAAGAAGCGTAAAGAGGAAGAAAACAGAATATGAGCTGAAGCTTAGGCAGAAGCAATAGAAGACATTAAGCGCATGAGGCTAAGAAGACAAGGACTAGGGAGAGAACGTTATAACCATCAGGAAACATCACCCAGATATCCCATGGCCATGTGTCAAGTAAAGTCAACCACTCATCCTAGCATAGTGGACAGGAGACCATTCATTACGGTTAGGCTAGAGCACGACAACCCTTGCCGAGAACTCAGGGCTTTAATTGTTTCAGGTGCTGCGACTAGTGCGATTAGATGGTCCCACTATAAGGATTCAGGAATAGAAATGCGGCCAATTGAGGCATACCTCATAGGCTTAGGAGGCATGGAAACCCCTTGCATGGGTGAGGTGGACCTTCCTATCCTCATTAAGGATATGACCATGACAGCGAAGCTACTAGTGTGCCATGATGACGACCTGATAGAACCCCTAATCCTTGGCCAAGATTGGCTATACGATCACTCAGTGGACTTAAATCTTAGACAAGGCTCCTTACAGATTGGAACCTTAGAGCAGAAGCGAGTGATACCGCTTGACTTCCCTAATGGCATTCCAACTGAGGTTTGTAACCCTAGACCCTATGAAATACATGGGACGGAAGACCGGAAGATCTTTGATCAGCTCAGTCACGTTACGTCTACACCAACCCACTCGGGCTTGGCTATGGACAGTTGGCAATCAGAAGGACGACAGGAGATCTTCCCTGGGACTTCCTGCAAACTAGAAGGGGCAGCTACCCAACCGCTAGGGCAGATGGACACAATCAGCGGTCAGGTGGGTTGCATCAGCGGCCAAATGAGCACGACATCCTGCGGTGCTCATCCTTCCAAACTTGTTGCGGACTGGCCTAGATTAAAGTTAAAGAACGAATCACTTCCTAATGGGCAGGTCACGCAAGTGTTGGATCTCCCTTCTTTTCCAAAGCAGAGCGTCCATCCGACCTCTCAACCTCAACCACAACAGAGTCAACCACGACGAAGGAACCCAGACCGACGGCAGTATCAGAAGACACCACAAGGAAAGCAGTCTAGGCCACCCAAAGGAAGCGGCACCAGACAAATATGGGTGCCAAAAGGACAAAAAGCACCGAAGAACTCCAACCAAGCAGAGATCGACAAGAAAAAGGCAGGGCAGAAACAGAATCAGTATCCACCATCCCCTCGACCTTCTTCTACAGGTCCGAGCATTCGACAAATTTGGATCGCCAAGAAATACCTTACCCATAGACCCACACCCACGCAGATTTGGGTACCCAAACCATGTATCACAACTCAACCCTTAAACCATGTAATATATACCCCTCACAAATCTTTCTATCCCTCAATACCACCACACCCGATACTACCTTTTGCCCCTCAGCAGAAACCCACCACCCACTCAAGGACTCTTAGGAAATGGATACCAAAGCGTGTCCAACCGTCTTCCCCTAACCCATTGTCTAACTACTCCCCGACTAACATACAACCTTGTAATAAATCACTAACCTTTAAACCTTGTATAAATTCACCCACCATCATAAGACATCACTCATAATCTCATCTCATCAAGAAATGTATGCATGATCTGAAACGTGTAGGTGTCTAGAGACTTGCACTAGTGCTGCAAGAAGCATTGCATCCATTACATCACAGCACTTGGCTACACGGATTACGCATCAGTTATGGAAAGGGATTGCGGTTTCACTTTAATGGGATCATAATTAATTTCCATGCTAATGTGTTAATCTTTTGTAGCAGATCTTTCTCAATAGCGCATCAGTCATCATGCAAACCGACGAAGGACCATCAGAAGCAGGCCCCAGCGTAGCTGCAGTGCCCCTCAACGTTTTACGAGCAGAATCCCACCCGACTGCTCCACCACTAGAATTCCAAGGATTTCCAGGGCCCATGCCGATCGATAACCCACCTATGGGCTACACAGAAAAGATACACCGCAACTCTCACTGGTTTCAGGGACTTGCAGGACCCTTAGCGGACGCGGATTTTATATTTGAATCTAATTTGACGTTTGATGACCGCACTTGGGGAAAATACCAATTCTTCTCCAGAGAGTTCGAAGGCCTACAGAACACCCAGGACTTAACTCATGTTTGGGCCAGAGCCGGCTTCACGGAGTATTTTAGTGATCCTCTGCCCAAACCTAACTTTTATAGGTGTTATTATTTAATCACTACTTTGCTGGCCTCAGAGAATAAGGATATCCCAGGAACTTTTATTTTGCCCTCTTTAGTGGATGATCCACCTTACAAAAGGTTTTATCTTTCGAAGGATTTAATCAGAGCTGCCATCAAGATTCATGGAACCCATACGCCCACAGATCGAGAAAGATTAGTTCCAGACCCTATGAAACGTGGGGATGTCACTAAGTGGGAGGAGATCTCAGCAACTACACCTGAGTTGTCAAAGCCGCTAAGGATATGCATGCAACATTTTGCATTCCCCGCTCAGGACAGATTCACCATGCCACATAAAAGAATATGGTTTGGATTGTACTTAGCCTGTACTGGACCTCAGACTGTCGATCTGGCGAGCTGGATCATTGATCAAATGTATTTGGCGCAACACAGATGGGAACGAAAGAAAGTGCTTAATGGATGTTGTGTGCTGACAAGAATTGTTTATATGTGCTTGGCTTATGACTTGCCAATTGAACGTGCATTAACAAGAGAAGAGCTGAAGGCATTCAAAGGAACGACGAAGAAAGCCAGGAAGCCCAGCAGAGCACGGGCAGGTAAGCGCATGCGAGGCACTATTCCTTGCCTTCAAGTGCCAGAGTCACCATCACCACAACCCTCTCCAGAGCGATCACCGACAGAAGCCGCTCCCACAGTACAACCCATTCGAATAAGGTTATCTAGACCAGTGGTAACGGAGGGCACTACTAGTACCGTAGCACCTTAGGTAGCTACAACCACAGAACCCACCACCACGACAGCAGAAGCTCCCACCACTATTGGTGCGAAAGCCTTTTCTTTCCCATTACCACACATGGAGGCAGAACCAATAAACAAAACATTCGATTTTGAAATGCCTGATGCATTCTCAAATGACTTCCAGTTTTCAGAGGCACAAATGTTCTCTCAAGAATATGAACGCCCCAGCTACCCTACCACACCGCGGGATCAGCCACAGGGACAAGTTGTGTCGAGCTCTGATGACGAAAGAACAACATCTGATGACGATGAATGTGACGATGAAGCCAGCCAGGGCACGCATGATTCCCAAGAACAAGGACAGACAGATGGCCAAGGCCACCAAACTGATGCACACGGTGACACCAGCACACATGAAGAGGAGACTTTCGAAGCAGCAGCTGTTAAAGGTTACTTCGTCGTTTACGATTATCGTAACTGTTAACTGCCTACCGCGGTCGTTAAGTACTACTTCAACGCAACAACCCTTCGGAGACTCCAGAATCTGGTTCCACACTTGCGTACCAGATATTTCCGAGTCTCTCTTTCTCTGTATTCAATCTTACCGCAATAATAGACTGACTCTAGCTGCGTGGGTCCTTGGGAGTGGTAGGGGTCTGTTAGACAGAGGCCCTATACTATTTTCCCAACTTCTCACTCACTCGTTACTCGGTCAGTGCGTCTTAGCTCAGTAGTTGTTTCTGATCAACCAAGGCTATCAACGTCTTAGAATCCCGTACTCCAAGATCTACCTGCTATAACAGTTGAGCAGTAATCCGGACTGAGAATCAATACACAAAGCGCACTGCTGGTAACTTAACACGACCACACCACGAAATCCTTCTGCACAATTTACGACTTTACCGAGTACCTCAATCAAATTGTAAGACCTACTGACTATAACTTATCGCGCACTTTATCATTATTCTACTCGTATTCAGAACACTACTGGTACTAATCTGAACATAGATATACTACCTGCTCAGTCATTCACAGAGACTCATAACTCACAACCGAACCATGTTAGTTTTCTATGCGTTCGTGCTCCTCAGAAGAACGATCAGACAGATGCATTCCTGTCGACTAACGCTTAGGAAATACTTTAATCATTACCGGGTGGAATCTCTGCAACACCGTATCAATTCGTAACACTGCACATACGCACACAAGCACATACACAGGAGAGGGAAGGGAGCAGACGAAACAGAACAGAGTTACTCTTGTTCTACACATACAACACTTATACGTGCAATTCCCAAAACACAGGAGACTCTTTAGCTCGTTACCGAACAGACTTTCACAATCGCAGTACCGACTCGTAACCCACAGTGTATCACACATACACCGTCGAATGATTACACAGAGAAAGTGCACAAACAGGACAGAACCAAGACACTCTACTCATTTGCACACAGTAGACGAAGTAAAGTAACCCCAAAAACGGGAACTCTCACAATATATTCGCAACTTCCAAAAAACGGGGGGCGCTCTGGCTCTCTGCGGGCTCTCTCTCTGATCGCTTTAAATAGCGTTTTGTTACAAGGCTTTTACGCGAATCTTTCTTTATCGCGTACTTTCAGAAGGGTTCTTTCTACATTAAAAACCTCTGTCTAAGTACAATTGTCCTTTGTTCGGCGGCCGTCTAACACTTGCACGCACGGTGGACTCGAACCCGCAAGTGCAATACTGTTGGTAATGTCCTTTTGCCTGGGCTATCCACCAGAAAGACTCTGGTTAATCATTCATAATGTCCATATCCTGCGGGTGATTCTGCAACTATCTTCCAATCCCGAATATGTCGCTGTACGTGGTAGGTCGTCTCCTTCTCCATAATTTCTTCAAACTCGTATAGCTGGTCTAGTTGCCTCAAGGACTCAAACTTTAGATACTCGCAGCTCTTCCTGGGCCCTCTTTCTTGATCTTGTGCTTTAAGCGCTTCATGTATGGAATCAAAGTACCCTCTGTGCTGTTGAATCCATGTCTTCTGCAGAAGTCATGTAACCATACAGTATCCTATCACCACCTGGCTGGGATAGCCATTTATATTGTCTGTCGGTCCATGCCAGGAATTAATTCCCCAATCCTTTCTGATCGCACTTGTTCTAGTGGCGGAACAGGTCCACTGTCCCCAGGGTGACTTAGCAAACTGTAGGAGTCCCATCCTCTGGTGATGTTGTCGAAGTTCTTTGATATTCTCCATCAAATCCTCGTCATGATCCTGTTCGTTTCGCCTGTCGTCTTCCGAATCGCTAGCCATGATTACTTCTCCCGAGTCGCTGGAAATGATCAATTCTTCCCCGCAGTTGTATGCGCACTTCATCACTCCCCGTCTTGCTTTTGTCTGCATCGGCACCCTTCTTGACGCTACCTTGCTTCATCACCCTTTCCGGCCACCATGAAGAGCGTTGTCTTTCAGTCTTGTTCCACACTAAGTCACACAGCGTACGCCTAGTGTCTTGCCAGCTCGATCGAAGCCACTGTGATGTAGTATCGGTTGTAGTCTCCACACCGTTTGGTGTAAGTGTGCGTTCCCGGGTATTCGTATTTATAAGTGCGAGACCTTCAGCTGCCAGTCGCTAGAATGATGGTATTCCATTCTGATATGACATTTTAGGCTGCTTACCGAGATTCTCGAATCAAGAATCATCATTCTGGAGACTGGTGCTGGACTTGGAACGTCTTTTACATGTGTGAAAGTATTATGCACAAAAAATCGTGACTTCTAATACTAACTTTCGGACTTAGTATTATCGGGTCCTCGGGACTCGTACCCGCAAGTTCCTACGGTTCGGATACTATACCTTCTAAATACATACTTCTGGCAAGTCTAAATGTTCGGGTAATTTTCTTTTTAAGGGTTTCTAACATCTGGACTAAGGTGGTGGGTTCTAATAATTGTGCGTCGGTTCTAACTGCACTGAGGGCTATGGCTTGATTTAACAAAATGTCGGCTTGGGTTTGAAGGAAAGCCTCCTGTAGATAGAAGTCGTTGGCGAGCGCTGCATCTCGGGCGGTCGTAATTTCGGTTAATTTGTTCTGCAGCTCGTGGACACACTCCTTCTGGTTGCGTATTTGGTTGTCTTGACGTTCGAATTGTTGGGTTTGGAAATCCAGCGTTTTCTTTAATGCGTCTCGTTCTCTGCGGACATTGGCGATGTCTTTCTGGTATTGGCCCTCCCGTAATAATTGCCGTTTAAGGATACGATTGACCGCTTCGGCGCATTCTTCGGCTCGCCGTAGCTGCTCTTGGACTTGGTCGGCTTCTTTCTGTTGGTCCTGCAGCTTCTGGGTGGCTTCTTGTAATTGGGTCTTCGAGTCTGCGACCAAATCTTCGAGAGAGGCGTTGATGTCTTCTTGTTCCTGAAGGGCGGTCTTCAGGTTTTGAATTTCTTCATTGGCATCTTGGATGATCAGGTCTTTGGCAGCGAGCTGTTCCAGGGCTGCATCTCGTTGTTGTAGTAAGGTCTGCTCTGTTGAAAACCGTGCTTGGAGTTCGGCTAGCAGTGTCTGCAGGTGATGATTCTCTGCCTTTTCGGCGACGATCTCTTCCTGGAGGGGGGTGATGTCGGCTTCTATGGTGTCTACTTTGTGCTGGTATTCAGCCTTCAGGCTGTTTGTAGCGGCTGTAAATTGTGCGGGCAGCTGGTGTGATAGCTGAATGAGGAACTGCCCCATGGCGGCAAGTTCCGAGAATGCGTTGGGTGGCGGTGGTAGTTGAGAGGATGTATCGGAGCGTAGTTGCTGGGAGTTGGGTGGAGAGTAGTTAGGTGAGGAAGAAGAGGATGGTGCTGGTTCGGTGAAGGGTGGAAGGGGTGGTTCCGGTGGGGGAAATGGCTTGTCAGGAGGTGGTGTGGTGTCGGAGGGGTTTACCTTGGCGATTGTTTGTTGTACGGTTTCAGTATGATGGATGGCGTCGATCAGTTGATCTAATGCTTTGGTGGCGGACTCCTGTTCATCTTGGTGGTGCTCAGATTCTTTTTCGGTGGATAGTATTTCTGTTTCGGCTTGCTCCTGCTGGTCTGGTTGCTCTGTCGAGGTTTCGTTATGTATGGAAGTGGCGGTGTCGTGATATGTTTCTTCGTGGTCGTCCGGCTTGGTGTCCTGATCTTTTTCGGCGGATCTCTGGACTTCACTTTCGGAGGAGCTGATTCGAATGCGCTTGGTGCGGAAGAGTTGATTAATTTCTTCGTCTTCGTCTTCGGTGTCTTCGATCGGCTGTGCTGATTCCTCGTGCCTAATTGCGGGGCCTGTGGGTGGGGGTTGTGCGGCGAGAATGGTGGGAAAGAGGAAGGAGATGATGTGGGGAAGGCGAGAGCGTGGGGTGGATCCCTTTTGAAGCTGTTTAACGATAGCTACGCACTCTCTATGGATTCTCAGGAAGAAGTAGGAGGCAAAGTTTACAGGTTCGCGGGCTGCTAACTCTAAGGCGGAGTAGAAAGGGCGAGAGATACCATATGTTCTCTTCTGCAGGTTGAGAATTGCTACAAGGAATTGGAGGGCGGATCGCTCGGGGTCTGGGCGGCATAGGATGGCGTATTCGTTGGATGAGGAGCGAGGAAAAAGTTCGGTCATACGAGCAACAGGGATGCTCGGGCCATTTTCGCGGCCTTGCAGGGTGAGGCGGTAGGCGTCAGCGAAAGCTTGGAGGGTGATGACGGATCGATGTGGGAGGGAAAGGAAGACCCATTGTCGGTCTGCGAGGGGGCTTTGGGCAATGGCTTGGATGATCTGTGCAGCGAAGGGATGGGCTTCCACTGAGTGCCAAGGCAACTCAGCGAAGTTGGCCAACCCTCTGCATCGCAGGTATTCGCCTACGTCGGCAGGGATACCTTCACTGAAAGCGGTGTAGTTAGCTAGCGTCTCCATGGTGGTTACAGGCACACATACAGAAAACACAGAGTACTCGGATAACACATATAATCACAAAAACACAATAGCGGTTCGGGCGCAACTCAGGGGTTTAAATATGTAGAACACGGTGTGGAGGTGAGGATCATTGTGTGGTGCGGGAACGATATGGTTTGCATGCTGGCTTGCGTACTGAGTGATCGGTAGGGAGAGGCGGCTGGTATCATAAAGATCTGTACAAAAGACGGCTAAAAACAAAACGTATAAATTTGTACAAAAACGTGACTCGTCGCCGAATAGTTAAGGCGTACTGGTAGTGGGATAATACGGTCGCAACTTCGATCCATTAATTACTTTTGGAAGTGGAATTCCGGTCAACGTAGTCAACCGAAAAGTTGCCGGACCTACTTGTGCTGAGATCTTGAAAGGGCCGAACCATCGTAGTTTGAATTTTCCTGCTGCTCTGTCCGATTTTGCATTATAGAAGAGTACAAGCTGTCCTACCGAAAAGATTGGCGTCTTCAAATATCGATCGTGCGTCTTAGCCTGTCTTAGTTGAACTTCACGCATAGTTAAAAAACTGAGCCATCGGTGCTCATCGAGTGCTCTGAGTGCGTCCATTCGTTCTGTCAGTGAAGATTCTGGAAGCATCTTCTGAGTGATTGCTACCCACAAACTTGGGATGACTATTTCCATGGGAGCGATAGCTTCTAAGCCATAAGCTAACTTGAAAGGTGTCAGGCCTGTGGTTACTTTATATGTAGTTCGGTATGCCCATAATACTGCAGGTAGTAGTTGATCCCATCTTTCCGGTGTTTCCATGATCAATTTCCGGAGGATATTTAACAGTGCTTTGTTTGTACTTTCAGCTAGTCCATTGGCACGTGGATAATAAGGAGAACTAAATTTATGTGTGACTTGGAAGGACTGTGTGAGAGCCTTCATTAAATTGTTTACAAAATGAGTACCTTGATCTGAGACAATTTCCAGTGGTAATCCAAATCGTGGAAAGACATCCGTGAGCAGGCATTTTGCTACCGTAACTGCTGTAGCAGATCGCAAAGCCCAAGCTTCTGCCCATCGAGTTGCGTAATCTGTGCAAGTCAGTATGTATCGATTGTTACTGGATACTGCTGGAGGTGTAATTGGCCCGATAAAATCTAAACCCCATTTCTGAAAAGGTTCTAATGGTAAGATGGGTTGCAGGGGAAAAAGATGTCGTTGTAAGGGCTGACCAGTTCTTTGGCAAGCATCGCATTTTTTAACAAACTGTGAGATATCTCTGTACATAGTTGGCCACCAGAGTCCTCCTTGTAGAATTTTCCGGTGAGTTAAGTCTGCTGCAAAATGGCCACCGGAAGGAATTGAGTGAGCCAAAGTGATAACTGAGTTAACTTCATGTGGTGGAATACAGCGAAGTAGGATTCCGGTATGATCTGTATAATACAGTTCTCCAGCAACTAACCGAAATCGGCGGCTAACGACTGCGATTTTTCTTCGAACTGCCTTGGCAGTCTCGGCTGGAAGGCGTCCTTCGGTGAGGAAAGTTAGAATCTGATCATAGTATGTAGGTGGTGTTTCTAAGTTGGGTGACTCATCCGGTAGTGGTTCAGCATTATAAATCGCAGGAGTCGTGTCATCTATTCCTATCGGAGCTTCGCCGGAATCTAGGCGTGATAAGAAATCTGCTAAGGCGTGTGCATTTCCGGGTCGGTGAATGACATCATAATCGAATTCTTGTAAAAGTAGCACCCATCGTGCCAATCGTCCTCCTAAGTGCTGCTGTCTTACTAGATAAACAAGGGCAGCATGATCCACATGGAAGGTAAATTTACGACCTAGTAGATAATGTCTGAACTTTTTGATTGAGTAGATTAGTCCTAGACATTCTCTTTCCGTGGTGGAGTAGTTCTTTTCTGCAGGTGCAAGTCTTCTACTGGCGTAATAAACAGGGCGAAACCACTTGTCTGTTTGCTGCATCAGAATACTGCCTATTGCAATATCTGAAGCGTCAACAAAAACATGGAACGGATTGTCCCAGTCCGGTGGTTGTAAAATTGGAGCGTGCGTCAGGAGATACTTGAGTCGATCAAATGTAGTCTGACATTCTTTAGTCCATTCAAACTGTCGAGGAGTTTTTGTGATTAGCTTGTTCAGAGGTACTGCTAGGTGAGCAATCCACCGTAAGTGTCTGCCATGCCATCGTATTTGACCCATAAAACGCATTACTTCCTTCGGAGTTGTGGGTATCGGAGCTTCCAAAATCGCTGAAATCTTATCGGGGTCCACTTGAATACCTTGAGCAGATACGATATGCCCAAGTAGTTTACCACACGAAACGGCAAACACGGACTTGCTAGGATTAAGGCAGAGTCTATATTCTCTGCACTTCTGAAAGCAGCATCGTAAGTGAAACAAATGGGCTATCATCTTCCCAAAGATTGAGAAGTCGTCGAGGTAGACTTGCATGAATGAAGTGAGATAAGGAGAAAATATCTCCTGCATACATCTTTGAAAAGTGCTTGGCGCATTTCTTAGTCCGAACCACATTACTGTACAGGCAAAAACACCCCAATTGGTAATGAAGGCAGTTTTTGGTATATCTTCTTCAGCCATTCTAACCTGGTTGTACCCGCTGTATCCATCTAAAAATGAATACATTTCATGACCTGCGACTCTATCGAGCATGGTATCCAAAAAGGGGATCGGGAAAGGATCTGGTACTGTTGCTGCATTTAGTTTCCGGTAATCCACACAGATTCGTAACTGTTTGTTTTTCTTTGGCACGATCACTATGGGTGAGATCCATTCAGCGTGTTCTACTGGTACAATGAATCCGACTTTTAATAGTCTGTCAAGTTCAGCTTTTACTTGTGATGCATAATGGGGGTTCATTCTATAGCTGGGTTGTCTTTGCGGTTTCACTTCTGGTTTCAACATGACCCTGTGTTGATAGATGCGCGGATCTAATCCTTTCATGTCTTTGTAATCCCATGCAAAGACGTCTGCAAATTCTTGAAGAAGTTTAATCAAATCCGCCTTAAATGTTTCCGGTAAGTTCTGCCTTATCTTCACAGGTCGTGGGTGGTCTCTATCTCCTAGATTGTACGTGATTAGCTGGTCTTCTGGAATATAAAATTGTTGGGGTTTCTCTTTATCATCTGTTGGTTTGAATAGTGGCTGTAATTCGTCGTCATGAGTTGAGGAAGTATTTTCCTGGACCGAATTTCCGGTGATAGCTACTACTGTACATATTGACGTGTTCCAGTTATCTATGACGGATTGTAGGTCAACTTCCTAGAGTCATTAAATCGGCGTTACTCTTCAGAAATTGCTCTTCTTCATCATCTGACAGTCCATCTAACATGTGAACTGGTTCAGCAAAGTATGGTCGGGCGTGAGGTTCGCAAGATTGCATAGCATCTAGTTTCACCACATATTTACGATGGGCATCCTTGAACGTAAGCTCTTGTGCAGACCAATCCTGTATTACCTTCGCATGCTTCAGCCAAGGTCGGCCGAAAAGAAGATTGTAATCCAAAGTGGATTCGGGTAGATCTAGTATGACAAAAGTCATCTTGAAGGTTGTACCTTGTAGAGTGATTGGTACATTCCGCACAAGTCCTACAGGATGGACTCTCGATTGATCCGCCATTCGAACAAAGAATTGCACTGGTTCAATTTCGGTCCAGCCTAGCTTTTTGCATAATGCTGCGGTTGCAATGTTTACGCCTGAGCCTCCATCAATCAATACTTGCGTGATCTTTTGGTTCTTATACCATACTGTGATCAAGGGTACTGCGTGGTCAATCGCAGCATCAGGTTCCGGTTGAACGGCGGCTGTCGTAGGAATGCAAGAAGATACTGGACTGAATTGTTGCTGAAACTGTTTTCGGATCCCAGGCACTAAGGTCAGAAGTTGGCCTAGAGGTAGCGTGATGGATGCTTTGGACAAAATTTCCCAGGCCTGTTGAGCTTGATTGTCTTGTTCTTTTGGACTTGCAGTCTCTACTGACGCAGAAATGTCTGCTGTTGTTTCTGCTGATGATGATGGCCCTACTGATGCATCCTTTTGTGTTGTGTCGTCCTTTGATGAAGAAGCCTAAGTCACCGGAATAGGTTCGGGGAACACTGGTGGTTCTGTTGTGGTCCAGTGACTGGCTTTGTTATACATCCTTCGTTGTTCTTGTATCCCTGGTTCAAAGATTTCTGCTGCCAACTGAAGTTGTTTACCAGAACGGGTCTGGATTGTAGCAGTCTGTGTCTCAAGCGGTGTAATTGTCACCATGTTGGCCATTGGATTCTGGCGTTCCTTCCTTCTTTGATCATACTCTATTGCGTCCTTACAAAACCTTCTAATGTGGCCGAATTCGCCACAAAAATGGCATCGCGGAGGTGGTAACTCAGGTTTTTCCGGTGGTGGTCCATTCTGCCATCGGTTGGCATTATAAGTGTTGTTTCTCTGTCCTCGATAGTTCCGATATCCTTGTTGTTGATTGTTTCTCTGTTGCGGAGGCACATAGCGATTTGCTGGTTGGCCATGTTCTTGGATGACTGCATTGACGGTTGCTGTCCCTTGTATCCTAGCGTTGTAGATACAGTTTCCGGTGGTGTGTCCGGTAGTGTTGCAGATAGCGCAAAACACTTGGTTCAGTGCACAGTTGGCACTTGTATGCCCCGAATTTTTGCATGTGGTGCAATATACTTGCCTGGTGATATCTTCAGCCGTATTTTTGTTTGTTTTTAGCCATTCCAAGTCTTCCGAAAATCCACCAACCTTGGATTCTAGCTGTAGAGCCATTGCAATAACGGCATCCAAGGTCGTAGCTCCGACACATCTTATGATCATGATCTGCTTCAGTTGTGGGGTTAATCCATTGATAAACCATTGAGAGATGACATCATCAGGTAGATTAGCGTGAGCCTGTGGTATCTGCCGTAAATGTGTTCGAAAGAGGGTAGCGTACTCCTGGACGGTCTGATTTACCTTCTGTCTGTTGTTCTGTAGATACTCAAAGATTTCAGCGGGATTCTTCTTCAGTCTGAATCGCTGTAAAAAGGCGTCTCGTACTGCATCGTAAGTACCGAAATGATTGATATCATATTCCGTGAGCCATCTCGCCGCTTCATTGATCAATGTCGATTGAAAAACAATGGCCTTATACGCCTGATCTGGTGGGTGGTTAAGAACTGCATAACTTATCTCGAACGTCTGTACGTGGGCGTCTGGGTCGTCTCCTGGGAATCCACCGAATTTTGCATAGGTTACTCCTGTTGGAGGTGGCCTTGGCGGTCCTAGTTGTTGTTGTTGATGGTGTTGTTGTTGGTGTTGCCCGCTCATTGTGAAGGGTTCAGGTTTTCCTTCTATATCTCGGAATTGATCGGGTGAACTATCGGGACTTGTATCGCCGGATGGTGCGTTTTCCGGTGTACTATGTCGGCTTAAGATGCTTCGGATCTCTGTTTCAAACAGCTTTCCTTCCTTCTGGATGTCTAGTATTCGAAATCTTTCTTCCAAACACGAAGGTCGAGTTGATGATTCCGCAAAAAAGGCTAAACCCTTGCCAGCGATCGGTGATTCTATTACCGGAATCTCACCGGAATGAACCGAAATTGGACCAGAATGCCCTGCTTTACTACTTTTACCGAACTTTTCTGACGTATTTCTGACCGTGGATAACTCTAAATCTTTATCTGATATTGTTAGACTAGGTTCCAACAGCGTTTTGATAGAGTCTGGTCTTGCTATATCTTCGATATGCTGGGTCGAAGTAGCATCAGAATGTATCAAAGGCGTTGACCGTTCTACCGGAATATGACCGGAATTACTTGTAACGTTTCTACTTTCCTTGACCACTTGGTCAGATTTAATTATGCCTACTTCTTCCGAGGCTATCTTTTGGGATTTTCGTGCTCCAGTCTGACGATTCTTAGGATATGTTTCGCCCGATCGAGTGACCGGCATGTATCATTGCCCAGTGATACTATTCGAGCAGTTCGCAACAATCTGGATCTGTTGCTACTGTTAGTGAAAAAAAAAAAAATGTTGCTGGATGTTTGCTTCTTACAAACCGTTAGCACTCTAGTGCCACTGTCTCACAAGTGACTCGTAATTAAATGCTACTTTACCGTAGAGACTGGTAATCAGTTGCCATTTTCTCGCAGGCACCTGGGTCAGAGAGCTGGCAAGCGGATGCCACTTTCCCACAGACGGCGCCAAATGTTAAAGGTTACTTCGTCGTTTACGATTATCGTAACTGTTAACTGCCTACCGCGGTCGTTAAGTACTACTTCAACGCAACAACCCTTCGGAGACTCCAGAATCTGGTTCCACACTTGCGTACCAGATATTTCCGAGTCTCTCTTTCTCTGTATTCAATCTTACCGCAATAATAGACTGACTCTAGCTGCGTGGGTCCTTGGGAGTGGTAGGGGTCTGTTAGACAGAGGCCCTATACTATTTTCCCAACTTCTCACTCACTCGTTACTCGGTCAGTGCGTCTTAGCTCAGTAGTTGTTTCTGATCAACCAAGGCTATCAACGTCTTAGAATCCCGTACTCCAAGATCTACCTGCTATAACAGTTGAGCAGTAATCCGGACTGAGAATCAATACACAAAGCGCACTGCTGGTAACTTAACACGACCACACCACGAAATCCTTCTGCACAATTTACGACTTTACCGAGTACCTCAATCAAATTGTAAGACCTACTGACTATAACTTATCGCGCACTTTATCATTATTCTACTCGTATTCAGAACACTACTGGTACTAATCTAAACATAGATATACTACCTGCTCAGTCATTCACAGAGACTCATAACTCACAACCGAACCATGTTAGTTTTCTATGCGTTCGTGCTCCTCAGAAGAACGATCAGACAGATGCATTCCTGTCGACTAACGCTTAGGAAATACTTTAATCATTACCGGGTGGAATCTCTGCAACACCGTATCAATTCGTAACACTGCACATACGCACACAAGCACATACACAGGAGAGGGAAGGGAGCAGACGAAACAGAACAGAGTTACTCTTGTTCTACACATACAACACTTATACGTGCAATTCCCAAAACACAGGAGACTCTTTAGCTCGTTACCGAACAGACTTTCACAATCGCAGTACCGACTCGTAACCCACAGTGTATCACACATACACCGTCGAATGATTACACAGAGAAAGTGCACAAACAGGACAGAACCAAGACACTCTACTCATTTGCACACAGTAGACGAAGTAAAGTAACCCCAAAAACGGGAACTCTCACAATATATTCGCAACTTCCAAAAAACAGGGGGCGCTCTGGCTCTCTGCGGGCTCTCTCTCTGATCGCTTTAAATAGCGTTTTGTTACAAGGCTTTTACGCGAATCTTTCTTTATCGCGTACTTTCAGAAGGGTTCTTTCTACATTAAAAACCTCTGTCTAAGTACAATTGTCCTTTGTTCGGCGGCCGTCTAACAAAGCTTACATGCTGGCAATCAAGAAATTATATCGTACAATGGAGAAAGTCTGGGCACGGAAGAAATTGACCGAAGAAGAGAGCCAGACCATAATCAAACAAGAACTCATCTCCGGAGGGTTTGAAGAAGTTTACATCAGAGGGTTCAGAGAACTGGTCAAATCCATCGGCCCGGTCGAAGCACTGAGATATTTACAAAGGAAGCCACTTCCCCAATATGACCCTCGCAGAGTTCGCCTGTTATCGAAGCCCGATGAATATATTCGAGTTCCGGTAGGTGCTCAATCATCCCACCAGGCGCAAGATGCACGCCTACGCCCGGAAAGATCCTTCACCGAAGAAGCTATCCTAGTCGACTCCCCACCACATACTACCGTTGTACATACTACCACTATCCTTGAAATAACATCCACACCTTCGACTCCTCTCTCACCTCATGTTTCACCAACCCATCCTGTATCCCCCGCACATCCACCTGCTCCTCCCACATCCACACCAGTCCACGGCAACATAGCCACAGCCTTTGCCCTGCCCATTCCTGCCACCATGCCCGCACCCACCCCACCTCGCCTACATGTTAACCCCTTCATCCTTCCCATCCTTCCCCCCACCTTTAAGACACCCTTTCACCTTTCTAACCCCACTAACCTTCTCACCAGTTTCACCTCCCCAACCCACTATAACCCCTATTTCTCCTTTTCACCAAGCGGCTCCAGCCATCCCCCCTGTAAATTACTCCACATTTGTAAATCCCGTCTTCACACATACACAACCACCCACATACACACCGCTTTTCACAGTCACCGCACTTGACACGTCCAGTGACATGGACATCTCACCACCCACCGCACCAACACCCACTCCACTCACAGCACCATCATATTTAGGTACGTCACAATTTTCCACGATCACCACTGCATCCACCTTCCCAACCCCATTCCCCATTCCCGCTGCATCTACTTCCACTGCATCCTCACTTAGCACTCCATTACTATTATCGCCAACCATAGACACTGCACTTCAACAAATGATCACATGCATGACACAAGTACGAGATGAGTTTGCATCTCTTGGCAACAACTATCAACAGCTGCAGAGGACGACAAATGAATTACAGTCGCAGCTTAATTCATTATCAATCGAGAATGCCTCTTTAAATACGCGATACCAAGAACTAAGAGAGGCATATCATAAGCTAGAGCTAGAAAGTGAAGAGAAAACAAAAGAAGCCACTGCTGATCTAGACAACCTGCTTCGAGCCCAAACAATTAGGAACGCGATGCTGACCAGGAATATGGGCTTACTCAGGAGGCACCTAGCTGCAGCAAAAGAGGAGAACCAGAGACTCCAAGAGCAGAATAGAGAGAACTTGGAAGCGGCATTGGACCATCCAGAACAACCCTTAAGTCCTAGCAGATTCAAGGCAATCCCATCCGAAGCAATGAAGATGTTGCTAGATGACCATGTTCGACTGCTCGAGGACTATGATCGGATGAACGAAGAGCATCAGAAGTTAAAGGAAGATCACAAGCTAATACAGCTCAGAGAACCGGCACCACAACAAGTACAAGTAGCCGCAGAAGTACCAGAACCTATGGACCCCTCTCTTGACCTCCTAGAGGAACTCAACTCATTACGGGCCCAGGTAATCACTCTCCAGTCAAGAATTGATGTATACAAAGCACCACCACGGCCTGACTCCCCACCGAAGATCCCAACTGACGACGAGAACATAACCATTCCGGTGGAGGAAACGTTTGAAGAAGCATACGAGCCAATACCCATCCCAGGCAGACAAGTCAAGGCCGAAGGCCAGATGACCTATGAACTTCCTACCCCCGCGTGGATGAAAACAATTGAGGAACTTGGAACGACACATTCAGCCAGAGTAGAGGCACAGATACATGCCATGGCCATGATTGAAGAGAGAATCTTACAATCCCCCTTCTTTGCTCATTTGGCCCCTCGACGCTATATATCTGGGCATGAGCTGCAGTATAAACCATACTTCATGTTAATGGCTGAATATCAGCTAGCTATAGAGAAAGAAACCGGCATGAAACCCACGCATGCTACACAATTCGAGACGGCGGACTTGCCACCAAATGCGCAAAGAGGAGAGATCCATCAACCTGATTGCCGCAAAGACCTCCTCCAGAAGTACCCAGAAATGATGAGCACATGGGTGAAAGCGCCTTTACATTTAAAGTATAATCCTTGCTGGGGACCAGTACCACGACGCCGCTCCTGGACTGCATTCGCTATCAAAGTACAAAACAATAGGCAGTGTCAGGATTGGCTGAATTACCCCTACTTCAAGCCGCCCACCGAGTTACCCACTGTTGGCTATATGATGGCTACAATCGGTCACTGGCTCCCTCGCCTGAAGCATATGGATGATATCGCAGCACATATGACTGTCAAAACTTTTGACATGATGCAAATGATATTTAAAGTCTTCCGACGCGTCAAGGCACCGCATGTAAACACCCCGGGATTTGAGCATGGTAACTTTGATCTAGTATATGACATGAGCACAACGCCATCGCTCCGGGTGTGTTATGCCTGGCACTGTAGAATAAAATACCTACCGGCGTGCTACAAGCAAACATTTGAAGAGATGTTCACCACCGGATTTTGGGAATACCATTCCGAGGTATTCATCAGCAGGCCCACACATTTATTGCAATTTTTGCCTGCGAGCGAATGGTTTATTCCGTGCACTATCAACTCCCACCACCCGACGAACTGCAACCGATCGACTGGGAGAAACTCGAGGCTGATCTGGCCCGAGGCATTCGAGTATCTGAGCACACCCTCGCTCACGACCTCCTACAAAACTACATCCGGTAAACCGCACAACAAGGTTCTGTGGAGGACGACAGAAGCGAGAGGGAGGGGGGTGTTGGAAGCAGTCAGAGGCACAAGACGACGTGGAAGCATGTAAAGACGGAGCAGGGAGCCAGTCGGATCAATTTTTCAAACAAATATGTTTCTTATTATTTCTTCAAACATTCAACAGTGATTTTTATCACTAATTGTAACATATGTATCATAGAAAACCCCATTTTGTAATCCATAGCTCCATTTTGTGCAAGCCGAGGAGTCCTCGAGCTTGAGGAGCTTAGGTAGAATGCACGTACCAATTTTCGTGATTTTTAGATACCGTTTACCCTTCCAAATAGCATCTAGGACCTATTTTTTAACTATGCCGGTCACTAAATGTGAAACCGGTCAAAACTAGTCTAGAAACTATAAAAAGAGCTAGAGAGCTCATTTTTGAGGTTGGTTCATGTTGGCTAGTGTGAGCTTGGAGCTAGTTTGAGCTTGTAATAGTGTTCTTGAGTAATAGAGCTAATTTCTCACCTTCCATTGTGTCTTGCTTGTCTCTTCCTTGTGTGTGTGTATGTGTGTGTGCATCTTTATGCTTCTCACCTTCACTCTCACTTCATCTTACATTCACGATCTTCATATCACTCCTATCTCTTCCACGGATTGACATTAAGGAGGTGAAGCTTCTTAACGTGGTTCTCACCATTGTGCTAGAGCAACACAATCCAACAATGCATTGGCTAACATATTCCATGTTACAATCCAACAATGCAATGTTCAACATATTCCATAAGGTATAACATGCCGCACAGTTGAACAAGCAACTGACCTCAGGTGATAAAAGAATAAACATGGATGGCCAGTCACATGTTTCATCACTGAATAAAACTAGGCATGTGCCATGTAAAAGTACATGCATGGAAATGTTCATGGAGCTGTTACCTTAACGTGTTTGTGTATGATAAGCAGAAATTAAGTCAAAATGTAATCCAAAAGTGATGACAAAAATGAATATCTGGATATGATAAAATAATAATTAATTTTCTAATCATGAATTTATACTTGAATGCATGTGCATATGAACTTTGTAAAAATTTCGGCAGCATAACGGCGTGATTTTGAAAACCGGAAAATTTCCGACAAACAATTTCCATGATATATAAAGAGACGAAAAGGGGATTACACACCCTGACATATGTATTTTTTTTCTCCTCGCTAATCTGCAATAAAATACATACCTGTCCCTGCAATAAGAATTCATGTACCATACAAGACAAACCATGTTTAAACGATGCGTATATCCAATGTACGATGCAAAACATGCATGTCCAAAATGTAAGTGGATGCAAAAAGAAGAAAACTATGCATATAAATTGACAAGAAACGTATATGGATGGATGATTAAAAAAAAATTTGTTTGATGATGAATGGGTAAAGTCCAAATTCTTTTGATCTTGGAAGAGAAGCTCAAAAGATATGTTATAGCCACTCTATAAAGAGATCGGAGATATCTTTCCATAGCAGTAAAACAAAATCTCAAAAATTAAAGGTAATATGCTCCTATAGACTAAATTCAATATGTAAATACATCACAATTATCAAACATGTAAGGTAAACTGTAAAGGTAAGAATGAATCTTTAAACTCTTCTTGAAAAGCCTTCCAGGTGCGTGGACAATCTGCACGACGAGAAAGATCATTCCACCATAACTGCGCTTGTCCTACCAAATAATTGGTGGCAAACTCAATTTTCTTATTTTCTGAATATAACCCATCGGAAAAGAAATCGTTGAATAGGGATAGCCATGATAAGACAAAGCGGCCATCTTAAAGTCCGTCGAATTGAAGCATAGCATAACGTCCTTGTATGGCTTGTTGAAGTGCTTGAAGTTCTTGGTTCATAATCTCTAACTCTTGCTCGAATGAAACTCCAGGTAAAGGTGAATTACTGTGATCCTCCATGGTGCTCTTGGACCCTTGCTCTCACCCTTGGTGTATTGAACCTTCTTGTTTCCAACCTTGGTGTCTCGATCCCATGTTCTCAACCTTGCTTGGTATCTTGAACACTCAATCAAGTGCCACCAAAAGATTACCAAGGAGTTCACACTTGCAAGCTTGCTCATTGGAAAGTTCGTTCCGAGAGCTTTCCAACGGTATAATACACGCCTCAATCCGACCTACGGACTGAAAGTTACACTTAATTCTTTGTTGAGTCCATCCTTGAAATCACCGCGAGCGCCTTGCACAAGTACCAAAGAAAGAGAGAGAGAGATTTGAGTACAACTCCAAGAGATGGTGGAGTGGTCAAAGTACTTCCCTTGAAAGTAGGAGGTTGTGGGTTCAAATCCTCCTACCTTAGGGACTCTAAACCTCTCTATTACCACTCAAAAATTAAAATTTCCTCGCGCGTAGCCAACGGCTGCCGACGGTCGCCAAGGGAGCCTTGGGTGCCAATGTTGCCAATGTATTGCCTAAGTTATTGCCTAAGCTCTTTGCCTTAGTCGACGCCTTAGTCGACGCCTTAGTCGACGCCTTGGAGTAAGACGTAGGTGAAGACGTAGGGGAGTAAGACGTAGGTGAAGACGTAGGGGAGTAAGACGTAGGTGAAGACGTAGGTTCTGGTTCTGGATCAGAATCAGAAACCGAATACGAGGACAAGGACGAAACAGAAACCGAAACTGAAACAGTAAACGGAATCAGAATCGCGAAATAGGAACAGGAATCGGAATCGGAATCGGAATCGCGAACGCGGATGAAATCGAAATCGGAATCGCGAACAGAGAACAGAACCCTCTGTATTGACGCGTGCAGAGCTCTGATACCACTGTTGTCAGGATCTTGCTCACGCGCATACAGAGATTACGGACACAGAAAACACACAGAGAATAGATGCAACAAGAGAGGAGACACAACCCAGTATTGGGTGCAATCTCCCCCCATGCACTCTATTTCGACAGTCCACAGAGTGCATGTATTTATAGGACTTTTGATTACGTCGAAAAGAGTGGTTACAAGAGGGCGGCTTCGAAAAGCAGGCGTGAAACTAAAAGTTGATATCTTTTACAGAAAGCCATTGCTTTCAATAACAGAAATTGTGGTCTACAACGACCCTTATTCTAACCATTACTTTTCTAACAATAGAACCTTCTACGCAAGTTTATTTACACAATAAATAATAAGTATTCGGATTATTGATGTCCGCCCTTTCACGCCTTGCACGCTCCTCACGAACGTTCATCTGCTATATCAAAAATATCAAAAACATATTAATACATTAATAATAATAACACTTTAGCAATGTATTGTTCAATAATAACACTTTAGCAATGTATTGTTGAATAATATACAACATGCCTCTCAGTTGACAAGCAACTGACCTCAGTTGATAAAATAATTTAACACTCTAATAATTACAATATATTGTTCAACATATTCCATGTTACTGTTACAATCCAACAATGCATTGGCCAACATATTTCATGTTTCAATCCAACAATGCATTGCCTATTCTATATTGCAATCCATCAATGCATTGGCCAACATATTCCATGTTACAATCCAACACTGCATTGGCTAACATATTTCATGTTATAATCCAACAATGCATTGGCCAACATATTCCATGTTACAATCCAACAATGCATTGGCTATTCCATATTTCAATCCAACAATGCACTGGCTAACATATTCCATGTTACAATCCAACAATGCATTGTTCAACATATTCCATAAGGTATAACATGCCGCACAGTTGAACAAGCAACTGACCTCAGGTGATAAAAGAATAAACATGGATGGCTAGTCACATGTTTCATCACTGAATAAAACTAGGCATGTACCATGTAAAAGTACATGCATGGAAATGTTCATGGAGCTGTTACCTTAACGTGTTTGTGTATGATAAGCAGAAATTAAGTCAAAATGTAATCCAAAAGTGATGACAAAAATAAATATCTGGATATGATAAAATAATAATTAATTTCTAATCATGAATTTATACTTGAATGCATGTGCATATGAACTTTGTAAAAATTTCGGCAGCATAACGGCGTGATTTTGAAAACCGGGAAATTTCCGACAAACAATTTCCATGATACATAAAGAGACCAAAAGGGGATTACACACCCTGACATATGTATTTTTTTTCTCCTCGCTAATCTGCAATAAAATACATACCTGTCCCTGCAATAAGAATTCATGTACCATACAAGACAAACCATGTTTAAACAATGCATATATCCAATGTACGATGCAAAACATGCATGTCCAAAATGTAAGTGAATGCACAAAGAAGACAACTATGCATATAAATTGACAAGAAACGTATCTGGATGGTTACAAAGTAATTTGCCGATGTATGCAGGTGTTCAAGATGATCCACCCCTTTATCATAATAGCATGACAATATGCCTTCAGGAATCGAGGTTGCAAAAAGATGATTAAAAAAAAATTTGTTTGATGATGAATGGGTAAAGTCCAAATTCTTTTGATCTTGGAAGAGAAGCTCAAAAGATATGTTATAGCCACTCTATAAAGAGATCGGAGATATCTTTCCATAGCAGTAAAACAAAATCTCAAAAATTAAAGGTAATATGCTCCTATAGACTAAATTCAATATGTAAATACATCACAATTATCAAACATGTAAGGTAAATTGTAAAGGTAAGAATGAATCTTGAAACTCTTCTTGAAAAGCCTTCCAGGTGCGTGGACAATCTGCACGACGAGAAAGATCATTCCACCATAACTGCGCTCGTCCTACCAAATAATTGGTGGCAAACTCAATTTTCTCATTTTCTAAATATAACCCATCGGAAAAGAAATCGTTGAATAGAGATAGCCATGATAAGACAAAGCGGCCATCTTTTTGTCCGTCGAATTGAAGCATAGCATAACGTCCTTGTATGGCTTGTTGAAGTGCTTGAAGTTCTTGGTTCATAATCTCTAACTCTTGCTCGAATGAAACTCCAGGTAAAGGTGAATTACTGTGATCCTCCATGGTGCTCTTGGACCCTTGCTCTCACCCTTGGTGTATTGAACCTTCTTGTTTGCAACCTTGGTGTCTCGATCCCGTGTTCTCAACCTTGCTTGGTATCTTGAACACTCAATCAAGTGCCACCCAAATATTAGCAAGGATTTCACACTTGCAAGCTAGCTCATTGGAAAGTTCGTTCCGAGAGCTTTCCAACGGTATATTACACGCCTCAATCCGACCTACGGATTGAAAGTTGAACAAGCAACTTACCTCAGGTGATAAAAGAATAAACATGGATGGCCAGTCACATGTTTCATCACTGAATAAAACTAGGCATGTGCCATGTAAAAGTACATGCATGGAAATGTTCATGGAGCTGTTACCTTAACGTGTTTGTGTATGATAAGCAGAAATTAAGTCAAAATGTAATCCAAAAGTGATGACAAAAATGAATATCTGGATATGATAAAATAATAATTAATTTTCTAATCATGAATTTATACTTGAATGCATGTGCATATGAACTTTGTAAAAATTTTGGCAGCATAACGGCGTGATTTTGAAAATCGGAAAATTTTCGACAAACAATTTCCATGATACATAAAGAGACCAAAAGGGAATTACATTCCCTGACATATGTATTTTTTTTCTCCTCGCTAATCTGCAATAAAATACATACCTGTCCCTGCAATAAGAATTCATGTACCATACAAGACAAACCATGTTTAAACGCTGCGTATATCCAATGTACGATGCAAAACATGCATGTCCAAAATGTAAGTGGATGCAAAAAGAAGACAACTATGCATATAAATTGACAAGAAACGTATCTGGATGGTTACAAACTAATTTGCCGATGTATACAAGTGCTGAAGATGATCCACCCCTTTATCATTATAGCATGACAATATACCTTCAGGAATCGAGGTTGCGAAAAGATGATTATTAAAAAATTTGTTTGATGATGAATGGGTAAAGTCCAAATTCTTTTGATCTTGGAAGAGAAGCTCAAAAGATATGTTATAGCCACTCTATAAAGAGATCGGAGATATGTTTCCATAGCAGTAAAACAAAATCTCAAAAATTAAAGGTAATATGCTCCTATAGACTAAATTCAATATGTAAATACATCACAATTATCAAACATGTAAGGTAAACTGTAAAGGTAAGAATGAATCTTTAAACTCTTCTTGAAAAGCCTTCCAGGTGCATGGACAATCTACACGACGAGAAAGATCATTCCACCATAACTGCGCTCGTTCTACCAAATAATTGGTGGCAAACTCAATTTTCTTATTTTCTGAATATAACCCATCGGAAAAGAAATCGTTGAATAGGGATAGCCATGATAAGACAAAGCGGCCATCTTTTCATCCGTCGAATTGAAGCATAGCATAACGTCCTTGTAAGGCTTGTTGAAGTGCTTGAAGTTCTTGGTTCATAATCTCTAACTCTTGCTCGAATGAAACTCCAGGTAAAGGTGAATTACTGTGATCCTCCATGTTGCTCTTGGACCCTTGCTCTCACCCTTGGTGTATTGAACCTTCTTGTTTGCAACCTTGGTGTCTCGATCCCGTGTTCTCAACCTTGCTTGGTATCTTGAACACTCAATCACGTGCCATCCAAAGATTACAAAGGATTTCACACTTGCAAGCTAGCTCATTGGAAAGCTCGTTCCGAGAGCTTTCCAACGGTATATTACACGCCTCAATCCGACCTACGGATTGAAAGTTACACATAATTCTTTGTTGAGTCCATCCTTGAAATCACCGCGAGCGCCTTGCACAAGTACCAAAGAAAGAGAGAGAGAGACTTGAGTACAACTCCAAGAGATGGTGGAGTGGTCAAAGTACTTCCCTTGAAAGTAGGAGGTTGTGGGTTCAAATCCTCCTACCTTAGGGACTCTAAACCTCTCTATTACCACTCAAAAATTAAAATTTCCTCGCGCGTAGCCAACGGCTGCCAACGGTTGCCAAGGGAGCCTTGGGTGCCAATGTTGCCAATGTATTGCCTAAGTTATTGCCTAAGCTCTTTGCCTTAGTCGACGCCTTAGTCGACGCCTTAGTCGACGCCTTGGAGTAAGACGTAGGGGAGTAAGACGTAGGTGAAGACAGTAAGACGTAGGGGAGTAAGACGTAGGGGAGTAAGACGTAGGTGAAGACGTAGGTTCTGAATCTGGATCAGAATCAGAAACCGAAGACGAGGACGAGGACGAAACTGAAACAGGAAACGGAATCGGAATCACGAAACAAGAACAGGAATCGGAATCGGAATCGCGAACGCGAATGAAATCGAAATCGGAATCGCAAACAGAGAACAGAACCCTCTGTATTGACGCGTGCAGAGCTCTGGTACCATTGTTGTCAGGATCTTGCTCACGCGCATACAGAGATTACGGACACAGAAAACACATAGAGAATAGACGCAACAAGAGACGAGACACAATGTAGTATTGGGTGCAATCTCCCCCGATGCACTCTGTTTCGACAGTCCACAGAGTGCATGTATTTATAGGACTTTTGATTACGTTGAAAAGAGTGGTTACAAGAGGGCGGCTTCGAAAAGCACGCGTGAAACTAAAAGTTGATAACTTTTACAGAAAGCCATTGCTTTCAATAACAGAAAATGTGGTCTACAACGACCCTTATTCTAACCATTACTTTTCTAACAATAGAACCTTCTACGCAAGTTTATTTACACAATAAATAATAATTATTCGGATTATTGATGTCCTCCCTTTCACGCCTTGCACGCTCCTCACGAACGTTCATCTGCTATATCAAAAACATCAAAAACATATTAATACATTAATAATAATAACACTTTAGCAATGTATTGTTCAATAATAACACTTTAGCAATGTATTGTTCAATAATATACAACATGCCTCTCAGTTGACAAGCAACTGACCTCAGTTGATAAAATAATTTAACACTCTAATAATTACAATATATTGTTCAACATATTCCATGTTATTGTTACAATCCAACAATGCATTGGCCAACATATTTCATGTTTCAATCCTGTTGGGGCTTCACTCACTAATTAGGCATGGATATATGAAGACATATGAAGACATATGATGGAGGAAAGAAGAAGTGAAGAAAAGACTTACAGAAAATCAAGCCTAAGTGAAGGGACAATTTCACTATTGTAAATTAGTACAAAATTAGAGTCTAGATTTGTATTTGATCTTCAGAACTTACGAGTTCAAGTCTAGAAGAATGTAAACCATAGGTATATAAGTTAATTTGAGTCAACAATATGTATGAGAGAACTCAATTTGGTAATCTGAGTGAGTAGAGAAAAGTCGTGTAATTTCTGAGAGAGATGGTGAGAGAAAACTTCTGAGTCTGAGAGATGAGCAAAATTAGGCCAAGCCATTTTGTACACATCCTCTCTGATAATCAACACATGTTTGTGTAGAAGGATTGAGTCTAATTCCTCTTGTACATTGAGTTCTGAGTCATTTCATATGACTGTGTAAGGTAGTTGACAGTTACGACTTTTCTGGCGCACATTTGACTGATCTTCTGAAGGTCAGATCTCGAAGCATGGTGTAAAGTTTTTGGTAAGTGATAGCTCGTTTGAAAGCTATTATCCTCAACTACATTTGGTCAAAAGATCTTTGAGAAACGGGACGCGTACTCAGAGAAATCAGCTTAAGAGTGGAGGTATGTCAAATCGATGAAGTAGATTTTCAGTTTTCAGACATAGTGAAAAGGTTGAAGCAAAATCAGAAGATTTTGAAGTTATTACTTGAAAGTTTTGGTTATTATGTGTTGCTTAACATTAGCAAGAACATTCTTTAGCAAGTGATCAAAAGATTTTGCAAAGATTGAGCTAATACAGGTCAGATTGAAGGATTGAAGAAAAAGCGCAGATTTCTGTGAAGTGAAATTTTGATTTTCACTAAATTCAGAGATGAATATTCACAATGTGAGTTTTGCTAAGCTAATGATGGTTATGGAGGTCTTCTAATACCACATTAGTTTGGTTCTTGTGGTGTTTTACACACCAACAAGTGGTATCAGAGCAGATAAGGTCCTCGAGACTAAAGGAATAGCAGATACAAGAAGAATTGAAGAGTTCTTTATCAAAGAAGGAGGAAGCTGAGGTGTTCAACAACCAAAAGTCATCAGAAGATTGTTTCGAAGTTTCTCCCAAGGGTAAAGGTCTACAAAAGGTATCATTCTTTAACCTTACACTTACAGGTTGAAGCAGAAGTAAGGATACCATGGAAGATCATGTGTCCATTGACAAATTGGACAGAGATAACTATCCTGCTTGGGTAATGAGGATGGAGGCCTTACTTATGAGTAAGGACCTAATGGTATATGTGACAGGTGAAGAGGAGAAGCCTAAATTTGAAGATGAAAGTCATCCAAGAAAAGAAGAGCTAGAAGCTTTGAAGCTATGGTAGAAGAGAGATGCAAGTGCAAGAGCTTATATATACAACACTATTATAGATCATTTGTTGCCACACATCAGAGGTTTAGAAACAGCTGAAGATATTTGGAATGCTTTGGAAGACCACTTCCAAAACACTACTAAAGCTAGGAAAGCTAGCTTATGGTCAGAGTTCACCACATTCAAGAAAAAGCAAAATCAGAGCATTAGTGATTATGTCACTAAGATGAAGGACTTGGCAGATAGTCTTGGATCCATTGATGAGGATATTGAAGATCATCGGTTGATAGCACAATTACTTGCAGGGTTAAGAGGTGATGAGAGATGGAAGCCCTTTGTACTTTCAACAGAACTCTCATTAAACCATTATGTGCCAGAATTAAATCAATTACTTGGATTAATGCTCACATTTGAGCAAGACTTGAAGTCAGATGGAGACAAAGGTCAAAGTTCTGCAATGTATGTGAAGAACAAAAAGAAAGGAGATAAAGGCAAAGCAAAGGATGAAGAAGAGTCAACAACTCAAGCAAATTATGCAAGAGGAAGAGGTTTTGGCAGAGGTAAAGGTCGAGGAAATGGAAGAGGTAGAGGTAATCAGAACAATAACAAGAAGACATGTTGGATTTGTGGATTGAGAATCATCTAGCATATGATTGTTGGCTTAATCAACAAGGAGCAAGCCAAAATCAGAATAACAATGGCAGAGGAAGAGGTGGAAGGTTTCAGAATCAATTTCAAAGAGGAAGACAGAATTCAAGAGGAAGTTATGGAAGAGGTGGTGGTAGAAATTGGAATCAGAACCAATCATACAACACCACATATTATAATTATGCAAATGATACACAGAATGACAACCATACAACATTGATGATGAATTCAATTAGTTCATCAGAGAAGGAGGATCTCAAGGTATTTTATATTGACTCTGGTTGTTCAAATCATTTATCAGGTAATATAGAATTATTGTCACAATTGGAAGAAGGCAATTCAAGTCATACAGTACAAACAGGTGATAATACAAAACATAATGTGCATTCAATTGGAAAAGTGAAGTGCAGGAGTGGAGCTGATTTATTAACAAATGTTTTGTATGTTCCAACAATACCAAAGAATCTGATTAGTGTTGGACAAATAGTGGAGAAAGGTTTTCAAGTCAGATTTACAAATGAAGGGGTATTTGTTGAAGATCCAGAGGATGCATACAAACCCATTGTTTGTGGTAAGAAGGAAGGTAGACTTTTTACTCTCAAAGTACAAGGAAATGTTGGTCAAGCCCTAATTACACATGGTGATGAAGTAATTACAGAGTTAGATCTTTGGCATAAGAGATTGGGACACTTCAATGAAAGAGGAATCAAAACTATGGTGGAGAATCAATCTGTAATGGGGCTACCAAATGTGAAGAATCAACATATGATATACAAGTGTGAAGCTTGTCAGATGGGAAAAGCTCATAGACAACCATTTCAGAAGAAAGGATTCAAGCATGATGGTTTGCTTGAACTCATACATACAGATGTATGGGGACCAACAAAAGAAGGTTCAATAAATGGATCTAGGTATTATGTTTTGTTTATTGATGATGCTACAAGGTGGATAACCCTTTATGTTCTAAAGGAAAGATCAGAAGTTTTTGGAGCCTTCAAACATTTTCATGCTTATGCAGAAAGAGTTACAGGTCACAAACTCAAGAGGCTAAGGTCTGATGGAGGGGGAGAATACTTCTCTCAAGAGTTTAATGACTATCTTTGGAATGCAGGTATCAAGAGAGAGATAACTTGCAGGTATACACCTCAACATAATGGGGTGGCAGAAAGGAGAAATAGAACATTGGTTGAATTTGCAAGAGCAATGCTAAAGGAAAAGAATTGCCCTAATTATCTTTGGGCTGAGGCTGTAAATATAGCCACATACCTTGTGAATAGGTTACCATGTGGAGCTTTGAATGGTATGACCCCTTATGAAGCTTGGTGGGGTAAGAAACCAACACTTGACCATTGTAAAGTGTTTGGGTCAATTGCCTATGCTTATGTGCCATCACAACTCAGACATAAGCTTGAACCAAAGGCAGAAAAATATGTGTTTATTGGGTATGATGAAAAGCAAATGGGTTATAGACTATGGAGTCCTCTGACTAAACATTTTATTGTTTCCAGAGATGTAACTTTTGATGAACAGAAGAGTTGGTATGCAGATAAAGATTGTGATCTTGAAACATTTGAAGAAGAGATAAGAAGGAGTGCAAGAGGTAAGTCACATATGCAGATAGATGGTGATGAAGAACATATGCAAGCAAGCACATCAAGAGTTGGACCATATAGAAGGAATGAAGATGGGCCAATATTTGATGAAGAAGTACATCCAGATATACATGAAGAGTGTGAACCAAGAAGGTCAACCAGAATGAGGAAGCAACCTACAAGGTATTCATATGACACTTCTTACTTGACTCAGAAAAACTATGCTTACATGGTTAAAGAAGATGAAGAACCTCAAAGTTATGATGAAGCAAAGGGTGAAAGACAATGGGAAGTAGCAATGAAGGAAGAGTTTGATGCACTTGAAGAAAACAAAACTTGGGAACTTGTCCCAAAGCCTAATGGTAATAAAGTGATTGGAAATAAATGGGTTTACAAAATCAAGAAGCATGCAGATGGAACTATAGCCAGATACAAAGCTAGATTGGTGGTTAAAGGCTATGCTCAAACATTTGGCATAGATTATGATGAGACATTCAGTCCTGTAGCAAAGATGTCAACCATAAGGACAATCATTGCCATTGCAGCATCAAAAGGATGGACATTGAGTCAATTGGACATCAAGAATGCATTTTTGAATGGATATATATCAGATGAGGTTTACATGGAGCAACCTCAAGGGTTTGCAGATCATAAGTTTCGAAATTATGTTTGCAGATTAAGAAGAGCACTTTATGGTTTGAAGCAAGCTCCAAGAGCTTGGAATTTTAGACTTGTAAAGTACCTTAATGATCTTGGATATCAAAGTTCAAAGGCAGATGCAAGTCTACTTATCAAAAGAACAGATGAAGGTATGATCTACATTTGTATATATGTAGATGATATTATAATTACAGGTACCTCAAATGAAGGAATCAAGGAGGTGAAGAAGCTACTTGAGAAGGAATTCAAGATAAAAGATCTAGGAAAATTGTCATATTTCTTATGCAGAGCATGGTATTTATGTATCACAAGAAAGGTATCTCTTGAATCTTCTAAAGAAGTTTAACATGGAGAATTGCAGAGAGACATCTACACCATTAGAGGTCAATCATAAACTCAGTAGATATGATGGAGCAGAATTCAAAGACATGAGGAAGTATCAATCTTTAGTGGGAAGTTTGATTTATGCAACTCTAACAAGGCCTGATCTTAGTTATGCAGTTGGTGTCCTTTCTCAATTCATGCATTGTCCAAAGGATCCACATTGGATTGCAGGTCAAAGAGTCCTTAGATATATCAAAGGGACTTTGAAAGAAGGATTGTATTATCCTTTTACATCAGATATAAGGTTGAGAGCCTATAGTGATTCAGATTGGGCAGGAAGTCAAGATGACAGAAGATCTACCCATGGTTATATGATATACATTGGAGATAAGCTTGTGAGTTGGTGTTCAAAGAAACAACACACAGTAGCCTTATCATCAACAGAAGCTGAATACAAAGGACTTGTGGAAGCAGCAAAGGAAGTCATATGGATGCAGACATTATTCAAAAGTTTGGGAATTGATCAAGGTATACCCATTATTCATGGAGATAACATGAGTTCATTATATCTTGCAGCAAATCCTGTTTTTCATGCAAGGACAAAGCACATAGAGATACAGTATCATTTTCTCAGAGAAAAGGTAATGGAGAAAGAGATTGAAATGGTGTACACTTCTACAAAAGATCAGATTGCAGATATTATGACAAAAAGCTTGGATGGAGTGAAGACAAGTAAGTTCAAGGAGATGGCAGGAATAAAGAAGAAGACTATGTGAAGAAGTCAAATTATGCTAATTAGTGATTGAGGGGGAGCTGTTGGGGCTTCACTCACTAATTAGGCATGGATATATGAAGACATATGAAGACATATGATGGAGGAAAGAAGAAGTGAAGAAAAGACTTACAGAAAATCAAGCCTAAGTGAAGGGACAATTTCACTATTGTAAATTAGTACAAAATTAGAGTCTAGATTTGTATTTGATCTTCAAAACTTATGAGTTCAAGTCTAGAAGAATGTAAACCATAGGTATATAAGTTAATTTGAGTCAAAAATATGTATGAGAGAACTCAATTTGGTAATCTGAGTGAGTAGAGAAAAGTCGTGTAATTTCTGAGAGAGATGGTGAGAGAAAACTTTTGAGTCTGAGAGAGTTTTCCATGGCTGTGAGCAAAATTAGGCCAAGCCATTTTGTACACATCCGCTCTGATAATCAACACATGTTTGTGTAGAAGGATTGAGTCTAATTCCTCTTGTACATTGAGTTCTAAGTCATTTCATATGACTGTGTAAGGTAGTTGACAGTTACGACTTTTCTGGGGCACATTTGACTGATCTTCTGAAGGTCAGATCTCGAAGCATGGTGTAAAGTTTTTGGTAAGTGATAGCTCGTTTGAAAGCTATTATCCTCAACTACATTTGGTCAAAAGATCTTTGAGAAACGGGACGCGTACTCAGAGAAATCAGCTTAAGAGTGGAGGTATGTCAAATCGATGAAGTAGATTTTCAGTTTTCAGACATAGTGAAAAGGTTGAAGCAAAATCAGAAGATTTTGAAGTTATTACTTGAAAGTTTTGGTTATTATGTGTTGCTTAACATTAGCAAGAACATTCTTTAGCAAGTGATCAAAAGATTTTGCAAAGATTGAGCTAATAAAGGTCAGATTGAAGGATTGAAGAAAAGGCGCAGATTTCTGTGAAGTGAAATTTTGATTTTCACTAAATTCAGAGATGAATATTCACAATGTGAGTTTTGCTAAGCTAATGATGGTTATGGAGGTCTTCTAATACCACATTAGTTTGGTTCTTGTGGTGTTTTACACACCAACAAATCCAACAATGCATTGGCTATTCTATATTGCAATCCAACAATGCATTGGCCAACATATTCCATGTTACAATCCAACAATGCATTGGCTAACATATTTCATGTTATAATCCAACAATGCATTGGCCAACATATTCCATGTTACAATCCAACAATGCATTGGCTATTCCATATTTCAATCCAACAATGCATTGGCTAACATATTCCATGTTACAATCCAACAATGCATTGTTCAACATATTCCATAAAGTATAACATGCTGCACAGTTGAACAAGCAACTGACCTCAGGTGATAAAAGAATAAACATGGATGGCCAGTCACATGTTTCATCACTGAATAAAACTAGGCATGTGACATGTAAAAGTACATGCATGGAAATGTTCATGGAGCTGTTACCTTAACGTGTTTGTGTATGATAAGCAGAAATTAAGTCAAAATGTAATCCAAAAGTGATGACAAAAATGAATATCTGGATATGATAAAATAATATTTAATTTTCTAATCATGAATTTATACTTGAATGCATGTGCATATGAACTTTTTAAAAATTTTGGCAGCATAAGGGCGTGATTTTGAAAACCGGAAAATTTCCGACAAACAATTTCCATGATACATAAAGAGACGAAAAGGGGTTTACACACCCTGACATATGTAATTTTTTTCTCCTCGCTAATCTGCAATAAAATACATACATGTCCTTGCAATAAGAATTCATGTACCATACAAGACAAACCATGTTTAAACGATGCGTATATCCAATGTACGATGCAAAACATGCATGTCCAAAATGTAAGTGGATGCAAAAAGAAGACAACTATGCATATAAGTTGACAAGAAACGTATCTGGATGGTTACAAAGTAATTTGCCGATGTATGCAGGTGCTGAAGATGATCCACCCCTTTATCGTAATAGCATGACAATATGCCTTCAGGAATCGAGGTTGTGAAAAGATGATTAAAAAAAAATTTGTTTGATGATGAATGGGTAAAGTCCAAATTCTTTTGATCTTGGAAGAGAAGCTCAAAAGATATGTTATAGCTGTTAAAAGTCAAGCTTCAAGCTACAAATTCGTGGGGAATCTTTTATAGACATGTGCAGCAATCAAAGGAAGCCAAAAGCCACGAGATTCCATCAAGAAAAGTCACTCAACCACTCTCCAAGTCATCTCAACTAATTCCTCCAAGTTAGGAGGCTGATTTGGAAAGGTAGTTCCTAGATTTTAGGGGCACACTTCTCACTATAAAAGGAGCATGTATCCCGACTTCGTTTGGGCCATTTTCTTGGAGTTTTAGCTCATGGAAAGTGAGCACTAAGTGCTGGAGTTGTGATAAGCAAGCCCCTTGCTTAAGCTAGCCCCTTGCTTGCTTGTTTGTTTTCTTTTAGTAGGCATATCTATGTGTGTGCGCAGGTAGTGTTGCAACTCTCTACCCCTGAGTTGTTAGCATTGGTTCTCCCTCATATTGTATCCATTTGATGTAATTCTTGTCTCATTGGATAGCTATTAGAGTCTATTTTATGCTCACAAATTCTCTGGATCATTCTCTGAGTAATCTGGGAGCAACATTCATTTTAGTGAAGTTGTGTGATTGATATCTCTCTTAGTGTGTAGGCTCTGTTTGAAATATTTTGCTCTCTGTTGTAAGGGCTGGTTCTCCTTCTCTATGTATCCATTTTCTATGATTTTGGTGTCATTGGGTAGCTATTAGAGTCCTCTAAAGTTGACCAAAGTTTGATATTCATTCTCTGTATAATCTCTGAGAAAAGCTTGCTGGAGTGAAGTGAGGTATCTGCTTGATTGGCAGTTGTGAGCATTCAACTAGCTCATGTTGTAGACATTGTTTCTCCTTGTGTAGGCATCCATTTGAAGTGAAATTTGGTTTGTTGGAGAGCTCTTGGTGTCTAATACAGGTCTACAAAAGCTCTTTGGAGTTCTCTGCATATTCTCTGAGTAAGAGCATTTTTCGTGTGCAG
The DNA here is from genome assembly GCA_020310875.1 of Ceratopteris richardii. Taxonomy (NCBI): domain Eukaryota; kingdom Viridiplantae; phylum Streptophyta; class Polypodiopsida; order Polypodiales; family Pteridaceae; genus Ceratopteris; species Ceratopteris richardii. The sequence continues at coordinate 108,093,532 of CM035430.1, forward strand.
AGGTCAAAGAAGGATACCTGTGGAGGTCATTCACGCTTCGTCGTTGCTTAGGGGTTGAGATACTTCCCCCATCAGTGGTATCAGAGCATTTGGGCATCTTGGAGGCATCACATACAAGCACGAAGACCTCTTGGAGTTGGTGGTTGAAGATTTGCATCAACAAAAGCTTCTTGGAGGTAGCTCACATCAAGGGGGAGCTATTCTACTCAAAGTTTCAAAGAGCACAAGGTGTCCATCTAAGGAAAGCTTTGGATTGAGGTAACCTCAGAGCCTCATTTTCATTTTACACACATTGGAGCATTATCCAAGGGCTAGGTCAAGTATCAAAGACTAGATATGGGAGACTTCAACACTCAAATTGAAAAGCTAGACAAAGGGAACTATCAACCATGGAGATTTAGGGTCTCCAACTATCTTATGGGCAAGGGCCTTTGGGGGTTAATTAGTGGAAGTGAACCAAGACCTAGGTTGGATGAGAATCCAACCAATGATCAGAGAAGGGCCTTTAGGGAATGGAATGAAAGAGACAAGAGGGTTATCTTTATCCTTTCCCAACACATTAGCAATAGCATGATCGGCCATATCCAAGACTTGGATTCAAGCATGAAGGTATGGGAGACACTTGAAAGGCTTTATTCAACAAGCACCAAAGCAAGGAAGATCCAACTCAAGAATGAGCTCAACAACCTTAGGAAGAGCTCAGGGAGTAGCATAAATGACTACATACTTAAGGTCAAGGAGTTATCAGATGCATTGGGATCCATTGGAAGCCACGTAGACGATGAAGATCTTGTGGCTTATACTCTCAATGGTTTGAGAGATGATGAGAAGTGGAAACCTTTTACCACTTCAGTATATGTAAGGGATAATCTTCCCGATTTTGAGCAATTGGTTGCTCTCATGGTCACCGAAGAAATGAACATAGGTGGAAGTTCAACTAAAAGCAAGGATGCACAAGTTTTCTATGCAGGTAATCAAAGGGGCAAAGGAAGACGAGGACAAGGAAGGGGCAAAGGAAGGTTTGGAGGAAGGCAAGGCCACTCAAGCAATCAAGGACATGACCAAGGCACCTCATCACAAAGAGGGAGAGGAAGAACAAGAGGAAGAGGAGGACGACATCAACAAAACAGGAATCAAGATGGTGAAGGATGTTACATATGTGGCAAGTTTGGCCACTATGCTAGAGATTGCTACCAAGGAGGAAACCAAAGGAGCTATAATCAAGGTTCTTCATACAAAGGCCAAGGTAATTATGCTTCTACAAGTTCAGAAAATGACAATCTCTTGATGATGCACATGAATGGGAATTCAAGCAAAGTAGATAACACTTGGTATATTGATAGTGGATGTAGCAACCATATGAGTTGCAATGCTTCTTGGTTTACTAATCTACATGTTCCCAAAGGTAAAGGACATGTAGAAACAGGTGATGATACAGCCCATGAGATCTCCCATGTTGGAGATGTAGCTTTGGATGACAAGGAGGAAGGAAGATGTCTCAAGGATGTCTTGCATGTACCTACTATAACAAAGAACTTGGTGTCCGTTGGGCAAATGGTTGAAAGAGGCTATCAAGTAAAGTTCAACAAAGGTGGATGCTTTGTGGAGAACCCTAAGCAAGGTTACAAGGTCATAGCAAGAGGAAAGAAGCAAGGGAGACTCTTCACTTTGGAGGTAAATTCTCATTCCACTCAACATGTCTACTTCACATATGGAAACAAGAGGATTTCGGAGTTGGACTTGTGGCACAAGAGGATAGGTCACATCAACATACAAAGAATGAAGGAAATGCAATTCAAGAGGCTGGTTGAAGGTCTTCCCAACTTCCAAGGACAAGGTATGAAGCATTTGTGTGAATCTTGTCAACTAGGGAAGCAAGCGAGACTTCCATTCAAGAAGAGTGGCTACATAAGCCAACATCCATTGGAGTTGATACATACAGATGTGTGGGGGCCAACCAAAGAGCAATCCATTGGAGGTAACAAGTACTTTGTCACTTTTATAGATGATTGCACAAGGATGGTTTGGGTTTATTTCATCAAAAACAAATCAGATGTGTTTACATGTTTCAAAGCATTCAAGGCAATGGTAGAGAAGGAAACAGGTACATATATCAAGAAGCTAAGGTCCGATGGAGGGGGAGAATATTTCTCCAATGAGTTTTCTAATTTTTTAATGGATCAAGGCATCAAGAGGCAAGTAACATGCAGGTACACCCCCCAACAAAATGGAGTAGCAGAGAGAAAAAATAGATACATTGCCGAGATCGCTAGAGCAATGCTTAATGAGGTGAATGTACCTAACATGTTTTGGAGTGATGCAGCAAATACCACCGTGTATCTTATGAATAGGGCTTCTACCTCAGGGATCCATGGCTTGACACCATATCAAGCCTATTATGGTAAGAAACCTGATCTTTCCCACTTGAAGATATTTGGATGTACTTGTTATGTACATGTGCCAAGTGAATTGAGGCACAAGCTACAACCAAAGGCAGAAAAGTGTGTGTTTCTAGGATATTCAAATGATCATAAAGGTTACAGGTGCTTCAACCCAAACACAAAGGACTTGAGGATATCAAGGGATGTAGCATTTGATGAGCTACTCCCTTGGTATAAGAAGTATGATTGTATGCAGGACTATGAAGAAGAAAAGCATGGACATGATGAAGAACAAATCGACCTAGAGCTAAGCGGCCCAAGGTGTTCCATCAATGAAGATAGTTCAAGCATGAACTCACCATGGAGGGGGATATCTTCATCAAGCTATGAAGCACAATCAATCAACAAAGGCAAAGCAACATTAGTGGAGTTGGATGAAGAAGGTAATGAAGTTGAAGATGATGAAGGACACATGATGGAGAAAGAAGCCATGTCAAAGAAAGAGATCAAGTTCCCAAGGCAAAGGAGGTTTATTCCTCCAAAAGGTGAAGAAAGGAAGTCTTCTAGAGTTAAGTATCCAACTCAGAGGTTTACTTATGATTCATACATGGCAACTCATTATGCATATATGAACAAAGTAGTAGAAGATCATGAGCCCAATTGCTATGAAGATGCAAGCAGGTACACCGAATGGAAAGAGGCAATGCAAGAAGAGATCGACGCACTTGAGGAGAATCAAACATGGACTCTAGTGCCCAAGAAGGATAACATGAAGGTAATAGGTAATAAGTGGGTGTATAAAGTAAAGAAGAATTCAGATGGATCTATTTCTAGGTTCAAAGCAAGATTGGTGGCCAAGGGTTTTGCACAAACATATGGAGTGGACTTTGAAGAGACCTTCAGCCCCGTGGCAAAGATGAGCACCATTAGGACACTCATTGCAATGGCTGCTAGCAAAGGATGGAAGCTTTTCCAATTGGATATCAAGAATGCCTTTCTCAATGGAGACTTGGAAGAAGAGGTATACATGGAGCAACCACTAGGTTTTGTTCATAAAGAGTTTCCACATCATGTTTGTAGGTTGAAGAAGGCACTTTATGGCCTAAAGCAAGCTCCAAGGGCTTGGAACCAAAGATTGGTGGACTATTTGATCAAATGTGGTTACAATCAATGCAAGGCGGATCCATCTCTCTTCATCAAACAAAGAGGAGAACTTGTAGTCTACATGTGCGTGTATGTAGATGATCTTATCATTACAGGTAATGATACAAAGGGCATTGAGGAGATCAAGGCAAAGCTTGGAAACGAGTTTAGGATCTCTGATCTTGGAGATCTTAGGTATTTTCTTGGCATTGAAGTTGTATACAAAGAAGAAGGTATTATGCTCATACAAAGGAAGTATATTCTAGACCTACTTGAGAAGTTTGGGATGCTACATTGCAAGCCTATTTCAAATCCCATGGAAGTTAATGTAAAGATAAGCTCCATTGATGGAGAGCCATTAGAGGATGTAACCTTGTATCGATCTATTGTAGGATCTTTCAATTATGCCACAATAACTAGGCCCGACATAGCATATGGAGTTGGAGTGTTATCACAATTTATGCATAGTCCAAGGACTACACACTTGCAAGCTGCAAGAAGAATGTTACGATATCTCAAGGCCACTATAAATGAAGGATTGTTCTATTCATTTGATGATGATATGCAGGTCAAAGCTTATTCTGATGCCGATTGGGCCGGTTCAAAGGAGGATAGAAGAAGTACAAGTGGTTACCTAGTCATGCTAGGTAGCAAGATCATCTCATGGATTTCAAAGAAGCAACCCACGGTGGCATTATCTTCCACCGAGGCTGAGTATAGAGCTTTGGCTCAAGTCACATGTGAGCTAATGTGGATTAAGAAGTTATTTATGGAGCTTAATTTGCAGGTTGACACATATCCAATTTTTTGTGACAATATGAGTAGCATTCATCTAGCATCGAATCCTGTCTATCATGCTAGAACAAAGCATATTGAAGTGCACTATCACTTCATAAGGGAAAAGGTGATATCGAAGGAAGTTTCAGTACATCATATTGGTACCAAGGACCAAGTTGCCGACATGTTTACAAAGGCTTTGGATGGGATGAAGATTTCAAAATTCAAGCAATGCATCAACATGAAGGAGCTTGGATGAGGACGAAGAATTGAAGCTTGAGGGGGAGTGTTAAAAGTCAAGCTTCAAGCTACAAATTCGTGGGGAATCTTTTATGGACATGTGCAGCAATCAAAGGAAGCCAAAAGCCACGAGATTCCATCAAGAAAAGTCACTCAACCACTCTCCAAGTCATCTCAACTAATTCCTCCAAGTTAGGAGGCTGATTTGGAAAGGTAGTTCCTAGATTTTAGGGGCACACTTCTCACTATAAAAGGAGCATGTATCCCGACTTCTTTTGGGCCATCTTCTTGGAGTTTTAGCTCATGTAAAGTGAGCACTAAGTGCTGGAGTTGTGATAAGCAAGCCCCTTGCTTAAGCTAGCCCCTTGCTTGCTTGTTTGTTTTCTTTTAGTAGGCATATCTATGTGTGTGCGCAGGCAGTGTTGCAACTCTCTACCCCTGAGTTGTTAGCATTGGTTCTCCCTCATATTGTATCCATTTGATGTAATTCTTGTCTCATTGGATAGCTATTAGAGTCTATTTTATGCTCACAAATTCTCTGGATCATTCTCTAAGTAATCTGGGAGCAACATTCATTTTAGTGAAGTTGTGTGATTGATATCTCTCTTAGTGTGTAGGCTCTGTTTGAAATATTTTGCTCTCTGTTGTAAGGGTTGGTTCTCCTTCTCTATGTATCCATTTGCTATGATTTTGGTGTCATTGGGTAGCTATTAGAGTCCTCTAAAGTTGACCAAAGTTTGATATTCATTCTCTGTATAATCGCTGAGAAAAGCTTTCTGGAGTGAAGTGAGGTATCTGCTTGATTGGCAGTTGTGAGCATTCAACTAGCTCATGTTGTAGACATTGTTTCTCCTTGTGTAGGCATCCATTTGAAGTGAAATTTGGTTTGTTGGAAAGCTCTTGGTGTCTGAGTAAGAGCATTTTTGGTGTGCAGAGGTCAAAGAAGGATACCTGTGGAGGTCATTCACGCTTCGTCGTTGCTTAGGGGTTGAGATACTTCCCCCATCAATAGCCACTCTATAAAGAGATCGGAGATATCTTTCCATAGCAGTAAAACAAAATCTCAAGAATTAAAGGTAATATGCTCCTATAGACTAAATTCAATATGTAAATACATCACAATTATCAAACATGTAAGGTAAACTGTAAAGGTAAGAATGAATCTTTGAACTCTTCTTGAAAAGCCTTCCAGGTGCGTGGACAATCTGCACGACGAGAAAGATCATTCCACCATAACTGCGCTCGTCCTACCAAATAATTGGTGGCAAACTCAATTTTCTTATTTTCTGAATATAACCCATCGGAAAAGAAATCGTTGAATAGGGATAGCCATGATAATACAAAGCGGCCATCTTTTCGTCCGTCGAATTGAAGCATAGCATAACGTCCTTGTATGGCTTGTTGAAGTGCTTGAAGTTCTTAGTTCATAATCTCTAACTCTTGCTCGAATGAAACTCGAGGTAAAGGTGAATTACTGTGATCCTCCATGGTGCTCTTGGACCCTTGCTCTCACCCTTGGTGTATTGAACCTTCTTGTTTGCAACCTTGGTGTCTCGATCCCGTGTTCTCAACCTTGCTTGGTATCTTGAACACTCAATCAAGTACCACCCAAAGATTACCAAGGATTTCACACTTGCAAGCTAGCTCATTGGAAAGTTCGTTCCGAGAGCTTTCCAACGGTATATTACACGCCTCAATCCGACCTACGGATTGAAAGTTACACTTAATTCTTTGTTGAGTCCATCCTTGAAATCACCGCGAGCGCCTTGCACAAGTACCAAAGAAAGAGAGAGAGAGACTTGAGTACAACTCCAAGAGATGGTGGAGTGGTCAAAGTACTTCCCTTGAAAGTAGGAGGTTGTGGGTTCAAATCCTCGTACCTTAGGGACTCTAAACCTCTCTATTACCACTCAAAAATTAAAATTTCCTTGCGCGTAGCCAATGGCTGCCAACGGTCGCCAAGGGAGCCTTGGGTGCCAATGTTGCCAATGTATTGCCTAAGCTCTTTGCCTTAGTCGACGCCTTGGAGTAAGATGTAGGTGAAGACGTAGGGGAGTAAGACGTAGGGGAGTAAGACGTAGGTGAAGACGTAGGTTCTGGTTCTGAATCAGAATCAGAAACCGAAGACGAGGACGAGGACGAAACAGAAACCGAAATTGAAACAGGAAACGAAATCGGAATCGCAGAACAGGAACAGGAATCGGAATCGCGAACGCGGACGCGGATGAAATCAAAATCGGACGTAGGGCAGTAAGACGTAGGTGAAGACGTAGGTTCTGGTTTTGGATCAGAATCAGAAACCAAAGACGAGGACGAGGACGAAACAGAAACCGAAACTGAAACAGGAAACGGAATCGGAATCGCGAAACAGGAACAGGAATCGGAATCGGAATCGGAATCGCGAACACGGACGCGGATGAAATCGGAATCGGAATCGCGAACAGAGAATAGAACCCTGTGTATTGACGTGTGCAGAGCTCTGATACCACTGTTGTCAGGATCTTGCTCACGTGCATACAGAGATTACGAACACAGAAAAGACACAGAGAATAGACGCAACAAGAGACGAGACACAACGCAGTATTGGGTGCAATCTCCCCCCATGCACTCTGTTTCGACAGTCCACAGAGTGCATGTATTTATAGGACTTTTGATTACGTCGAAAAGAGTGGTTACAAGAGGGCAGCTTCGAAAAGCAGGCATGAAACTAAAAGTTGATAACTTTTACAGAAAGCCATTTCTTTCAATAACAGAAACTGTGGTCTACAACGACCCTTATTCTAACCATTACTTTTCTAACAATAGAACCTTCTACGCAAGTTTATTTACACAATAAATAATAATTATTCGGATTATTGATGCCCGCCCTTTCACGCCTTGCACGCTCCTCACGAACGTTCATCTGCTATATCAAAAACATCAAAAACATATTAATACATTAATAATAATAACACTTTAGCAATGTATTGTTCAATAATAACACTTTAGCAATGTATTGTTCAATAATATACAACATCATCTCTATATATCACCTGCATACCTAGGAAATATGTGAGCTCACCTAAGTCACTGATTTTGAACTCCTCTTGTATGTGTCTCTTGATCCTTTGAATGCCATTAAGATCATCACCTCTCACAATAATATCATCTACATATACACATAGATAGATAACCTCATCATGATCCCTTTTGATGAATAGAGAAGGATCTGAGTTGCTATCTTTGAACCCTTGATCTTGAAGATATGTAACCAACCTGTAATTCCAAGATCTAGGAGCTTGTTTACCCATACAAAGCTTTCTTAAGTCTACAAACATAAGATGCATGATTAGGGTCTTCAAAACCTGGTGGTTGTGACATGTATACATCTTCACTTATCCAACCATTTAAGAATGCATTTTTCATATCAAGTTGGAGGAGTCTCCAATTCCTTGCAATAGCTACACTTATCAATGTCTTGATTGTAGTCATCTTTGCAACTGGTAAGAATGTTTCCTCATAGTCTATACCATGAGTTTGTGAGCATCCTTTGGCAACTAATCTTGCCTTATACCTGCAAACTGATCCATCTGAATTTCGTTTAACTTTATATACCCATCTACAACCAATTACCTTTTGATTCGATGAAATTGGAATCAAATCCCAAGTGTCCATCTCCTTCAATGCATCTATTTCTTCTTTCATGGCCTTTTTACAATTAGGGTTTCCCTTTGCCTCTTCATAGGTTGAGGGTTCCTTTGAAGTAGAGTCTTTTGCCAAGTAGATTGAATGCTTCGTAACAAATGTGGAATCATATCCATACCTTTCAGGTTGTTTCTTGTCTCTTGCCGATCTTGTAGGTGCTTGTCTGGAGCATTCTCCAACCTCTTGCATCTTTGCTTTGCCTCTTGACTTCCATAGTTTGTAATCCTTTTCTCTTTCATCTTGGTCATCATCTATATCACTTCTTGGATCCTGGACCTGTGTATCATGCTTGCTTCCTAATTGATGAGAATGAGAATCAAGATCATATGGTAGAGTTACCTTTTGTTTGTCTTCATCATACCAAGACATGTGTTCTTCAAACACAACATCTCTACTTGTAGTGAATTGCTTGGTTGAAGGATTTTAGAACCTATAACCCATCTGAGTTGAACCATATCCAATAAACACTGCCTTCGTTGCCCATTCATCTAGATTACCTCTTATTTGTGATGGTACATGAACCTAAGCTAAACACCAAACACCTTGCACAATCAAAGACTAGGTTTTCCTCCAAGCCATGCTTCATAAGGAGTCATACTTTGAAGTGATTTGGATTGTAGTCTATTGACAAGGTACACAGTAGTTGAAATAGATTCTGCCCATAGATAATGTGGCAGCTTCTTATCTTCAAGCATTGCTCGAGCTGATCCAACCAATGTCTTGTTTCTCCTCTCTACAATTCCATTTAGTTGAGGAGAGTACCTGGTAGTCACTTCCCTTTTGATACCTTTATCCTGCAAGAACTCATCAAACTCTTTGGAGACATATTCTCCCCATCCATCAGATCTGAGCTTCTTGAGTGATCTACCTGTATGATTCTCCACACATGCAAGATACTTTTTGGAGCAATCAAACACTTCATTCTTACTCCCGATAAAGTATATAATAGTCCATCTACTATGTTCGTCAATAAATGAGAAATAGTACCTTGATCCTACCAATCAATGTTTTTGACTTGGTCCCCATACATCTATATGTACTAAATCCAATAAGTTGTTATGGATGTAGCCTTTGTGGTTGAATGGTTGTCTTCACCTATTGATCATGTGTTGCTTTGATATGTTCGGTAGTCTCAGAACACTTTAATCCCTGCATATATCCATCAAGGTTCTTTCATTCACATGAGCAAGTCTCTTATGCCACACTTCAAGCTCACTTAGGGTTTGAGACCCAAAATTGAATAGGGCTATGTTCCTGGTTTCTCCTACTTCAAAAGTAAAGAGCCTACCATGCTTCTCACCTCTGGCTATCTTCTTGAAGCCTTGACATGGATCTTCCACAAAAGCTCCATGTTGGGTGAACCTAACTTGCAAGCATTTTTCAACTATTTGGCCTACACTTATTAGGTTTTTAGTGATAGTGGGTACATAGAGAACCTTACTTAGAATGTTTATCCTGCCATTGGAATCTTTGACATTACCAATCTTCTCCACATTGTGCTTTGTGTCATCCCCTGTTTGCACTTCATGTCTATGCTTTGGACTTTCCAAGTCAAATACAAGAGAAATGTTCCCTTCAACATGGTTTGAACATCCTGAATCTATGTAGAAAAAATGATCATATTCTTTACCTTCTTTGTGGCTTAGATTCATGAGAAGCAATGGGTCTTCATGTGGTTGATCTTCTGAATAATTGTTGTACTCCCTTATGTTATAAGCTCTATTGTTATTGTTGAAGTTGTGTCCACCTCTGCCTCCATTGCTCCCATATCCACCTCTTCCACTTCCTTTTTGGGTCTTCCCATTGAGCCAGCAATTTTGAGTGGTGCGGTTGGTCTTATCACAGATGGAACAAGGTTGAACATTCTGACCTTTGGCTTTGTCTTGCTTTGGTCCTTTCTTCTTCCCTTGCTTTTGCTTGCAAAGTTGGCTTGGGAAGTCTCTTCTTCATCTTCTTCCTTCTTTTTGCCTTGAGGAAACCTTTGAATTCAAAGTTAGCTGGTGCAAGTGGAAAGCTCAAATCCATTACATGTCAGTAATGAACTTGGGCCATGATTCCAAAAATGGCAAACTGTTTCACAACTTTTGTCAGTCAGGAGCACATGCAGTAAGCCTTGATGGTTCAATAAATGGTTGGATTCACCGAAGCCCACTCTCTTGGCATAGAGATCTATACAATAAGTAGCTTTCCCTATGTGTAATGCAAATCATTCATTATATGCAAGGAAGGGTGATGATGGCATCACAATTGTGGCTATTTATGTTGATGACTTGATTGTAGGAGATGACAATAAAACAACCATTAAAAAGGTAAAGTGACTACTTATGTAGGAATTTGATATGAAAGATCTTGGTGTGGTGCACTACTTCTTGGGCATTCAGTTTATACATATAGAAACAAGTATATGGATGTTACAAAGGAAATATGCCTTGAGTATTCTGCAAAAGTATGGTATGGCTTATTTTAACCCAATATCTATGCCATTTGATCAGACTTTGAAGTTGGATACTAAATCATGTGAAACATTGGAAAATTCTACTATGTACAAGAAAATTATGGGAAGTTTGTTAGATCTCACAATTACAAGGCCTGATCTAAGCTACACTATTAGACTTTAAAGTTAATTTATGAAAGCTCCCAGGAAGCCACATCTAGATGCTTTGAGGCACACTCTACGTTATATGAGTGCTCCTTTTTGGATTATGCATTGTTTTATGAATTTGGTGTAGATTTGCAGGTTTATGGATACATCGATGTAGATTGGGTCGGTAGCATTCTAGAGAGAAGATCTACTAGTGGTTGTTGCTTTGTCAAGTACAAAAGCTGAGTATAGAGGTGTTGCAACGCCAACATGTGAAGCATCCTCGTTAGAGATGCTACTTGCAAAGTTAGGTGTGGAAGTGCAAAAGCCAATCACCATATATTGTGATAATCTTAGCAGCATACCGTTAGTAGGGAATCCTGATTTTCATGCTAGAACAAAGCATATCTAGGTACATTATCACTTCATCAGAGAGAAGGTATTAGCTAGTGATATTGATCTTGCTTATGTGAGGACAAATGAGGAGGTTGTTGATATTTTCACTAAAGCACTTGGAGGAGATAAGCTAAAGAAGTTTTAGAAGATGCTTGGATTAGAGGACATGATGTTGAGTTTGAGGGGGAGTGTTGAGATATCATGTTACACATGTGATGATCCTGGATGACACGTATCACTTTTTTCATTTCTATGACATGCATAGTGGTCATATTGGTATATGTCAAGGATACTTCATTGAGCTTTACTAGATTTATCCATCGAGAGTGATGGCTCATTTGTTTCTTGCCAGGTCACTCATTCGTGGACATTACGATTTTCCTTTCGTAATGTTCTTTATATATTGCACTTCTTGTAATGTTGTTTCAAGTCATTCTTGTACATTCCTTTTATAAGAAGCACAAGATCATTCTTCCTTGCCTCAATATGTGTGTGCGCTCCTCTTTGATATGTGAAGGTATCTGTGTGAGCTTTTTGCGTTATCTCCTTCCTTTTGACAAGAAAGGTGGCACCCTTCACTATCAGATTAGAAGATAAGCATCGCGTTACATCCCTCGGCATCATCGAGAAAGTACAAATGTCAGTGCATGGTTGTCAGTTCCTCTGTGATTTTTTGTGATTGCCATACAATGGTAAAAAATTAGCACGAGGTGACCAAAAAGTAGCATGAACTGAGTCAGTACCTCTAGGGATTCCAAATACTCCAATTGGACCATAGGATCAAAATGGACCATTGGAACAAACTCGATTGATCCTAAATACTCAAATTGGGCCATTAAACCCAATTGGTTCATTGGGGCAAAACGGACAAATTTTATGAAAATGCACCACTATAGAGTGCTAGAGGTAGAAAAGCCTAAAAATTTCAAAATTGAAAATGCGTCTGAGGATAATTTTGAGTCTCAAGGGCCTAATTTTGAGCCTAACAGTAGAAAAGACCTTGAATTTTCATATACTCTTCAAGGATGGACCAAGGAACATATTATGGAACATAATGTGAATTCCACTCCTATGTATAGTGCGGATACGTTTTCAACTAAGGCCACTTAAGAAGTGCTCATTCAAGAAGTAAACTTTGGAGATGAAAAAAATCCTCAAATAGTCCACTTATCTTTCTAGTTGTGGCACTATCCCTTTTTACTACAAAAGGTAAATTATCTTCTTTTATCCTACAAAAATGTGTTTGCATGGTCCTACAAGGATCTAACAGGGATTCCCAAGGAGCTTGGATCACATCGAATGCCCTTAGTTGAGGAAGTTGCACATGCAAGAAGTAGGCTTTATCGACTCAATCCAAAATATGCAGTAGTAGGTAAGCTGGAAATAACAAAACTAGAGGAGGTAGGTATTATTGTCCGAATAGAACATTCAAGGTGGCTCTCATCTATGGTTATTGTAACTAAGAAGAATAGTGGCAAAATAAGAGTGTGCATTGATTTTCCTGCTTTAAATAAGGTGACTGATCAAGATGGTTTCCCTCAACCTTTCTCGAAAGAGGTATTAGAAGAAGTAGCCAGTACACTTTGTATAGTTTTCTTGATGGCTTCAGTGGCTTCAAGCAAATACTAAATCATCCTGATGATAGAGATAAAACTACCTTTTTCACACCATGGGTCACTTATGTATATACACACATGGTTTATGGGTTGAAAAACGCATCTCCTTCCTTTAATAGAACAATGTATCTGATATTCGAAAAATAGTTGACAACCTTTCTAAGCTTGTTTATGGATGAGTTTTTAGTGTTCTCAAGCAAATCTCAAGGAAATATGTAAGAAGTGTCTCAAAACAAGTTTGAAGTTGAGTCCTACTAAATGTAATTTTTTGGTCACTAAAGGCACTCTCCTTGGTCACAGAGTGTGTGTAGAAGGGATAACTGTAGATCCATCAAACATCACTCCTATCCTTTCCATGCACATTCCACAGACTCTTGAGGAATTGCATGTTAGTATATGATCAATGTCTACCCCTCATGATTGTATGCACATTTTGTAAGCCCCCCAGTATGAGGAGAAGCCAAGCGTGAATTACCCAATTGATGGGAGTCCCAACTTGCATGTTGGATGAAGGTCATATTGAACCATGTAAGGTATTGTAAGGAAAGGGAGTTACTAGGGTCCCCAATAGTGGGGTCCGGGGTAGCAGGGAGCAGCCCTGGCTGGGGGAGTCCAAAGGGGCCACCGGGCCCCCTGGCTTGGGGATTCCTAGGGGGCCAACGGACCCCTTGGTGGGGGTTCAGGGGCAGCACCCTCGGTGCGATGGTAAAGGGAATATTCCATGGAATATTCCCTATCAAAGCCAAAAATCATGTATATTTATTAGGTCGGTTCAACCGGCCTAAGCCGTGTATGGCAATTACGCGGGTGGTGGCCGCCCATGCTCTACAGCCCATGCATAGCCGTCCATGGAAGGCCACCCATGATCCTATATATACATGACTTCTACACTACCTAAGACATCGAATAGAGCCAACATACCTCAATCTTGTATCTCCCTATCTAGAGTTGTCTAGATCACCATTTAAGCTCTAGCCTGAGAGGGCATGGGTGGACAACACCATCATCTTTGTGCTTGCTGTTAGTAGAAAATTTTTGAGATTCTCCTATATCTGTTATCTTCTCTTCTATTGCTCCTGTGTTATATTGCGTAACTATTGTTTTGCATGGTATGAGAGTCGTAAGGTTCGAATAGCTTGAGAAGTATCACTATTTTAGCCTACTAGTTGACTAGAATAGCAGTAGATTATTCGAGTGATTACATGATGGCTTCATCATCGAACACTGTTCTTGGTGCTTCACCTAATGTTAATGCTGCACCTATTCGAACTCGCCCACCTGCATTCACTGAAGGGTAGCTGGATGGAACCAACTATACACTCTAGAAGTTCAAAGTTTCTGCAATTTTGGACTCCTATGAATTACTTGACACTGTCATGGGACTGATGGGATTGGATCTAGAGCCTATACTAGTTAAAGATCCAAAAAATTCAAGATTGATGATTCAGCCAGATCCAGATCTTCTACGAGCATGGAAGCAGCGAAATGCTGATGCATTATATGCAATTGTCACTAGTGTAAGTGATTTTGTGCTTACTTTAGTTCAACATACTACTAAAGCACATGAGGCTTGGGGCATATTGGCTCGTCAATATGAGACCAAGAACCACACTAGGATACAAAATTTAGAAAATCAGTTGGCCAATGAAAAGCATTCTGATTCTGAAAAGGCTGAAGATTTTATCAAATGGATAAAACATCTTCAAGATCAATTGGCTAGAGTTGGTGTTGTTATAACACTAGAAGAGCTGGCTCGAAGATGTGGACGTGTTCTTCGAGCAAAGTATGATGGATTAGTAAGAGCCCTTAACACTCAGGTAAAACTAACTCCCCTCACATTTGAAGAGTTTTGTGCTATGCTTTTAGAAGAAGAGATGTAGTTGAAGAATCGGAGTCATATGATATTCATTGAGATATGATACTCATTAGGGTGGTTCATGCCACATAGCATATTATGGATATCATTAGATATTTTTGGTAGAATATAGAGTAGGAACACTCCCTCTCAAGGGAGTATTCAAGAGTTTTGAACGCTCGGCGGTCGGATGGAAGAACATCAATCGATCTCTGTGTGTGTGGTCGACAACAGCTCATGAATAGTCTCGCGTAGCTCACGCCAGCAAGAGTGAGACGCAAAAGTAGAGCATATTACACTAGTATCAGAGCCTTAGGGGACGACCCGCACGAAGGCGCTCATGGGATTTGATCTCAGGTGGCTTCCATGGGAGGCGCCCACCTTATCCAGCCCACCATTTCTTTGAAGACGAAGTATATGTCGACGTAGTCCTAGAGAAGCACAAGATGCAATAGGAAAGAACTTGGTGGCTTCATCCACACACGGATGTCAGAAGAGGATACAAAGAAGATGATCAAAATTTGAAGATAAAGGGAGACCTCTTGCTCTCTATATCTCCCAAGAAAAGTACTTGAGCTCATGGCTTCAAAGATTCATAGTGTCGTCTATTTTGGAAAGGAGAATAGACAGGACAGATGTAGATTGGATGCACCTATTCCATATGAAGAGCCTATGTCGAGGAACATTCCTTCCATGGACTCTTCGACACCATCATACCAAGACTAAAAGGATGGAGGTCTATCTTAATCACAGATGTGAGATTTCTTGTTATTTTTAGTAGGTATGGTACCGTGAATTGGAAGAAGTTTTCACTCGTATGGGACGGTGGAAATGACTTCCCTTTGAGAACTCTTCTTCTACGGCCAGGGAGAAAAGGACTCATCATTCATGGTGTCATGTCTCACTAGATGAGAGGAGAGCTCCTAGTAGGCATCTCCTTAGGATTGGGAGTTATCCTTCATAGTTTAGGGAAGATTTATGCTTCCAGTACAGAATGTGATAGGTGATTTTATCACCATTGGCATCACATAATCATTTTGATTTTTTCAGGAAGGATAATTCCATTAGTTGATGGGATCGTATAGATCCATGCACAGAGTATGGTTGGCATAGATAGTTCTTTATTATGGATACACATGTGTTTACGGTATCATGTCACATCATTGCTGACCATTTTAGTAGAGGGCTTTGAACCTTATCAGGAATTTGTTTTCTCCACTCTTCACTACATACACATTCATTAGTTAGAGAAGATTTGCTCTCCATCTTCATAGGAATATGTGTAATGAGGGATTATGCATTAGTTATGGAGGAGAGGACTAAATAAATTCATGAGTTTCTCTTTTAAGGAAAGGAGAAAGTGGGAATCAGGTCAAAGATCCATGAGAGATCTCACTTTAGTTAGAGCTCTTTCCCTTAGAAGAGATTGAATAGAGAGAGAGAGAGTTTCACTTTCTCACTTTTAGGTTATCTAGATAGAAGGGGCACTCTTCTATCAAAGGCAAGAGGGAGATCATTTAATCATGATGGTTAGATTGAGTCTCACTTGTAAACTCTAGAGAGAAGCAGTTATGCTATTTTCAGTGATGGTCCTTGACTAGATGAGATAATCTAGTTATTGACATTAGTTAGACTGGGAGTAGATTGATGATACTTCTCTTTTGAGTTTCCAGGAGATAGGGATATATCTAACCTATTGGGGTACCAAACTCTTAATTGATGTTACATCATGAGTATGATGAGTAAACATCAGTTAGGAGGATGGGTACTTAGGGATTATCTGAATCTCAAAGGGAATGCTTTTTGCATTCATATGGCAAACTAGAGGGAAGAGAAAATTTGAGAGTTTGCACTAGTGTCAATAGATGCTCTGCCAATAGAACTTAGTCCATTGGTAAAGGATGACAAACCACGGACTTCTCAGTTGGTGAAATGTAGAGATTGCATTTTACTACCAAGAAATTCTTATGTATGAGCTAGATGATGGAATTGCATAGTCACAAGGTGGTTTAGAGGAAACTATTACTTGTGAACACACTCAAGGTTAGCAAGACCTAGAGTGTTATGAGGGCAATCTATCATTTAGTTTGAGATGGGTTTGGAGTCACTTGTTATGGGACTTTGTTCTATATTTTAGAGGATTATATGGTTTATTATCTCCATTAGGATACGGTCAAGCTTATAAGCTTGGCACCTTACACTTCCCTTTTATATTATTAATCCATAGAGGATACATCATATGGACTTAGATCATTTGGATGATGTTATACGTTATGGGAGTGATAGTTTGGAAGTGAAGAGTACATGGGAGATAGTAGGCACCACTCAGACGGTTTCCCACCTTTGAGATGATCTCATATGAGACTTCTTAAGGGGAAGGATATGGGAAACAACACACAAAGATGACCATGTACATAGAGTACATGGGGTTCAAGGGAGTCCGAGCACTTTCTTCTACCATTACGGACATTTCATTTACATTTTCGAGGACAAAAATGCTTTCAAGGGGAAGGAAATGTCATATGATATTCATTGAGATATGATACTCATTAGGGTGGTTCATTCCACATAGCATATTATGGATATCATTAGATATTTTTGGTAGAATATAGAGTAGGAACACTCTCTCTCAAGGGAGTATTCAAGAGTTTTGAACGCTCAGCGGTGGGGTGGAAGAATAGCAATCGATCTCTGTGTGTGGTCGACAACAGCTCATGAATAGTCTCACGTAGCTCACGGTAGCAAGAGTGAGACGCAAAATTAGAGAATATTACAATCGGCAAACTACAAGTGATGTTGCATTCTCAACAAATGCAAAAGGTAAAGGCTCTTCTGATGGATCAAAGAAGAAGCCAAAGAAGAAAAAGTTCTCAAGAAGTTGCTTCTATGGTGAAAAGAAAGGCCATGCCATCAAGGATTGCAGAAAGAAGCAAGCTGATGAACGGAATTGGACTGTAAAATCATCATGGAAGAATAAAGAGTTTGCAAACAACACAGAGCTAGAACTATGGGTAGTTATTGAAGAGGTATGCTCATCTGCTCAAGCTCGTGTTGATGAACCATGGATTTTAGATAGTGGAGCTTCTCGCCATATGACCAATACAAAGGATTGGTATAGTTCCCTACCGCCTTTGTGGGAATCCATCAATGTAGTGGTGGGAAATGACTCCAAGTGTCCAGCGGAAGGAACTGGAACGATCTCTTTATATCACTTCTCTAGGTGCTGAAAAAAATTTATCCGATGTTCTTTATGTACCTACACTTAAAAGATTTGTTGTCAGTTTTTGCAATAACAGATCGTGGACTCAAAGTTGACTTCAATAAGAGTGGTGCACAAGTCATGGATTCATCAGGTAATGTAGTAGGTAAAGGCGTAAGACGTGATAACTTGTATGAGTTAAGTACCTTAACTGCTATAGAAGATAAAGATGTAAGCATGTTATGACACTAATGATTTGGGCATCTCGGATTTGCAGTTTTAAAGGAGATGCAAAGAACAGGCATGGTTGCTCATTTGCCTGCATTTCGAGAGTTGTAGGAACCTTGTGAAGCTTGTATGATGCGCAAGCAACAATGAAAGGCATTTCCAAGAGAAACCAGCAATCAATCTCAAGCCAGCATGTGAATCATCCTTATTAGAGATGCTACTTGAAGACTTAGGTCTGGAAGTGTAAAACCCAATCAAAATCTATTGTAACAATCTTAGCACCATACTATTAGTAGGTAACCCTATTTTCATGCTAGAACAAAGCATAGAGGTACATTGTCACTTCATCAAAGAGAAGATATTAGCTAGCAATATTGATCTTGCTTATGTGAGGACAGATGAGGAGGTTGCTGATATTTTTACTAAAGCACTTGGAGGAGATAAGCTAAAGAAGTTTTAGAAGATGCTTGGATTAGAGGACATGATTTTGAGCATGCGAGGGAGTGTTGAGATATCATGTTACACATGTGATGATCTAGGATGACATGTATCATGTTTTTCATTTCTATGACATGTATAGTGGTCAGGTTGGTATAGTTTCAAGGATAGTTCATTGAGATTTACTAGATGTATCCATCGAGAGTGATGGCTGATTTGTTTCTTGCTAGTTCACTCATTTGCGGACATTAGAATTTTCCTTATGTAATGTTCTTTATATATTGCACTTGTTGTATCATTGTTTCAGGTCATTCTTGTACATTCCTTTTATGTAATAGAAGATGCACAAGATCATTCTTCCTTGCCTCAATCTGTGTGTGTGCTCTGTTGATATATTTAGGTAGTGATTTGTGTGAACACACTAGGACCGCCGGGGCACTTTTTTCCCTCTTTAGGAGGTTCCGCCCCCCTCCCCCCTAAATATACGCCTATTGCCCTAATGGGCTACTTATCTTTGTACATTCTCTAGTAATACATTCAGTATTGTGTGTTGTGCTCCAAGCTTCTTCTTCTTCCTTGTGCTGTTCATGTGCTTTCATAGACGTCTAACTCTAACAATTGGTATCAGAGCAGGTTGTTGCTTCATCTAGGGCGCCATCGACACTCCTCCGGTTGTAGTCTCAGAATCGCACGATTTTTGGTGACCACACTCAACATGTTTTTGAGAACAAAACAGCTTTGCTATGTGGTGCCAAAATCGCAATCTGAGCTCGTTTTGACCTCCGAACACACTGTCATAGTGCTTGTGCAGGCTATTTCATCTTTTTGTGCCAAAGGTCTATACCAGTTTCTGTTTGCCAGTATAGGCATCTCAAAGTCTGCTACAGGTCTAGCGGAATTCGAGAGGGTAGTTCTGTTCAACTTTTTGAGATACAGTCAATTTTCTGCAACAAGGTATTTTAGTCACCGACCATGGTTGAAAGCAGTGATGTATTTCGTATGTTGGCGATTGAGGATAAGTTGGATGGTACCAACTACCCATTATGGGCTTATATGATGCGACATGTGTTGGTTGGAAAAGGACTATGGAACATTGTGCAGGGTGTCAAAAAACGTCCTATCACACCTGCAAATGTTACAACCACAGGTATTGAAGCTGATGTAGAAAGTGTGGAAGATGATGATATTCTGCATATTCCTATTCGTGCTTCGGTTTCTACTACACCTACTGTAGAGCAGATTCGCTGGGATGGCAGAGATGCCCAGGCACATGCATTGATAGCTTTGTCTGTCAAACGTGCCATTATTCCTCACATTCGCTCTTGCAAAACAGCTAAAGATGCTTGGGATACACTTACCACATTGTACCAAGCTAGGAATGAGGCTCGTGTTGCTTACCTCCGAAAATAGTTGGAGAGTGAGCACATGAATGAAGGTGATTCTATGGACATTTTCCTAATGAAGACCAAAGACTTGAAGGAACAGTTGATTTCTGCTGATGCGATCATACCAGATAGCTCACTTGTACAGACCATTCAGAATGGTCTTCTTGATTCATATAAGAGTTTTGCTTCTACTCTTCGATTGATGATGAAAGGCAATCCAAATGCCTTATCATTTGAGGAGTTAGTGTCAGTTCTGTTGTAGGAAGATCAATCGAGGCAAAACAGGTCCATTATGCGAGTTGCAGATCAATCTTTTCTGGCTAGTCAGAATGGCAAAGGAAAATGAAGCTCTTCAACTAGTAAGCAAAAATCTGCTAATTCTGCATATTCGAAGAAGGAAGATAAACATGAGAAGAAATCACAAAAGCAAAATTTGTTTTGTAAGTACTATAAAGAAATTGATCATATCATAAAGAACTATCCAAAACTGGCTGCTAAAGAGGCAAAGAAGAAAGAGGCTGGAATGGTTGTTGCAGAGGCCTCTACACCAAAAAACAGAGTCTGCTAATCTTCTGCAGGAAGAAGAATGAGGGTTTACTATTGTCTCCAGTTTTGACCCATCTTCTCATGAGCAATGCATGTCTGCAGTAGACTCAGATGTTTGGTATTTTGAGAGTGGGGCGACCAAACATATTACCTCACAATGCAGTTTCTTCTCTTCACTCGAGCCTACCCCTATAGGGAATACTGTTACATGCGCAAACAACTCCTCTTATCTTGTTATGGGAGTTGGTAAGATCATTTTGACTACTGCTGATGGTAGTTCTTTCACTTTTTTAGATGCTTTATTTGTGCCAGGGATCAAGAAGAACCTGTTATCAGTTTCTGCATTAGCCAAGATTGGCTTGGTTGTGAAATTTGTTGATGACATGTGTACAATTCATGATCTGTCAAATGGCAATGTGATTATTGCTTTTGGCATTTTATGTCGTGGTTTGTATAAGCTCATAGACTATGAAAGATTTGTAAATGATTTGGCATGTGCAGTAAATGATTCTCAGGCTATGTCAGATGCAAAGCCTTGGCATGCATGCTTTGGTCATCTGAATTTTGCTAGCTTGCTACACCTCGAGAAATCTCAAATGGTGTCCTCTTTGCCCAAACTTGAGGCACCTGGAAAACATGTTTGTGAAGGCTATATTTTGGGAAAAATGCAACGTTCATCCTTTCTAAAAGATGGTTCAATTCGAGCTACTCAGAAATTGCAGCTTGTACATAGTGATGTTTATGGTCCTATGCAGACATCTTCTTTTGGGAATTATCTTTACTTCGTGACTTTCATCGATGATTTTACCAGGCATGCATGGGTATATCCATTGAAGGCAAAGTCCGAAGTGTTCATGTGCTTCAAACGGTTTTGGGTTTTGGCTGAAAATCAGTCAGCATGTAAAATGGGCACCCTCCATTTTGATCGAGGGGGGTGGGGGGGGGGGAATATATGCCTTCTAATTTTAATGCATTTTTGGTTGAACGTGGGATAAAACACTAGTGTACAGTGCCATATACACCTCAACAGAATGGAGTTGTTGAACGAAAGAACATGTCACTCATGCAGATGGCAAGATGTATGGTCAAGAGTAAAGCTTTACCACATAGTTTTTGGTTTGAGGCTGTCATGTGTGCAGCATATGTACTCGATAGGTGTCCCACTAAAGCACTACAGTCTATCCCTCCATATGAGGCTTGGCATGACCACAAGCCATCTGTTCCTCATCTGCACGTTTTTGGTTGTTTGGCATATGCATTAGTGCCTGAACAACATTGCAAAAAATTGGATGATAACGTAGTAAAATGTTTTTTTGTTGGGTATAGTTCTGAAAGTAAAGGTTGTCCTCTGTATCATCCACACATTAAATGCATTCTGGCTAGCTCTGATGTTTTTGTGGAAGATGCTATTCAGCCATTGCTTTCATGTACTAAGGAGACATCTCTTAGCTCCAAAGACATGTATGATACTTTGCTACCTCTTTTTATAGGTGGACAGTCTAGTGTTGGTCCTAGTAGTCCCTTTTTTGCATCAGATTGTTATGCTATGGCTGCATCTAGTCTCTGTGATGAGAATGAGCCTGTTTCATTTGATGAAGCACAAAATTCAAAAAATTGGATGGCTCATATGAAATCTGAATATGATGCTATAATGAAGAATGGTACTTGGTCTTTATGTGACTTGCCTCCTGGCAAGAAGGCCATTGGCACTAAGTGGGTATACAAGCTGAAGCATAAATTGGATGGTATTGTGAACAGGTATAAGGCTAGGCTTGTTGCAAAGGGTTATGCACAAGAAAGAGGCATTGATTTTGATGAGACCTTTGCACCTACATGTCGTATGACTACTGTTCGGAGCATCTGTGCACTTGCAGCTCATCATGGTTGGCATGTACATCAGTTGGACATTAAAACAACATTTCCAAATGGTGACTTGCATGAAGAAGTGTATGTTTTTCAGCCCTGTGGCTTTGTGCATTATCACTATGTCAGGGAGAGGTTCTCTATTGGGGAGATCAGCTTCGCATATGTGCCCACACAGGAGCACATTGCAGACCTTTTCACGAAGGCTCTACCTAGGGAGAATTTTGAAGCTTTTCGCAAAGCTTTGGGCTTACTTCCTTTTGTGGAGTGATTTCCACACAGCTTCGCACTTCCTTATACATGCGTGCCAACTCCTTGTCCACCGCATCACTCCCAGTGGGGATTTGTTTGATATATTTAGGTAGTGATGTGTGTGAACACACTAGGACCATCAAGGCACTTTTTTCCCTCTTTAGGAGTTTTTTTCCCCCGGCTTATACAATGCTTTTAACCATATTGCCTCTTGAGTTGCTATGGTCAAACAACTGTAATCTACTTCAGTTGAGGATAAAGCAACTGTAGGTTGCTTCTGGGAACTCTATGACACTAGCTTTGAACTTGGAAATGCTAAGTAACCATAGGTACTTCTTCTATCATCCTTAGCTCCTACCCAATCTGCATCTAAATAGATTTTGATATCCAAATCTAAAGAGTAAGGATAGGATATACCTTCATTGATTGCATCTTTGAGATATTTAAGCACTCTCTTAGTTGCATCCATGTGTGATCTTCTTGATGAGTGCATGAATTGGCTTACCACTCCTACACTATATGAGATGTCTGTGCTTGTATGACTAGCATATATCAAGCTACCTACCAATATTTGATATTCTTTAATGTCTCCAATTATCTCACCTTTATAAACACTAATTTTATGCTTCATCTCCAAAGGAGTATCTGCATGTTTAGTGTTCTCAATGTTGAACTTAAGAAGTATATCATAAATGTACTTCGTCTGAGTCAAATACATTCCTTCATCTGTGTATATGACCTACATAACTAGGAAGAATGTGAGCTCACCTAAATCACTGATTTTGAACTCCTCTTGCATGTGTCTCTTGATCCCTTGAATGCCATTCAGATCATCACCTATCACATTAATATGATCTACATATACACATAGATAGATAACACCATTGTGATCCCTTTTTATGAATAGAGAAGGATCTGGATTGCTAGGTTTGAAACCTTGATTTTGAAGGTATGTAACCAACCTATAATTCCAAGTTCTATGAGCTTTTTTCAATCCATACAATACTTTTTTAAGTCCACAAACCTAAGATGCATGATTAGGGTTTTCAAAACCTAGAGGTTGTGGCATGTATACCTCTTCACTTATCCAACCATTTAGAAATGCATTTTTTAAATCAGAGTGGAGGAGTTTCGGATTTCTTGTAGCAGCTACACTTATCAATGTTGTGATTGAAGTCATCTTTGGAACTAGTGAGAATGTTTTCACATAGTCTATACCATGCATTTATGATCCTTTGGCAACTAATCTTGCCTTGTCCCTACAAACTAATCCATTTGAGTTTCTTTTAACTTGATATGCCCATCTGAAACCAATTACCTTTTGATTGGATGACATTGGAACCAAATCCCAAGTTTCCATCTCCTTCAATGCATCCATTTCTTCTTTCATGGCATTTCCCAATTATGGTTTCCCTTTGCCTCCTCATAGGTTGAGGTTTCTTCTAAAATTGAGTCTTTTGCCAAGTGACTAAATGGTTCATAACAAATGTGGAATCATATCCATACTTTTCTGGTTGTTTCTTCTCTCTTGTTGATCTTCTAGGAGCTTTCTTAAAGCATTCTCCACACCCTTCCATCTTTTCTTTGCCTCTTGACTTCCATAGTTTGTAAAACGTTTCCATTTCATCTTGGTCGTCATCTATATCACTTCTTGGATCGTGGACCTATGTATCAGGCTTGCTTTCCTATTTTTCTAGAATCACAATAAGATCATATGGTAGGGTCACCTTTTGTTTGTCTTCATCATACCAAGACCTATGCTCTTCAAACACAACATCTCTAGTTTTATTGAATTTGTTGGTTGAAGAATTATAGAACTTGTGACCCATCTGAGTTGATTCATACCCAATAAACACCGCCATTGTTGCCATTTCATTGAGCTTACCTCTTATTTGTGATGGTACATGAACATGAGCTAATAAACTAAACACCTGCAATGACCAAGACTAGGTTTTCTTCCACACCATCCTTCTTAAGAATTCATACCTTGGAGTGATTTGGATGGTATTCTTGTTGCCCTTTGGATCCTGCAGACGCACGTATAGAGATGAGAGTAAAAAAATAAAATCGCACCAAAATACTCAGAGAATAGAAAGAGACAAGAGACTTGATACCAGATTGGGTACAATCTCCCCCCACATACTCTGACGGATGATTCTATTAGAGCTTGTGTATTTATGGGTATTTTTCATTACATCTTGAATGTAATTTTCTTGATTCTTTTTAATGTGTGCTTGAACCTCGTGAAGTGTAGAAATATGATCTTGTGCAAAAAGATCAACCATAGGTATATCAGTTTGAGTAAGAGTCATGGAAATGGGAAGCTTTTTATCATACACAATTTCATACGGTGCAAGTCCAATAGTGGTATGTGTTGTGTTATTATATGCAAACTCTAGTAAAAGAATTTTCTCATCTCAATTACTTGGATTATCTAAAGAATAACAATGTAATAAATCTAAAATAGTACTTTTCATAGCTTCACTTTACCCATTTCTTTAAGGATGAAATGCAGAGCTAAAGTCTAATTTAGAACCTAAATTTTGAAATAACACAACCCAAAAGTGATTACAAAAACAAACATCTCGATGTGAATGAATAACTTTTGGAAAACCATGATGTGGAAAAATACATTTAATAAATAACTTAGTAGCTTGAGGTGCAAAAGGGGTCTATTTACAAGGAATGAAATTTGCTTGTTTACTAAACCTATCAACAATTATCCAAATCATATCATTATGAGATGAAGTTGTAATAACACCAGTAATACAATCCACAGAAATTGGTTCCCATGGTCAATAAGGTATGGGAAGTGGCATTAATAATCCAAATGCTTTACCATGATGTCATTTCACATGTTGACACACAATGCAAAGGGAAACATATTGTGCAATATAATTTTCCATATTTGATCAAAAGAATAATTCTTTACACAGAGAAATAGTACTTTGATGCCCCTATGACCCATAAATAGTAGTTCACGCACCTCTTTCATAACAAATTCTTTAAAACCTTGTGTGATGCATAACTGGTGTTGGAAATACAAGAATCCATTATGAAATGTGTAATGATTCTCACTAATTGTTCTAGAATTATTGAAAGAATTCCATGTTTGTGAAAATACAGATCAGATGCATAAGTAGGAATCATGTCATGAAAGGAATAATATGAACAGTAGAAATATTATTGATTGAAACTATATTTATTTATTCCAAGTTGATATTGAATCATAGGCTGAAAATTTTCTATGAATGAAGCCTATTTAATGTGTTTGTCAGAAATCAATGGGTTGATTTAATAAATTCTTAATAGCCTATTTGTCCATTTTGATTGGAACTTTAGAACACATAGGGTAATGTTTCCGAATTTTTAAAGCATGCACTACACCTAAAAGTTCCTTATCATATGTACTATAATGCCTTTCAGAAGGTTTAAGTTTCCTACTTTCAAATGCAATAGGATGGTCACGTTGCATTAATATAGCACCTATACCTAAACCACTAGCATCTGTAATTATATGGAAAGGTTGCGCAAAATCAGGTAATTTCAAAACAGGTACATGAGAAAGTGCATTTTCAACTTTTTCAAAAGATTTTTGTTTTTCTAATCCCCATGCAAATTTTAACTTTTTCTTCAATAATAATGTGAGTGGAAGGGATAAATAAGAAAAACCTTTTATAAACTTTCTACAAAAACTAGCTTACCCTAGAAAAGAGCATACATCATTCACAGATTGAGGTACATGCCATTCTTCAATTACTTTAATTTTCATTGGATCTACATGGACACCTTGGCTAGAAACAATATGACTTAAATACTCTAATTCTTTTTGGAAGAATTAACACTTTTCAATATTGGCATGAAGTTTTTTTTTGCATAACAAAATAAAGACAAATGCTAAATTATTTTCATGATCATCATCATTCTCACTATATACAAGTATGTCATCAAAGAAAACAATAACGAAAGCTTAGTAATCAAGGAAAATGTTATTCATCATATATGCAAGTGTAGCAAGTGCATTTGTAACTCCAAAAAGCATTACCATGAATTCAAAGTGACCAATTTGACTTATAAAAGTAGTCTTATAAATGTCATTTTGTGTCGTACGTATGTGATGATACCCAAATTTAAGATCAATTTTGCTAAAGACATGGGCTCCATGAAGTTTATCTAACAAATTGTCTATCCTAGGAATAGGATATCTATTTTTCATTGTGATCTTATTGAGCACTCTATAATCATTGCACATCCTATAACTATTGTTTTTCTTCTCTACTAAAAGAACAAGTCCTCCAAAGGGAGAAGAACTATGTCTTATAAGTCCTTTGTGAATTAAATCCTTAACTTGATTAGCCATTTTTTTTTATGTAACAGTCCATGCATATAATGTGCTTTATGGGGAAGAGAACTACCAAGAATTAAGTATATACTATGGTCAAGAGATCCCCTAGAAGGTGGTAGTTTAGAAGGAAAATCAGCCATAAAACAATCCTTATAGGAATCCATAAATGATTCATGTGCATAAGGAAGTGTATGTGTGTAATCAACTTTGTTATTCACAAAAACAATAGATGAGTTGCAGACTTTTCTAAATACAGATTTTACTTGAATATGACTAATCAATGGAAATGGTTGAAATGCATGCATTGCATACAAAGAAATATCTTTATTGTTAAACTTAAAACTCATTGTGTGTGTATGATAATCAATGCATAGATTATAATGATGATGAAAAGGCATACCAAGTATAACATCATAGGACTAAAAGGGAGCAATTAAGAATGTGCATTCATCTACATATGAACCTACAAAAATCTGAACATTATGCACTTAACCTATAACATTATATCTATTTCATTGAAATGCACCCTTAACTTTATACATAGAAGGGAGTGGGTTTAATTCAAAATCTGCACTAATGTATGAGAGATAAAAGCATGCGAACTACCATCATCATGTAAAAATTTAACAACTTTATCGTTAATAGTACCTTGCATGCAAAGTAAAGAGTGCATATAAGTTACATTACCCAAGGTACTTAGATCTTGTTCTAGTGCTTCTTCCATCCAATTAGGTCGAATGTCTTCACGAACCACCTCCATGATGTGTACTTGATCTCTCACATCCTTCATGTCCTTAGTTCAAAACCTACATTTAGCTTTAGTATGACCAAACTTACCACAATGCGAGCAAGTAATATAGGGCCTTTTTGTTGAGCATCCATTGTTGTAGTCTGAAGGGTTGGAGGTTTGGTAGGGTGTAAGGGGGTTGGCTTGGGAAGTGGTGGGAAATTGGATTGACGAGGGTGGTAAAAAGTAGGTGGGTGCTGAAATCTAGGGGAAGAAAAAGTACTAGAAGAATGCTTGAAAGGAAACTTCGGATTGATGGTTTGTTGTTGTTGACATGTTTGCTGTAATCGAATGGAATTGATGATGGATTGAAACTCCTTCTTTGCATCATGTGCAAAAGAAATAGCTTCATACAGGGGTTTGGGATGTAGTATGTTCAGTTTGACTTCGAGTTCCATTCCCATACCATCTTCATAATTCTATTGCAAGGTATCTTTAGGAATCATTCTAAGCAAATGAATAAGAAGTAGTCGTTCTCAAAATGTTCAATGTAGGTGGACACAATATCTCCATCTTTCCATCCAAAATTTGTCCATGATGGAGGAGCATGTAAGTGGAGCTGAGGAGGAAGGAAGGAATCCTTGATCTTTTCTTGAAATAAAACCCATGTGGTGGGGCGGTCGGTGCTATGCTGCGAGATATTCCACCATAATTGGGCCTTACCTACCAAATAATTAGTAAAAAATTTTAGTTTCTGAATTTCAAAATATGATTCGTCAGAATAAAAATCATAGAATTGGGATAGCCATGAAAGAAAAAATTGGCCATCCTTCGCCCATTGAATCATGAAAATTAGAAATTTTGGGCACCAATCTTGGATTGTATGCCTTGTTCTTGAGCGATGGTAATGGCCTTCACCACCCTAACTAAGCTATTATCATCACTTTGCAGTTATTGGAGTGTAGCATCGTGCTCCTTAATCTCTTTTTGGGCATGTTGGAGCTTGTGTTGCAAAAGCTCTAATTGTTGCTTGATTGGTACCCCGGGTAGGTGTGATGTACCAAAATCCTTGTTATTCTAGGTAGGCTCCATGGCCTTATATAGAACCAAAACCTAGGACTAAGCATGTGAAAAGGATTTGAACAATAGTGTATATATATAAAGATAATAATAATAATAGTAATAAATAAATAAATAAATAAAATAAATGAGAGTGTTTGATATGGCATAATTTTGGTATCTTTGCCTTCTTTGTCAATCCCCATGAGTGCGAGAGAATCCAAAGATGCCAATGTTACGACATATTTCTATGCCTTAATCGACACCTTGGAGTAACCTAAAGGAGTAACCATATGATAACCAATTTGATAAACGAATTTGATAAAACAAAATTTGATAAACTAATTTTATAAACTAATTTGATAACCAACCGAACTCGAATAGTGAACATTGAGCACAGTGAGCATAGGGTTTACAAGGGGTACAGTGGGTATAGTGAGTACAATGAGCATAGGGGGTACACTAGGTACAGTGAGTATAGTGAGCATAGTGAGCACATGGGGTATAGTGGGTACAATAAGCACAATACATAGGGGGTACAAGGAGTATAGGGAGCAAAGTGCATAGTACTAGGTTTGAAAAAAAATAAAAAAAAAACAAACCAGCAAACCAAAACAAACAGACTTCATAAACAAAAATCTAGACTAGATGGTTGAAATGGTTGTCGATTGATGATCAAACTCCACGAATCTATTGGTGCAAATGTACAAGCCTACACATTTGGCTTAGCATGGAAGACATTGTGAGGAAGCACTTGATGATTCATGTGAACTATAGCTTGTAACTACTTGATCATTTACCATTGTAAATCATTAAATCCTTGGAGAATTTTGTAAAAGTTTATATCTCATGGAGTTAGGAGGAATATTAGTTATGAATTCAAGATGAGGGAATGTCTCCTAAATCATAGGAGTTACTTCTTGATTCGAGCCAAGTTTAAATTCAAAATTCAAACTTAGGAGAAACTCATATAAAAAGGCTTGTAAAATCTCCCGGGGCAGAGTGCCTCATTTTAGAGCTCTCTCCTTGATCATTTGTAGAACTTGAGTAGCACACATCACAGCTCACTCAGTTCATCATCATTGAGCATCATTATAATGCCAATGACTATGAACAATCATGTGTTATAATACATATAGCTCATTGAACATCTCTCTCTACTGGCATCATCGAGAAATCATCTTTGAAGTGCTCACCGGTCATCTATTGGTTAGTCCCTAAAAAGTCCTCGATAAGATTTGATTTGCCAAAATGATTTTTCTGAGCATAGTTAATTATTTTAAATGATTCCACTTGAAATCATTAGCTATCTAAGCTAATTGAATTCCCCCAAAAGTAATTTTGTCAATTCTTATTGTACTATGAGCTCTGAGTAAAAAAGCTAGGTGTATGGACTAAAATAGCAAGTTTTGGATTAATTGTTTCAAGCATCAACTCCAAAGTACATAGGTACTTTCTTGGTGTCCTTGGCAAGTTAAAAGGGCCTACTTTTTAACTTTGAAGTGCATGATCACTGGTACAAAGTAGGTTTTAGCAGTACCACCTCACTTCCTTGGGTTATCCATCCATCTCTTCCAAGAGTGGTATCAGAGCAAGTTGAGGTAAAATGTTAGATGGTTTCCCTTCTTTCATTGACAAATTGAAGAGGAATAATTATCTAGCATGGTCCTCGAGGATGAAGACCTATCTACAAGGAAGAAGTCTCTATGGATACATATCAGGAGATGAGGAGATGCCCATATTTAGAAGCAAAGATCAACCTACAAGAGAGGAGCAAGAAAGACTCAAATCATGTTGTGTCAAAGGTTCTTTAGCCAAGTCATATCTACTTAACTCTATCTCTTACTTCATTTATCCTCATATTAGGAATTGCAAAACTTTCCAAGGGATTTGGGATACTCTATCTTTATACTTTTCTTCCAATACAAGAGCTAGGAAGAATCAATTGTGGATGGAGTTTACTACTCAAAAGAAGCAACCTAAGCACAATGTTTCAGAGTTTGTGACTAAGGTCAAGGATGTGGCTGATCAGTTGGCAAGCATAGGAGAGGACATTGAAGAGGAGCAAATAATGAGACATATAATAAATGGCATCAAGGCAGATGATAAATGGGAATCCTTCACAACTACAATGGATCTTTATATGGATATGCAAATCCTTGATCTAACTACTCTCATGGGACAAATCTTCAACCATGAGGCCAAGCTCAACAAAAATGGTGAACCATCAAGAGGTAACAGTTCTCCTGCCCTCTATACAGATAAAGAAAAGAGTAAAAGGTTTGAAGATGAAGGTGCTACTTCTCAAGCTAACTATATGGGGGAGGTAGGAATTCAAGAGGAAGGGGCAGAGGAGGTAAGCAAGGTAGGGGGAGACCTTTCAACTCTTCCCCATGCAATATATGTGGACCGTCTAATCACACAACAGATGAGTGCTATAGGAACTTCAAGAACTAGAGAGGAAGAGGATTCCAAAGAGGTGGCTACTCACAATTAAGAGGAAGACTCAACCATAATCAAGGTTACAACCATGGCTACAACAACAATTACAACAACAATTATCAAGGAGGATAAAAATCAAGAAAAGAATTCAAAAGCTATACAGAGGATCAAGGGGATTCTCTTCTCATTATGAACATGACCTCAAAACAAGGTATGAATGATGAGCACCTCCTCTATATTGACTGAGGTTGTTCAAACCATGTAGCACACAATATAGCTCTCCTTTCTGATCTTGAAGAGCCCAAGGGAAAGCACCAAGTGCAGACAGGTGATGATACCAAGCATTCAGTTGTCAAGGTAGGAAATGTCAAAGCTTCTGATGGGAATAAGAATCTATTGAGTAGAGTTCTTTATGTACCTACTATCACAAAAATTTGATGAGTGTTGGACAGATAGTGTTAGAGGGTTTGCAAGTTAAGTCCAATAAATTTGGAGCCTTTGTGGAGGACCCCCAACATGGATTCAAGAGATTTGCAAAGGGAGAGAAAATAGGTAGACTGTTTACATTTGAGCTTGAGGACACTAGAAACATTGCACTTTATAATTATAAGGATCAAACCTTGTCTGAGTTAGAGATATGGCACAAAAGATTAGGACACATTGGTGAGAGAACATTGAAGCAGATATGTAGAGATCAATGTGTAATTGGAATACCTAATGTATCCAAGCAACATATGATCTATAAATGTGGTGCATGTTAGTTTGGTAAATCACAACACAGGTTACCCTTTACAAAGAAAGGCTATATGCATGAGGATTATTTGGAACTTGTCCACACAGATGTGTGGGGACCAAGCAAGGACCCTTCAATTTCAAGCTCAAGGTACTATATGTCATTTATTGATGATTTCAGTAGGTGGACTATCTTGTATTTCATGAAACATTAGGATGAAGTGTTCAGTTGTTTCAAATAGTATCTTGCACTTGTGGAAAATCAAACAAGAAAGAGTTTAAAGAGGATAAGGTAAGATGGAGGAGGTGAGTACTTCTCCAATGAATTTGATGCAGTTTTGCAGGATAGAGGTATCAAGAGAGAGATCGCAACTAGATATACTCCTGATCAAATTAGAGTAGTAGAGAGAAGGAACAGATGGATTGTGGAAGTAGCTAGATCTATGCTAAATGAAAAAAAGTTGATTAATTATTTATGGGCAAAGGCTGTGCCTACTGCCACTTATCGTATTAATAGTTTACCCTCTAAGTCCCTTGATGTGATGACCCCTTATTAGGCATGGAATGGTATGAGACCATGACTTGAACATTGCAGAATATTTGGATGTGTTGCTTATGTGCATGTTCCATCTCAAATCAGAGGTAAGCTAGACCCTAAGGCCAAGAAATGCATTTTCATAGGGTATGATATAAATCAAAAGGGGTACAAGCTTTATAATCCATCCAACAAAGGATTTATGATCAGTAGAGATGTGTTTGATGAGAGTGAATCTTGGTTTGAAAGTCAATGCAGGAAGGGCAGACTGCCGAATTACTTGGAAGAAGAATTTCCACGCCTCACCAAGGAGGATCCAAACACAATTGAAGTCATCAAATAAGATGATGAGGACAGCATCAACTTGGAAGAATTCAAAGCATGGAAATCAAAAGGTAAGGTCAAGATGAAGAGGTCGGAGGACATACCTGAGTCATCCAACCAAGCCTTAAGGAGATCACAAAGAGAGAGTAAGAAGCCAATCTGATATGGATATGATACTTCATTAGTCACTAAGCATTCTATTTATGTTGCGAAGGATTTATCACTTGAAGAACCTTCTTCATATGAAGAAGCAAGTACAAAAGGAGAATGGAAGGAGGCTATGGATGAAGAAATAGAAGCACTCCAAGAAAATGACACTTGGGAGCTAGTATCTAAGAAAGTATCAATTAAGGTAATTGGTTCTAGGTGGATTTACAAAATCAAAAGGAACTCAGATGGATCCATAAACAGGTACAAAGCTAGGCTTGTGGCTAATGTTTTTGCACAAACCCAAGGAGTAGACTATGAAGAAAATTTTTCACCAATGGCTAAGATGCCAACCATCAGAGTATTGGTAAGTGTAGCTACATCTAGAAATTGGACTATGTATCAACTAGATGTAAAAAATGCTTTTCTCAATGGATGGATTTCAAAGGAGGTTTACATGGCTCAACCTCCTAGATATGAAGATCCAAGCAAGGTAAATCATGTATGCAAATTAAAA
This sequence comes from Ceratopteris richardii, assembly GCA_020310875.1. Classification (NCBI taxonomy): domain Eukaryota; kingdom Viridiplantae; phylum Streptophyta; class Polypodiopsida; order Polypodiales; family Pteridaceae; genus Ceratopteris; species Ceratopteris richardii. Next base: position 108,126,944 of record CM035430.1, read on the forward strand.
AAGGCTCTTTATGGTTTGAAGCATGCACCTAGGGCATGGAATCATAGGTTAACAACCTATCTTCAAGACCAAGGATTCATGATGAGCAAGGCAGATTCTTCTCTATTTATCAAGAGGAGTAATTCAGAAATGATATATTTATGTGTATATATGGATGCCATCATTCTTACACGTAGTGATGCCAATGGCATGAAACAAATAAAAAACTAGATGATGCAGGAGTTTAAGATCAATGACCTATGGTTTTTGAAATATTTTCTTGGACTTGAGTTGGTATACACCAACTCAGGAATCTACATCACTCAAAGGAAATATGTGCAGGAAATGTTGAAGAAGTTCAACTTGGAGGATGCAAAAGTAGCTAGCACCCCTATGGAGGTAAATCATAAATTAAGTGCTCATGAAGGTGATTTTCTTGAAGAGATTGGAGGTTATCAAAGCATAGTTGGAAGTCTAAACTATGCAACATTAACAAGGATTGACATATGTTATGGAGTAAGTGTTCTGAGTCAATTCATACATAAACCTAGAGCACCTCACTTGGAAGCTGCTAGAAGAATTTTGAAGTATCTTAAAGGTATTCAAAATCAAGGTCTTTACTTCCCATACACATCAGATTTGGACATAATGTTGTACTCAGATGCAGATTGGGTAGGATCTAAGGATGACAGAAGTACTTCTGGTTATTTATCTTTCGTAGGTGATAAACCCATCTCATGGTCTTCTAAGAAGCAACCAACTATTGCTCTATCTTCAATAGAGGGTGAATACAGGGGATTAGCAAATGCTACACAAGAAGCTATTTGGATTAGATTGCTCTACTCAGATTTGGGACTTCACACTCATTCACCAATGATCTTTGGTGATAATACTAGTTCTTTGCATCTTGCAGCCAACCCCATTTATCATGCAAGAAGTAAGCATATAGAAGTGCACTATCAATATGTTAGAGAGAAACTCTTGAGCAAAGAGATTAAACTAGCATATGTATCTACAAATATGCAGTGTGATGATTTGTTAACCAAAGCACTTGATGGTACTAAACTTTGCAGGTTTAAAACCATGATTGGATTACAAGATATTCAAGAAGATTGATGAAGCAATGCAAGCCAAGATGTTTGGCTTGAGGGATAGCTGTTGCTGCAACTGTACAAGCCTACACATTTGGCTTAGCATGGAAGACATTGTGTGGAAGCACTTGATGAGTCATGTGAACTATAGCTTGTAACTACTTGATCATTTAGCATTGTAAATCATTAAATCCTCAGAGAATCTTGTAAAAGTTTATATCCCATGGAGTTATAAGTAATATTAGTTAAAAAATCAAGATGAGGGAATGTCTCCTAAATCAGATAAGTTACTTTTTGATTGGAGCCAAGTTTGAATTCAAAACTCAAACTTCAAAGAAACTCATTTAAAAAGGTTTGTAAAATCTTGCAGGGTAGAGTGCCTCATTTTAGAGCTCTCTCCTTGATCATTGGTAGAACTTGAGAAGACATAACATAGCTCACTTAGTTCATCATCATTGATCATCATTATAATGCCAATGACTATGTACAATCATGTGTTATAGTAAATAGAGCTCATTGAACATCTCTGTCTACTTCTCTGTTATGACTACTCAGAACAATCAACTTCTTCTGGTCATATCTCACTGAACACACAACCATTTTGCATAATCTTTGGCTTGTTGGAACCAGGGTAAAGTCTACTTTGTGCTCTCAAAATTCTGAGGCATTTTGTTGAGGCCTCTTGGAGAAATTGTCTTCGAAGTGCTCACTAGTCATCTACTAGTTAGTCCTTAAAAGTCGAGGGTAAGATTTGATTTGCTAAAATGATTCCTCAGAGCATAGTTGATTATTTTAAATGATTCCACTTGAAATAACTAGCTATCTAACCTAATTGAATTCCCCCAAAAGGAATTTTGTCAATTGTTACTGTACTATGAGCTCTGAGTAAAAAAGCCAACAGGTGTATGGACTAAAATCGCAAGTTTTCAACACTAGCTATTCTTGAACTAGTTTGTTTTGGATTAATTGTTTCAAGCATCAACTCCAAAGTACATAGGTACTTTCTTGATGTCATTTTCAAGTTAAAAGGGCCTACTTTATATCTCTGAAGTGCATTAGGGCTGCTACAAAGTAGGTTTTAGTAGTACCACCTCACTTCCTTGAGGTATCCATCCATCTCTTCCAACAGATGAAGACCAGGCATCAAGAAACCACCTCCATAGACGTGCCTTGGCTCTGTTACCACTGTTGCCCTTTGGATCCTAGAGATGCATCTGCATAGACAATAGTACATAAATGAGATCACAAAAAGGTACTTAGAGAATAATGAAATCACACAAAAGTAAGAGAACAGAAAGAGCCAAAGGATTTGACACCAGATTGAGTACAATCTCCCCTCGCATACTATGATGGACGATTCTATCAGAACATGTGTATCTATAGGTATTTTTCATAACGTCTTGACTAGAAAATACATGATGGTGGCACTTCAAAAATCATGCTTTTTTTAATAAAAATCTGCTTTATTTACAAAATACTTATCTACTATTTTTACAAAAATGTCTCTTTCTAAAGTGATCTATTATTTTTACAAAAAATAATCAAAATACTATCTTCTAAGTATTCTTCTAAATATCTTAAAAAATATCTGAATAAGTCGACACGCATTCACACCCTCATGAATCTTCACCTACTAAATCAAAACACAAATCACATTAAAACCCTCAAGAAATTAAAATCCATATAACATTCCATTATTCCATAAAGTATAACAAGTCTATTGACAAGGTACAAAATAGTTGAAATAGCCTCTGTCCATAGATAATGTGGCAACCTCTTCTCTTCAAGCATTGTTTTGGCTGATTCAACCAATTTCTTGTTTCTTCTCTCTACAATTCCAATTACTTGAGGAGAGTACCTGGTAGTTGATTCCCTTTTGATATGTTTATCCTACAAGAACTCATCAAACTCTTTGGATAAGTATTCTCCCCCTCCATCAAATTTGAGCTTCTTGAGTGATCACATGTGCTAGATACTTTTTGAAGCAATCAAAAACTTCATTCTTACTCTTGATAAAGTATAGAATAGTCCATCTACTATGGTCATCAATAAATGAGTCATAATACCTTGATCCTACCAATGAAGGTTCTTTACTTGGTCCCCATACATTTGTATGTACTAAGTCCGATAAGTTGTTGTCGATGTAGCCTTTCTCGTTGAATAGTTGTCTTTGTGCCTTCCCAATCTCACATGCATCACACCTTTTGATCATGTGTTGCTTTGATATGTTTGGTATTCCTAGAATAGTTTGATCCCAACATATATCCTTCAAGGTTCTTTCATTCACATGAGCAAGTCTCTTATGCCACACTTCAAGCTCACTTAGGGTTTGAGATCCAAAAGTGAATAGAGCTATGTTCTTGGTTTCTCTTGCTTCAAAGGCTAAGAGCCTACCATGCTTCTCACCTCTGACTATCTTCTTAAAACCTTAACATGGATCTTCAATAAAAGATCCATGTTGGGTGAACCTAACTTGCAAGCCTTTTTTGACTATTTGGCCTATACTTATTAGGTTTTTAGTGATAGTTGGTACATAGATAACCTTACTTAGAATTTTTGTCCTACCATTAGAAGCTTTTGCATTACCAATCATCTCCACATTGTGCTTTGTGCCATCCCCTACTTGAACTTCATGTCTATGCTATGGACTTTCCAAATCAGATAGAAGAGCAATGTTGCCCACAACATGATTTGAACATCCGGAACTATGTAGAACAAATGATCATCTTCTTTACCTTCTTTGTGGCTTAGATTCATTAGAAACAAAAACTCTCCATGTGATTGATCTTAGGAATAATTTTTCTAGTCCCTTCTATTATGGCCTTTATTGTTATTCTTGAAGTTGTGTCCACCTCTACCTCTACTATTGCCACATTTGTTGGTGTGTAAAACACCACAAGAACCAAACTAATGTGGTATTAGAAGACCTCCATAACCATCATTAGCTTAGCAAAACTCACATTGTGAATATTCATCTCTGAATTTAGTGAAAATCAAAATTTCACTTCACAGAAATCTGCGCCTTTTCTTCAATCCTTCAATCTGACCTGTATTAGCTCAATCTTTGCAAAATCTTTTGATCACTTGCTAAAGAATGTTCTTGCTAATGTTAAGCAACACATAATAACCAAAACTTTCAAATAATAACTTCAAAATCTTCTGATTTTGCTTCAACCTTTTCACTATGTCTGAAAACTGAAAATCTACTTCATCGATTTGACATACCTCCACTCTTAAGTTGATTTCTCTGAGTACACGTCCTGTTTCTCAAAGATCTTCTGACCAAATGTAGTTGAGGATAATAGCTTTCAAACGAGCTATCACTTACCAAAAACTTTACACCATGCTTCGAGATCTGACCTTCAGAAGATCAGTCAAATGTGCGCCAAAAAAGTCGTAACTGTCAACTACCTTACACAGTCATATGAAATGACTTAGAACTCAATGTACAAGAGGAATTAGACTCAATCCTTCTACACAAACATGTGTTGATTATCAGAGAGGATGTGTACAAAATGGCTTGGCCTAATTTTGCTCACAGCCATGGAAAACTCTCTCAGACTCAGAAGTTTTCTCTCACCATCTCTCTCAGAAATTACACGACTTTTCTCTACTCACTCAGATTACCAAATTGAGTTCTCTCCTACATATTTTTGACTCAAATTAACTTATATACCTATGGTTTACATTCTTCTAGACTTGAACTCGTAAGTTCTGAAGATCAAATACAAATCTAGACTCTAATTTTGTACTAATTTACAATAGTGAAATTGTCCCTTCACTTAGGCTTGATTTTCTATAAGTCTTTTCTTCACTTCTTCTTTCCTCCATCATATGTCTTCATATGTCTTCATATATCCATGCCTAATTAGTGAGTGAAGCCCCAAGAGCTCCCCCTCAATCACTAATTAGCATAATTTGACTTCTTCACATAGTCTTCTTCTCTTTTATTCCTGCCATCTCCTTGAACTTACTTGTCTTCACTCCATCCAAGCTTTTTGTCATAATATCTGCAATCTGATCTTTTGTAGAAGTGTACACCACTTCAATCTCTTTCTCCATTACCTTTTCTCTGAGAAAATGATACTGTATCTCTATGTGCTTTGTCCTTGCATGAAATACAGGATTTGCTGCAAGATATAATGAACTCATGTTATCTCCATGAATGATGGGTATACCTTGATCAATTCCCAAACTTTTGAATAATGTCTGCATCCATATGACTTCCTTTGCTGCTTCCACAAGTCCTTTGTATTCAGCTTCTGTTGATGATAAGGCTACTGTGTGTTGTTTCTTTGAACACCAACTCACAAGCTTATCTCCAATGTATATCATATAACCATGGGTAGATCTTCTGTCATCTTGACTTCCTACCCAATCTGAATCACTATAGGCTCTCAACCTTATATCTGATGTAAAAGGATAATACAATCCTTCTTTCAAAGTCCCTTTGATATATCTAAGGACTCTTTGACCTGCAATCCAATGTGGATCCTTTGGACAATGCATGAATTGAGAAAGGACACCAACTGCATAACTAAGATCAGGCCTTGTTAGAGTTGCATAAATCAAACTTCCCACTAAAGATTGATACTTCCTCATGTCTTTGAATTCTGCTCCATCATATCTACTGAGTTTATGATTGACCTCTAATGGTGTAGATGTCTCTCTGCAATTCTCCATGTTAAACTTCTTTAGAAGATTCAAGAGATACCTTTCTTGTGATACATAAATACCATGCTCTGCATAAGTGATTTCCATTCCAAGAAAATATGACAATTTTCCTAGATCACTTATCTTGAATTCCTTCTCAAGTAGCTTCTTCACCTCCTTGATTCCTTCATTTGAGGTACCTGTAATTATAATATCATCTACATATATACAAATGTAGATCATACCTTCATCTGTTCTTTTGATAAGTAGACTTGCATCTGCCTTTGAACTTTGATATCCAAGATCATTAAGGTACTTTACAAGTCTAAAATTCCAAGCTCTTGGAGCTTGCTTCAAACCATAAAGTGCTCTTCTTAATCTGCAAACATAATTTGGAAACTTATGATCTGCAAACCCTTGAGGTTGCTCCATGTAAACCTCATCTGATATATATCCATTCAAAAATGCATTCTTGATGTCCAATTGACTCAATGTCCATCCTTTTGATGCTGCAATGGCAATGATTGTCCTTATGGTTGACATCTTTGCTACAGGACTGAATGTCTCATCATAATCTATGCCAAATGTTTGAGCATAGCCTTTAACCACCAATCTAGCTTTGTATCTGGCTATAGTTCCATCTGCATGCTTCTTGATTTTGTAAACCCATTTATTTCCAATCACTTTCTTACCATTAGGCTTTGGGACAAGTTCCCAAGTTTTGTTTTCTTCAAGTGCATCAAACTCTTCCTTCATTGCTACTTCCCATTGTCTTTTACCCTTTGCTTCATCATAACTTTGAGGTTCTTCATCTTCTTTAACCATGTAAGCATAGTTTTTCTGAGTCAAGTAAGAAGTGTCATATGAATACCTTGTAGGTTGCTTCCTCATTCTGGTTGACCTTCTTGGTTCACACTCTTCATGTATATCTGGATGTACTTCTTCATCAAATATTGGCCCATCTTCATTCCTTCTATATGATCCAACTCTTGATGTGCTTGCTTGCATATGTTCTTCATCACCATCTATCTGCATATGTGACTTACCTCTTGCACTCCTTCTTATCTCTTCTTCAAATGTTTCAAGATCACAATCTTTATCTCCATACCAACTCTTCTGTTCATCAAAAGTTACATCTCTGGAAACAATAAAATGTTTAGTCAGAGGACTCCATAGTCTATAACCCATTTGCTTTTCATCATACCCAATAAACACATATTTTTCTGCCTTTGGTTCAAGCTTATGTCTGAGTTGTGATGGCACATAAGCATAGGCAATTGACCCAAACACTTTACAATGGTCAAGTGTTGGTTTCTTACCCCACCAAGCTTCATAAGGGGTCATACCATTCAAAACTCCACATGGTAACCTATTCACAAGGTATGTGGCTGTATTTACAGCCTCAGCCCAAAGATAATTAGGGCAATTCTTTTCCTTTAGCATTGCTCTTGCAAATTCAACCAATGTTCTATTTCTCCTTTCTGCCACCCCATTATGTTGAGGTGTATACCTGCAAGTTATCTCTCTCTTGATACCTGCATTCCAAAGATAGTCATTAAACTCTTGAGAGAAGTATTCTCCCCCTCCATCAGACCTTAGCCTCTTGAGTTTGTGACCTGTAACTCTTTCTGCATAAGCATGAAAATGTTTGAAGGCTCCAAAAACTTCTGATCTTTCCTTTAGAACATAAAGGGTTATCCACCTTGTAGCATCATCAATAAACAAAATATAATACCTAGATCCATTTATTGAACCTTCTTTTGTTGGTCCCCATACATCTGTATGTATGAGTTCAAGCAAACCATCATGCCAAAAGTGAGTTGCAAAGTGACGAAGGTCCGTCCAGCCAACCAACATAAGAACAACCCTTGAGCTTATGTAGACTAAAATACACCTTATCGGCATGCAATAAGTGCAATAAAATGCACTATCTACTTTGCAGTATTAAGGAGAAAAAGTTGATACAAAACATATAGGTTTGCACATTTTCTAGCTCAAAAAGCTTATTATCTTTGGATGAGACAATCAACTTCAAATGCTCATAGTAGCCAACATACTTACACTTGGAAAAATAACTTTTGGAAAGGGGATGCACATAGTGTTGAGTGTATAGAATGCACAAGACTACAAGAAATAAGCAAAACAAGCTTTTGGAAGGAACCTCACACTCAAAAGTGGTACCTCGTATTTTTCGTGAATGCATAGAGATAGACCTTGAGACAAAAAAATTACGATTTCTCCCAATCTACTAAACATAATACTTTGTAAATTTAGATACATAAACTAGGGAGTAATATCTTTCAAATGATTTGTGATGCATCCAATTTGGACATCTATAGAGAGAACAATAGCCTTTGCAAGCATACTCTTGTTGAAGAAGATGATGCAGAGAAATGAAGGAGGAAGACAATGATGGACACATGTATGAATATTGCTTTCACGTAATGTACAAGTGATTTGAAGTCTTTATGTAGGCTTATGAAGTGTTCCACGACTTCTACAAGTGGATTTTGAATTCAAACAAAGGCAATAAATGTTGTTGGAGGGAATCAATTTCCTTTAACGCAATCTAACAAAAGTGAAGATCTATTTTCATCTACTTTTAGGCGATGGATTGATTCATTGATTGCAACTCAACCACCTCAAATTCATGTAATTTTAGCTTTCTTTTTCTCTTTTTATATGTGTAAATCTCTAGGCTTTTACCATGGTAAATGTTCCATAAAAAAGCTTTTAGAAAAATACAATAAATGAGCATAGGTAAAAAATGGATATTTTGGCATAATCCAAACCATAGCTTTTTTTTATGTAGATTGAATCCACCTCAAACATAGTGTAAGCTTGACGTTGCAACAAAAAGGACTCCCCTTGGATTGAAGGGTTAAGATGGACCAAAGGTAATAAATTAAAAAAAATTCTAAGGGTGCATAAGGACTTTGACTTGCATATCTCCCTTAATAGGGGATGGTGTCACAATTGGTCTTGTGTCGGATGACAAGTCATGTGCACAGACTTGTGGCACCCTCTCATTGAGATCAAAAGGTTAGCTCTTATGTTTAAAATCCTCCATTGTGGAATCTGGGCCAATGATAAAGCTAATAAAATTTGTGGGGCCCCTCATAGGTCTAAGCATTGCGGCCATGACACAAAGGACCTGCATCATCTCTTCTTCTCATGCCCTAGAAGCTTCCCAATCTCTCAATGATCTCTTACCAAGATTTTGAGCTTAAAAAGGCAAATCATATGGAAAAAATCATTACATGGAGAAAACATTGGCTCCTCTTTTTGCTTTTTGGAATCCCATTAGAAGGAAACATTCTAGAAGATATGGAAAGAAAGATGTGCGATCAACTTTGATGGCCATCATACAGAGTGGTCAATTGAGAAATCTCTATACTTGTTAAGTAGAAGAACATGTAATTGTAAAACATCTCTGCCATTCAAACACCATGGGAGGTTTGTCTTGGAAAAAAACAAGATTAGAAGTAAGTGGGTCACTTAAGAAGGTGATGAAAAAATCATTAAACTTCTTAGAAACTCTCTTTAAAACATGTGTCTCCCTTCGAATCCTAGATATCCTACCAATTTTGGTCTATCATAGCTTTTAGGCCATTATACCCCTGCTTTCTAGGATAGAGGGGATACCAAGGGAACTTAGACCATTCATTGTGTCTTCTTTTATTAACTCAAGCATGGGAGAGAAAGGTACAGCTGAACTTCGTTAAACACAAAAAAGGAAGCAAAGTCCTTATATGATTTTCCCACAATAACGAGTAGTTCTATCGAAAATACATGACCAAAAATGAGTGTGCTACTCCATTCAAGACATAAGATAAGCCATTGTGATTGTTTAGATATGGAAATCGCATAAGCTAGGTCAAAGCAATTGTTTAGAAATTCGATGTGAATACTTCCATATCTCTACAAAATTTAATAGTTCAAAAATCATGAATATAAAAGAACCAAGTCATGCATTCAATTTAGAATCTAAAATCAGCGAGGAAGCTCCAAGAAAGAGGCTTTTGAAACTTGAATATTTGTGATGATAAATGTGCACACAGATCTTTGCATTGAAGTTACATTTCATGGATTCGTTCTTGGAATTCATCCCTTGGTTCCATGAATTTCCTCTCCCAAACCCCCAATTTTCCTCGAGTGTTTTTCTTTCTTCAAATTCGGAAGTCCCGGAGAGAAAGCCTTGCCTCTCAGCCTCCTCCACTTAAGCTTCTCCTTCCTTGTCTCTAGAATTCCACAATGATGAAGAAATATTTGTGTGTTTTATTTTCATCAACAGATGCAAGTCATATTGTCAAAAGTCCATCATACAAAAGAGGCTCCATAGAAGTATCCTCTTAGAAAATGGTCATGAGCATTAAAAAATGAGATTCACCAAAGCATTATGACTACCCTCCGTAATGTGCCTTGGGTAGCAATCCGAACAGATGGAAATATCTCCTCACATGCACCGCTTGCATGTCCTTTGTAGTTGACATGTTTGAAGATACCTATGCACATTGAAGCCCTTCCCATCATGATTCTTGCATATTAAAGTTTACTTCCATTCCTTTTACATACTCTAGTTAGCAAATGTGGGGAATGAAATATGGATTCCAAAGGTGAACAAATCTTAAACCACACTTCTCCACCTAAAGAACAACTACTAGAGGACCTCGAACATAGGACAAAAGAGCTAGATCTTGAGTAGGAATTTGAGCAAATGGTAGAGGGAAAAGAGCCACAAGAAGAAGTGTATTCTTATGCGGAAGTATACGATGAGTTTGTTACTCACAAACAATTCAAAGAGTTAAACAAATAGACCCTTAGGCTAGAAAGAGACATTGATAGCATGGCATCTCTCATCAAAAAGCTCAAGTCTTAGATGATATCACTTGAGACACATGTCACCTCTTTCCTAGCTAGGAAGGAAAGAGAAATGCCTACTCTTCCTATAGACACCGCTATGAAAGATCCCACTTCTCCTAGTAAGCATAAATGAGAGAATTCTAGTGAAGCTTCCCCTCTGAAAGACTTGAAACCACCTACTTTTATTGGGGATGATCATGAGAGAAACAAGGATGCAATCTACACTTTTTTACAAAAGTGGAATGATTTGCATCAATTAAAGGGCACCTGACCTAAGTATCGTGTGCTAGAATTGAGTCTCTCCCTTGGCCCGTATGCTCATAGGTGGTGAATGTCTCAAGGAGGCGAATTCTATCCCTATAGACTGGGCTCAATTTGAAACTCTCGAGCCTTGAAAGAGTTTCTTCCTAAGAATGAGGAAGAGAGGAACTAAGACGAGTAGGATAGGATCACTCAGAGAGGTAGGCCTTCAGCCGTCTACATCTCCCACTATAGGAAGATCATTTTAAAACTTAAGGGATTGGATGGATTTCAAAAAACAAGAGGGTTTGTTAGGGGCTTATATAAAGCCATCAAAAGAAAGGTTAGAGGAAATGCACCTAAGACATTTGAGGAGGCGTTTAAGTATGCCTAGAAATATGAGGACCATAATCATCCTCGGTATACTCCTATGGAGATGGATCAACTCCCTCAAACCTCTTAGTATGAACAAGTTAAAAAGAAACTACCAATATGTAAAAACAAAATATTTATCAAAACACAAAGATCCCAAGGGCCTAAGTTACCTACTAAGTAGTTTTAGAGGGCCAAGAGAGAGAATTTGTGGTTTAGGTGTTTGGCTCCTAGCCACTCAAAGTGGAACTATCCACTCAAGAAGGGGGAAGAAAAGAAGAGGGGATGATAGAGTATTATGGCCCTTGATAAGGGCAAAAAGGAAGTCCACCTAGTGCAAATACTTCCTATTCATGGCAGCTCTAGCAGTAAGGAAGTGGAGGTGATGCACAAGGATATTGAGCACATGTGCTGTGGTCACCTCAATTTGGACCATACGACTTGATTAAACTTCATGATAGTGTATATGAGACTAGGGTGCGATTCAGGATAGATAACTCTGCCACTCATGACTTCATAAACTATGCTCTAGTCAAAAAGTTAAAGATTCGCCGACACACGAGTGCACATAAATACATAGTATCTATGATGCAATGGGAAGACAAGATGATATGGGATACTATGGTATTTGGAAGTCATGCAAGATTATTGTTGGGAATCGAACTCACAACCTCCAGGCTAGGAGTGCGATGGGTTAACCACTTGCCCCAAAAGCCATGGTTGAGGATTACTTCCTAGACCTCTCTCTTAAGGCATTGTTCAACCATCTCCTACTAGGATTATGTGACATTTCTTCCCCGTTAGACTGAGCATTGTCCTCAATGATCACTTGTGGACCCTTGTAACTCTTGGACCCACTTTCCATGCATGAGTGCTTCCACCAACCTCAAAATCTAGCACATGGACCAAATTTGGACGTATCCCACCCTCCATGGGTGCCCAAATGCCCATGCGCCTTCATCCAAGGGTAGTTTCATACTCACCATGGATAAGTGCTTTTTCCAAGTGCCCACAAATGAGGCGCGAACCTCCGTCTTGCCCAATTTCTCAACTAGGCTCTGATACCAATGTTGGGAATCAAAATCACAACCTCTCGGTTTGGAGTGGGATGGGCTAACCACTTGCCCCAAAAGCCATGGTTGAGGATTACTTTCTAATCCTCTCTCTTAAGGCATGGTTCAACCATCTCCTACTAGGATTATGTGACAATTATACTGACCATTTGGACTTCCAAATTATGAATATGGAGAGGACAAACCTTGTATTAGGAAGAGAGTGGTTATGGGGGTTGGGAGACACACTTAAACAGAACTACCAAAACAACACATTTGAGTTTGAAAGAAATGGAAGTAAATTTTGTATATAGGGAGAGAGATGTTCCTAGTGCACCTTTCATCTCATCTTTAGAGTTTTATAGTCTTTGTCATTTTCAACATGTACAGGAGATCTTTTGGTTGTATAGTTAGGACTTTGAGCATTGTACACACATTTCAGTTGATGTATATTTTCATGCTAGAAATGTAAATATGGACATGAATTTTTACTATTGTTTCTTGCAAGAGTGTGTTTTAAAGGTTTTAAAGATCTTATGTTTGAATTTAGAGCTATTTTTCCCAAGAAGAAAGATGGCTCTATGAGATTATGCGTAGACTATAGAGCACTAAATAAGGTAACTATAAAAAATAGGTTTCTAATGTCTAGATTGGAAGACCTATTTGATCACTTACATCAAGCTAGGTATTTTACCAAGCTTGATCTTAGATCAGGGTATCACCATATTAGGATTAGGGTAGAGGATGTCCCCAAAACTACATTGAAAACTAGATATGGGCTCTATGAGTCTTTGGTGATGCCTTTTGATCTCACCAATGCTCCTACCACTTTCATGAAGCTCATGGATAGTATATTACGGCCTTATCTAGGGAAATTTGTAGTAGATTTCCTAGATGATATTCTAATCTATACTGGATTAGAACAGGAGCACTTGGAACACTTAAGAAACAAATTCTAAGTGTTAAGGGAAAATTCACTCTTTGCTAAGGAGTCAAAGTGTGAATTTTTCAAAATAGAGGCTAGATACCTTGGGCATATAGTCTCCCAAAATGGAATCAGAAGGATCCTCAAAAAGTAAGGGCTATATGGAATGTCCACATCCCAAGAACCTAGAAGAGCTACAGATCTTCTTAGGTTTATTAGGATTCTATCAAAGATTAATTAACAATTATGCCAAAATTTTTGTCCTCATGACAAAACAGCTTAAAGGGAAAGGAAAATCCTTTCATTGGGGAGACGAACCAAAGTAAAGTATGGAGAATTCAAAATTAGTATTTTTTATAGCTCCACTTTTACATATAACAGATCCCAATAAACCCTTTGTGGTTGACATCAACGTGAGTAATTTTGCTATAGGAGTGGTTTTAGTTCAGGATGGTCCACAAGTAGCTTTCTAGAGTAAGTAACTAATCGTCTCAAAAGAATTACTCCATCTATAAGAAGGTTTTGTATGCAATTGTCCATGCTTTGAAGAAGTGGCATCATTATTTATGTGGTGCCAATGTCATGATAGTGTTTGATCAAGAGAGAATTAATTCTCTCTCTAATCAAATAGACCTTAAAGGCTATAAGGCCCAATGGGCAAAGACCCTTCAAGAGTTTGATTATGAGCTTAGGTATAGGAAGGGAAAGTTTAATGTAGTGGTTGATTCAGTGAGCTGCATGCCTATGTGCAATGGACTGAGTTTTATTTAGATCACTAGTGAGCTACTTGAGTCCATTAGAGGGAAATGTAGGCTTGATCTTGCATTTTTCGAGATTTGGAAAGCCATAGAGGATGGGGATCATGATACACGGGTTTTCAATGAGGATGCAGTATTGATGGATACTCAAGAAGGGTTCACATGGAAGAATTATAGTATCCATGATGGATATCTATTATGTAAAGGTAACGTGTGTGACGCTAGAGATCTTCATATAAGACGTCACATTTTGTATGAGTGTTATGACATACCTAGTGTAGGACACCCAGGAGTTAACAAGACTTATGATCTTGTTAAGAGGTAGTTTTACTGGTCTGGACTTCATAAGGATGTCCTAGGGTATGTGCTTTAGTGCACTAGATGTCAGTTCAATAAGGCTGAAAGGTTGAGGATTGGAGGATTACTCCACCCACTGGATATTCCCAATGGGAAGTGGGAGAGTATCTCCATGGATTTTGTAGTTGGATTACCTAAGACATAGAGAGGGCAAGACTCTATCTAGGTACTCGTTGATAATTTAACCAAAATGGCTAGGTTTATTCCAACATGTATTACAGTGAAGGCACCTGAGTTGGCTAGAATTTTCGTAGAGAACCTATACCGGTTATATGGTCTTCATTTGGACATAATTTCTAATCGGGATAGGAGGTTCACTATCCACTTTTGGAGAGTAGCCTTCAAAATGTTGGATACATATCTTAGAATGAGTATGGGTGAGCATCCAAAGTCAGATGGGCAAACAGATAGGGTTAACCAAATCCTAGAGGATATATTTTGAGCATATGTAAGTGAAAGGAAAACTAACTGGGAAGAGTACTTACATATAGTAGAGTTTGCATATAATAGTGCCAAGCACTCTTCCACTAGGCATAGTCCATTTATGCTTATGTATGGGTTTCAACCAAGTGCTCCTTATGCAATACGATTGCAAAATGAGGAATTCAAGCTACAAAGGACTTGTTGGAAGAGATGAAAAATATGCTTAGACTTGCTAAGGAGAGTACTAGGAGAGCTCAAGATAGGGCTCAAGCCTATGCTGACCCTCAAAGGAGAGACATCAACTTTGTGGTAGGAGAGCAAGTCTATCTTAGAGTTCCATCTAGATCTAAAACCATGAAGATGGGACCTTGTCCAAAACTATCTCCTACGTATTCTTGACCTTTCCAAGTACTTAAGAGAATAGGAAAGATGGCTTATGAGGTCAAACATCTAGACAATGGTCAGATCCATCTAATATTCCCTGTTATCCAGCTTAAGAAAAGGTTGGGTGAATATGAGAACCTCATTCTAGATAATGAGGTAGTAGAGCCTATTTCTATTCAATCTATTCCACATGAGCCTTAGAGCATACTATGCAAGCGAGAGGAATGGATGAGAAGTGAGTTATACAAAGATTGTCTAGTAAAGTGGAAGCATGGTTCAGAAGATAGTGTGACATGGGAGTGGGTTAGCACCCTTCTGATAGGTTTCCCAATTTTAGATTACCTTCCGAAGAGCCTTCTTAAGGGGAAGGATATGGGGAAACAACATGGAGATATGATCATGCATTTTTGATACATGGGGATATAGTGGGAGTGTTTCTTCTATATATTCTCTCTTTCTCATAGACCTTCCAATACCATTATAGAGGACAAAAGTGGAGTTAAGGGGCAGGAAATGTAACATGAGATATTCATGATGAAGAGGGGTGAACCACCTCTTAGTAATATTGAGATAGTACACACATGAGTGCCAAGTGGCACTCATGTGAGAGGCTAGATGTAATTACCCTTTGTGGGTAATCAGAGAGAGATAGAGGGAATACATAGGGGCACATGTGGCTGCATGGCAAGGTGAAGAAAGGAATCTTCGTGACGACTTTAAAAGTAGCACAAGAGCATGAGTGGAATGGACATGAGTTGTCATCCAGGATCTTTGATTTAGAATGCTTAGGTGAGACGAGACTACGAGCGGCAGTAGTCATCTACACTGCAAAGAAAAGACAAAAGGCATACTTCGATGCACACATCAAGGAGAAGGGACTGAAAGAGGGAGATCTAGTGCTAGTTTATACACTAAAGCAGCATGCCCGCAAGTTGGAAAAACGAGGATATGGACCCATGATCATTAAAAGAATTTTCACTAGCAGTGCGGTTCAATTGGCCACTTTAGAAGGTGATATCTTGCCAAACTATATTAGTGGATGTAGATTCAAGCCGTATCAAGAACCTCTTACAGAGGATATGCTAATGAGACTCAACACTGCTAAGAAGCGAAAAGAAGAAGAGTTAAGGGTGAGAGAAGAAGCACAAGCCGAAGTGAGAGAGTGCATTAGGAAAAATAAGTTAAGGCGACTAGGCCTAGATGTCAACCCGAAAGCCCCACAATATCACATGGACATGTGCCAAAAATTAGACATAATTGGTTCTCAAATAGTCAATCGACGTCCCTTTGTGACCTTAGAGGTAGGACACAAAGAGAATGTAAGGACTATGAGAGCATTGATTGACTCAGGTGTAGCAACTAGTGCCATTAGACTCTCATACTACCAAGACTTGCAATTGAACATCAATCCCATAGAAGCCTACCTCATAAGATTGGGAGGTGTGGAAACCCCTTGGTTGGGTGAGGTGGAACTTCCCATCTACCTTCAAGATGTTCCAATGAAAGTGAACATGCTAGTGTGTGAAGATGAGAACCTTACAGAACCACTTGTCTCGGTCAAGATTGGATCTATGACCATGCAGTTAACTTAAACCTAAGAAGTCAAATTCTTCAAGTTTGGGTACAAGAACAATGCATTACATTAGAATTAGAGAACTGCATGCTCACAAATCCAGATGTCCCACATTCTCTTAGTTCTTCTAAGACTAATCATATGGAAGAAGGTGTTGTATGTGTCAAAAGCTCTATGATGCAGAAGGAGTCAATCGTGGAAGAACATGTTCGAAGGCGGGTGGATCTCTCTTCTTCTCCAAAGACTCAGGTAGCCACAATAGTTCCACCACAAAGGCAAACACAACCGTTCACGATAACTTCTATATCAAAATACACCATTCGACAAGAAAGAAATTATGGGCATGAAGCAGATCTGGGTACAAAAAGGAGAGTAGTCACCAGCTTTGTCAACACAATTCCCACCCAGGCAAGCCAACAATATGAAGACCATAACCAAGAAACCACGACCAGGTCAACAAGAATATTTGCGACAAATTTGGGTGCCTAAGAAATTAGTTGTAGCTCAACAAGGGTGATTACACATGTGGGTTCCCAAAGGACTCTTACATGCACATATGCCTATGCTCTCCACCATGCAAAAGGTCTCAACGAAGAAGCCAAGGAGAGAAAAGGGAAAGAACCGAGCAGAGAGACCACAAGAAGATAAACTCACCTCTTCGGCCATAGTCAGAAAACCAACAACAATGGTATGGGTATGGAAGCCAAAAGCACTGGTAGGCCCCACAAAACCAAAGAGCCAACCATGAAGGATCAAACCCTCAAGAAACCATCCAAACATGCAGCAGCCCAAGGAGATCACTAGACAGTGGAAGACCATTCTCAAATGGATCCCTATAAGGAGGAAGGATCAATTGTCATCTCGAGATCCAATGGATATCTCCAAGACAGATGGCATCAACACCTACAAATAACATTGAAAGCCTCGACGAGCGACAACCATGTGCTCCTTGCACAACCCTGTCTTTTGCACCATTCAGGTCATGCATTTCCAAAGTATGCATTAATATAGGGCCACATTACATGGCCGTGCATAGAAACATTTGAGAGTCCCATGCACAAGAGCACATTGACATATGTCAATTATTTTTTCTGATACTAACATCTCTCTTCTTGTTTTGTGACATTGTTCCAAAGAAAAAATAGAGAGAGAAAAAAAAGGGGAAGAAGAAAAGAGAGAGAAAGAACTTGTTCCCAGGTTTGGATCATGGAACATGAATGATTCATGCTTAGTTGAAGGTGGAACCGTTAATTCCTGGGCATTCATCAATTTGGATAGAAGTGTGTCTCGGCTAGCAGATGATATTATTGCTGCCTTGTCTAGTAGATGTCAAGCACTTGGCATGAACATGGCATCCACAACTCTTGTTTCCCCTTACGATGGTAGGAGGGAAGAGCTTGAAGGTCCACAACTTGACCAATGCTTAACTACTGTATGTACAAGAGCATCCAAGGTGATATATGCAAACGGGTAGTTTGGTACCCTGCAAATCCTTGTATATATACAGGATGAGAAGACTCTTGCTTATAGTGAGCTAAAGAGAATATGTGAAACTAAGGTTGGTGTAGTTATCCAATGTTGTTTGTCAAGGAATATAAAGAAATTCAATTCTCAGTATTTGGCAAATGTTGCATTGAAGAGAGGAGACAGGGCAAGGGACTCAAAGAATTTCATCAGTGGACCCTCAACACAGACATTCATCGACAATGTCCATCACAAATGCTAGGAGTACAACATGAAGCTATAAACATCAATAGATGCTTCACCATGGTAAGCATCTTTACTTTGGCAACACCATAACCATGATAGATTAGAAAACCTCTTCGTCGACATACCCTTGCGCACTTCGCTCAAGGCCCTTAATTTTTGCACCATACTTCTTCCAATGCATTTTCTAAGTAAGCATGCATAGGGCTACATTACAAGGTTGTGCACAAGGCACATATTTTTCTCAACCCATGCACGAACACACCTACCCATCCCTCATTATGGGTTATGAGTACTTGGCGTGACAACTATGAACATCACCTTTGGACGGTCGATAAGACATCATGAGGACAACATCAATACTTAGGACATGATTCGTAGCCTGCAGTTTCTCCAACTCAACCTTGACAACCTCTTTTGAGCAACTAACAGTTTGTGGAAGTTTACAATGACACATTCTCACTGGAATACAAGGACAAAGCACATACAAAGGATGGACACTGTTGTGGTAATACTAGTACTACTCATAAATCTAACTACCAAGGTCACACTCCTATAAGAGAGCGTGCATCCACCCATCCAACTCCACCCATATATATACCTCTAGCCCAAGGGGGTGCATGTCCTAGAGATTGGCCAAGTGTCCAGCCAAGTGTCCCTCATGTGGACACTTTCCAAAGGGTGATCACGTGCCTTCTAATTTCCCAAGGTCTAGCACATGCCTTCTAAATCAAATGAGAATTCTTCTCTCACGTACACACAAGGTGGCTCCTAGAGAAGATTCTCCCAAGACTAAGGTTCCCACACCTTAGGATAAATCAAGCCTAAGGTTCTAACCATTCAATTGGGAGCTCATATAAATAAATACCTCAAGGTTTAAAACCAAGGGTTTCACCCAAAGGTTCAAGGCATGTTCCAAGGGTAATTCAAGGGCTAGAACAAAGCAAACATACATCATATTCTAACCTTTAGAATCTATCTATTTAACCTTATGAACCCATGACTTATACAACATTCTTCCCCCCTTTAACATTTTTGTCCTCGAAAATGTGTGTAGGTATAATATGTGTAGTATTCTCCCGTGCACCATGATCTATACTCTGAGCATTGTCAGCTCTCTCTTTAGATTCGTTTCCAGTAATCCGATAAAGGCTAATCCCTACCTTAATCTAAAAGGAAAGGAATCAAAAATCCCTACCGAAATCACTTTCTCTTAGTCCACCCGAATTTACATGCATGCTCTCTACCTATGGACTAGTGAAATGGGTGGACTTTTTTTGTGGTCGTTTTCTTTTGGCACTTTCACAAACCTTGAGCTCCATAAAATAATACATTTCAGTACACTTTGTACTTCCCTAGAAATGCATATTTTTTGGGAGTATGAAATAGAGATCCTATCTCTATCTTGAAAGGGCCAAAAATTAGATTCATCTTCCACTTTCAACAGAAAGGAGAGGAATCTTCAGATCTTTTGAACTTAACTTATTCTTTTATAATCCTTTTCGAATACAAATATACTTTATTTGTATTTGCCATGACTTAGCTAAAGATATGAACTTAGCAAAGTGGGGTTAGTGAGTCCCTGCCAAAACTACCCACTTTTGGAGACAATCTTGGGACATCAAAGTGAGCACCAAGATACTCTTGCAGTTAGGAGTGTACGTGAATCGACACTCAAATCAAGGCAAGGACTATTCTTGGACAGGCAAGAGTAAACAAAACTAAGCAAGGTGAGCACAGTCTAAGTTAGGCAAGAGAGAGAACTGCAAGGGACACATAGTGTGCGATGCAAAGAAGTGAAGTGCAAGGTGTGCATGAAGAGTGACTAAGAAGTGTGCAGAGAAGTGCTAAATTAGTCCCCCAAGGATCCCAAGGTCTCCTTGCAGTGTGCGCGTGCCGACAGAAGGTGGCCATCCCTCCCTGTTATTGGAAGCTTGGTGCAAGGTATGCAGAAGTGCAGGCTTGGAGAAGGTGGAGGTCTGGTGTAGAGGAGGCTAGCAGCAACAAGACCTTGGGTATTTTGTATTTTGTAATTGAGAACTCTATGGGATTTTGCATAGAAGCATTGGATTGTATTATGCATCACCATTGTATTTTTCTTATTATAATCAATCGACAGAGGCTTCCAGTGTGTATCTTTCTTCTTGTCTTCCCCTTCTCTCCTACAAACACTCAAATCACTTCTTGTCCAAGAATCCCCCAACAGCATGTAATTCTGTCTATGAGGGAGCAAAAAGCCTTGGATATATCCTTAAAGGGCTTGATGTCTAACCAAGCAGTTGAGGCCATGAGTGGGAATAGAAAAATAAAGAGGCGCTAGAGGACAACCCCATCTAATAGAGCGTTTTAAGCTGATTTCCTAAGAGATTTGACCATTGCTATTAATTCAAGCTGAGGCATTCGCCATAAGTGTTGAGATCATGTTGATGGATTTTGGTCCACAACCTATATCTTTTAGGGATTGTAGAATGAAATCCCACTCTAGGTGATCGTATGGTTTGTCGAAATCTATCTTGATGAAGAGGACATCGTGGCAGAACTCCTTAGCAAACTCTAGACCACGCACACATCAATAGTTTCCTCAAAGATGGACCTTCCCTTAATGAATCCCTTTTGGTCATCACTAATCCATGAACCGAGATGGAATGCAATGTAATTTGCAAGAAGCTTAGCTAAGATCTTATAGTTAATTTGTAGCACAATGATGGGCCATCTGTTTTCAATGCTATTTTTTCTATCTTTTTGTGAATTAGATTAATCACCCCTTCATTAAGAAAGTTAGGGAGAGCACCAAAGCATAAGGCCTCTTGCCAAACCATAATTAGGGGTTTAGCTAAGTCATTCCTAAACGTCTTGAAGAACTTATTGGTGAGACTGTCTAAACCCAGGTTTTATTACTAGGGAGAGCATCTATAACTTCTAAAATCTTTGTGGTCATGATTGGGGAGTCGAGAAATGCATGATGTTTTCTGGCATTCTTTCATATCTAATTCTTCATATGGCAACCATGTGATCGTGCCTCTAAGAAGTGAGCCGCATGGGCAGCCGCATGAGTTTAGTGAAGTGGTTGGTTATCAACTCAATATTCTCTTCTGTAAAAGTGAATTCTCTCCTGTTTTTATCTACCATGAAAGGGGACTCTTCCTTGATTTGCTTCTTGTTTAAGAGCTTACACATCTCTTTCATCAGCTTGTATGCTTTCCCCACCAACCAATATTCAAAATAAATCTGCATGTTCCTTCTTTGAATTTCCTCTTGGTATCTTAGTTTACTTCTAATTTTCTAGAGTCCAGATTGGAGGCTCTGATTGCAATTATTGACTTCCATCTCCAAATGCCAGAGTCCACAATAACGATTTTCCCTTCTCATCTAACGAATGTTAAGGATTTCATTTTGCGCTTCGATAAGAAGAGCTTGGGACTGCTTCATCGCTATCTTCCAACACTTAGCTGGAGAGGAATAAGCTCTAAAGGACTCACAACACGTAGAGTAGATCTCCTCCTGAACGAAAGTAAGGGAGAGGATCAAGGGATCAACATAGAAAAAAGGGGCCTTTCTATGCCTAAGATGAGGTCTGAAGGTGAGAATCATTGGGTAGTGCTTAGATAAAACTAGGTCCACACATTGCAAAAGGGATGGATGGCCCTTTTTCTCAAAGCCATTTTGTGAGATATAGCTTCTCTTTGGTCTAGTTTTTCACAAATCTTTGCCCAACTAGAGGTTTGACCAAGAGAAACCATGAATATCTTTGACTTCCATGAGATCTTGGTGAAGCTTAACCTTGTCCCAAGCGCCTTTCTCAATTCTATCAATAACTCGTCCCCTTTGGTACCATCTATCCGATGGCAATTCAACCATATTAAATCCCCACAAAGGATGACCTCCAATGCTAGAGAATCTAAAGAGAGCCAAGTATCTAGTCTCTCTGAGTCAAGACTAGGAGCATTAACCAAAGCAATTGTGAGCAAAAGAGGGCCCCTAAAAGATACAAGAATCCATTGATAGTTCCGATCGGTTATAGTATCCATCAAGACAGAGTACCATATTGGAAAGAAGCGAATCACTACACCCTTCACTGATAGAATCAGCCACTCTCATTATGGAAGTGCTTGGATTTGCTCTAAAATAAGGAACTTCTTGGACTTGCTCTAAGATAGGCTCGATGTTGTTAAGGAATCAAAAGAAATATAGGTAAAACCTTAGGAGCCTAAAAAAAGTAAGATATAAAATAAAGCTCGAAGCATTATTTAGGCTCGATGTCCTTAAGGAATCAAAAGAAATATAGGTAAAGCCTTAGGAGCCTAAAAAAAGTAAGATATAAAATAAAGCTCGAAGCATTATTTACTTGCAGAAGGTAATTTAGAGGCAGTTTAGAAGGTAAATAGAGCTATATAACAAAAAAGGACATGTCGATCATGTCCACGAGATATAAGACATGAAAAAGAGAGCGTAACATCTTTTAAAATTTCATTAACAACATCCCAATTGATCGAACCAATTGATCGAAGTAGCTTTGACGAGTGTGTGTGTATGTGTGTGTGTGTGTGTGTTTCCTGGAAGTTCGGTCTTATGATAATGTCACCAACTACGGGATTCATGGAGAAGAGGGCTCTTATTTGGTCACCTTCTTTCATACAAAGAAAGTCGAAGAAGAATAAACTCATAAGACTACTCATATCTCTTCAGAGGTTCCCTGGACCCTTTTTAGTTACCCTCCAGGGGCAAATATCGTGACCGTATATAAAAACTTCTATCTACGATCTACTCTTTCTATGTTTGTAAATGAAGAAAAGGAATGGAGCACTCGATTTCCTCCTTTTTTTTCATTTACAAACTTCAGAAGCGCCTCCTTGTCGTGGATAGAAATACAAGGGCCGGGGGTGGCTTGCGCGCAGGTTGTTACACTTTGTTTAAGGTATCGGTTCTCTGATAAGGGATAACCGATTTAAGTGAAATAACTTGCAATTGCAATTGCAAGGTCTCAAAGTCTAGTTTATGTATGTGGTTTAATTTGCATATTGTCAGAGACTTAGTAATTTCATTAAGCTAAGGTTTCATGAAATTGCCTTTGAGGACACTATAGCTTCAAGGTTGCATAGGGAAGTTGCAAGTTTTCCCAACACTTTGGTATGTCACCATTCTATCTCCACTCGGCTATGGTAACAAAGAAAGTCACTTTTATGGGTATATCTTGTTTTCTACATACTTTAAGGGCAAAAGATTGACAGAAAGAATGTTTATTTGACATGATTGAAAATAGAGAATTAGGTCTAGGGTTCTCCACCTTTGCATGTTTTTTTGGTATAAAACCCGAATCATGTAAATATGTAAAATCATAGTTACTCTTGAAGGAGACGTCATAAATAGTAGGCAACGTGTCTCTTTGTTGTACATGCCCTTACGTATATATTGAGGGCATTTGAATTTATCTTCATCTCTTCATTCTTCGCTTGTTGTAGGTGTGTCAGGGCATTTGAATTTATCTTCATATTTTCTTTCCCTCGCTTTCCGTCGTGTGTGTCAGACGACGAGCTAATCTAGTTCATGCGAACATTCTTTGAGGTCAGGTGCTCCATAGTCCTCAATCATACATCTTCCTCCCCCCAAGAAACCCTGAACAAGCTAATAGACATAGGTAAACTACCATAATATTTGCCTCCATGAAAGCATTTCAATCTAAGGACATTAATGGAAATGACATGAATACTCTCCTTCACTTCAATTATCATAAACATAGTTTAAATTACTTTGTGGAGGATATTGTCTTGGTTTCCTTTTTTCAAGGCTCTACACCAACCAGAGAAAATAGTTTCTTCCCATTATAAATCCCTACTTCAAGTGCATAATTCTAGGATAGTAGCATGTAAGTTTTGTTTATAGGTAGGAACATATAGATAATATCGTGATTGAGGGACCATGGTTCATAATGAGCACCCCCTTCATTTACTTCAAATTTGGATCAGCGTTTAATTTCCATATGATTTGCCTTGTTAAGCTCAAAATCTTGGTAAGAGATCACTGCGGGGGGGTTGTTTCCAAGAAGGAGACAAGTCTTTGAGTCATCCTAAGAGTAGATTCTCTGCCTAAGAAGACAAAAATCATCAAAATCAATTCTCCTAGCATAGTCTATTGTCCTCAAGCCTTATCCATTGATCTCTATCATGGTTCCACATATGCTTCAATGTGTTCAAACATTTTTTCCATAAGTTCTTTGATTTTTGGATGTTCTCCAAATAAAGTTCTTTGATTCCTTAACCGAAAAAAATAGAATCCTTTTGCCTAATCCTAGCCACCCATTTCCAATCTTCATTAACCTTGATTTATGGTTTCATCTTGTTCTAACTCTTCCAAATCATGAAAACAAGGTTAGAACCTTTCAGAGTCATTAGACATTGAGAAAACAACAAGGTAAACAGATCAAGATCCTTCCACCTCTAGATTTGCTGAAGTGTAAGAAAGGATTTGTATTCAAGAATTAATTTATCCCAAGAAGCCTCCACATTGCACCATGCTTTTTGAAGCCATTTGGAAGCCAATTTATCTGACATATCTCTAAAGATCAAAATGCCCAAACCATGAGCCTCTTTTTGGCTAGAACATAAGGCCCACATGATCTTGGGCACTCCGCTCCTATTTGGATCGCCGGTCTAGAGAAAACTTCTACAAGTACTTTCAAGCTTTGCTAATTCTTTGCCTTTTGGTCTTGAACATGCAAGAAAATAGATAAAATATGAGATGAAAAAGGTGTTGATCACCATGGCATGCCCTACCATGTTGAGGTACATGCCCTTCTAGTAGGAAATTTTAGTATCTAAGTTTTCTAGAACCCAATTCCAAAACTAGCCAATAGATACTTCAAAACCCATTGGAACACAGAGGAGCCAATAGATCTATCCATCATTTATTTCTTTACGTCCCAGGTTAGTCAAGAATTGCAATTGATGAACCCAAAATAGCCTTGAATGTAGCTTTGAAGTGATTTATTTTAGATCCGGACATAGCAAAAATAACATTTAGACAATGTTAGAAGGTGTTGATACTATTAGGGTCATTATGCACAAAAGC
Source organism: Ceratopteris richardii (assembly GCA_020310875.1). Lineage (NCBI taxonomy): Eukaryota > Viridiplantae > Streptophyta > Polypodiopsida > Polypodiales > Pteridaceae > Ceratopteris > Ceratopteris richardii. Next base: position 108,152,386 of record CM035430.1, read on the forward strand.
ATTTGTGTTAATGAAGAGTCTTGTTAGCATGTAATTCTGTCTATGAGGGAGCAAGAATACTTGAATCTATCCTTAAAGGGCTTGATGTCTGACCAAGTAGCTGAGGCCATAAGTGGGAATGGAAAAATAAAGAGGAGCTAGAGGACAACCCCATCTAATAGAGCGTTTTAAGCTGATTTCCTAAGCGATTTGACCATTGATATTAATTCAAGCTGAGGCATTCGCCATTAGTATAGAGATCATCTTGATGGATTTTGGTCCACAACCTATATCTTTTAGGGATTATAGAATGAAATCCCACTCTAGGTGATCGTATGGTTTGTCGAAATCAATCTTGATGAAGAGGACATCGTGGCAGAACTCCTTAGCAGACTCTAGACCTCTCACACATCAATAGTTTCCTCCAAGATGGATCTTCCCTTAATGAATCCCTTTTGGTCATCACTAATCCATGAATCAAGATGGAATGCAATGTAATTTTCAAGAAGCTTAGCTAAGATCTTATAGCCAATTTGTAGCAGAGTGATGGGCCATCCATTTTCAATCCTATTTTTTCTATCTTTTTGTGAAATAGATTAATCACCCCTTCATTATGAAAGATAGGGAGAGCACGAAAGCCTAAGGCCTCTAATTGCCAAACCATAATTAGGGGTTTAACTAAGTCATTCCTAAACGCCTTGAAGAACGCATTGGTGAGATTGTCTAGACCAAGGCTTTTGTTACTAGGGAGAGCATCTATAACTTCTAAAATCATTGTGGTCATAATTGGGGAGTCGCGAAATGCATGATCTTTTCTCAAATTCTTTTAGATCTAATTCTTAATATGGCAGCCATGCGATCTTGCCTCTAAGAAGTGAGCCGCATGGGCAGCCACATGAGTTGAGTGAAGTGGTTGGTTATCAACTGAATATTCTATTTTGCAAAAATGAATTGTCTCCTATTTTTATCTACCATGAAGGGGGACTCTTCCTTGATTTGCTTCTTCTTTAAGAGCTTACACATCTCTTTCATCGGTTTGTTTGTTTTACCCACCAACCAATATTTAAAATAAATCAACATGTTCCTTCTTTGAATTTCCTCTTGGTATCTTAGTTTGTTTCTAACTTTCTAGAGTCCGGATTGGAGGTTGTGATTACAATTATTGACTTCCATCTCCAAATGCCAGAGTCCACAAGAAATATCATCGCTATCTTCCAACACTTAGCTGGAGAGGTATAAGCTCTAAAGGATTCACACCCAGTAGAGGAGATCTCCTACTGAACAAAAGTAAGGGGGAGGATCAAGGGATCAACATAGAAAAAAGGGGCCTTTCTATGCCTAAGATGAGGTCTGAAGGTGAGAATCATTAGGTAGTTTGATGAAACTAGGTCCACACATTGCAAAAGGGATGGATGGCCCTTTTTTGCAATGCCATTCTGTGAGATATAGCTTCTATCTAGTCTAGTTTTTTCACAAATCTTTGCCCAACTAGAGTTTTGACCAAGAGAAACCATGATTATCTTTGACTTCCATGAGATCTTGGTGAAGCTTAACCTTGTCCCAAGCGCCTTTCTCAATTCTATCAATAACTCATCCCTTTTGTTCCCATCTATCCAATAGCAATCCAACCGTATTAAATCCCCACAAAGGATGACCTCCAATGCTAGAGAATCTAAAGAGAGCTAAGTATCTGGTCTCTCTGAGTCAAGATTAGGAGCATTAACCAAAGCAATGGTGAATAGAAGAGGGCCCCTAAAAGATGCAACAATCCATCAATGGTTTTGATCGGTTATAGTATCCAACAAGACAGAGTACCATATTGGAAAGAAGCAAATCACTACACCCTTCACTCATAGAATCACCCACTGTCATTATGGAAGTGCTTGAATTTGCTCTAAAATAAGGAACTTCTTGGACTTGCTGTCGTGAAAGAATAAAAACAAATATAGGTAAAGCCTTAGGAGCCTAAAAAAAGTAAGATATAAAATAAAGCTCGAAGCATTATTTACTTGCAGAAGGTAATAACGAGGTAGTTTAGAGGGTAAATAGAGCTATTATATAACAAAAAAGGACATGTCGATCATGTCCAAGAGATATACGACATGAAAAAGAGAGCGTAACATCTTTTGAAATTTCATTAACAACATCCCAATTGACCGAACCAACTGATCAACTTTTGAGCAAGATAACGAAGAATTGTAAAAGATTACAGTCTGGCGACGATAATGAAGAATTGTATTGCAATTGTTAGGGGAGAATAAGCTAACTCGTGAATATGGCTTAATACAGGCTTAAAACATACAGATTACCATCTGACGAGATTAATGAAGAATTGTAACAGATTACAATCCGACGAAGATAATGAAGAATTGGAGTGCAATCGTTAGGGGAGAATAAGCTAGCTCGTGAATATGCTTTAATACAAAGTCTATGCGTATCTTGGATATCCACCTGGCGCACATAAAAGAATGAAACAATGGTCGAATGCTACATATTTTTCAAGGATATATTTGAGAGTTATATTGTCATCGATCGATCATGAGGCTCCCGTGTCGATCTTATTCACCGTAGTAGTCCAAATCTCCGTCTACGGTGATCTTATCGTATCGAAGGAGCGCTCTGCTGCCAATGGTGTTCTTCTCCTGACCGCTTTGCGTAATGAGGAGGCCCGGCGAGTCATTGCGCACTCTTAGCGTCTCACTGTCGCCGGGTCCTAATGTAGTTTCCGTCGTCACCACGCTACGACACTTCGCTTGCAGTTTGATTGTCCAACCGCTTTCGTTGCAGACTCTGATAGAGCGTGACATGGTCCAGTAGAGAGCTCGCCTATATGAGTGAAGAAAAGTTGGCAGGGTATAGTGCCTGGGTACAGAGAGAGAGAGAGAGAGAGAGAGAGAGAGAGAGAGAGAGAGAGATGCTCACAAGTTAATCTCAAACAGCAGCGCCGCTCCGTTTATAGGAATCGTGGTGCAAGTCTAGGGCAGTCGTAGTCAAGGAGCAGGAAGTTGCTGGGGTACTTACTTCCACACCTGCAATGTAGTCGAGATTACCAGTCCTATATAGGGGGGTCAAGCTGGAGAAGGCGCTGTTATCCTTCCTGAGCTCTAGTCATGAATGGGATGCTACCGTTTGCGCCTGAATACGTAGACGGGATTTACCAGTCCTAATGGGGGGGTCAAGCTCGAGAAGGCGCTGTTATCCTTCCTGAGCTCTAGTCATGAATGGAATGCTACCGTTTGCGCCTGAATACGTAGACGGGATTTACCAGTCCTAATTGGGGGGGGGGGGTCAAGCTAGAGAAGGCGCTGTTATCCTTCTTCAGCTCTAGTCATGAATGGGATGCTACCGTTTGCGACTGAATACGTAGACGCCTCTCAGCTGACACAAATGAATTTTATGAGCCAATACGTAGACGCCACCGAGGACGCGCCCAGAAAAGCTCGACCGAGAAACACACACACATTTTGTTTATAAGTTTTCTCATGAAAGCGAAATGAACAAGAAATGCTAAATGGAACCTACGAATTAGAATTTAGTACAATGTTAGTAAAGTGCACAATAATGAGAAATTATCTAAGATCATTACTCATAGCTCTAACGATATTACCAAACATCTGAGTCTACTGTAGACATGCACTGTTCATGTGAAGATGGGTCAAAACTGCAAACAGTAGTAAACACCCATTCTTCTTCCTACACAAGATTAGTAAACTCTGTTTTTGGTGTAGAGGCTTCTGCAACAACCATTCCAGCCTCTTTCTTCTTTTCCTCTTTAGCAACCAGTTTTGGACACTTCTTTATGATATGATCATTTCCTTTACAGTAATTGCAAAACAATTTCTGCTTTTCTGATTTTTTTTCATCTTTGTCTTCCCTCTTCGATTGTGCAGAACTAGCAGATTTTTGCTTACTAGCTGAAGAGCTCCATTTTCCTTTGCCCTTTTGACTAGCCAGGAAAGCTTGATCTTCAACACGCATAATGGATCTATTCTGCCTAGACTAATTGTCCTGTAATAGAACAGAGACTAACTCCTCAAATGACAAGGCATTTGGATTGCCTTTCATCATCAACCAAAGAGTATAAGCAAAAATTTGATATAAATCAAGAAGGCCATTCAGAATGGTCTGCACAAGTGAGCTATCTGGTATAACCTCATCAACAAAAATCAAGTGTTCCTTCAAGTCTTTGATCTTTGTTAGAAAATTGTCCATAGAATCACCTTCATTCATGTGCTCACTCTCCAACTATTGTCAGAGGTAAGCAACACGAGCCTCATTCCTAGCTTGGTACAATGTGGTAAGTGTATCCCAAGCATCCTTAGCTATTCTGCAAGAGCAAATGTGAGGAATAATGGCATGTTTGACAGAGAAGGCTATCAATGCATGTGCCTGGGCATCTCTACCATCCCAACAAATTTGCTCTATAGTAGGTGCAGCAGAAATTGCAACAGGAATAGGAATATGCAAAATATCATCATCTTCGACACCTTCTACATCAGCTTCAGTACCTGCAATTGTAATAGTTGCAAGTGTGATAGGACAATTTTCAACACCGTGCATAATGTTCCATAGTCCTTTTGCAACCAATACATGTTGCATCATATAAGCCCAGAACAGGTAGTTGGTACCATCCAACTTATCCTCAATATCCAACATACAAAATACATCACTACTTTCAGCCATGGCTGGTGACTAAAATACCTTGGTGCAAAAAATTGACTGTATCTCAAAAAGTTGAACAGAACTGTCTAGAGGAGTTCTGCTAAACTTGTAAGAGACTTCGAGATGCTTATATTCGCGAACCAAAACATGTATATACCTTTGGCACAAAAAGATGAAATAGTCTACACAAGCACTACGATAGTGCATTCGGAGGCCGAAATGATCTCAGATCGCGATTTTGGCACAATAGAGCGAAGATGTTTTGATCCTTGAAAGACCCTGAGTATGCTCACCAAATTTCATGCGAATCTGAGACTGCAACTAGAGAGGTGTACATGGTGCCCTAGATGAAGCGATGACCTGCTCTGATACCAATTGTTGGAGTTAGACGTTTGCGAAAGCACGCAAAAAGTGATGCATATCATCCCTAATCATCACATGTTGAGCTTGATGTCTCAACACCTATGTCCATATAAGGTGGTTAATGCATTTCCTTCATAAGAAAAACTATAAAAGCTTGATTAATGCACACTGTGTTAGATTACTAAAACCCATTATGAAATGTATAATTTCCATTAGTTAAAGATGCAGAATTGTTGAAATTATTCCTTGCATGTGAGAAATACAAATCAGAAGCATGATTGGGAATCATATTGGGAATTGAACTCATGACCTACCGACTAGGAGTATGATGGGCTAACTATGGTCATAGCTATAAGGTGCTTTATGAGGAGGACATGTTATGCATTTGGGTCGAAATAGATTTCGCATAGAGAGGGCACAATCTGCATTTTGCTTTCATATATCTAGATTTACCATGATTCCAATAAGTGAGACGTGCTCTCTTCTATTGGGCATCCACCATTGTAGTTTGAAGGGTAGGAGGTTTGATAGGTTGGAGGGATGAGGCTATAGATGTTGCCGAATGGTTAGATTGAGGAGCTCATGATAAATTAGGATAAGAAGCGGTAGTAAAATTATTCTTTAAAAGGTAATTAGGCTTGACAAAAGGCTGGAGTTGATGCAACTATTACAAACGGATCGACTTGCTAATTAACTGAAACTCTTTCTTTCAATCATGAGCAAAAGAAATAGCTTCCTAAAGCATTTTCAGGTGGAGTGTGCGAAGCTTGGCCAGAACATCTTGAACAAGTAAAAGACTTTTCCAAAATTGCTCAATGTAACTTGTGATGGTATCATCTTTGTTCCATGTCAACATCATCCATGAACGGTGAACATTTAAATGGAACTGAGGAGGAAGAAAAAAACTCCTTAAACTTCTCTTGAAAGACCTTCTATGTTGTGGGATGATCTGCACAATGCCGTTAACCATTTCATGAGAGTTCAGTTTTTCCTACTAAATATTTAGTAGAAAACTACACATTATCATTTTTGGTGTAGGTTTCATCTAAATAAAAATACTCAAATTGAGATCAACACGATAAAAAAAATTTGGCTATCCTTACAAACATCAAATCCTGAGAATTGAAAGTTCTTAATGAAGATTGGAATGTGTGCCATCAAGCTAAGCAATAATAATGGCGTTCACCACCCTTGCAAACTTTCGAAGGCGATCCATCTTAGAAGATCGATTAGACAAGGGTGCCCTCTGGCCCCCCTTCTTTTTGCCATCGCCACTGAGGGGCTGAGCAGACTTGTGGCTCATCATGTGGAGGCTGGCAATATCAAAGGCCTCCGGCTGCCTCACGACCACAGTCAAATCATCATGAGACTTTTTGCTGATGATATGAACGCGTTCGTCCACAATGATAATACCAGCCTGGAGACTTTCTGGAGGTGTCTTGCTACCTTTTGTGATGCCTCTGGATCCAAAATCAACCACTCCAAGACCGCCTTTAGGGCTATTGTGGGACAGCATCCTGGCCTCCTCACTGATCATGGCTGTCAAATCATTCCGCAGGGCCAAATCCTTCGTCTTCTTGGAATCCCCTTGGGGTTTGGCGTCTCTATGGAGCAGCGATGGAACTGGGTGTTGGCTAAACTCGAAAACAAACTTAACTATTGGAACCTACGAATTAGAATTTAGTACAAGAAATACTAAATGGAACCTACGAATTAGAATTTAGTACAAGAGGAAAACTTGAGAGAAACAAAAGCCAAGATAATTGAACTCACATCTCAAATTCACTCTCACACTACTCCACCACCACCATTCCCATCTCCCTCCAATCCACCGCCACCTTCCAACCCACCTTACTTAATCCCACCACCCCCTAGAGTAGGACGAGTCTTAGCAGATCCCACTCCTGAGGACATAGACATGATGCTTAAAGCATATCAGGCCAGAATCCAAGAAGGGCCAAACATGACGGATCATGAAAAGTGTTACCCTAGAGCCGAACTAGAGCTTGAACAAACTAAAATTTGCGCTAAGATGGTCGAATTGACTCAAACCATGTTTGAAGCCAGTCGCCTCTTTAACTTCTCTAGTTCAGCTAAGAGACAGTTGCACTTTGATGGACTGCTAGAAAGACTGGAGAGGCTAATTGCACAGTGAGCAAAGGACCCCGTCTCTCAAAATAAGGACAAGGCAAGTGAAAGAATTCCTACGAGAGATTTAGGAAGAAAAATGGGCTAAAGAAAGTGAAGTTCCCCCTCCCATTGAACTTGTAGATGATGTGCATGATCAATTCCCACAAGACATTCCTTCCATTTAGGAGGAGCAAGAGAGTACCCGATCTCAGGAGAAATTAGACTTTGAGTCTAATTCTTTATAGGAGCTACCCCATTTCACAGGCCCATGGGAAGCTAAGTCTACTTGTATGAGAGCACCCACTGTCATGGTAAGAAACGAAGACTCAATCATACCTAAGAGCATAGAGGTAGTAAAGAACACTAAAGTGCAGTGCAATCTCACTTTAGAAGAGCTACTCAAAGTTAGGACAGAGAGAGAGAGAGATGCTCACAAGTTAATCTCAAACAGCAGTGCCGCTCCGTTTAGGGAATCGTGGTGCAAGTCTAGGGCAGTCGTAGTCAAGGAGCAGGAAGTTGCTGGGGTACTTACTTCCACACCTGCAATGTAGTCGAGATTAACAAATCCTACATAGGGGGGTCAAGCTGGAGAAGGCGCTGTTATCCTTTCTGAGCTCTAGTCATGAATGGAATGCTACCGTTTGCGCCTGAATACGTAGACGGGATTTACCAGTCCTAATGGGGGGGTCAAGCTGGAGAAGGCGCTGTTATCCTTCTTGAGCTCTAGTCATGAATGGGATGCTACCGTTTGCGACTGAATACGTAGACGCCTCTCATCTGACACAAATGAATTTTATGAGTCAATACGTAGACGCCACCGAGGACGCGACCAGAAAAGCTCGACCGAGGAAACACACACACACACATTTTGTTTCTAAGTTTTCTCATGAAAGCGAAATGAACAAGAAATGCTAAATGGAACCTACACAATCAACAAACATGGTGAGAGACCCGTTTACATTCAACATGCCTTTAGTTTCCACACGCAAAGGGTGTGAAGTCTTTTGGATACATAAAACTCGAGTTGAGAACTCAATTTCGTCATCAATATAAGAATAAGAATTTAGTACTGTGTTCAATTTCGTCATCAATATACGAATTAGAATTTAGTACAATGTTAGTAAAGTGCACAATAATGAGAAATTATCTAATATCATTACTCATAGCTCTAACGATATGAACTATGGTTTCATAACTTTTATTTTCTTTTAAGGAAGCTCGATCGAGGCCTATTCTCTCATGCTTGAATTAATAAAAGAACAATTATACATTGGATGGGCTTAATGCTCTTGGGATGCCCTGTATCCCACAAAGCAAAGGTACACAGATCGGGAGGTATAATACCTATGATGGTCCAAAACTGATAGTGTTGGTGCAATTCACAAGCCTACACATTTGGCTTGAAGTGCATACACATGTGAAGATGCATAGGAATCAATGCTGGTGGTTAATTACCACTTTATCCTTTTGTAAAAGTCATATTTTGACTTGGAATCTTTGTAAACACCTACCAAAAAGAACTCATGGAAAATTTAGCTTTGATTGATGGAATATCTCCTATAATGGAGGATCACTTTTAGAGAGAGCCAAAATTTGAATTCAAATTCAAATTGAAAGTAAACTCTTATATAAACCTCTAGGAAAAACTCGCGGGTAAGACTCATCAATTCCGAGCTTCTCATTATCAATTCTGAGTGTGTGTGAGGCCTACACTCTAGCCCACACCTATCTACACCATTAGGCAATGATCTTCATGCCTATGGCATTGTACAAAAGTTTTCATTAATACATATATCTACATTGTTCATTTCTGAGTTCTCTGTCATAGTGTCTGAAAGTCTGTCAATGTTTGGAGATCATATCTCACTCATTTCTTGACCAAATTCCAAGATCTATAGCTTGTTGGAACCAGCTGAAGGTATTCTACATGCTATCAAAAGTTGAAGGATTTCTGTTTAGCCATTTCAGAGAAAAGTCCATCGAGGTGATCACTGGTCGAAGTCTGCAACAGTCCTAAAATATCGGGGGTAAAGGTTTACTTGCTAAATTGACTTCTCTGAGCATAGATAATTTTTTTAGGTGATTCCACTTGGAATAGTTTTTAGGTGATTCCACTTGGAATATTATCTTGCTAAGCTAATTAGATACCCCTAAAAGGAATTCTTCCAATTCCTACTATGCTGGTCATACTGAGCAAAAGATACAAGAGGTATCTAGTAAAAAATAGAAGGTTTTCTTGAAGGCTTGAAGTTCAAAGTTGTCTGTTTTGATTCTATCTTTTCATACATCGCTTCCAAAGGACATAGGCCATTTTATGGTGTCATTGGAAAGCTAAAAGGGTCCACCTATCAACTCTGAAGCATCAAAGGGCTGGTACAAAGCAGGATTTGGCAGTACTTACTCATCCTCTTGAAGTGTCCATCCATCATTCCCAAGAGTGGTATCAGAGCAAGTTAAGGTAAAATGGCAGATGGTTTTCCTTCATTTATTGATAAATTGGACAGGAACAACTATCAGGCATGGTCTCTAAGGATGAAGACATACCTACAAGGAAGGATTCTTTGTGGATACATCTTAGGAGATGAGGAATTGCCCTTATTCAAAACTAGGGAACTACCAACAAAGGAAGAACATGAAAAGCTCAACACATGGTGTGCCAAGGATGCATTAGCAAGGTCTTACTTACTCAATTCCATCTCTGATTTTCTTTGCCACATATTAGAAACTATAAGACATCCCAAGAGACTTGGGAAACCTTGTCATCTTATTTCTCTTCCAACATAAGGGCCAGAAAAAATCAATTGTGGATTGAATTCACCACACTTAGGAATCAACCTAAGCAGGCTATTTCAGAGTTTGTGACTAAGATTAAAGATATAGCAGATCAGTTAGCAAGCATAGGAGAAGATATTGAAGAAGAGCAGATAGTAAGGCAAGTGATCAATGTGATTAAAGCAGATGACAAATGGGAAAGCTTCACCACTGCCATGGACCTATATATGGACATGCAAATTCCAGATCTTACAACTCTCATGGGCACTCATGAAGCCAAGCTCAAGAAGAATGGAGACTCATCCAAAGGTAATAGCTCTTCTGCCCTATACACTGATAAAAGTAAGTCTAAGGATAAAGGCAAGAACAAGAAGATAGAGGATGAAGGCACTACCTCCCAAGCCAACTATGCACGGAGAGGTAGATCATCAAGAGGAAGGGACAGAGGATGTAAGCAAGGTAGGGGGAGATCTTATAACTCCTCCCCATGTAACATTTGTGGTTTATCAAATCATACTATAGATGAGTGTTTCAGGAACTACAAGAATCAGAGAGGAAGAGGATATCAAAGAGGTGGATACTCACAGTCAAGAGGCAGATTCAACCATCATCAAGGATACAACAATAACTACAATAACAACTACAACAACAGTGGCAACTACCAAGGAGGATTCAAAACCAAAAAGAATTACAACAACTATACAGAAGAGCAAGATGATTCTCTTCTGAATATGAATATGACTTCAAAATCAGGTATAAATGATGACCATCTCTTCTACATTGACTCAGGATGCTCAAATCATGTGGCTGACAATGTAGCTCTACTCTCTGAACTTGAAGAACCAAGAGGTAAGCATCAAGTACAAAAAGGTCATGATACCAAGCACTCAGTAGTTAAAGTTGGAAATGTTCAGACTTGTGATGGAAATCAAAACTTGTTGAGTAGGGTACTATATGTACCAACCATTACAAAAAATCTGATGAGTGTTGGACAGATTGTGGAAAAAGTTTTGGAGGTTAGATTCAACCAATTTGGAGCATTTGTGGAGGATCCCAAGCAAGGGTTCAAGAGAATTTCTAAAGGAGAAAAGATAGGTAGACTTTTTACTTTTGAGCTAGAAGATACAAAGAATATTGCACTCTACAATAATAAAAACAAACCCTTTTAGAGCTTGAGATTTGGCATAAAAGGTTAGGCCATGTAGGAGAAAGAACTTTGAAACAGATATGCAAGGATCAATGTGTAATTGGAATACCCAATATTTCCAAACAACACATGATGTATAAATGTGGTACTTGTCAGTTTGGGAAGTCTCACAGGTTACCCTTCTCAAGGAAAGGCTACATGCATGAGGACTACCTAGAGCTTGTCCATAAAGATGTATGGGGACCAAGCAAAGGCCCCTCAATCTCATGATCAAGGTACTATGTATCTTTTATTGATGATTATAGCAGGTGGACTGTATTGTACTTTATGAAGCACAAAGATGAAGTGTTCAACTGTGTTAAAAAGTATCTTGCACTTGTTGAGAATCAGACAAGGAAGAATTTAAAGAGGCTAAAGTCAGATGGAGGAGGTGAGTACTTCTCAAATGAGTTTGAAGCCTTCTTGCAAGACAGAGGAATCAAGAGAGAAATCGCCACAAGGTATACTCCTGAACAGAATGGGGTAGCTGAGAGAAGAGATAGGTTGATTGTTGAAACAGCTAGGTCAATGTTAAATGAAAAGAAATTACCTAACTACCTATGGGCAGAGAGTGTTTCTACTACCACTTACCTCATGGTTACCTTCTAAGTCCCTTGATGGGATGACCCCTTATGAAGCATGGCATGGTAAGAGATCCTCACTTGATCATTGCAAGATATTTGGATGTGTAGCATATGTACACATTCCTTCTCAGATAAGAGGTAAGCTAGACCCTAAGGCTAAGAAGTGTATCTTTATTGGATATGATCTAAATCAGAAAGGGTACAGGTTCTACAACCCTTCAAATAAGGGATTCATGGTTAGTAGAGATGTTGTCTTTGATGAAAATGATTCTTGGTATGAGAAATGAATGCAGGAAGTTTAAACTACCCTATGACTTGGAGGAGGAGTTTCCAAGTCTTGCTAAGGAGGAACCTACTCAGAATGAAGACACCACTTCAGATGATGAAGACATTATCAACCTTGAAGAGTTCAAGCCATGGAAGTCCAAGGGCAAAGTCAAGATGAAGAAGCTTATTCCAAGTTAAAACACTTCAAATGATGGACTGAGCACTGAGAAGAAGATTCATCAATTTCTGGAACATGCCCACCATTCTCGGGGCTCTACAAAGATAGACTAGTGAGCAGTAAAATGCACATATCTCCTGAATTGTAAATCCAAGGACCTTGAAAACGTATATGCAGAAACTAGACAGTAAGAGCTATCCAACGAATGTTAAAACACTGAAAAGGAATGTGCAAAACTCAAGATATGACCTTCTGAAGTCACTGCTCTAAGTGAGTATAGCAGAGAACAAAACAGAGAAGTAGATGATGATAAATGTATAGATTCACATACGATTACAACCACATTGGCAATGAATATTTGCACAATGGGAGTAGAATGATAGATCTATGGAGTAAGCTCTTCAATCTCTACAAAATGACATGAAGTGGTCACGTACAAGGCTTGCTAATCGTCTCTTCCTTCTTGCTCTTTTTATAGCTATTCTTGGAGGGAGTTTTGAATTCGAATTCGAATGGCTCCACCTAAAAGTGATCCCCAAAGTTAGGAGAGATTCCCTCAGCTCAAAAATTTGTGGTTTTAGGTAGTTAGAACCACAACTTTGCTTTTACATCATGCATGAGGTAAGCCATCCTTTTCCTTTTTTCTTTTTCAATTACAAGAGATAAACTATACTCTTTTCCAAGAGGTGTTCACATGACTACACATGTGACTTACAATGAGGATAATATCAAGCATATCAAACATCTAGGCTTGGGTAAAATGCATCAACATTGAGTAGCATTGGCCAATCCTCTATATTCGTCCTTGATCGGGGATGATTCTAACACCCCAATGCAAAAATGAAAGATGGCTGGCCTCCACTAGGTCCACATGTAGTGATATATGCTCACTGCTTTGCGCTTTTCTCTGCACCAGTACATAGAATTATAATGAAATTTTACAAACTTGTAGTAGACTATAAGAGCTACCCAACAAGCTTTAAATCATCTCAAATGGATATTCCAGCTCTGATAATGACCCTCTCCAAAACAGGATACTTGTTTGCAACACTCTCTTCCTATGTGTAGAGATATACCTTCACAAAGTTGGCAATTTCTCACAACTCACTGAGCCAAATAACTTGAAACTTTGGCAAAGTTCAGGGCACAATATGAGAAACCAAATGAACCTTGAAATCAATGAAAATGAGTACAATGAGAGAGAAAACATTTCTTTGCAATCTGGTACAATTAGATTTGGAAAAGCCTAACTACACTAGATAGAGAGGAGCAAAATCATGAGAAAATGAGGTAAGCAAGCAAGGGGGCTGCTTGCTGGAGTTTATGACTTCACTAAATTAAGTGGGAAACTTGTGGAATGCATAAAACTCAAGAAAAAAAGGCGGGATGATGCTTATTTTGAGTTCTACTTTTCCTACAATCTAGCTAACCACCCAACAATTAGTGTAGGTGCACCTTTTGGTGGCTAATTTGATGAGATTTGAATTTGATTGAGTTTGGTGGAGCTTCTAACTTTATTCCATGACTTTTGGTCCACCTTTTTGATTGGTTCACTTGCAAAATTTATGGTTGAGCCTTTTTGCATGATTGAGACTTAATTTTCAACACTCCCCCTCAAGTCTCAATGCTTAGGTCCTTCATTCCAATGGATGCCTTGAAGTGTTGTAGCTTTACTCTATCCAATGCTTTGGTAAACATATCTTCATATTGGTCCTTTGTATTGATATGCTCCACCTTGACATCCTTTGACATGATCTTCTCTCGAATAAACTGGTAATGCACTTCTATATGCTTCGACCTTGTATGGAACATCGGATTTTGAGCCAAGCATATGCTACTTATGTTGTCACAAAAAAGAGGTACTTTCTTAACTTTCAAATCAAGATCAACAAACAACTTCTTGAGCCACGTAAGCTCGCATGAGACTTGTGCTAAGCCTCTATACTTAGCTTCGATCGATGAAAGAGCCACGATTGGTTGTTTCTTTGACATCCATGAGATGGTAATCTTCCCTAGTATGATAACATATACACAAGTGCTCCTCCTGTCATCTTTGGAACTTGCCCAATCAAAATCACAATAAGCTTGTACATTTAATCCATCATCAAATGGATAATATAGACCTTCATTCACTGATCCTTTGAGGTACCTAAGTACCCTTTTGGCTGCAACAAGATGAGGCACTCTTGGTGCATGCAAAAATTGAGATAACAACCCAACTACATGTGCAATATCAGGTCTTGTAATAGTAGCATACAAGAGAGAACCAATTATTGACCTATACATGATCACATCCTTCACTTCTTCACCTTCATGAGCACTTAGTTTAACATTTACTTCCAAGGGATTTGAAATGGGCTTGCAATCACACAAGCCAAACTTCTTCAAAAGATCAAGAATGTATTTCCTTTGCATCAAATATATACCTTCCTCTTTATATAGTACTTCAATCCCAAGGAAGTACCTTAAAATCCCTAAATCTGAGATTTTAAAGTGACATCCAAGCTTCCTCTTTATGTCATTGATGTTTGCTTCATCATTCCCTGTAATGATCAAATCATCACCATATATACAAATGAAAACAATTTTGCTACCTTCCTTCTTCACAAAGAGTGATGGGTCTGCATGACTCTGATTGTATCCACATTTTACCAAGTACTCCACAAGTCTTTGATTCCAAGCTCTTGGGGCTTGCTTGAGTCCATAAAGAGCCTTCTTTAGTTGGCATACATGATGTGGAAACCTCTCATCTTCAAAGCCTTGGGGTTGGTCCATGAAGACTACCTCTTCAAGCTCTCCATTTAGGAAAGCATTCTTCACATTCAACGGGTAGATCTTCCAACCTTTTGAGGCTGAAACTGCAATCAAACTTCTGATGGTGGACATCTTAGCTATTGGTCTGAATGTTTCCTCAAAGTCTATGCCATAGGTTTGAGCAAAACCTTTGGCAACCAGCCTTGCTTTATACCTAGAGATGCTCCCATCTGCATGCCTCTTTACCTTGTACACCCATTTGTTGTCAATGACTTTCATGTCCTTTGTTCTTGGCACCAATGACCAAGTATCATTTGCTTCAAGTGCTTTGACTTCCTCCTCCATGGCTTCAATCCATTCCCTATGCTTATTTGCTTCTTCAAAAAAGTTAGGTTCTTCACAAGCTATAACTTGACTCATGTAGGCATAGTGTCTTGTAATGAATGAATCATAAGTTAACCTTTGAACAGGGTACTTAACCCGATTGGATGACCTTAACTCACCATTAGGTGGTAGGAATCTTCTCCTCCTTGTTTTAGATGCTTTAAATCCTAGAGTTTCTAATTTTTCCATATCTCCATCACTTGTAGATTCCATGTCTACCCATCGATGGTCTTCATCATTTGCCTTTTCCTTTCCTTTGCTACTTCCTTCACTTGAATGAGCTTCATTCCTTGTCCTTCCATGCCAAGCTGATGCAGTACTCTCCTCTGATGGTGTGCTTGAAGTGTTTGGACCACTTATCTCCATGCTTTGTTGTTGCTCTTTGAACTTCTTCTCGGCTTCATATGCATCGTCAACCTATAACACATCTTTGCTACCATACCAAGGTAGCAACTCATGAAATATTACATCCCTAGATACCTTAAGCTCTTTGGTGCAAGGATTATAGCATCTAAAACCCTTTTTCTCTTAAGAATATCCAAGAAATATACACCTATCTGCCTTCGTGTCTAACTTGTGTCTCAACTCTTGAGAATATGTGAACATAACACACACAACCAAATACTTTGAGATGTGGAAGGTTGGGTTTCTTACCACACCAAGCTTCAGAAGGTCTAACTCCATGTACTCCTGAGTTTGGACACCTATTCATAATGTTGTATTTGCTGCATCAACCCTATAAGAGTTAGGAACATTCATTTCATTTAACAAAGATCTAGCCACTTCTGTTATGTATCTATTCTTCCTTTCTGCCACCCCATTTTGTTGAGGTGTATACCTGCAAGTGAATTGCCTTTTGATGCCATGGTCATGTAGAAAAAACTGAAAATTCATTTGAAAAATATTCTCCCCCTCCATCCGATCGGAGAGTCTTTATATACTTCCATGTTTCCTTCTCCACTAGGTTTTTGAACCTCTTCAAGTGGTAAAACACCTCTGATTTTGAATTCATGCAATACATCCAAACAAACCTTGAATGATCATCTATAAAGGTGAAAAAATATCTATTATCTCCAATGGATGGCTCCCTTGTTGGTCCCCATACATCTGTGTGTATGAGGCTCAACACTTCATTGCTCATATGTGCTCCCTTCTTGAATGGCAATCTGATTTGTTTTCCTAATTGACAAGCATGGCACAAATGCTGCATATTCTAAGATGTAAGATCAGGTAGACCACTCACCAAGCCCTTCCTTTGCATGTCCTTCATCCTTTGTAAGTTTATGTGCCCGATTCTTTTATGCCATAAGTCGATTTCTGCAATCTGTTTATTTCCAATTGACAAGTAGACAGTGTGAGGGATTGATGGCTTTACCTCCATGGTGAAGAGTCTTCCTTGCTTCTTTCCTTTTGCTATGAGCTTGTAGTCCTGCATGGGGTCTTCAACAAAACATCCTTGCTCATTGAACCTCACCTCATAACCTCTTTCAACCATTTGACCTACCGAAACCAAGTTCTTTGTGATGGTTGGCACATGCAACACATCCTTCAACACCTTGGAGCTTTGAGATCCATTCGATGCAACCTCTGCCACATGTGTAATCTTGTGCTTAGTGTCATCCCCTGTCTCTACATTTCCTTGAGTGATGGGTGAATGTAAATTAAAGAAAACATCTTTATCGCAACTCATATGGTTGCTACAACCACTATCAATGTACCAGGTAAAATATGAATTGAATCTTTCACTTGAACCATATATCATAAGCAAGTTCTCATTTTTTGAATTTGTATAAGTACTAGCATAATTACCTTGGTTCCTTTTGTATCCTTGATTTCCTCCTCCTTTGGACCAACAATCTCTTGCATAATGGCCCGATTTTCCACAATTGTAGCATTCTCCTCTCCATTGGATGCTTCTCTTCCATGTGGTCTTCCTCCTCTTCCTCTACTCCTTCCTCTTCCTCTTGATCCATAGCTTTGGTTGGAGCCTTCTTGGTTGCTTGAGCTTGAGCTTGACCTTCCTCTCCCTCTGCCTTGGGAGTTTTGTCCACCTCTTTTGCCTTTTCCTCTATAGGCATAAGAAACTTGGGCTTGGCTTCCCTTTTATTGTGAACCTCCTTGGTTCATCTCCTCGGTCACCATCAATGTGACTAATTGATCAAATTCTAGTAGGGAATCCTTCACATAAACTGATGTGGTGAAGGCTTTCCACCTTTCATCCTCTCTCATTCCATTGAGAGTGTGCGCAACAAGATCATCGTCTTCGATTGGGCTCCCAATCGAGCCTAAAGCATCTGCAAGCTCCTTAACCTTGAAAA
Source organism: Ceratopteris richardii (assembly GCA_020310875.1). Taxonomy (NCBI): domain Eukaryota; kingdom Viridiplantae; phylum Streptophyta; class Polypodiopsida; order Polypodiales; family Pteridaceae; genus Ceratopteris; species Ceratopteris richardii. Next base: position 108,169,963 of record CM035430.1, read on the forward strand.
TGTACTCATTTATAATAGTGCTCAGTGATTTCCTAAGGTTATTCAGCTCATTCTTGAGCTGAATCTTCCTTGCCTTGGTTGATGAAGAGTACAATCTCTCCAAGGTCTCCCAAACCTTCTTGGATGTGTCCAAGTCTTTTTTATGCCCTATAATGCTATTGCTTATGTGTTGGGATAGAATGAATATGACTCTCCTATCCCTTTCTATCCATTCATTAAGTGCCTTGACCTGCTTTTGAAGTGGTGGAACATGTACATGAGGCATTGGCTCCATGCCGCTCACTAATCCCCGCAATCCTTTGCCCATAAGATAGTTGCTAACTCTAAATTTCCATGGTTGATAATTGCCTTTCTCTAAATTCTCTATTTATGCATTATACTCAGCCATACTGAGCTCTAAGATGCTCCTCTAGCTTCTCCTCAAGCTTTTGTATGCTTTACAAGGTGTGGATATTACCTTTTGATAGCTTCTCCCTTGCTAAACTGACAAGCACCACATTCATAAATCATGTGTTGCTTGGATGCATTAGGTATCCCAAGCACACATTGATCTCTACATATTTGCTTTAAAGTTCTCTCACCAATATGCCCTAATCTCTTATGCCAAATTTCAAGCTCTGATAGTGTTTGGTCTTTGTAGCTATAAAGTGCAATATTCCTTGTATCTTCAAGTTCAAAAGTGAATAATCTACCTATCTTTTCTCCTTTGGAAATTCTCTTGAATCCATGTTGGGGATCCTCCACAAATGCTCCATATTGGTTGAACCTGACTTGCAAACCCTTTTCCACAATCTATCTAACACTCATCAAATTCTTGGTAATTTTAGGGACATATAGAGCCCTGCTCAATAGATTTCTATTTCCATCAGAGGTCTTAACAGTTCCTACTTTAATCACTGAGTGCTTGGTGTCATCACCTATTTGTACCTGATGCTTACCCTTTGGTTTCTCAAGATCAGAGAGAAAAGCTACATTGCCTGCCACATGGTTTGAGCATCCTGAGTCAATGTAGAAGAGATGCTCATCATTTATACCTGGTTTTGAAGTCATATTCATAATCAGAAGAGAATCCTCTTGCTCCTCTGTGTAGTTGTTGTAATCTTTCCTTGATTTGTAGCCTCCTTGGTAGTTGTTATTGTAATTTTTGTTGTAGTTATTATTGTATCCTTGATGGTGATTGAATCTTCCTCTTGATTGTGTATATCCACCTCTTTGATAACCTCTACCTCTCTGATTCTTGAAGTTCCTATAACACTCATCTGTAGTATGATTTGACAATCCACAAATATTACATGGTGAGGAGTTATAAGGTCTCCCCCTACCTTGATTACCTCCTCTACCCCTTCCTCTTGAGGTTCTACCTCTCCTTGCATAGTTGGCTTGGGAGGTAGCTCCTTCATTCTCAACCTTCTTGTTCTTCTCTTTCTCTTTGGACTTACTTTTATCAGTATAGAGCTATTACCTCTTGATGAATCTCCATTCTTGTTGAGCTTGGCTTCATGGGGAAAGAGTTGTCTCATGAGTGTGGTAAGATCTAGAATCTGCATGTCCATGTACAAGTCCATGTCAGTTGTGAAGCTCTCCCATTTTTCATCAGCTTTAATACCATTGATTACTTGTATTACAATCGGCTCATCTTCATTTTCTTCTCCTATGCTTGCAAATTGGTCAGCTATATCCTTGACTTTGGTCACATACGCTGAGATGCCTTGCTTGGGTTGCTTTCTTTGCATGGTAAACTCAATCCACAATTGGTTCTTCCTAGCCCTTGTACTGGAAGAGAAATATGAAGACAATGTTTCCCAAGTATCTTGGGATGTCTTACAGTTCCTAATGTGTGGAAGAAGAAAATTAGAAATTGAGTTAAGTAAGTAAGACCTTGTTAATGCATCCTTGGCACACCATGTGTTGAGTCTTTCATGCTTCTCTCTTGTAGGTTGTCTTTTGCTTCTGAATATGGGCATCTCCTCATCTCCTGAGATGTATCCATAGAGGATTTTTCCTTGCAAGTATGTCTTCATCCTCAAGGAACATGGTTGATAGTTGTTCCTGTCCAATTTATCAATGAAAGAAGGAAAACCATCTCCCATTTTACCTTAACTTTGCTCTGATACCACTGTTGGGAAAGATGGATGGACACTTCAAGAAATGAGTAGGTACTGCCAAATCTTGCTTTGGACCAATCCTTTCTTGCTTTAGAGTTGCATTGTAGGCCTTCTTAGCTTTATAATGACACTATACAAGTGCCTATGTACTTTGGAAATGATGTGACAAATGATTGAACCAAAACAGACTACTTCCAAGTTGAAGGATTAATGAAAACCTTCTATTTTTGTTCACACACATGTTGCTTGTTATGCTCAGTGCTTCTAGTACAGTAGGAGTTAGACAAATTCCTTTTGGAGATATCAAAATCTCTTACTGAGCTAATGATTCCAAGTAGAATCACTTAAAATGATGCACTACACACAGAGCAATTAATTTAGCAATCAAATCATTACCCCCTATTTTTTAGGACCTCTATAGAGTCTGACCAGTGAGAGCTTCAACGTGCGTTTCTCCAAATTGGCTAAATGGATTATCTTCAAACTATGTGAGCCTGTAGAAAACTTAGAGTTGATTCGAAAAAGCTATAGAACATTGAAAATGGTGAAGGAATGACTGAGATATGGGTAATACGAAATGACTATTCTTAGTAGTTATGACAGAGAGACCACAGATGAAAAGTATTGATCTATTGTATTAGAAGCTAATGTTGTACAAGATCATTGGCATGATAATCAATGCCTAATGATAATGAGTAGTGTAGGGTATGATTTGAGCCTCACTCTCTTACAAAGTGATCAACAAATGAGTCGGAATTTGAGTCACATATCCCGCACGTCTTTTAGCCATCTTTTATAGATGAGTCATTTGAATTTGAATTTGAATTCCTCATTGGCTCTCACTAAAGTTGATCCTCTAATCCAAGAGATATTCTCTCAAGTAGATTTGTGAATTTTCCACCTAAAAGACTCCCCGAGTTTAGTGGTGGTTACAAATATTCTTCTAAGTCAAATTGACTTCTACAAGTGGTAAAAGATAAAAGCTTCGTAGCAATGGTTCCCATGGAGCTTCAATTGTACACAAATGTGTAGGCTTGATATTTGCACCAACAAAAGGGTATTACCATAAACTCATAATTTCCAGTTTGATTCCTAAAAGTAATCTTCTGGATATCTCCATGTGTCATACTTCTATGATGGTAACCAGATTTAAGGTCAATCTTACTAAAGACGAACTCGTCAAATTTTATTTAGCAATTCATCTATCTGAGGAAGATGGAGTCTATTCTTAATTGTGAGCTTGTTGGGGGCTCCATAATCAACACACACTCTATAAGTGTTTGCCTTTTTCTCAACTAATAGAGTAGGTGTGCCAAATGGGGAAGAACTGGGCCTTATAAGTCCTTTTTGAACTAGATCCTTAACTTGGTTTTTTATTTCCTTTTGGTGAAGAGGACCATGCCTATAAGATGCTTTATGAGGATGAGAACTAATAGGAATATTTAATTATATACTTTGGTCAAAGGATCCTCATGATACAATTAGTTTAGAAGGATAATCAGACCTAAAATAATCAATATAATCATTTACGACACTGACAAAAACAATGCATGCATTCTAAGCTTTATTAAATGCATGTTTTACTTGAGTATGAATAATCAATGCAAATGGTTGGAATTCATGCTTTTCTCACAAAAATAGGTTGACCTTTAAATTCAAAATTAGAGATATATGTATGTTGGTCAATATGGGGGTTATAATGATGAAGAAAAGGCATGTTATAATGATGAAGAAAAGGCATGCCAAGTATAACATCATACAATTGCAAAGGGGCAATTAAAAATGTTTATCCATGTACATATGAATGTATACAAATCTTAACGTCATACAATTCTCGTTACATTATATCAATTTCCTTGAAATGCAACCCTAACTTGACATATTTAATTTGAGTTCATGTACAAAAAAATGTGAAATAAAATCATGAGGACTACCATCCTCATGTAAAATATTATATAGTTTATTATTAATAGTACCATGCATGCAAAGTAAAGAATGAGTAGTATTTTTGTTACTCAGGGTATTTAAATCTTGTTTTTAGTGCTTCCTTTGTTCAAACAACAAGAATTTATTCATGGACAGCCTCCATGTTATGCATTTGGGCCAAAATACTTCCACACCTACAATGTAGTTAGATCTACTAGTCCTATAGGGGGTCAAGCTCAAGAAGGTGTTGTTAGCCTTTGTGAGCTCTAGCCATCAATGGGATGCTACGGTTTGTGACTGAATACATAGGTGCCTCTTACCTGACACTAATGAATTTTATGAGTCAATACGTACATGCCATTGAGGAAACGACCAGAAAAGCTCGATCAAGGAAACACAAATACATTTTGTTTTTTAGTTTTCTCATGAAAGGAAATGAAAAAGAAATGCTAAATGGAACCTACACAATCAACATGGTGAGAGACTCCTTACATTTGACATGCCTTTACTTTCGACACACAAAGAGTGTGCAGTTCGTTAGATACATAAAACTCAAGGGGAGAACTTAATTTTGTCATCAATATAAGAAGTAGAATTTACTACTATGTTCCATTTCATCATCAATATAAGAACTAGAATTTAGTACTATGTTAGTATAGTGCACAAACATGAGAAAATAAATAATATCATTACAAAGAGCTCTAACAATATTAAGTATGGTTTCATAATTTATCTTTTACTTTAAGAACAATTATACATTGAATGGCTTAATGCCCTTGGGATCCCTTGTATCCCACAAAGCAGAGGTATGTAGATCCAGAGGTATAATAGCAATGATGGTCCAAAACCGATACAAGACCTAATATTTAACAAGTGATTTTATCAATCTAAAGAGAGTTATTGAGAAGGTTAATGATTTTTTCATTCTCCTCATGAGCGAGCGACTCACTTTTAATCTTATGGTTTTAATCTTTTTTCTAATAATACTCTTAAATTCTTGAGTTTCTTTCTTTCCATTTGGAGATGACGTTCTATGTTTTAAGTGTTGGAGTTAGATGTCTGCAGAAGCACACGAACAACACAAGGAAGAAGAAGAAGTTTGGAGCACAACACACAATACTAAATGTATTACTAGAGAATGTACAAAGATAAGTAGCCCATTAGGGCAATAGGCGTATACACAAGCTGGGGGAAAAAACCTCCTAAAGAGGGAAAAAAGTGCCCTCGCAGTCCTAGAGTGTTCACACACATCACTCCCTAAATATATCAACAAATCCCCCCTGGGAGTACTGATGCGGTGAACACGTAGCTGGGACTCCTGTATAAGGAAGTGCCAAGCTATGTGGAAATCACTCCAAAAAAGGAAGTAAGCCCAAAGCTTTGTAGAAAGCTTCAAACTTCTTCCTAGGCAAAGCCTTCGTGAAAAGGTCTGCAATGTTCTCCTGTGTGGGCACATATGCCAAGCTATTCTCCCTAGCAGAGAACCTCTCCCTGACATAATGATAATGCACCTCAATGTGCTTAGTGCGAGCAAGGAACAAAGGGTTCTCGCAACTACCAATGCGCTCTAACTGTCAGTGAAGATGGTGGTGGCAGAAGATTGAACAACACCCAAATCAGCCATAAGGCGTCTAAGCCACACACACTCAGTAGTCATTGTGAAAGGTGCCCTATACTCAGCCTCACAACTGGAAGTGGCCATAGTAGGCTACTTCTTGCTCAACCAATCTATACATGAGCTACCAAGCATGATGCAAAAGCCAGTAGTGGACACAGGAGTGTCATAGCAACCAACCCGATTAGAATCAGAAAAAGCATGCAAATCTGGAAGTAGTGATCCACCCTTGGGATAAAACAAACCAAGTAGTCGGGTACCACTCAAGTAGCAAAAGATGTGCTTAATCACCTGCCAATGCTTGACTCCTGGGCAATGCATAAACCTGCTCATCTGTGAGAGAGAAAACTGAATATTTGGCCGAGTAATGCATAAGTAAATCAGGCATCCAACAGCCTGCTGATAGAGGATAGCATCAAATGCATCTCCAGCATCATGAAGACTCACGTAAACTTGTCTCCATAGGAGTGGCAATAGGCTTACGGTCTTCAAGGCCAAAACGCTGCAATAATGTGTCAATATATTTCGTTTGACACAAAGCCATTCCACCATCAACTTGCATAAACTAAATGCCCAAATAGTGATGCAAATGCCCCAAATCAAACATCTCAAATGAGGCATAGAAATCATCCTTAAAATCACCAATATGCTTCTCAATAGGCATGTAAACCCACTTAGTGCCAATGGCCTTCTTGTTAGGAGGCAAGTCACATAAAGACCAAGTACCATTCTTCATTATAGCATCATATGCAGATTGCATAGCAGCCATCCAATTTTCTGAATTTTGTGCTTTGTCAAATGAAACAGGCTCATTCTCATCATAGAGACTAGATGCACCCTAGCATAGCAATCTAATGCAAAAGAGGCACTATGAGAGCCTAATCGAGTACGATATGAAAGAGGTGCATCTAATTTACTATCACACAAAGTCTGCACCAGCCATTTTGGCATAGCTTTTACCTCCTCAATGTCAGCTCTCTCATCAACAAGTGCATCAGAGATGGGATGATCTGCATCATCACATGAAACCTACAAAGGCTAAGAAGTTGCCTCATTAGGACCAGCACTAGACTTTCCAACTGTAAAAAGAGGCAGCAAAGTATTGTACATGTCTTTGGAGCTAACATATGTCTCCTTAGTACATGAAAACAATGCCTAAATAGCATCTTCCACAAAAACAACATCATCGCTAACCAGAATGCATTTAGTCTGTGGATGATACAGACGATAGTCTTTACTTTCAGAACTATACCCAACAAAAATACATTTTACTGCTTTATCATCCAATTTTTTGCAATGTTGTTCATGCACTAATGCTATGCCAAACAACCAAAAACATGCAGATGAGCAACAAATGTCTTGCGATCATGTCAAGCCTCATATGGAGTGATAGATTATATGACTTTAGTGGGACACCTGTTAAGTACATATGCTGCACACATGACAGGCTCAAGCCAGAAACTATGTGGTAAAGCCTGACTCTTATGTTTACGTGTGTGTATGCATATGTGTGTGTGTATGTGTGTATATGTGTGTATGTATGTGTGTGTATATGTGTATATATGTGTGTGTATGTGTGTGTATGCATATGTGTGTATGTATGTGCATGTGTGTATGCATGTGTATATGCATGTGTATATGTATGTATGCATACACATGTGTGTGTATGTATGCATGTGAGTGTATGTGTCTGTGGGTCTATGTATATGTCCAAGTTCTATATGTATATGTGTATGTGTATGTGTATATGTGTATGTGTGTGTATGCATATGTGTGTATGTATGTGATTGTGTATGTATGTGATTGTGTATGTATGTGTGTGTATGCATGTGTGTATGAATGTTCATGTGTGTGTATGCATGTGTCTATGTATGTATGCATGTGTGTGTGTATGCATGTGTGTGTATGTATGCATGTGAGTGTATGCATGTGTGTCTATGTGTGTGTATGTATATGTGCAAGTATCTATGTGTGTATGTGTACATGTGTTTATGCATATGTGTGCATTTGTGTATGTATGTTTGCATATGCATATGTGTGTGTGTATGTATGCATGTGAGTGTATGTGTGTGTGCCTATGTGTGTGTATGTATGTGTATGTATGTGTATTTGTGTATGTGTATATGTGCATATGTGTGTATGTGTATTTGTGTATGTGTGTGTATGTGCATATGTGTGTATGTGCACATGTGTGTATGCAGGTGTGTGTATGTATGCATGTGAGTTTATGTATTCATGTGATTGTATGTGTGCGTATGTATGTGAAAGTATGTGTATGTGTATGTGTATAAGTGTAGGTTTATATGTGTTTGTGTATGTGTATATGTATATGTGTGTCTATGTGTGTTTATGTATGTGTAAGTATCTCTATGTGTATGTGTATATGTGTGTCTATGTGTGTCTATGTGTAAGTATCTATATGTGTATGTGTATGTGTGTATTTGTATGTATGCATGTAAGTGTATGTATGCATGTGAGTGTGTGTTTGTGTCTATGTGTGTGTATATATGCATATGTGTGTATGTGCTTGTTTTTATGTATGTATACATATGAATGTGTGTATGTATGTATATATATGCATGTGTGTGTGTGAATGCATGTGAGTATGTATGCACATGTATGTATGCACAGTGTGTGTATGTATATGTCTGTATATGTCATGTATATGTATGTGCATGTTTTTGTATATGTGTGTGTGTTTATGCATGTGTTTGTGTTTGTATATGTGCATATGTGCATATGTATGTGTGTGTATGCATATGTATGTATGTATGTGCATGGGTGTGTATGCATGTCTCTATGTATGTATGCATGTGTGTGTATGTATGAATGTGAGTGTATGTGTGTTTGTCTATGTGTATGTATGTATATGTGCAAGTATCTAAACGTGTATTTGTATGTGTATATGTGTATGTGTTTGTATGCATATGTGTGTGTATGTGTATGTATGTGTGTATATACGTGTGTATGTATATATGTTTGTATGTATGTGTGTGTATGGATGTGTGTATTTATGTGCATGCATGTGTATGCATGTTTCCATGTATATATGCATATGCATATGTGTGTATGTGCTTGTGTATACGTTTGTATACATATGCATATGTGTATGTATGTATACATATGCATGTGTGTGTATGAATGCATGTGAGTATGTATACATGCCTTTGCTCTCTTGCTCCTTTGGTCTCTCTCTCTCTCTCATTCCTTCACTATTTCACTTGATTCTAGCAAAAATGTGCTGAGAGGAATCAATTTTTTTTTCAATTCCTAGTGCATCACTTATGTGATGCTAAAGCATCGTAGCCAGTTTTCCACCGTCACAAAAAATATCGCTAGGCTTCAATGCTATTAGCAAAAATCATTATGAGCATTGTATAAGTGATGCTTGACATTGCTGATGTGACACTCTAGGTTTATTTCTTTTATTTTTCTTTTGGGGTGTCACTTATGTGATGCTTTTTAACAAAGCATCGCATAAGTGACGGTCCCGGCTTTTTTTTTTCAATTAGGGGCATGGATATTCTCCCATTATTCTTGTCATGAAAGATTTTATATACGGGCATGATATTTGCCTCTAGAAGGTAACTCCAAAGGGTCCACAGAACCTCTCAAGAAGATATGAGTAGTCTTATCAGTTTATTCTTCATCAACTCTCTTTACATGAAAGAAGATGACCAAATAAGAGCACTCTCCTTCATGAATCTTGTAGTTGGTGACATCATCATAAGAGTGAACTTCTAGGACATAGACACACACACAAACACATGCACACACACACACACATATATATATATATATATATATATATATATTTATATATAAAGGTTACTTGCACAAAGGCTACTTTGATCAATTTGGATGGTGTTAATGAAATTTCAAACTATGTTACCAAGGATAGCTACTACCTTGATTATACTCTCTCATTAGTTATCATGAAATAACTTTCTTTAGTTATCTCTCAACTTCAATTGAAGATGCTCAAAAGCTCTCTCGACAATTGCTACCAAGCTATGAGCATTGAACAAGTTTATGAGAGATTCTCTAACAAAAATAGAAAGCTTCTTAGCAATTTTGAACTCACAACTCATTTGTTTTGATATAAAAGCTTAAGATTGATGCTCCAAAGTACTTAGATGGTTTGAGTGCGTATTATGGAAGCTTAGCTAGTGTATTACATCTCTCTAAAGTTCCAAAGGCTGATGTTGAGGAGTATGTTCCCAACACAATCTCACCTCTACGACTACATCCATCACCTCTTCACAATAGTATCAAGCAAAGTTAAGGGCTAGGCATTAAGGGTGATGGATTCCCCTTATTTATTGCCAAGATGGATCCATGCAATTACTCAACATGGGCTCTAAGAATGAAGGCTTATCTAGAAGGAATTAACTTATATAGATACATTTCTGAAGATGAGATGTTGCCAATACTCAAAAGCAAGGATTAACCAACACGAGAGGAATAGGAAAGGTTGAATGCATGGTTTTCAAAGGATGCTTTGGCAGTGTCATACATTCTTAAATCTATCTCAAATTTTCTACTTCCTTGCATTAGTATCAAGAGGTGGAATGCTTTGGAAGCATTCTTGTCCTCAAGTACTAAAGCTAGGAAGAATCAAATAAGGATGGAATTATGACACTCAAGAAGATGACCAAGCAAATTGTGACTAGCACTATCGCCAAGATGAAGGACATTGCACATCAACTTGGGGCATTGTAGAGATCATTGAAGAAGAGCACATTCTGAGACAAGTCATCAATGGGATCAAAGTTGATGAAAAACCAAAAGACTTCACCACACCCATGGATCTCTACATGGATATGTAAGTTATTTACTTCAACACACTCCTGGGGAAACTTTTCATACATGAAGCAAGGCTCATAAAGAATGGTGAGAACCAAAACATTCATTAATCCTATGCCATTTATATAGATAAAAATAGATGTATTTTCAACCATAGATTAAAATGAAAGCATTGCAAAAGAAGAAACTGAACATAATACTATAGAGGAACATTGACAATATTATCAAGGGTTTCAAGATTCATGTCTCTCAACATTTTTCTATCCTCATGCCTCATACTTAGCTAGTAGTCCTCCTCCCATGTCATTGAAACAATCATAGTTATTTGACCATCTGGATTCTTAAGTAATTGTGTGTGTGCTCTCCTAATATTCTCATGATCGTAAAGAAGGAGTGTTTTGTCTATGAAGATGGGTTTCTTTCTTTTTTCTTCCCATGTCATTGAAAAAATCATAGTTATTTGACCATCTAGATTCTCAAGTAATTGTGTGTGTGCTCCCCTAATATTCTTATGATCGTAAACAAGGAGAGTTTTCTCTATCAAGATGGATTTCTTGTCTCATGGTCATGATGAGAAACCTCTTTAATTTTTATTAGACAAGGGTTTGGGTTTCCTTTTTAGAGAAATATTAAGAATATAAAAGGATTCTAATCATTGATGTCAAGTGGCACTATGGATGTGTTGTTGGCACAATTAGCAAGTCTAAGTTCTTGGCTAATCATTCAGGTCTACACATCATTTTATCTCTTCACAAGAGGGAACTTTATGTGAACCTATGCTAGTCATTTTGGGCATAGTTACTTTGGATAAATGTAAAAGCAAGGAGAATAAGGAATCTCCTAAAGTTAGAGAGTTGAAACCAAGACTCATGTGGTAGGAAGAATCAACTCAAATCATCCCTAAAAGGTAGGAACACTTTTAGGTGAGGGAAAATTCAAATTCAAACTTGGAACATGTGTATAAATACACATCTTTTTAGTCGAGGGATAATGGGAGCCATTCTGAGAGACTTTGGGATACATCAATGAGCACACATTGAGCTAACTTCATGCACGAGTAGTCCAATACACTTGCATTGTATTATATGTTCATTAGCATATACAATTTGGTACATTTCTTCATGTATATCTCTATCTACTATTCTCTGTTGCATTGCCATCATTATAGTGACTTTGTGGAATCGATTTCTCTATGTGCACTAACTTATTTTCAATATTCTAAATTGTCTTAGTTAGATTGAAGGATCTTGGGATAATAATCTTAGAAGGTGACTATGTTTGCACACCGTCTAGATCCTGAAATGTCGAGATGAACTCTTTTCTCGCTGTATGGTGTGTCTAAATTGATGAAATAACTTTCTTTTAGTTAGCTATGAACTTCAATTAGATGTGTGCAAAAGCTCTTTTGTCAATTCTTACCAAGTTCTAAGCTTTTAGCAAGTTACTAAGCACTTGTATTCCCAAAATAGAAGGTTTCCTTACATTTCTAGTACATGCAAGCTATCTGTATTGATGCAAACTTTTGGGAATGATGCTCTGAAATATTTAGTATTTCCAAATGCATTAATGTGAAGCTTACAGAGTCTTTTAAGCAATCCTGAAGTTAACTTGGTAGGTGTAGAGCAGGATTTGTGCAAGACCAACTCATTTCTAGAATATGCCCATCCATGTCCTCACAATGGTACTAGAGCAATAACAAATCAACATGGAAGATGGATTTCCTTCATCCATGGAGAAGTTGGATCGAGGTAACTACTCGGCTTGGTCACTTAGAATGGAATCTTACCTTCAAGGAAGAAACATCTATGGTTAGATATCGAGAGATCAGATGATGCCAATCCTCGGAAGCAAAGGACAACCAACTCAAGAACACGTGGTGCTCAAAGGATGCTCTAGCCAGGTCATATATTCTTAACTCAATCTCTAATTTTCCACTTCCACACATTAGGAATTTCAAGACTTCAGAAGAGACTTGGAATGCTCTTGAAGCATTCTTCTCATCAAGTACCAAGGCAAGAAAGAATCAACTATGTATGGAGTTCACCAAACTCAAGGAAATGCCCAAGCAAAGTGTGATTGATTTTGTAAAAAAAATGAAGGACCTAGCAAATCAACTTCGAAGCATTGGAGAAATCATTGATGAAGAGCAAATAGTGAGGCAAGTGATCAATGGAATAAAGGCAGACGACAAATGGGAAGTCTTCACCATAGCCATAGGCCTCTAGATGGACACGCAGGTTCTTGAATTCAATGATCTAAGGGGACAATTGTTCACACATGAGGCAAAGCTTATGAAGAATGGAGACAAATAAAAAGGTAATCAATCCTCTAGTCTACATACAGATAAAAACAATAATAAAGATAGAAAAGACAAAGGTAAACATTCTGATGATGAAGGTAGTACCTCTCAAGCAAACTTTGTAGGAAGAGGTAGAGGCTCAAGAGGAATAGGCAGAGGAGGAAGACAAGGCAAGGGGAGAAATAAAAGCTCCTCTTCATGTGCCATATGTGGCTTAACTAATCACATTACTGAAAATTACTTCAAGAATCCTAGAAACCAAAGGAAGAGGTTACAACAGAGGAGGCTATGGAAGCTCAAGAGGTAAATTCAACAACAATGATGGCGATAGCAACAACTCATAGAACATTAATAATTATCAAGGAGGATACAAAGGAAGGAGAGACTACAACAACTATGGAGATGATCAAACTCAAGAGGATTCATTGCTTCTAATGAACATGACGATGAAGCAAGGTAAAGTAGATAAACATGTGTTTCTCAAATCATGTAGCAAGGGCTGGAGCTCTACTCTGAGACTTGGAAGATCCAAGGAATAGACGTGAAGTTCAAATAGGAGATGGCACAAGGCATCCAGTGGCAAATATAGGCAATGTGAAGACTTTAGATGGTAACATGAACCTATTGAGCAAGGTATTGTATGTGCCAACTATTACCCAAAATCTCATAAGTGTAGCTCAGATTGTTGAGAAAGGATTGCAGGTCAGATTCACAAATAATGGAGCATTTATTCAGCATCCACATCAAGGATTAAAGAGGATACCAAGAGGAGAAAAGTCAGGTGGACTATTTACAAAAATCATTGCATTGTTCAATTATGGTAGTGAAACTCTATCAAAGTTGGCAATTTGGCACAAGAGCTTAGGTCATATAGGTGAAAGGGCTCTAAAGAAAATAAGTAGGGATCAAAGTGTGCTTGGTCTACCAAACATATCCAAACAATACATGATATACAAATGTAGTGCTTGTCAATTTGGAAAGTCTCACACACAACCAATCACAAAGAAGGGATACATTCATGGAGACGTATTGGAGCTAGTCCATACAGTTTTAGCAGGGCAAGTAAGGAAGCTTCAACCTTTGGATTCAGGTATTATGTGTCATTCATTGATGATTGTAGTAGATGGAAAAAACTATATATTTTTCGAAGCATAAAGATGAAGTGTTTTCATGCTTTAAGAAATATTTAGCATTTGTAGAGAATCAAACAGGTAATACTTTGAAGAGGCTAAGGTTAGATGGAGGGGGATAATATTTCTCCCATGACTTTGATTCTTATCTCTAAGGGAGAGGAATCTAAAGAGAGATTACAATTAGATACACTTCAGACCAAGATCGAGTGGCAAAGAGAAGAAATAGAACCATAGTAGAGGCTAGAAGGTCAATGCTAAATGAGAAGAAGTTGCCTAATTACCTATGGTTAGAGGCTATATCCACAACACCTATCTGATCAAAAGACTCCCATCAAAAGCATTGGATGGGATGACACTTTATGAAGCATGGAATGGAAGAATACCTAGACTTGATCGTTGTAGGATCTTTGGGTGCATAGCCTATTCACACATACCTTCACAAAACAGAGGCAAATAAGACCCAAAGGTAGAGCAATGTCAAGGAGCACTAGATTGTGCTCTTTGACTACACTAGAAAAGATTTTGGAAATATACTTGTGATGGCAAGAACACTCACATGGAGAAAATGATACAAGATTATGTGATTGATACAAGATGTCCCACAACTCGAGAGTGATAGGTATGAATAACTCGACTAGAGATGATATACGAAATCCCACAACATGGTGCTGAGGGTTGTGAATGGAGACCACTGGCGGTTTAGAACTCAACTTACTTAGGCCTCACTGTGTGACTACACGCCGGGTGTTTCTAAGTGTACTTTAGGATGTATGATGTGTTTCAGTATTGTGGGAAGTAAATATCTAGGCGGTAATGGCCTATTCCAAGCTATGACCATAAGGTTGTGCAACTAGAAATCTAGATAAACAATACTCCTATGATGGGGAGACTAATGTTTCAGTAGTGATGTGGTCTTTGATAAATTCCTTTTCTTCTATTTCTGTATTAAATATGTTCTATTCAGGTGAAGTGGAAGTGTTTGTAGTTGGTGGTAATAGAACTTCAAAAATGAAAGATGTAGGATTTTTATTCTTGTTCATAGAATCACTACGCACAATCTCATTCCTAGACTCAGTACTTATAGAATCATTCGAAGATTCATTACTTGTAGACATGAGAAACAATAAAAAATGGCCAATTGATTAAATAATAATTCTAAATCTATTTCTTGATAATGCCAAAGGACTCTTGAGTGGTAAAATTGCTATTCTGATTCAGAACTGTCATAAACCTTATACAAATACTTTAATGAAAAAGTCTAATACAAGATTTAAGCTTAAAATGTGATTAAGAGAAGGTAGAAAAAGCAGCATATAAGGAGCTCCAATCTCCCAATCGAAAGCCGTAAGCAATCATCAATTCATCAATTCTCGTCAATATTCATCAATGTTCATCTGCAAAAAAAAACATTAGGAAACATAAGTACATTTTATGAAACATAAAATGCACTCATGCTTTAATTTCAATTCTTATCATTGAGATATATACACATTCATTTATTCATTTCTTCACGCATATCTACATCTAATATCATACATCCTCATGCATCTAACATGTATTTATGTTCACATGCATCTTACTTGCATATGCACTCACATATGTATACACATGTTCATACATCATATGTTCATAAATGTATTCATACTCATCTTTTATGCATACACATGAATTTCACTTACTTACACATGCATGCTTATTTATGCATAATCACATACATACACACCTATACATACATATACACACTAAAACCCTCAAATTCATTCACATACTTACTTAAATAATCATATGTTTAGCTAAACTCATAGGTTTCTACCCATAACCCCTACATACAAATGGATAACATACACACAATCACACATCTATATAGGCATTTTAGGGTAAACCCTAATACACATATGCACATGTAGGGTATATTTGATGCAGTGTGATGAGTTTATGTCTTCATTAATTTGTTGCCTACAGGTACTAGAGAGATTAGTCAAATAAAAAAGCTTATAAAAAATGTTTGAGAGAGATTAAAGTTAACCAATATGGAAGCGAAAATGTTTTAATTTTCCTGAATGTTAAATTGAAGAATGAAATCACTCGACATCTGCCTCGACCAAACTTGCACATCATCCTGATGGGCCAACCTGCAGATCATGGGAAGCAGCATCTTGATGGGCCAACCTAAAATCCAATCATATAGCAATATCAAACTCTTATATATATAATTTTCAAATTTATCAAATCAAATATATCAAAATTTCATGCAAAGTGCTCATGAAATTTATTTAATTGGAATCTGGTAATTAGAACATATCAAATTACAAAGTTGAACTATCAACCGTTTCAATCAACAAATCATTAATCTAAGTTCCAATCCTATATAAACTTTGTAAAGATCATCATGAAACCAAATTCTTCTTCATTCACTCAAAATCAGGTTTCTTCATATATAAGTACTCACATAGAAGCAATCAAACATGTCAAAGAAATCAACTAGATCTACTCATACAAACATCAGCCTTGTTTGCCCAATTTTTATTCACTAGATGTGTTTTCCACAACTAGCTTTCATATCCAATTCATATTCAGCTTCAGCTTCATACAACTGTGATTCGTAATCTTCATGTAGGTGAGATTCATAATACCTTTTTGGGGTGAAAGAAGGTATAAAGTTCCTTTCATCATATATTTTTTTTCTTCTCGTTCTTTTTTTACATTCGCAAATTTTTTGTTTTGAAGGAGAAAGGCTTAACCCCTTAATCCGAGCCAAGGATCTAGATGCATGTAGGAGAAAGACATAGGATCTCATAAACAAGATTCATGCATCTATATGCTCATACATATATACAATTACTTTCATCATTTGAAATGAACTACAAATTCCTTTTGCTCATATCAAATCCCTACTCAATTCATTAACTAGAAACATAGATCAATTTTTTAATTTTTACTTTGGTTAAATAGAATCACTTCATAATTTGATAGACCAAATTCCAGATCATATGATTATATTTTATCATGAATGCATATGATATGCATTTGATTCTCTATCTACCACAAATCACGAATTCATGGCTCCTCTTTCCCTTTTTGATCAAGTGGACTCAACCACTTAAAGATTCTTTCACTTTTACATTAAGTAAACTCTTCAAAAGTTACAAGAGGTAGTTCACAAGTGAACTTTACATTGTCTTCATTTTAAGGCTTCTTCTATGACTTTGAGGGACTCAAGCCAATACTTAGGCTTGTCATAGACTTGCTCCGAGAGCTCCCCCTCAAGCCAAATATGCTTGAGGTCTTCAATCTTCCAAGATTACCTGCAAACCTATCATAGCCTTGAATTTGCAAAGCTTTGTACCATCCAATGCTTTGGTTAGAATATCTGCACATTGTTGATGAGTGGACACATATGATATTTGAATCTCTTTGCTTAGAACCTTCTCTCATACATAGTGATAATGAACTTCAATATGTTTAGTCCTTGCATGAAAAATAGGGTTAGCAGGCAAATGAATAGAACTCATATTTTCACAAAAAATAGTTGGAGTTCCAAACTCCAATCCAAGATCTTTGAATAATGTCTTCATCCACATAGCCTTTTGTGTAGCTATGGCAAGACCTCTATATTCAACTTCAGTAGAAGAGAGAGCAGCTGTGGGTTTCTTCTTGGATGACCATAAAATAAGCTTTGAACCTGCAAAGGTAAGATAACCTGAAGTGCTCCTTCTATCTTCTTTGGAGCTAGCCCAATCTGCAGCAGAAAATAGCTTCAAACCTAAATCGGATAGATAAGGATAATAAAGTCCTTCATTTATGGTTCCTTTGAGATACTTGAGAATCCTTTTGGCAACATCCATATGTGGTTTCCTTGGTGTGTGCATAAATTGACTTAGCACACTCACACTATAACATATATCTACTCTTGTCAATGTGGCATAGTTGAGACTACCCACTAGACTTTGATATGATGTGATGTCCTCTATGAGTTCACCTTCATGTGAGCTCAATTTGTGAGCATCTTGAATTTTTCCAACATGTCCTTAATGTACTTTCTTTAAGTGAGAAACAAACCATGATCTTTGTAGACAACTTCCAAACCTAGGAAGTAGGTAAGTGGACCCAAATCACTTATCTTGAACTCTTCTCTCATCTGATTTTTTATCTTCTTCATACCATCTGCATCATTTCCTGTCAATATAATATCATCTACATATACACATAGGTAGATGATCTCAGAATTACTCTTTTTAATAAAGAGTGAAGGATTTGCCTTGCTTGGTTGAAAGCCTTTGTCCTGCAAGAATGAAACAAGTATGAAGTTCCAAGCTCTTGGGGCTTGCTTGAGACCATACAATTCTTTGTTAAGTTTACACACATAATCAGGATAAACTTGATTTTCAAAACCAGGTGCTTGTGCCATATATACCTCTTCTGTTATCCAACCATTCAAGAATGCATTATTTACATCTAGTTGAAGTATCTTCCAATTCCTGGAAGAAGCAATACTAAGCAAAACCCTAATAGTAGGCATCTTTGCCACAGGAGAGAAGGTCTCCTCATAATCAATCCCTGAGTTTGTGCAAAGCCATTTGCTACAAGCCTTGCCTTATACCTATTAATGGAACCATCAAAATTCTTCTTGAGTTTATAGACCCATCTTGAGCCTATTACCTTCATGGATGAAGTCTTGGGCACCAAATCCCAAGTGTTGTTTTCTTCTCCTTCATTGCATGCTTCCATTCTGTTTTTGCCTTGGCCTCTTCAAATGATGATGGCTCCTCTTGGTTTATGTCCTGTACTATGTAGATAGAATGTTTAGTTCCTAATGAGGTGTCAAACCCATACCTTTCTGGTTTTTTCTTTTCCCTCATAGATCTTCTTAGGCCATGATGTGATGATTCTGCCTCATGTCCAAGTTCCTGCAATTTTGCTTTACCTTTAGACTTCCATGCTTTGATCTTTTCCATCTGAGATTCTTCATCATCCTCCAAGGTGTCTTGTTCTTCAATCTTTGGTTGTTCTCTACCAAGCTTTGGAAAATCTTCTTCAAGATTATATGGTAAATTGACCTTCCTGCATGAATCTTCATACCATGAATTGTTTTCATCAACAACTACATCTCTACTTACCAAGAATCCTTTGTTGGTAGGGTTGTATAACCTGTAACCCTTTTGATTGTTGTCATATCCAATAAATACACACCTTTCTGCCTTTGGATCCATCTTGCCTCTAACCTGTGAAGGAACATGAGAAAAAGTAATACATCCAAAAATTTTACAATTATCTAAGCTTGGTCTTCTTCCATTCCAAGCCTCATATGGAGTCATCCCATCAAGGGATTTTGAAGGCAACCTGTTAATCAAGTAAGTGGTTGTAGATAAAGCCTCAGCCCATAGATAATTAGGTAAATGCTCTTCATTTAACATGGACCTTGCAGCTTCAACAATTGTCCTATTCCTCCTTTCTGCCACTCCATTTTTCTCAGGAGTGTACCTTGTAGTTACCTCTCTTTTGATTCCTCTTTCTTGAAGAAAAGAATCAAACTCATGGGAGAAGTATTCAACCCCTCCATCCGACCTTAGTCTTTTTAGTGATTTACCTGTTTGATTCTCCACAAGAGCCAAATATCTTTTGAAATATGAAAAAACTTCATCTTTGTGTTTCATAAAGAATAGGATTGTCCATCTGCTGCAATCATCAATAAAGGAGACATAATACCTTGATCCAGATAGTGAAGCTTCCTTGCTAGGTCCCCCTACATCTATATGAACCAACTCCAAGAGATCTCCATGCATATAACCTTTCTTCATGAATGGTAACCTGTGAGACTTTCCAAATTGACATGCACTACTCTTATAAATCATATATTTTTTTGACAAATTAGGGAGTCCAAGTACACTTTTGTCCCTGCAAATTTGCTTTAATGACCTTTCACTAATATGTGCTAACCTTTTGTGCCATACTTCCAATTCTGTGAGTGTCTGACTACCATAATTAAAGAGAGCAATATTTCTAGTGTCTTGTAATTCAAATGTGAACAATCTACCTACCTTTTCACCTTTTGCAATTCTTCTAAATCCTTGGCTTGGATCTTCAACAAATGCTCCTGCTTTTGTGAACGTGACTTCCAACCCTTTCTCTACTATCTGCCCAACACTTATCAAATTCTTTGTAATGGTAGGGACATAGAGTACCTTACTGAGTAGGTTGATGTTTCCATCAGGTGCTTTGACATTGCTTATTTTCTCCACAATATGTCTTGTATCATCTCCTGTTTGTACCTCATGCTTATTCCTTGGATCTTTTAAATCTGATAGGAGTGCCACATTTCCTGCCACATGATTTGAACAACCTGAATCTATGTAGAAAACATGCTCATCAGATTTACCTTATGGCATAGCCATGTTCATGATCAATAATGAATCCTCTTTGTTTGAGTCTTCTATGTAGTTATTGAAGTCTCTCCCTCCTTTGTAGCCTCCTTGATAGTCTGAATGATTGTAGTTGTTGTAGTTGCCATGATAATTGTTGAACCTTCCTCTTGAGTAGCCATAACTTCCTCTATTGTATCCTCTGCCTCTTTGATTCCTAGAATTCCTAAAGCAATTTTCAGTTGTATGATTAGTTAATCCACAAATAGAACATGAGTTGGAGTCTTGGGATCTCCCCCTGCCTTGTCTACCTCCTCTTCCTCTACCTCTGCCATGTCTCCCTCTACCTGCATAGTTAGCTTGATATGTACCTGCTTCATCATCCACTATCTTTGCCTTTCCTTTGTTATCTTTGGACTTGCTTTTATCAGTG
Organism: Ceratopteris richardii; assembly: GCA_020310875.1. Classification (NCBI taxonomy): domain Eukaryota; kingdom Viridiplantae; phylum Streptophyta; class Polypodiopsida; order Polypodiales; family Pteridaceae; genus Ceratopteris; species Ceratopteris richardii. Next base: position 108,190,639 of record CM035430.1, read on the forward strand.
TATAAATCTGAAAATTGATTACCTTTAGAGATTTCTCCATTTTTTATAAGCTTTGCCTCTTGAGTAAGTAGTTGTCCAATGAGTGTATTGAAATCAGGTACATGCATATCCATGTACAAATCCATAGCTGTGGTGAATGCTTCCCCTTTGTCATCTGCCTTCAAGCCATTGATGACCTGCCTTACAATTTGTTCTTCATCTATTACCTCTCCAATGCTTCCCAACTGATCTGCTATGTCCTTGAGCTTTGTGACAAAATCAGTTACATTTTGTTTGGGAGCCTTCTTGAGAGTTGTGAAATCCATCCATAGTTGATGCTTCCTAGCTTTGGTACTTGAAGAGAAGGAGGCTTCAAGTGCATCCCACACTTCGTGAGATGTCTTAAAACTTCTAATGTGAGGAAAAAAAAAATCTGAGATAGATTTGAGGAGATAAGACCTTGCAAGTGCATCCTTGGAGCACCATGTTCTCAATCTTTCTTGATCTTCTTGTGTTGGTTGACTTTTGTTCCTGAAACTTGGCATAACTTCATCTCCAGTCACATAACCATATAAACTTCTACCTTGGAGATAAGCTTCCATTCTTAATGACCAAGATGAGTAGTTACCTCTATCCAATTTGGCAATTCATGAAGGAAATCCATCTACCATGTTGTCCAACCTTGCTCTGATACCACTGTGAAGAGATGGATAGGTATGTGCTTGAAGATGAAGAGGTGTTGCAAAATCCTTGAACTCCAGGAGTATATGGTGGGCCCTTTTAGCTTGCCAATGGATGTATTAGACACCCTATGTACCTTGGAAGATCACTCTCAAAAAGATGGATCAAAATAGATAAGTTGGAGTTAGCTCAGAGGTGAAGAACTTGATATTTTGGTTCATACACCTGTCGAGTGTTTTGCGTAATTCTCTGAGCACAGCAGCAATTAACTTAATTCCTCTGGGGGAAGTCTAGTTAACTTAAGAAGCTAACTTTCACGAGTAATCTCATAAAAAATAATGAACCACACATTGAGAATGATGTTTAGCAAGTAATGACCATCCTGATTTTCGCGGGCTGCTACAGTTTGAGACCAGTGAGCAAAAAAATAAACCTTACTCCATATTTATGACTCCAATGATTATGAACATTTGTATACTTATACTAGATCATAAGCTGAATCTAACAAGCTTCAAAGCATTGAATTTGGGTACGTACACACTGAGAAACATCTCTAACAAGATGAGTAAAAAAGTCGGGTACCTGACAGAGAAGTGAAAATGCACAGATAGTGTTTACTTCAACTGAACATAACTGAAGATTGCAATATCCAAATGAAATGAAAATTGATGAGCATATAGTAGACTAATAGAGCTAACTTTACCAGGTTAAATCACTGAAAAGGATGCACCAAGCTTAGAGAAACCATCTCTGCAATCTGACTGAGAAAACTGAGAGATATAGTAGTGAGTAGTACACTTCATAAGAACATGGAAATATGGACTCAAATGATCATGAAACTGAAAGTATGTTGCTTGTAAAATACAATGGACTTACTGATACATATGTGTGCCTTGTAATCACACCTTGATATGGCATAAAGCTCAGCTCTTGGAGGTCTTCACATAGGTCTCTCTAACCACGACTAAAACTGCCATCTATTTATAGTTGAGTTTGGGAGGCTAACTTCCCTCAATCACTCTCCAATCAATCATTGATTAATTTGATTCTCTATCTAACACAAATCACGAATTCGTGGCTCCTCTTTCCCTTTTTGATCAAGTGGACTCAACCACTTAAGATTCCTTCACTTTTACATTAAGTAAACTCTTCAAAAGTTACAAGAGGTAGTTCACAAGTGAACTTTACATTGTCTTCATTTTAAGGCTTCTTATATGACTTTGAGGGACTCAAGCCAATACTTAGGCTTTTCATAGACTTGCTCCAATAATTTTTACATCATTGATTATGAATAATCATTTTCTTATCAAGAGAAAATCATAGTTTTCATTATCAAACATATATTTCTTTTCATATGTTTTTCTAAAAAGTAAAGTATATTTTTCGTCGTATATCTTTCATATTTTGCATCATAATTATCAACATATTTTTGGTAAAAGAAAAATCATAATATATTTTTTATGATGAACACGTGAATATTTTGAAAAAAAAGATTTGTCTTAAATTTTTAATAAATTTATCAAGCATGGACAATATTTAGGAGAATTTTCAAAAAAACTCATCAAGCATCAAATCAAAAATAGATATAAATTCATCAAATTTGGGAAAATGGTTTATGAGAAAATTTCATAGAAAAATCTTCAAGCAATATATAATTAAAATTTGGAAATATTTATCATCAAATTTCTTCAATCAAAATTTCATAGATATGAAAAAAATCACAAAAAAAATTATTCGTGCAATTTCTTTTCCCTCTTTGTCATAAGTTTAGAAGAGTTTTTAGTATTTTGCTCAGTGTTCAATATAGCTTCCTGTGCCCACTTCCTTATATCTTTGTCGTTATCAAATTTATTGTGAATATTTTCATCATCATATGGTTGAACTTTTAATTCATCAATTTTATCTTGATCACAAACATTGTCATTCTCTATTAATTTAACTTCATAATTTGCATAATATATATCTTCTTTTTTATCAAATTTTATTGATTTTTGAACTTCCTTTTCATCATTCTTTACCCTTGCATATACTAATTTATCAATCCTTTTATCCAATGTATTTTGACCATATCTTTTGTCAATAGATTTAGTTTGATTGTCAGTGTTACTCATAAATTTCAGTTTTAGAAGATTTTGATAATTGTCAAAGAATCTTCCTTGAGTCTCAAATTTGTTCATAGATTTTAATTCACAAGACTTTGTTTTCTCATCATAGCTCTTAGGTCTCCACTGTGTTTGAATTTTGTTACATGCTTTATGTCTAAATTTAGTTTGGTCAAAGTATTCTCTCATCCCTCCTCTACCTAAGTTTAAATGCAAAGGTAATTGAGTTTGAAAATAAAGAATCTTATGGTCATTTGTAGTGAATAAGTGTAATTTACATGCATCATTATAAGCAGCACAATCATCATACATACCACCTAATTGATCACACCAAAAGCATAGTATTGGACGTGCTCTCCTATTCATAGCCCTATGGGTGGATCGTCTATGGTCAAATATATGGTTTCTATCATGCAGTTTTATAGATAGCCTTTGAGTTTCATGTTCATGCTTGCACTTACATCTAAGTAATTCATTTACTTGTTTGGTCAATTCATCAATTCTACTCTTTAAATTCTCAAAAAATTCCTTTAATATATGACACATCACATGAATTGAATTGGAAAAATCTTTTAGCTTATCAATTAATAGAAACACTTCTTCAAATTTGGCTTGATTTGATGATTTTAGCTTATCTCCTAGATCTTTGAATTGTGCTTTAAATTCCAAATTCCTATTGTTAATTAATTCTTCCATACTAGAGTTTTTATCATGTGTATTGAAGTTAATTGCCTTCTTATACTTATCCCGCATCTATTACATTACTCCTTACCATCCTAAGGATCATCTACACTCATAGTACAAGAATCCCCATTTGTAATGTACATATGTATACAAGCTTCACTTCTGAGATCTCTTCACTTTCTCAAATGACTTCTTTCACTTCAATCTGATCATTGACATGCTTCAAGCTCTTTGTAATCATCAATTTGTGATTGTTTTGTTCCAACAGTTGCCCCTCAATCACTCATTGTGATTATTCCATTCTTCTTTACTCCTGCCATCTCTTTGAACCTCTGTAGCTTAGGTCCATCCAAGCTTTTTGCTAACATATCTGCAACTTGCTCTTTTGTTGGAGTATACAATACTTCAATCTCTTTATCAAGTACTTTTCCATCAAGAAATGATACTGAATCTCTATGTGCTTAGTCCTGGCATGAAAAACAGGGTTAGCTGCCAAATACAATGAACTCATATTATCTCCAAAAATAATTGGAGTAATCTGATCAGTTCCAAAACTCTTCAAGAAGATCTTTAACCATATCACTTCCTTTGCAGCCTCTACCATTCCTTTATACTCAGCTTCTATGGATGACAAAGCAACTGTATGTTGCTTCTTTGAGCACCAAGAAACTAATTTATCTCCAATATAATAGAGATAACCATGAGTAGATCTTCTATCATCTGAATCACCTGCCCAATCTGCATCACTAAACACTTTCATTCTTGTATCAGAAGTAAATCCATAATACAAGCCTTCATTTAGAGTTCCCTTGGTATATCTGAGTACCCTTTGAGTTGCAATCCAATGAGTCTTCTTTGGACAATGCATAAATTGTGATAACCACCTACTTCATATGATAGGTTTGGCCTTGTCAAAGTAGCATAGATTAAACTACCTACCAAACTCTGATATTTCTTCATATCATTGAATTCTTCATCTCCATACTTGCTCAATTTATGATTTACCTCCAATGGTGTGGTTGATGGCTTGCAATCCTCCATGTTGAACTTGACCAGAAGATTCTTCAAGTATCTCTCTTGTGTAACATATACTCCATGTTGAGTATACAGAATCTGCATTCCTAAGAAATAAGATAAGTTTCCCAAATCACTTATTCTAAACTCCTTCTCTATTTTTTTCTTAAGCTCCGTGATTCCTTGAGCATCTGTACCCGTGACAATAATATCATCAACATAAATACACATCTATATATATCCATTTTCACTTGGCTTCACTAGCAAGCTACTATCTGCCTTTGATGCTTGATATCCACATTCATTCAAGAACTTAACAAGCCTGTAATTCCATGCTCTTGGAGCCTGCTTCAAACCATACAAAGCTCTCTTGAGTTTACACACATAATCTGATCCAATTGAATCCATGAAACCTTCTGGTTGTTCCATGTACACTTCATCTGCAATGTATCCATTCAGAAATGCATTCTTCACATCTAATTATGATAACTTCCATCCTTTACAAGTAGCAATAGCATTCAATGATATAATTGTAGACATATTAGCAATAGAGCTAAAGGTTTCATCATAATCTACCCCATAAGCTTGGGCATGACCTTTGACCACAAGTCTAGCTTTGTATCAAGACACCTTTCCATCTGCAAACCTTTTTGTTTTATACACCCACTTACATCAAATAACCTTCTGATTCTTTGGTCTTCGCACCAATTCCCATGTTTCATTTTCAAGTAGAGCATCATACTCTTCTTGCATTGCCTTCTCCCAATTCTGTTTACCTTTAGCTTCTTCATATGTGAATGGATCCTCTTCTGTCTTCACAATGTAAGCATAATCTTTTGTTGGTAGGAAAGATGTATCATAGCTATACCTGATAGGTTCTTTTCTTTCTCTCAATGATCTTCTGACCTCTGCACTTCTTGAAGTCTCAGCCACATTTGATTCTGGATCAAATCTTGGCCCATCTTCAACATTGTCCTGCAATTTACTTTTATAATCAACATCATCAATATCTTCTTCATACACACTTACTTTTGTCTTCCCTTTCCTTTTTATTTCTTCAACATCTGCATATTCATTTGTTGTCCCTGTATATTATGTACTTTGCTCATCAAATCTAACATCTTTTGTAACAAGAAATTGCTTTGTGGATGGACTCCACAATCTATAACCCATCTGTCTATCATCATACCCAATAAACACATACTTCTCTTCTTTGGGTTCTAGCTTATGTCTTAATTGTGAAGGAACATAAGCATATGCTAAACATCCAAATACCTTACAATGATCAAGAGTAGGTTTCTTACCCCACCATGCTTCATAAGGTGTTCTTCCATCCAAAGCTTTACAAGGTAACCTATTCACAAGGTATGTTGCAGTGTTGATAGCTTTTGCCCATAAGTAGTTTGGACAATTCTTTTCCTTCATCATTGCTCTTGCAAACTCTACAAGAGTTCTATTTCGTCTTTCTGCAACTCCATTTTGTTAAGGGTAGTACCTGCAAGTTACTTCTCTTTTTATACCTGCATTCCACAAATAATCATCAAACTCTTTAGAGAAATACTCTCCCCCTCCATCTGATCTCAACCTCTTGAGCTTTTGTCCCGTAATCCTTTTTGCCTAAGCATGATAATGCTTGAATGTCTTGAACACTTCTGACTTATCCTTGGTTACATATAAAGTAATCCATCTGGTTGCATCATCAACAAACAACACATAATATCTGGATCCATTTATACTATAGTCCCTTGAAGGACCCCACACATCTGCATGAACCAATTCAAGCATATTTGAATACTTGTACCCTGATTTATTGTATGAAATTTTGTGTGCTTTACCTAATTGACAAGCTTCACACTTGTACACCATGTGTTGACCTTCAACATTTGGCAAACCAAGCACCACATTATTCTTTGACATTTCCTTTATGGCTCTCTCGTTGAAATGGCCTAGCCTTTTATGCCATAGGTCTAACTCAGACATCTTTTGACTTCCATAAGTAAATAAAGCATGTCCCACATTACCTTGGACTTTGAGAGTAAACAGCCTTCCTTCGTTTTTACCTACAATGATATTTCTATATCCTTGATTTGGATCTTGCACATAAACACCATCATTTGTGAATTTGACTTCATATCCCTTCTCCACAATTTTTCCTACACTTATCAAGTTTTTAGGAATAGTAGGAACATAAAGTACCTTGCTTAATAGTGTGCTCCCACTCTTTGTCTTCACTGAACCAATGCTCTCCACTTTATGCTTGGTGTTATCTCTTGTTTGAACTGTATGTCCATTCACCTTTGCTCAATGATATATTGCCACTCAGATGATTGCTACATCCTGAGTCAATATAGAACACCCTTTGGTCTTCTCCTACTGCTTCATGTGTTGCATTCAAGATAAGAGTCATGTCATCCTTGTGATTTGATGCATAGTTATAATAGTTATTGTTGTATGAATGAGATTGAAAACTTCTTCCACCTCCTCTATCATATGATGTCCTACCACCTCTTCCTCTGAAGTTTCCTCTTTGATTTCTGCCTCCTCTACCTCTTTGATTGAAGCCCTGGTTATTATTTCTACCATTTTGATTGTTATACCAACAATCATTTGCCAAATGATTGGTTCTGTCACAAGTCCAACAAGCTTTAGTATTGTCTTTGTTCTTACCTTCTCTTCCTTTACCTCTGAAGTTCATCTTTCCTTTCGTAAAGTTAGCTTGACTTGAAGTTCCTTCATCATCAGTTGACTGCTTCCCTTTTCCATTCTTTTTCTTGTCCTTGGAGTACATATCCTGACTTGCACTCCTATCATTGTCTCCCTTAATGTCCTACTCAAAAGTTAGCATGTGTCCTAGCAATTGATTAAGATCAGGAGTAAAGTGATCTAGTGACAATTCTATGTACAATATGAAAGGCTTCCACTTCTCATCTCCTCTCAGTCCTATAAGTACTTGCCTTACCAACTTATCCTCTTCAATATCTTCATCTACTGCTCCCAAGCTATCTGCAATATCCTTCATCCTTGCCACATAATCAAAAATCGATTGTGAGCTTTTCTTCTTGAAAGTTGTGAACTCTGCCCATAATGAGGACTTCCTTGACTTGGTTGTGTTTTGGAAATGCTCTTCCAAAGCATTCCACACATCTGTTGCACTTTCTAATCCTCTTATGTGAGATAGAAGATAATCATTTACAGCCATGTAAATGATACTCCTAGCTTGAGCATCCTTCCTCATCCAATTCTTCAAACCTGCAAGTTCCTCCCTAGTTGGAACACTAGGATCTTCAAACTCAGGATTTTCTTCTTCTCCTGTAATGAATGCCATCAAATTTTTGCTCATGAGGTGTGCCTCCATCCTCATGGACCAAGCTGGATAGTTCTCCCTATCTAGCTTATCAATCTGCAAGCTTTCTCCCATCTTTGATCTTCTGTGTCTGCAATTACTATGCTTTATGATAATAGAGTGTACCTTTGATATGAAGCTTTAATCCTTCTTCATCCTTTGAACTCGTGCTTTGTACTTCTACAAGTTATCTTCAAGAATTTGGCTTTGTCCACCTTCAATTAGAAGGAACTTCAATATCTTCCACAGTCGGGACTTCCAATGCCTTTACTTCACTTATATTGCACCTTTAGCTCTGATACCACTGTTGGAGACCTCTAAATCTCCAAAGGTTTGATCTATACTCATTTAAGAGCACCTCTATATCAGTTATGGACCAAACTTTACACAAATGTTACCTTCATTTACCAAATCTTCAATTATCACTTCTCTGAGTGAGAATCTTTCTTCTTTAAGAAGTCTGCTTCAAAGATTGACTTCATTACCTCCACATATCTTCAGATTTCTTCAAACTATTGATGCACATATCTCCATGCTACCTTTGCGTAATCATGTAAACCATTAGTGCTTCAAAAGAATCATTAAAACTTCAATTTGATCCTTAAGATCAAAAGTATGTCAGAAACTATCTTCCTAAACAAGCGACTTTGACATAGCTAACTTCTAAGGTTGATTTCTCTCAGCACAGATCCCATTTTGCTAAATGCTTTTAGCCATATCTTCCTTACCTTCTAACTTAAATTTTGAATGCTCATTAATCAAAAAATTTACACTGTGCACTGAGCTCTAAGCAAAACATTTACACAAAAAAGTGCGCGACTCTAAGAGGTCTACCTGCAGACTTTACATACACATGTTCCTATTGATCATACTCACAGCATGAAAGGAATTAGACCATGAAACTTTTAACATAGCTTCATTAGCTTCTAGATTAGATGTGTACAAAAGATTTTCTGATCCACATGATCAGGCTTAGAGGAATCAGAGAAAGACACGATGCTAACTCGTGAAGATGACTCTCTACACATCTATCTCTATGACACTTGACTTCTAATGACTCTCTCATTTTTTTCTTTACATCATTGACTTGTATACATATAATTCTAGACTTATCCCACGTCTATTACATTACTCCTTACCATCCTAAGCATCATCTACACTCATAGTACAAGAATTCCCATCTGTAATGTACATATGTATACAAGCTTCACTTTTGAGATCTCTTCACTTTCTCAAATGACTTCTTTCACTTCAATCTAATCATTGACATGCTTCAAGATCTTCGTAATCATCAATTTGTGATTGTTTTGTTCCAACAACCCTATACAAATACTCTAATGAAAAAGTCTAATACAAGATTTAAGCTTAACATGTGATTAAGAAAAGGTAGACAAAGCAGCATATAAACAGCTTCAATCTCTCGATCAAAAGCCGTAAGTAATCATCAATTCGTTAGTTGTCGTCAATATTCATCAATGTTCATCTCAACGATTTGCTTTCAATTCTTATCATTGAGATATATACACATTCATATATTCATTTCTCATGCATATCCACATCTAATATCATGCATCCTCATGCATCTAACATGTATTTATGTTCACGTGCATATACTTATGCATTCATGCATTCACACATGCATCTTACTTGCATATGCACTCACATATGTATACACATGTGTTCATACATGTTGGTGTGTAAAACACCACAAGAACTAAACTAATGTGGTATTAGAAGACCTCCATAACCACCATTAGCTTAGCAACACTCACATTATGAAACTTCATCTCTGAACTTAGTGAAAATCAAAAATTCACTTCACAGAAATCTGCGCCTTTTCTTTAAACTTTCAATCTGACCTGTATCAACTTGATCTTTGCAAATTCTTCTGATTATTTGCTAGGAAAGGTTCTTGCTAATGTTCAGTAACATATAACAAGCAAAACTTTCAAGTAATAACTTCAAAATCTTCTGATTTTGCTCCAACTTTTGCACTATGTCTGAAAACTGAAAAATGACTTCATCAATTTGACATACCTCTACTCTTAAGCTGATTTCTCTGAGTACGCGTCCCGTTTCTCAAAGATCTTTTGACCAAATGTAGTTGAGGATAATAGCTTTCCAACGAGCTATCACTTACCAAAAACTTTACACTGTGCTTCGAGATCTGACCTTCAGAAGATCAGTCAAATGTGCGCCAGAAAAGTCGTAACTGTCAACTACCTTACACAGTCATATGAAATGACTTAGAACTCAATGTACAAGAGGAATTAGACTCAATCCTTCTACACAAACATGTGTTGATTATCAGAGAAGATGTGTACAAAATGGCTTGCCCTAATTTTGCTCATAGCCATGGAAAACTCTCTCAGACTCAGAAGTTTTCTCTCACCATCTCTCTCAGAAAAGACACGACTTTTTTCTACTCACTCAGATTACAAAGTTGAGTTCTCTCCTACATGTTTCTGACTCAAATTAACTTATATACCTATGGTTTACATTCTCCTAGACTTGAACTCGTAAGTTCTAAAGATCAATTACAAATCTAGACTCTAATTTTGCACTAATTTACAATAGTGAAATTATCCCTTCACTTAGGCTTGATTTTCTGTAGGTCTTTTCTTCACTTCTTCTTTCCTCCATCATATGTCTCCATATGTCTTCATATATGCATGCCTAATTAGTGAGTGAAGCCCCAACAGCTCCCCCTCAATCACTAATTAGCATAATTTGTCTTCTTCACATAGTCTCTTTCTCTTTTATTCCTGCCATCTCCTTGAACCTACTTGTCTTTACTCCATCCAAGCTTTTTGTCATAATATCTGCAATCTGATCTTTTGTGGAAGTATACACCACTTCAATCTCTTTCTCCATTACCTTTTCTCTAAGAAAATGGTACTGTATCTCTATGTGCTTTGTCCTTGCATGAAACACAGGATTTGCTGCACGATATAATGAACTCATGTTATCTCCATGAATGATGGGTATACTTTGATCAATTCCCAAGCTTTTGAATAATGTCTGCATCCATATGACTTCCTTTGCTGCTTCTACAAGTCCTTTGTATTCAGCTTCTGTTGATGATAAGGCCACTGTGTGTTGTTTCTTTGAACACCAACTCACAAGCTTATCTCCAATGTATATCATGTAGCCATGTGTAGACCTTCTGTCATCTTGACTTCCTGCCCAATCTGAATCACTATAAGCTCTCAATCTTATATCTGATGTAAAAGGATAATACAATCCTTCTTTCAAAGTCCCTTTGATATATCTAAGGACTCTTTGACCTGCAATCCAATGTGGATCCTTTGGACAATGCATGAATTGGGAAAGGACACCAACTGCATAACTAAGATCAGGCCTTGTTAGAGTTGCATAAATCAAACTTCCAACTAGAGATTGATACTTCCTCATGTCTTTGAATTCTGCTCCATCATATCTACTGAGTTTATGATTAACCTCTAATGGTGTAGATGCCTCTCTGCAATTCTCCATGTTAAACTTCTTTAGAAGATTCAAGAGATACCTTTCTTGTGATACATAAATGCCATGCCCTGCATAAGTGATTTCCATTCCAAGAAAATATGATAATTTTCCTAGATCACTTATCTTGAATTCTCTTTCAAGTAGCTTCTTCACCTCATTGATTCCTTCATTTGAGGTACCTGTAATTATAATATCATCTACATATATACAAATGTAGATCATACCTTCATCTGTTCTTTTGATAAGTAAGCTTGCATCTGCCTTTGAACTTTGATATCCAAGATCATTAAGATACTTTACAAGTCTGTAATTCCAAGCTCTTGGAGCTTGCTTCAAACCATAAAGGGCTCTTCTCAACCTGCAAACATAATTTGGAAACTTATGATCTGCAAACCCTTGAGGTTGTTCCATGTAAACCTCATCTGATATATATCCATTCAAAAATGCATTCTTAATGTCCAATTGACTCAATGTCCATCCTTTTGATGCTGCAATGGCAATGATTGTTCTTATGGTTGACATCTTTGCCACAGGACTGAATGTCTCATCATAATCTATGCCAAATGTTTGAGCATAGCCTTTAACCACCAATCTAGCTTTGTATCTGGCTATAGTTCCATCTGCATGCTTCTTAACTTTGTAAACCCATTTGTTTCCAATCACTTTCTTACCATTAGGCTTTGGGACAAGTTCCCAAGTTTTGTTCTCTTCAAGAGCATCAAACTCTTCCTTCATTGCTACTTCCCAATGTCTCTTACCCTTTGCTTCATCATAGCTTTGAGGTTCTTCATCTTCCTTAACCATGTAAGCATAATTTTTCTGAGTCAAATAAGAAGTGTCATATGAATACCTTGTAGGTTGCTTCCTCATTCTGGTTGACCTTCTTGGTTCACACTCTTCATGTATATCTGGATGTACTTCTTCATCAAATATTGGCCCATCTTCATTTCTTCTGTATGATCCAACTCTTGATGTGCTTGCTTGCATATGTTCTTCATCTCCATCTATCTGCATATGTGACTTACCTCTTGCACTCCTTCTTATCTCTTCTTCAAATGTTTCAAGATCAAATTCTTTATCTGCATACCAACTCTTCTGTTCATCAAAGGTTACATCTCTGGAAACAATAAAATGTTTAGTTAAAGGACTCCATAGCCTATAACCCATTTGCTTTTCATCATACCCAATAAACACATATCTTTCTGCCTTTGGTTCAAGCTTATGTCTGAGTTGTGAAGGTACATAAGCATAGGCAATTGACCCAAACACTTTACAATGGTCAAGTGTTGGTTTCTTACCCCACCAAGCTTCATAAGGGGTCATACCATTCAAAGCTCCACATGGTAACCTATTCACAAGGTATGTGGCTGTATTTACAGCCTCAGCCCAAAGATAATTAGGGCAATTCTTTTCTTTTAACATTGCTCTTGCAAATTCAACCAATGTCCTATTCCTCCTTTCTGCCACCCCATTATGTTGAGGTGTATACCTGCAAGTTATCTCTCTCTTGATACCTGCATTCCAAAGATAGTCATTAAACTCTTGGGAGAAGTATTCTCCCCCTCCATCAGACCTTAGCCTCTTGAGTTTGTGACCTGTAACTCTTTCTGCATAAGCATGAAAATGTTTGAAGGCTCCAAAGACTTCTGATCTTTCCTTTAGAACATAAAGGGTTATCCACCTTGTAGCATCATCAATAAACAAAACATAATACCTAGATCCATTTATTGAACCTTCTTTTGTTGGTCCCCATACATCTGTATGTATGAGTTCAAGCAAACCATCATGCTTGAAACCTTTCTTCTGGAATGGTTGTCTATGAGCTTTTCCCATCTGACAAGCTTCACACTTGTATATCATATGTTGATTCTTCACATTTGGTAGTCCCAATACAGATTGATTTTCCACCATAGTTTTGATTCCTCTTTCATTGAAATGTCCCAATCTTTTATGCCAAAGATCTAACTCTGTAATTACTTCATCACCATGTGTAATTAGGGCTTGACCAACATTTCCTTGTACTTTGAGAGTAAAAAGTCTGCCTTCCTTCTTACCACAAACAATGGGTTTGTAAGCATCCTCTGGATCTTCAACAAATACCCCTTCATTTGTAAATCTGACTTGAAAACCTTTTTCCACTATTTGTCCAACACTAATCAGATTCTTTGGTATTGTTGGAACATACAAAACATTTGTTAATAAATCAGCTCCACTCCTGCACTTCACTTTTCCAATTGAATGCACATTATGCTTTGTATTGTCACCTGTTTGTACTGTATGACTTGAATTTCCTTCTTCCAATTCTGACAACAATTCTATATTAACTGATAAATGATTTGAACAACCAGAATCAATATAGAATACCTTGAGATCCTCCTTCTCTGATGAACTAATTGAATTCATCATCAATGTTGTATGGTTGTCATTCTGTGTATCATTTGCATAATTGTAATATGTGGTGTTATATGATTGATTCTGATTCCAATTTCTTCCACCACCTCTACCAAAACTTCCTCTTGAATTATGTCTTCCTCTTTGAAATTGATTCTGAAACCTTCCACCTCTTCCTCTGCCATTGTTGTTCTGATTTTGGCTTGCTCCTTGTTGATTGTGCCAACAATCATATGCTAGATGATTACTCAATCCACAAATCCAACATGTCTTCTTGTTATTGTTCTGATTACCTCTACCTCTTCCATTACCTCGACCTTTACCTCTGCCAAAACCTCTTCCTCTTGCATAATTTGCTTGAGTTGTTGACTCTTCTTCATCCTTTGCTTTGCCTTTATCTCCTTTCTTTTTGTTCTTCACATACATTGCAGAACTTTGACCTTTGTCTCCATCTGACTTTAAGTCTTGCTCAAATGTAAGCATCAATCCAAGTAATTGATTCAATTCTGGCACATAATGGTTTAATGAGAGTTCTGTTGAAAGTACAAAAGGCTTCCACCTTTCATCACCTCTTAATCCTGCAAGTAATTGAGCTATCAACCTATGATCTTCAATATCCTCATCAATGGATCCAAGACTATCTGCCAAGTCCTTCATCTTAGTGACATAATCACTAATGCTTTGACTTTGTTTTTTCTTGAATGTGGTGAACTCTGACCATAAGCTAGCTTTCCTAGCTTTAGTAGTGTTTTGAAAGTGGTCTTCCAAAGCATTCCAAATATCTTCAGCTGTTTCTAAACCTCTGATATGTGGCAACAAGTGATCTGTAATAGTGTTGTATATATAAGCTCTTGCACTTGCATCTCTCTTCTGCCATAGCTTCAAAGCTTCTAGCTCTTCCTTCCTTGGATGACTTTCATCTTCAAATTTAGGCTTCTCCTCTTCACCTGTCACATATACCATTAAGTCCTTACTCATAAGTAAGGCCTCCATCCTCATTACCCAAGCAGGATAGTTATCTCTGTCCAATTTGTCAATGGACACATGATCTGCCATGGTATCCTTGCTTCTGCTTCAACCTGTAAGTGTAAGGTTAAAGAATGATACCTTTTGTAGACCTTTACCCTTGGGAGAAACTTCGAAACAATCTCCTGATGACTTTTGGTTGTTTAACACCTCAGCTTCCTCCTTCTTTGATAAAGAACTCTTCAAATCTTCTTGTATCTGCTATTCCTTTAGTCTCGAGGACCTTATCTGCTCTGATACCACTTGTTGGTGTGTAAAACACCACAAGAACTAAACTAATGTGGTATTAGAAGACCTCCATAACCACCATTAGCTTAGCAACACTCACATTATGAAACTTCATCTCTGAACTTAGTAAAAATCAAAAATTCACTTCACAGAAATCTGCGCCTTTTCTTTAAACTTTCAATCTGACCTGTATCAACTTGATCTTTGCAAATTCTTCTGATTATTTGCTAGGAAAGGTTCTTGCTAATGTTCAGTAACATATAACAAGCAAAACTTTCAAGTAATAACTTCAAAATCTTCTGATTTTGCTCCAACTTTTGCACTATGTCTGAAAACTGAAAAATGACTTCATCAATTTGACATACCTCTACTCTTAAGCTGATTTCTCTGAGTACGCGTCCCGTTTCTCAAAGATCTTTTGACCAAATGTAGTTGAGGATAATAGCTTTCCAACGAGCTATCACTTACCAAAAACTTTACACTGTGCTTCGAGATCTGACCTTCAGAAGATCAGTCAAATGTGCGCCAGAAAAGTCGTAACTGTCAACTACCTTACACAGTCATATGAAATGACTTAGAACTCAATGTACAAGAGGAATTAGACTCAATCCTTCTACACAAACATGTGTTGATTATCAGAGAAGATGTGTACAAAATGGCTTGGCCTAATTTTGCTCATAGCCATGGAAAACTCTCTCAGACTCAGAAGTTTTCTCTCACCATCTCTCTCAGAAAAGACACGACTTTTTTCTACTCACTCAGATTACAAAGTTGAGTTCTCTCCTACATGTTTCTGACTCAAATTAACTTATATACCTATGGTTTACATTCTCCTAGACTTGAACTCGTAAGTTCTAAAGATCAATTACAAATCTAGACTCTAATTTTGCACTAATTTACAATAGTGAAATTATCCCTTCACTTAGGCTTGATTTTCTGTAGGTCTTTTCTTCACTTCTTCTTTCCTCCATCATATGTCTCCATATGTCTTCATATATGCATGCCTAATTAGTGAGTGAAGCCCCAACAATACATGTATTCATACTCATCTTTTATGCATACACATGAATTTCACTTACTTACACATGCAAGCTTATTTATGCATAATCACACACATACACACCTATACATACATATACAAACTAAAACCCTCAAAGTCATTCACATACTTACTTAAATACTCATATGTTTAGGTAAACACATGTGTATACATACTTACATATGTATACACATGTGTTCATACATGTATTCATACTCATCTTTTATGCATACCCATGAATTTCACTTACTTACACATGCAAGCTTATTTATGCATAATCACACACATACACACCTATACATACATATACAAACTAAAACCCTCAAAGTCATTCACATACTTACTTAAATACTCATATGTTTAGGTAAACACATAGGTAGGGTTTACCTAATACACATATGCACATGTAGGGTATATCTGATGCGGTCTGATTAGTTTATATCTTCATTAATTTGTTGCCTGTAATTACTAGCGAGATTAGTGAAATAAAAAATCTTATAAAAAATGTTTGAGAGAGATTAAAGCTTATCACATTAAAGTTATCCGTATGGTTATCTCATAGAATTACGTCACCTGTCAGAGAAGTATTGTAGTCAAATTTTACCTTTTTGATTTATAGTTAACATTCTTCACATGGTTCACTGATTAAGAAGATACAACATCAGTGCTAACTCAATAAAAAATGAAAAATAAAGTCATCGAATGCATTCATTTGAAAGTGAGAAGAAATCCAGAGACCGGTGAGATCTTGTAATACTAGTATGGTGCTTTATGATCAGAGGCAAGATAATACAGGCAAGTTTGTTAGAGTCAAAAGAATATTATTGAAGCTAATCATCAAACTTATTAGATTGTTTGTTCAGTTAGCTACACATTAGAATATCATGCGCACACAACAAAGCTACACCATATCAAAGTGATATAATCAAAATTTCATTGTGCATCAATTTAGGACATGTCAAAGAATACAACATCTGTTTAATCATCAGAGAACTATAAGCTTTTATCATTAGAGAATCGTCAACTTTTATCGTAAGAGAACTATCAGATCAAAATTTCCTTCATAGTGACATCGTCAAAGTCGGATCTATCACATCTCATCAATTCATAGGTGTTATTGTATGTCAGAGAGATAGAGATAGACTAAAGAAATTGTCAATTGGATTTGCCTTTGCTGCCAGAGGTTTGTCATGCCCATGAGTTGTCAGCCCAGAAAAATGTTGAACTAGCCTCCATGATAAATTCGTGCCAGACACCTCCTCCAAAGCCTTCAATAAAAAATCTACTTCTTCATATGCTTTCAGCATCTTGCGCGTCCACAATTTCTCAATTCTCCCCCAAAATTGCCAGATCAATTTGTATATTGGCCTTCCTGAGCGCACCTTTCCCCCTCCTCCCATCATCATTGAATCTCCACAGATAAGCATCGCTATTCCTTGAAGTCCAGGAACTTTTGCCCGATATTTGTTTCTCGACCTCCCTTTTTGAACTCCAATCCTTCCTTTTCATGTACAACTCTGCATGCATTCACCAACTGCTACATGCCTCTCTTTTTGGGTTATCACTCCTACTTGTGTAGAGATAAGTCCTCTAATTATATTAGCCTCCAATAAAGCATGCGATGTTTTGCCTTCGAGCATCATTGTAGTCTTCGGGCATCTCAAGATTTAAATATAGGAAGAAGAATCATCAAAGCATTTCATTTCTTGTTCTTGTCATAGCCACATTTATTGGAACATCCAAAATTGGCTCCTCCAAACCTGCATAGCATCTTAGTTGCATATGCACTCACATATGTATACACACGTGTTCATACATCATATGTTCATACATGTATTCATACTCATCTTTTATGCATACACATGAATTTCACTTACTTACACATGCATGCTTATTTATGCATAATCACACACATACACACCTATATATACATATACACACTAAAACCCTCGAATTCATTCACATATTTACTTAAATAGTCATATGTTTAGCTAAACGCATAGGTTTCTACCCATACCCCACATCAAAATGGATACCATACACACAATCACACATCTATATAGGCATTTTAGGGTAAAACCTAATACACATATGCATATGTAGGGTATATCTGATGCAGTCTCATTAGTTTATGTCTTTATTAATTTGTTGCCTGCAGGTACCAGAGAGATTAGTCAAATAAAAAAGCTTATCAGAAATGTTTGAGAGAGATGAAAGTTAACCAATATGGAAGCAAAAATGTTTTAATTTTCGTGAATGTTAAATTGAATAATGAAATCACGCCGACACTAGGATCATAAGTATGAAATAAGATATCAAGGTTACAAGAATTCCCTTCAGTGAGATGAAATAGATACAAGAAATAACATGAAAATATCTCATACTACAAGATTACAAGAGGACAAGACAGGATGTCCAAGAACTAGACTAGACAAGACTGGAACAAGGAACAAGACAAGAACTGGAGCTGGAACTTGGAGAGTACTTACTTGGTAGTCATGATTCCTTGAGCTCCGAAGACTGGTAGTGACAAGACTGAATATGTATGTGGGAAACCCCTCCTTCTATAGGTTTTCAAGGGAGATTCATCAAGGGTGGTTATGAATTGATGATGTCATTGATGATGTCATCAATTCAAAACATGATATTTGGATATCAAAATCAAGCAAGAAGACACTTGATCTTAGGGTTTTGCACATTTGGGATGCAATGGAAGCATTGGTTTCTCCAAATTCTGAATCAATCATGAGATATAGAAGTCACATGGAATTTGAGGTTGAGGATGGTTTCCTTTTTCCATGACATTAACCTCCCCCTCAAGGGACAAATTCCACGAGGAGTGCTCATGATCTCTGGTCTTGGCTTCATTGCATTTTTCTTATGAAATTCTTGAACCTTGATTGGTGCTTTGTGAAGGTTCTCTATAGGTTCCCAAGTGCAATCACTGATGTCATACCCTTTCCAATGAACAAGGTACTCCAATCTTTGTCGGGATATTCTTGAATCTAGGACATGCTCGACCTCAAATTCTTCATGATCATCAATCTTGATAGGTGGTGAAGGACTAGGTCTCTCCTCCCTCAATGGTGAAATCTGATATGGTTCCAACATAGATACATGGAAAACTAGATGTATTCACAGGGTACTTGGTAACTCGAGCTTGAAAGCGACTGGATTAATCTTGGCCAAGATGGTGAAGGGACCAAATCTCTAGTGGTCTAGCTTTGCACAAGGCCTCGAAGTCTGCAAATTACTTTGAGTAACCACACTTTATCCCCAATGTGGTAGGATTGATTTTGAACATGATGCTGATCTGCATAATACTTATATTGTTCTTGAGCTCTATGGATCTCTTCCTAGAGTTCTTTGTGATGTCCATAATTTGCAAAGAAGGGAGTCTACTTGGTAGATGCATGAACACTATTGTTATAGGAAAACTCTACAAAGGGTAAAAGCTCGGACCAATCATTTTGATGATAGTCGATGGTGCAATGGAGATATTGTCTAGGACTTGATTCACCTATTATGTTTGTCCATTAGTCTATTGATGATTGGATATAGATAGTTTAACTTGAACACCAAGGAGCTTGCAAAGACTGTTCCAAAAAATGGATATGAACTGCGGACCTCGATCACTAACAATATCATCAGACCATCCATGAAGCCTAAAGATGTATCTGAGGAAAATTCTAGAAGTGGATGCACCTATGATTGCCTTGGTACTTGGAATGAAATGTGTCATCTTTGTAAATCTATCCACTATAACAAGAATGGAATCATACTTATCTAGCTTTGGTAGGTCTGGGATGAAATCTATAGATAATGAAGCCCATGGCCTTTTTGGAATAGGTAAAGAATGCAAGAGGCCATGAGGTTTATGTCATAGTACTTTAGATCTATTGCAAGTGTCACACGTTTGGATATATTCTTTGACTTCCTTCCACATTTGAAGCCACCAAAAATCCCTTGATATTAGTTCTATTATTTTATTCACTCCAAAATATCCTGCTGCAAGGTTGTCATGGTGTTGTTGAAGTACTTGGATCTTGGGATTTTCTGGAGGGACACACAATAGGTTCTTATAGAATAGTAACCCATCCTTTTCTTGGAATTCATTTATTTCTTGAATTTTTTCCTTCTGGATTTTTTTCTTAACATTACAAAATAATTTATCTCGTGGTAGAGTCTCAGGGATCAAATGATTCAAGGCTGAATCTTAATGATGGTTTGAAGAGATAGCTGCTAACTAGAAATGCTCAGGCTTGAGCAATACACTCTCTCATTGATCAAAGGCCTCTTCACCCTTCTTTGGTACAAGGTAAGATCTTCTTGAGAAGGCATTTGACTGATATTTTTAACATCTTGGATGGTATGTGATGACAAAGTCAAACCTGGATAAAAATTTACTCCATCAAGATTGCCTTCTATTAAGGATGCAGGTATTCATAAAATACTCTAGGTTCTTATGATTTGTATACATAGTAACTTTATGAGCTGCTCATTCTAGATGGTGGTGCCAAGTATCAAACGGGTCGACTATGGCAAGAAGTTCTTTATCATGAATTTCATTATTAATCTCTAGAGGGGAAAACTTCCTTGAATGATATGCAACCAGATGTAGGTGTCCATCATCTCCATATTGGGAAAGAATGGCCCTTAGGGCAAAGTCATATGTATCTGTCTCTAGGAAGAAGGGCTTGCTGGGATCAGGCTGACGTAGAATTGAAGGAGTAGTGAATGCTTATTTCAAGGTCTGAAAGGCTTTTTTTTGTGCTTCTTCAATCCATGAGAATTTGGAGTTTCATGTAATCTTGGTAAGAGGTGTCACTATATTGGAGAAATCTCTGATGAATATCCTATAGAAATTGGCAAACCCTAGAAAACATTGTACATCTCGAACACGTGAAGGTGGTTGCCAATCAAGGATTGTCTCAATCTTCGTAGGGTCCATAAAGATCCCTCGCTTTGATAGAACGTACCCTAGACACTCCACTTCTTTGTGATGGAAAGAGCACTTTTCCAATTTTGCATATAAAACTTTTTCTCTTAGTTTCTCTAAGAATATTTTTTCGTGATATGCATGATCCTCTAAATTTTGGAGAATATGAGGATATCATCGAGATATATTACCACAAAATCATCTAAATATTCTCAAAAGATATCATTCCTCATATGTTGAAAGATAGCTAGAGCATTTGTGAGACCAAATGGCATACTACATATTCAAAGTGCGCATACATTGTTCAAAATGTTCTCTTCCATTCATCTCCTTCTGTGATCCTGACAAGATTGTAAGCTCCTCGAAGGTCAATCTTTGTGAAGAACTTTTCTTTTTCGAGGCATTTCAAGAGCTTTGATATAAGTGGTAGAGGGTATCTATTCTTTATTGTGACTTTATTCAACCCCTGATAGTCTACACACATTTGAAGAGTTTCGTCCTTCTTCTCTACGAATAGGATAGGGGCTCCTATAGGAGACTTCAACTGTTTGATAAAAACCTTGGCTAGATTCTCAACAATATTCTTACATACTTCTGTAAGTTCCTTTGGGGATAGTCTATAGATTGGTCCGAAGGGCGGTTGGGTAGCTTCAGTGAATCATCTTTCTTGGGCTCTTGAGTTGATATGGCATAGATCATATACGTTACTTCCTTCCTTACTGCATGTAAAATCATCATCACCGATGTGTACTCTTAATGGTGTGGTTTCCATGGTTATATTCCCACATGCTAGAGATCGTCCATCTACTACTTTAGCTAGTACTGGTTTGTTCTTTTGAAGTACTAGAATTCCATGTTTCTTTATGAATCCTTCATCGATGAAACATGATGAGGCTCCTAAATCTACTAGAGCTATCAAGGAAAGGGTCTTCTTAGGCATACTTAACTTGATAGGGGCAATACATGTTTCTACGGGTGTAGTTGGAATTATGAGACCCTTTCTTATATCGTGCTCTAGCTCTACGATCTCTTTTACAACTGGAATTCCCCGTTTCCTTGCTCTACAAGGGTGGTTGCAACTCTGGAGTTGTTCTCTTGCTGGGACAATTAATTGCAATATGGCGAGGGTTTCCACAATACAGGCATAACTTGTTATCCCTCCTTCTCTATTTCTCTTGTGGTTATAGAGGTTAGAACCTAGTTACATCTATCTGCATAGGTTTGAGCATAGACTCCTCTCTAGGAGCGGGTTGGAAGGGTTTCCATTGGTGAGGTCTTCCTTCTACTTGTTTTTATTGTTTCCTTTCAAAAAGTTTCTTATCACATTGAATAGCTTGGTTGATGTATTCATTCAATGTCTTAACCTCTAACATCATGAGTAGAAGGTCCTTTACATCATCTCTTAAACCCCATCTAAATTGGCTTATGAAATAATCTTCATGCCAAGTGAGTTCACATATGAAATGGCTAAATTCTGATGCATAGGTAGAGGCAGGGTGGTTATCTTGATGTAGCTTCTAGAGTTCTTTTTATGCAATGCGACTCATGTGTGCATCTCCAAATGTGGTGGTGAGTTCTCGAAGAAACCCCTAATAGTCATGAAGTACTGCCATATCCTTCTCCAAGATTGGGGCAAACCATGATAATGATTGACCATAGAGCGAGGTTCCAATAAAACCGACCTTGGATGCATCATCAGGGTATCTATCATGCTCCATAAGGATGTACAATTTGACATGTTGCAAGAACCCTCAGAACTTCATTCAATCACATTGAACTTTTCTGGCATGAAAATTTTGGGTTCCTTCATGAAGGATGAATTAGGACATTGGTTCACTTGAATGCTTTCTTGATTTGCTTGAAGATTCTCGACTCGTTCCTCTAGTTCTTGGATGAGCGTGTCTACATGCAGAGGATGTTCCATCTCGACTTGTGTCTGTGTATGAGTTAGGCCCTTGATTTGTTGTTGAAGGCTTTGAAGTGATGCCACAATCTGTTCATAAGTGTTCCAAGAACACCCACGTGGAGAACATGATACAAAAATATGTGATTGATACAAGACTTCCCACAACCTAAGATTGATAGGTATGAATAACTCGACTAGAGATGATATACGAAATCCAAGAACTCGAGATCGTAAGTATGAAACATGACATCAAGATTACAAGAATTCCCTTTAGGGAGATGAACTAGATACAAGAAATAACTCGACAAGATCTCGTACTATGAGATTACAACAGGACAAGACAGGATGTCTAAGAACTAGACTCGATAAATCTGGAACAAGGAAGAAGACAAGAACTAGAGCTGGAACTTGGAGAGTACTTACTTGGCGGTCATGACTCCTTGAGCTCCCAAGACTGGCATTGGCAAGACTGAATATGTATGTGGCCAACCCCTCCTTATATAGGTTTTCAAGGGAGGTTCATCAAGGGTGGTTATGAATTGATGATGTCATCAATTCAAAACGTGATCTCTAGATGTCACAATCAAGCAAGGAGAGAATTGATTAGGTTTTTGGCACATTTCAGATGCAATTCCAAATTCTCAACCAATCAAGATATAGAAGTCACATGGAATTTAAGGTTCAGGATGGTTCCCTTTGTCCATGGCAAGAAATGCATATTCATTGGCTATGACCTTAATTACAAAGGTTATAGGCTATATAATCCAAGTAATAAAGGCTCCATTGTGCAAAGCGAAAGTGTAGAAGATGAGAGATGTGGAAGAATCATCTCAAAAAACCATAAGGAGATCTACTAGAGAGTAAAGGAAGCTAGAAAGGTATGGTTATGACACCTCTTTAGTCACTAAGCATTTGATGTACATAGCACAGGATGCAAACTCTGAAGAGCCATCTACATATGAAGAAGCCAATAAGAAGTCAGAATGGAGAGATGCTATGGAAGAAGAGATAGAAGCTCTCCAAGAAAAGCAGACTTGGGAATTGGTTCCAAAGAAACCATCTATGAAGGTCATTAGTTCAACATGGATCTACAAGGTAAGAAGAACTATGATGGCTCAATTAAGAAGTATAAAGCAAGGCTTGTAGCCAAAGGGTTTGCATAGACCCAAGGTATTTATTATGAAGAGACATTTTCACAAGTGGAAAAAATGCCTACAAATAGAGTACTCATTGTTGGTGCAATTAAGCCCAAGCCTACACGCTTGATCACGTCACATAAGTTTGAGGTATTGACATTACATATGGAAGGATTCATATGTACAACCTCTTGTAAGTTTACTTCTAAATTACAATTCTAAAAGGTCACTAAACCCACGAGGAGTTAGGAAGCATATACTCTTGTATCATTTGGTAGTTGAGTCAAGAGAGAATCAATCCTATAATTTAGGATTCACTTTTAGGTGTAGATTTGAATTTGAATTCAAATCTTTGGCTCCAACAAAAACTATAAAAGAGGATATGAAATGCCCCCGTGTATCTTGAATTTGAGAGGTCATATTCATGTAGTTTCATTGAGCAAAAGAGAACATCTCATAGCTCACTCATTTCTCACTCATTGTGCAATGATGTATTGCCAATGACATTGTACTTGTACATGATTTAATACATATATGTTCATTACTTCCTACTCTCATATCTATGTCACACCATCAGAACAATGAATGTGTTTGAGATACTTCTCACTGTATAGTGGATCATTTCTCTTGATTTAAAGCATGATAGCTCAAGCATATTGTCTACTTTAATCCTACAAAGTCTCATTAATAATGCTTCATGCGATCATCAAATATTAATCAATTATTGCTCATTGGTCTATGACTGTGAAGATCTGTAAAAATCAGGATGCATGATTGATTTGCTAAACATATTTCTCTACATACAGTTTATCATTTTAGATGATTTAACTCATGATTGGTAGCTTGTTAGGCTAATTGAAGTTCCCAAAAAGGAATTTTATCAATTAATGTTGTACTCAAAGAATGGTGCAAAACTTTGAGTAGGTGTCTCAACTAAAATAACAAGTTCTGGACCTTGGATCATATGCATACCTATCTATTTTGATCCTATTATAAGTGCATCATCTTCCAAGCAACATATGTGATTATTTATGCTTATTAGCTAGCTAAAGAGGCCCAAAACACTCTCCAGCCACCACTTATAATAGGTGTGAAGCAGGTTTTAGCTACACCAACTCATCTCTTGTGATTATCCACCATCTTCTTCAACAGTGGTATTAGAGCAAGTTCAATCAAGATGGGAGATGGATTTGACAAATTGGACAGGAACAACTACTCAGCATGGTTCCTAAAGATGCAAGCATATCTTCAAGGGAGAAGCTTATTTGAAGACATGTCAATTTTTAGAAGCAAGAATCAACCAACAAGGGAAAATCAAGAAAGGTTGACCACATTGTGTGCAAAGGATGCTCTTGCAAGGTCATATCTATTAAACTCAATCTCTGATTTCTTGTTACCACATGTAAGAAATTGTAAGACCTCCCAAGAGACTTGGGAAGTGCTTTCATCATACTTCTCCTCCAACACAAGAGCTAGGAAGAATCAGTTGTGGATGGAATTGACAACCCTCAAGAAACAACCAAAACAAGGATTGGCTGATTATGTAACCAAAATGAAAGATGTTGTAGACCAGCTTGCAAGCATTGGAGAAGAGGTAGAGGAAGAGCACATAGTGAGGCAGATCATCAATGGAATTAAGGTTGATGACAAGTGGGAGTCCTTCACCGTAGCAATGGATCTCTACATGGATATGAAAATACTTGATCTCAACACCTTGATAGGACAACTCTTCACCCATGAGACAAAGATCAACAGAAATGGTGACAACTCAAGAGGTAACCAATCTTCTGTCCTTTATATAGATAAGAATAAAGCTAAGGATAAAGGTAAAAGAAACAAGATGAAGAGGCTAGTACATGTCAAGCTAATTATGTAGGAAGAGGAAGAGGTGCTACATGTAGGGGCAAAGGAGGAAATCAAGGTAGGGGGAGACCCTACAACAATTCTCCATGCAACATATGTGGTCTCAACAACCACACTACAAAAGAATGCTACACAAATACAAGGAACCAAAGGGGAAGAGGTTTCCATAGAGGAAGCTATGCACAAACAAGAGGCAGGTACAACAATGGTGGAGGCAACTACAACCATAACTTCAATCAAGGCTACAACAACAACAACTATCAAGGAGGCTTTAGTGGAAGAAGGGACCTCAACAACTATACTAAAGATGAAGAAGACTCTCTGCTCATCATGAGCATAGCATCCAAGCAAGGTAAAGATGATGAGCATCTTTTCTACATTGACTCAGGTTGTTCCAATAATGTGGCAAGAAATGTAGCACTATTATCTGATCTTGAAGAACTCAAGGGGAAGCATGAAGTACAAGTAGTTGATGACACTAAACATTCAGTGAAGCAAATTGGAAATGTCAAAACATCTGATGGTAGTATGAACCTTTTGAGCAAAGTTTTGTATGTGGCTACTATAACCAAAAACCTATTAGTGTTGGGAAGATTGTAGAGAAAGTTCTATAGGTCAGGTTCACTAAGCATGGAGCATATGTGGAAGACCCCCAACAAGGATTCAAAAGGATTGCCAAAGGTGAGAAGTCAGGTGGATTGTTTACTTTTGACATTGAAGACACAAGGAACATAGCACTATTTAGTTATAGAGATCAAACCTTGTTAGAGGTGGAAATATGGCACAAAAGGATAGGGCACATAGGAGAAAGAACTCTGAAGCAAATTTGCAAGGATCAAAGTGTGCTTGGCATTCCCAATGTGACCAGGCAGCACATGATATACAAATGTGGAGCTTGCCAATTTGGCAAAGCTCATAGGCAACCATTTAACAAGAAAGTATACATCCATGAAGATTATTTGGAGCTTGTACACACTGATGTGTGGCGTCCAAGCAAAGATCCATCCATCTCAAGTTCAAGGTACTATGTCTCATTTATTGATGATTATAGTAGGTGGACAATTCTCTATTTCATGAAGCATAAGGATGAGGTACTTATATGTTTCAAGAAGTATTTGACACTAGTTGAAAACCAAACAGGAAGGATCTTGAAGAGAATTAGGTCTGATGGAGGCCGTGAGTACTTTTCACATGAGTTTGATCTATTTCTATAGGACAGAGGCATAAAGAGGGAAGTAACAACTAGGTATACTCCTGAATTGAATGGAGTGGCAGAAAGAAGGTATCTCCATGTATAATAGGCATACCTTGATCTATGGCCAAGCTTTTGAGAAAATTCTACATCCATATTAATTCTTTAGCTACTTCTACAAGTCCTTTGTCTTCTACTTCTATTGATGATAAAGCCACTGTGTGCTATTTCCTCGAACACGAGCTTATAAGCTTAGCACTTATGTATATCATCTACTCATGCGTTGATTTTCTATTATCTTGACTTCCAGCCCAGTCTGAATCAGTGTATGCTCTCAACTTTATGTTTGAAGTAAAAGGATAATGTAATCCTTCCTTTATAGTTCTCCTTATATATCTAAGAACTCTTTGACCTGTAATCCAATGTTGATCCTTTGGACAATGCATGAACTATGAAAGAACTCCCACTACATAACTAAGATCACGTCTTGTTAGTGTAGCATAAATTAAACTTCCCACTAATGATTGATACTTCCTTATGTCTTTGAACTCCGCATCATCATATTTGCTGAGTCTGTGATTGAATTCAAGTGGTGTTGAACTTTCTCTGTAGTTCTTCAAGTTGAAAACTTCTTTAACAGATTTAAAATGTATCTTTTTTTGTGATATATATATATATATATATATATATATATATATATATATATATATATATATATATATATATATATATATATGCATGCCATGATTTGTATAAGTGATTTCCATTCCAAGAAAATATGTCAATTTTCCTAGATCACTTATCTTGAATTCCTTTTCGAGTAGTCTCTTCACTTCCTTCATTCCTTCGTTTGAGGTACCTATGATTATTATATCATCTACATAAATATAGATGTAGATCATACCTTCATCAGTTTGCTTGATAAGTAGACTTGCATCTGCCTTTGAACCTTGATATCGAAGATCACTGAGATACTTTACAAGTCTGTAGTTCCAAGCTCTTGGAGTTTGCTTTAATCCATAGAGTGCTCTTGTCATTCTGGAAGCATAATTTGGATACCTAGGATTTGCAAAAGCGTGAGGTTGCTCCACATAAACTTCATCTTATATGTATCCATTCAAGAATGCATTCTTTATATCTATTTGACTCAATGTCCATCCTTTAGATGCTACAATAGCAATGATCGCTCTTATAGTTGACATCTTTGCGACAACATTGAACATTCCATCATAGTCTATGCCATGAGTTTGTGCATAGCTCTTGACCACCAGTCTAGCTTTGTATCTAGCTATTCTTCGATCTGCAAGCTTCTTTACTTTATAAACCCATTTATTTCCAATCACTTTCTTACCATTCGGTTTTGGAACAAGTTCCCAAGGCTTGTTCTCCTCTAGTGTAGTGAATTCTTCCCTCATTGCTTCTTACCATTGTCTTTTACATTTTGCTTCATCATAGTTCTAAGGTTCTTCGTCTTCCTTGACCATGTAAGCATATTTTTTTCTAAGTTATGTAAGATGTATCATAAGAATACCTTGTCGGTTGTTTCCTTGTTCTGGTTGATCTTCTTGGTTCATACTCTTCATGTGTATATGAATACACTTCTTCATCGAACCTCAGTGTATCTTCAATTCTTCTAGTTGTACTTGCTTGAATATGAATTTCATCTCCATTTACCTGTGTATGTGATTTACCTCTTTCACTTCTTCTTCGAATGCTTCAATGCTTTGACTTTGATCTACATACAAGCTCTTCTGTTCATCAAATGTTACATCTCTAGAAAAATAAATTGTTTCATTAGAGGACTTCATAACCTATATCCCATCTGTTTTTCATCATACCCAATGAACACATACTTTTTTGCCTTTGGTTCAAGCTCATGTATGATTTGTGATGGTACACAAGCATAGGTGATTGACCCAAACACCATGCGATGATCTAGTGTGGGTTCCTTACCCCACCAGGGTTCATAATGGGTTATCCCATTTAGAGCTCTACATGATAGTCCCTTCACAAGATATGTAGCTGTATTTACAGTTTGGGCCCAAAGATGATTTGGAAAATTATTTTCCTTTCGCATTGCTCTAGCAAACTCAACCAAAGTCCTCTTTCTTCTTTCTGCCACCCCATTCTGTTGAGGCATGTATCTATAAATTATTTCTCTCTTAATAACTACATTCCATAGATAATCATTGAACTCTTTAGAGAAGTATTTTGCCTCTCTATCAAACCTTAGCCGCTTGAGCTTCTGGCCTGTAACTCTTTATGCATATGCATGAAAATTTTTGAAGGCTCCAAACACTTATGATCTTTCCTTCAAAACATAAAGAATTATCCATCTTATAGCATCATCAATGAAAAAAAACATAATACCTAGATCCACTAATTGATCCTTCCTTTGTTGGTCCCAATATGTGTATGGATGAGCTCTAATAATCCATCATGCTTGAATCCTTTCTTTTGAAATGGTAATCTCTATGCTTTTCCCATTTGGCAGGCTTCACATTTATAAACCATGTTTTGGTTCTGCACATTTGGTAATCCTAGTACAGACTAATTTGCCACCATCGGTTTGATTCCGTTTCCAATGAAATGACCTAAGCTCTTATTCCAAAGATCTAATTCTGTGATCACTTCATCACCATGTGCGATTAGGGCTTGACTCATATTCCCTTGCACTCTGAGAGTAAAGAGTCTACCTTCCTTCTTACCGTAGACAATGTGTTTGTATTTGTTGTCTAGATCTTCCACAAATACTCCTTCATTCGCGAATCTAGCTTGAAAATGTTTCTCCACTATTTGACCCACACTAATTATGTTCTTCGATATTGTGGGAACATACAAAACATTGGTTAATAGATCAGATCCATTCCTGCACATTACTTTCTTGATTGAATGCACGTTATGTCTCATATTATCACCTGTTTGAATTGTATGACTCGACATGCCTTCGTCTAGTTTTGACATTAATTCTATATTACCTAAAAAATGTTTAGACCAACCAAAGTCAATATAGAATATCTTGAGATCTTCATTCTCTGATGTACTTATCAAATTCATCATCAACACTGTATGATTCGCGTTCTATGTATCATTTGCATAATTATAGTAAGTGGTCTTGTAGGATGGGTTTTGTCCCCAATTTCTTCCTCCACCTCTACTATCGTCGCCTCTTTGATTTTTTCTTCCTCTTGGGATCTGACTTTGATATCTTTTGCCTTTGCCTCTTTCATTACTTGTCTGATTTGAGCTTTGTTGATTATGCCAAAAATCATAAGCTAGATGATTGCTTAGGCCACATATCCAACATGTCTTTTTGTTGTTATTCTAGTTACCTTTTCCTCTTCCATTTCCTCTACCTTTATCTCTATCGTTAAGTCTACCGCTTGCAAAATTTTCTTGGGAAGCCAATTCTTCTTCATCCTATGCTTTGCCTTTATCACTTTTCTTCTTATTCTTTGCATACATAGCAGAGCCATGTCTTTTATCACCATTGGAATTCAAATCTTGTTCAAATGTAAGCATTAGTCCAAGCAACTAATTTAAATCTGGCACAAAATGAATGAAAGTTCAATTGGAAGTACAAAAGGTTTCCACTTTTCATCTCCTCTCAAACCTACAAGCACTTGTGCAATCAGCATGTGACCTTTGATATCTTCATCTATAGATCCAAGACTATGTGTCAGGTCCTTCATCTTAGTCACATAATCACTAACGCTCTGGCTTTGCTTCTTCTTGAAGGTTGTAAACTCTGACCATAAGCTAGCCTTCCTAGCTTTAATAGTATTTTGAAAGTGATCATCCAATGCATTCCATATATCTGTAGCCATTTCCAAACCTCTAATGTGAGGTAGCAAGTGTTCTATGATAGTATTGTATATATAAGCTCTTGCACTTTCATCTTTCCTATGCTAGAGCTTCAAGGCTTCTAACTCTTCTTTCTTTGATCGAGTATCATCTTCAACAATAGGCTTTTCTTCTTCATCTATCACATATTCCATTAGGTCCTTACTCAAAATTAATGCTTCCATTCTCATCACCTAGGCCGGATAGTTATCTCTATCCAATTTGTCAATAGAGATATGCTCTGCCATGACGTTTCTTGATTCTACTGCAACGTTTGTTTTTTAGGATAACTTTGAACTACTTCGCTGATGCCTTCTACTAGAAAACTTCTTCAACTTCTTATCTCTACACCTCCTTCTACTCTTAAGGACTTTTCTCACTCTGCTACCACTAAAGGTGGTGGTATTTGTTTCCTTTTTTTGCTCTAATACCACTTGTGGATGTTTTCATGTTTTGGTGAACAACACCACAAGAAAACAAGCTAATGTGATATTAGAATGCTTCTATAATCACAAATAGCTTGAACTACTTAACCTCAACCTTTGGAGACAATTGGAACTTATTCCAATTTCATTCTAGTATGTTTTTGGTGACTTTCCGATGGAATTATGAATGGTTAACTATATCCTTATAGTGCTTTCTGGTGATTTTTTTATGACTTTTCTAGGGAAAAAACTCTCATAAATTGCATAGCCTAATGTCCTTCTAATAATGTATCACCCATTCTTACTATACAAGAATTTTGAACATTTGTCTTTTTCTTCTTAATCATACCTTTACTTGTTCGGTGCATTCCTCTGAGCACACATTCTGTTCCACCGAAATCTTTCAATCATCTATAATAGAAGAGGATAACTACATAGTGAGCTATCAATTACAACCTTTTACTTATACAATGAGATATACTTCTAAGAAGATCAAGAAAACTAAATCAAGAAAAATTCATAACTAACTTTCTTACGGTTACGACAAATGCTCCAATTTCCTCAATGAAGAGAATTGTCTATAAGAGAAGATGTGTACAAAATGGCACGCCCTCTTTTGCTCATAGCCAAAAGGAAGAACTCCTATACAGAGTAATCTTTCCTCATCATCTCTCTCAAGAACTACTTGACTGCCTTACGACTCTTAGGACTTACAACTCAAGTTCTTTTATTCTCTTCTCTTCTTTCTTCCTCTAACCGAAAAGTGCACAGGCTGACGATACAGATTCCGACGATTCAGATATTCCGCCTCAAGATACAGAGTGTAATCACAATACAACCTCTAGCACCATGAGTGGGCAACAACAACAACAGCAGCCACAGCAACATCTAATTCCACCACGGCCAACTCCAACAGGAGTAACGTACACTAAATTCAGTGGATTTCCAGGAGATAACCCAGATGCTCAGATGTTCTGCACCACATGCAAGAATTCAGGGCACACTAGTGCCACTTGTGCACTCAATGAGTTGTTTTGCGCTATCTGCAACACGACCAGACATATCACCGAAAACTGTGCATACAATGCCAAAGTGCAGGGAACCGCAACAGTGAATGCAATTATACAAGAACCCGGGCAACCTGCCAATCATTATGTACCTCCGCAAATGAGAAACAACCAGCAACAAGGCTATCAAAATTACAGAGGACAGAGAAATAATAACTACAATGCAAATCACTAGCAGGCCGGACCAGCACAAGAAAATCCCAATTTGCCACCACCGCGCTGCCATTTTTGTGGTGAATTTGGTCACATTAGAAGATTTTGTAAGGATGCAGCTGAGTATGATCAGAGGAAGAAAGAACGTCAAAACCCAATGACTAATATGGTACAAATCACACCAATAGAAACGCAAGCTGCAGTAATTCAGACCCGATCTGGTAAGCAACTACAACCAGCAGCAGAAGTATTTGAACCAGGCATACGTGAACAACAAAGGATGTATGATAAGGCCAGTCAATGGACCACCACCGAACCTCCAGTATTTCCAGATCCTATTCCCGTGACCCAGGCTCCGTTAACCAAGGAAGGAACACAAAAACAACATTCTAATTCAGTAGCAGGCACATCATCTTCAGTAGATACATCATCTTCAGCCAACGCATCATCTTCAGAATCTGTGGAAAACACAATGCAAGCACATAAGGCTTGGGAAATTTTATCTAAAGCCTCCATTACTCTTCCTCTTGGCTAATTACTTGCACTAGTACTAGGAATTCGGTAACAATTCCAAAAACAGTTCAGTCCTGTACCTTCTTGCATTCCAGCAACAGCGACAGTGCAACTGGAACCTGATTCTACGGTTGATCATTCAGTTCCTTTAATCATGGTATGGTATAAAAATCATAAAATTACACAAGTACTAATTGATGGAGGATCTGGTGTCAACATTGCTACTACTGCACTATGTAAAAAGTTAGGATGGACCAAAATTGAACCAGTCCAGTTCTTTATCAGAATGGTTGACCAGTCAAGAGTCCATCCAGTAGGACTTGTACGAAATGTACCAATAACTTTGCAAGGTACCACATTTAAAATGACCTTTGTTGTCTTAGAATTACCGGAATCCACCCTTGATTATAATCTTCTTTTTGGCCGTCCTTGGCTGAAGCAAGCTAAGGTTATACAAGATTGGTCTGCACAGGAACTCACTTTCAAAGACAACAATCGTAAATATGTTGTAAAATTAGATGCTATACAACCTTTCAAATTGCATGCTAGACCGTATTTTGCAGAACCAGTTCATATGTTAGATGGTTTGTCAGATGATGAAGAAGAAGAGTTTTTAAAGAATAATATTGACTTGATCTCCCTAGGAACAGTTGATCTACAATCTGTTGTAGATAATTGGAATCCCGCAGTCTGTACGGTGATGCCTGTAATAGAAGAAGATAAGATGGAAGATACCACTACTATAGATGACACTGATCTACAACAACTTTTTAAGCCAGCCGATGATGCAGAGAAGTCCCAACAATTCTATGTTCCAGAAGATCAGTTGATCACTTATAATTTAGGAGATGAGGACCATCCGCGTCGTGTCAAGATAAGGGAAAGACTACCAGAAGTATTTCAAGCAGACTTAATCCAACTACTCCGAGAATTCTCTGACGTTTTTGCATGGGATTACAAAGATATGAAGGGTTTGGACCCTCACATATATCAACACAGGGTCATGCTGAGGCCGAAAGCAAAACCGATCAAACAACCCAGCTACCGGATGAATCCGAACTATGCATCACAGGTAAAGGCAGAGCTTGATAGGCTACTCAAAGTCAGATTCATTGTACCAGGAGAGCATGCCGAATGGATCTCACCAATTGTTATTGTTCCTAAAAAGAATAAGCAACTACGAATATGTGTGGACTACCAGAAACTGAACACAGCTACGGTGCCTCATCCATTCCCGCTACCTTTTCTTGACACGATGCTTGATAGAGTAGCAGTTGACGAAATGTATTCATTCCTAGATGGATACAGTGGGTATAATCAAGTTAGAATGGCTGAACATGATATACCAAAGACCGCTTTCATTACCAATTGGGGTGTTTTTGCTTGTACTGTTATGTGGTTTGGATTAAGAAATGCCCCCAGTACGTTCCAAAGGTGTATGCAGGAAATATTTTCTCCTTACCTTACTTCTTTTATGCAAGTATATCTTGATGATTTTTTGATTTTCGGTAAGATGGTAGCACACTTGTTCCATTTACGGTGTTGCTTTGAGAAGTGCAGAGAATATAGACTCTGTTTGAACCCAAACAAATCTGTGTTTGCGATTTCATGTGGAAAGCTACTTGGCCACATTGTATCTGCACAGGGTATATAGGTGGATCCAAATAAAATTACAGCTGTGTTAGAAGCACATGTGCCCACTACACCTAAGGAAGTGATGCGCTTCATGGGCCAAGTAAGATGGCATGGTCGGCACTTACGGTGGCTTGCTCATTTGGCGATATCACTGAACTAGTTAATAACCAAGACTCCTTGATAATTTGAGTGGACTCAGGAATGTCAAATTGCTTTTGATCGTCTAAAGGGATTACTAACACAGGTTCCAATCTTACAGCCTCCTGACTGGGATCGCCCATTTCATGTATTTGTTGATGCTTCAGATATTGCCATTGGCAGTGTTCTAATGCAACAAACTGATAAGTGGTTTCGGCCAGTGTACTATGCAAGTCGAAGGCTTGCCCCTACTGAAAAGAATTACTTTGTAACTGAAAGGGAATGTCTGGGTTCAGTATACTCTGTTAAAAAATTTAGGCATTATTTACTTGGCCGTAAATTTACTTTTCATGCTGCACTTGTCTATCTGGTTCGGCAACAGCATTTAGGTGGCCGATTAGCGCGATGGGTTCTGTTGTTACATGAATTTGATTAAGAAGTTATTCATAGGCCCAACAGTTCACATGCCTTAGTAGATTTCCTTTCTCGTTTAGATTCCGGTGAAGCTCCGGTTGGTATTGATGACACCACATGAGCGATTTACAGCACTGAACCAACTGATGATGCAATTGCAGATCCTCCTGTGCCAACTAATTACTATGATCAGTTGTTAACTTTTTTGACTGATGGATGCCTTCCTTCTACAACATCTTCTGCAATGCGTAGGAAAATTGTAGTTTTTAGTTGCCGATTTCGGCTGATTGTTGGGGAATTATACTATATGGATCACACTGAAATTTTACTTCGTTGTATTCCTCCACACGAAGTTAATTCAGTCATTATGTTGGCTCATTCAATTCCATCTGGCGGGCATTTTGCTGCAGATTTAACACACCGGAAAATTCTGCAGAGTGGGCTTTGGTGGCCTACTATGTACAGGGATGTAATGCAGTTTATCAAAAATTATGATAATTGTCAGAGATCTGGATAGCCATTGCAGCGCCATTATTTCCCTCTACAACCTGTCTTGCCATTAGAACCTTTTCAGAAGTGGGGTCTAGATTTCATTGGACCTATTACACCGCCGGCAATACTCAGTAATAATTGTTACATTCTGACATGTACAGACTATGTGACCAGATGGGCAGAAGCATGGGCTTTAAAGTCTACCACAGCTGTTTTAGTAGCAAAGTGCCTAATGACAGATCTCTTTCCGCGTTTTGGATTACCTCTAGAGCTTGTTACAGATCAAGGCACTCATTTTGTCAACAATTTAATGAAAGTACTTACACATTCTTTTCAGATCATGCATAAATTCAGTTCACCATATTATCCTTGTGCAAATGGTTTGGCTAAGAGTACAAACAAGACCCTGTTGAATATGCTTCAAAAACTAATTCTGGAATCACCGGAAAGATGGGATCAACTGTTACCTGCAGTATTATGGGCGTACTAGACTACATACAAAGCAGCAAGAGGATGTACCCCTTTCAAATTGGCTTATGGATTGGAAGCCATAACACCCATGGAAATTATTGTGCCAAGTTTACTCATAGCCATCACTCAAAAACTGTTACCTGAAGAATCTCTGTCCTTTGGGTTAGATACACTCAGAGAACTGGATGAGCACCGAAGGCAAAATTTTTTGACTATTCTGGAAGTACAGACAAGACAAGCTCAAACACATGATCGATATCTAAAGACTCCAGTTTTTACGGTGGGACAACTTGTACTCTTCTACAATGCAAAGTCAAATTGCTCTGCTGACAAATTCAAGCTACGATGATTTGGTCCCTACCGGATTTCTGAACAGGTGGGCCTAGCCAATTTTTGGTTGACTACTTTGATCCGAATTCCTCTTCCTAAGGTGATAAATGGATCAAAACTACGGCCGTATCAACAAGCATCCAATCCACACTGAGTGTTCCGTAGATTGGCCACGCATTTTTGCGTTTTCTTTTCTTTTCTTTTATTTTCTTTTAATTTTGCGTGCTTAAGAAAATAATATAAGTCTGTAAAGATCCGCGTTTTGATACCTAATTATGTCAACAGCCGCCCTGCCCTTTCCAGCTGCTCATGCATGCCCACCGAAGTTAAGAAGTTATCATCTCAACGTCGCACGATGATTAGTGATTTTGATTGCTCTCCACTGCAGCGCGTCTACTTAACCTTTTCCGTTTCGCCAAAAATTGCTATTGTGTTTGCTTGTTATGTGTGATTGTGTAAACCCTGTGCTTTGCGTCTTGTGCTTGCGTTTTCTATGTGCGCCATGGAAGCTCTGGCAAACTATGCCGCTTTCCGTGACGGACTCCCTGCCGATGTAGAAGAGTTTCTGCGCATACATGGGTTGGCCAATTTTGCTGAACTACCATGGCATTCAGTGGAATCCCACCCGTTCTTTGCCTAGATAATCATCGCTATCGCTAAAACACCTGGCACCGAACAAAGTTGGGCGATCACATCCCTACCCTCACGAACCGTAATCACATTCCAAGCTTTTGCTGAAGCGTTTAGACTCCCTCAGCAAGGTCGGGAAAATGGCCCGAATCTGCCAATAGCCACCATGAACCAACTATTCCCTAGGAGTTCCTCTAACGAATACGCCATCCTCTGCCATCCTGAACCTGAGAGATCCGCGCTACAATTCTTAGTAGCCATCCTCAATCTCCAAAAGCGCATATATGGAATATCTCGTTCCTTCTACTCTGCCATAGACTTAGCTACTCGAGAACCTATAAATTTTGCATCGTACTTCTTCCACCGCATTCACAAAGAATGCGTTTCAATCATCAAACAAGTAAACAAGGGAGGAATGCCAAGGTCTAGACTGCCGCACATCATATCTTTCCTTTTTCTGGCCATTCTTGCAGCACAACCACCACCCAGAGGCCCGGTCCTGCACCATGAAGAGTCGGCCCAATTATTGGAAGATGATGAAGAAGACGAAGAGGAACTCAATCAACTCTTCCGTCGAAAAAGAATTAGAATCAGTTCATCTGAAAGTGAAGCACAAGGTTCAGACGAAGGAAATAAAGAAGATGACAAAGAAGAAGAAAAACAGGACGAAGAAACCTTCCATGACACCGCAACATCTATGCAGCACGAATCATCAGCACAGTCTTCGTCAAAAGGGCAACAAGAACAGGAGGATCACACCAACTCGGACACAAGCTCGTCCCAAGAAGCATCTCAGCACCAATCTGAGCAGGAACAGCAAGGTGATGAGGAACAAATTGTTAAAGAAGTTTTTGAAGAGCTACTGAAAGCAGTCGAATCCACAGCTGCCAACACCGCAGACACCACACAACAAACCACAGAACAGGTAACAGAACCTAACGCTGTTCTTCCCACTCCCCCACCGGAGCCTCCACTCAACCCAATTATCCCTTCTCCACCCATTCATCCCGAAGAACCCACTACTTCTTCTTCCTCATCCCCAAACTACTCTCCACCGAACTCCTAGCAGCTACTCACCGCATCCTCATCCAAACCTCGTCCTCATCTTCCACTCCCCTCCATGCCCATATTTTCTAAGTTAGCATCAATGGGTCAACTGCTGATCAATTTATCACAACAACTGCCGCAACAAATGAAGCAAGTCACAGATACTGTTTGCGATGACTTTCAACACAAATTGGAAGTAATGGAGGCAGATATCACTCCCCTCCAGGAGGAAATTACAGGCAGTAAAGGCTGAAAATCATGCGCTAAATGAACAAGTTAAGCAATTACAGGAAAAACTTCAAGAGCAGAAAGTAATTACAACTCAACGAGATGAGGCCCTGGTAGCAGCACAAGAGAAGGAGGAATTGCTGAATGTTGTAGATACAGAGATAATTAACCTGAAGCAATTACCCAAGGATAAAGAAGATGCAAGAATCACCTTAGGGAATCTACTGGAAGAAATAAGACAGATGTTAGATGAAGTGGTACAACGAGGCCAAGAACAACACGATTTGGCTATGAAAACACTTGAAGAACTTCAAAGATGTAAAATAGATTTATCAGATGTTAACAGCATTCTAAAACGAAAATTGACCGTAGAAGCTCAACTGCAAAAAGTAAGCTCACATCTTCGCAGAGAAAGAGATGCCTACTCCAACACAATCCAGTTCCAGAATCAGCAGATCGACAGAAAAGACAACCAACTCAACAATCAGAAAGAAAGATTGGCCAAGATGGATAAACAACTTGCACAGATGATGATTTCCAGAGACGCAGCCTTATCGAACGATTTCTACTTACAAGAGGCTTTTCTGCAAATGCAAGCAGAAATTTTGCTGACCGAAGCTATTGCATTAAGTCCTGTTAGAGTAGATGCACAATTAGTAGAACCGGATACTCTCAAACAGATGTTAGAAGCTTTAAAGAAGAAGATTGCCCGAACCTTTAGATTAGCCAGAAACATGTATTTAGACGGCATTATAGAAGAACAGTAACTTTGATTAACCTGTGGGTTCGAGTCCATCGTGCGTGCCAGAGTGTTATCGGCCGCCGGATTGGAAGTTGTATAACTGAATCTTTTTTCGCATGCGCGAAAGGTTGTTATGCAGACACCTTGTAATCTTTATATAAAGCAATGAAAAAGAGATGCATAGGGACTGTTAGTCAGCCGCCGGATGGGGACATGTAAAGCGGAATCTTGTATTCGCACGCGTGAAAAGTGGTTACGTGACAGTTGTAGTTTCTTATATAAAGCAATGTAAAGAGAGTCGGAGATGACGATTCTGGGAATCACCAGACTGTTCGTCTGGCAGGGGGGGATTTCCGCGCACTGCTGTAACGATTGTCTGTCTAAGTTTTTGAATCCTCTGAGTATTCTGTACACCTCTGTGTCTAGTTATCTGTGCGGGGTTGAGATAGCGTGACGACTCGTCTGATGACTGGGTTGGGACATTGTATGTACTTGGCCGGTTAAGTTGAAATCTCTAGTTTGTTCTGTCGATTGTTATAGATACTGACGTGGGTGTTAGTTTCATAGAGGTTCAGTAAGATTTCTCGGTTGATGGTCTGAGCCGATTATCTTGCATGACCTTATTGTTATGATCTACTGATTAAGTGTGCAGTAATGTTGCTATACCTGTAAGGTGCAGGAATCTGTTGAGTAGAGTTGGTGTAACTGCGATACTGTTCTGAGAACTCTGAGTGTAATCGGTGATATTCGGTGTTGTGGATTAGACGTACCTCTTCGGTAAGGTGGAAGTGCTATTCAAGTCTCTCACAGTACAGTAAGGTAGGAACAGAGCAGTAAACCCTTTTAGGGTAGTCGGGAGGCTTGAATGAGTTTGATTATGGACTGTAAGATTACGAGAGTAGTTGAGGTTTGATAGAGTTGGACCGCAAAGCATTGTTAGGTGTAAAGTGGTTAGCCTGGGAAAATCAAGTCTAAGGGCCTCTGTTTTTACAAACCCCTTCCACTCCCAAGAACCCACTTAGGTCGGTTAAATGCACTCTGATAGTTAGAACGAAGCGTTTAACATTTGACACTTGGCATGCACGGTGGGACGGTGGCATCAAGATCGTTATTCGTCTGTCAGAATCGAACATCAAGATTATCGTTTGTTTGTCGAAAGTAGCAATAGAACCAGATTGTTGCAAACTTGCTATGGAAACGTGATTATAAAATTTTATCGATAGTGATACTACGCGATTAGTACAAAAGATGATACATGCCGGTTATTCGATCCGGTGAAACGTATCCCAAGAACCGTCAGTCTAGAGTACTTAATTTACTAAAGACAACTCCGGGAGGTAGAAGTACAACTAGGGCTGACCTAGTTGTCAAGAAAGTCAAGAACGTTAGAAGTGATTCCGGTCATATTCCGATGGAACGTGATACACCTCTGGTGAATTCCGGTACTATTTCGGCACAGTCTACCGAAGATATAGTAACTGCAGAATCTACCAGGACGCAGTCTGAAGTTAGTTTAACAATCTTGCATAAAGATTCAAACTTGTTTATGACTAGAAATACTTTAGCCAAAGAATTTTGCGAAGAAAAAAAAACACGATATTCTGGCAAAAATTCGGCACATTCTGGTGATATTTCGGTAACAGAATCACAGTTTTTCGGTGATGGTTTACCATTTCTTGGTGAATCTTCAGCCCAACCACCGCTTTTTGGAGTAAGTTCCCCTACACTCGACATCAGGAAGGAAGGAAATTTGTTCGAAACCGAGATTCGAAGCATACTGAACAGGATTATCGAACCGAAAAGTGCACCGTCCGACGATACAGATTCCGATAGTTCAGATATTCAACCCCGAGATACAGAAGTTAGTCGCAATACACTCGCCATGAACGGGCAACAACAACAACAGCAGCAGCAACAACAAGTATGCCCACCAAGGCCACCTCCAACGAGAGTGACGTATACTAAATTTGGTGGATTCCCAGGAGATGATCCGGATGCTCACGTAGGCACATTCGAGATAAGCTACGCAATTCTCAACCATCCACCTGATCCGGCGTATAAGGCTACTGTTTTTCAATCGACATTGGTCAATGAAGCAGCTAGATGGCTTACAGAATATGATATTAATCACTTCGGCACCTATGAAGCAGTACGAGATGCCTTTTTGCAGAGATTTAGGCTAAAAAAGAATCCAGCCGAAATTTTTGACTATCTGCAAAACAACAAACAGAAGGTAAATCAAAGTATACAGGAGTACGCCACCCTATTCACGACGCATCTAAGGCAGTTGCCACCAGCACACGCCAACCTAGCGGACGACGTTATTACTCAGTGGTTTATCAATGGCTTGACTCCATAACTTAAACAGATTATGATCATACGCTGTGTAGGAGAAATGACACTGGATGTAGTGATTGCAATGGCTCTGCAATTGGAAAACAAGGTTGGAGGATTTACAAAAGATCTGGAGTGGTTAAAAACAAACAGAAATGTCACCGAAGATATGACCAGATAAGTATACTGCATCACATGCGAGAATTCAGGCCATACTAGTGCCACTTGTGCACTTAATCAATTATTCTGTGCTATCTGCAACACTACCGGACACACCACCGAAAACTACGCATACAACGCAAAAGTGCAGGGAACCGCAACTGTCAATGCTATTCTACAGGAGCCAGGGCAGCCAGCCAATCACTATGTGCCTCCGCAGATGAGAAACAACCAGCAACAAGGATATCAAAATTACAGAGGACAGAGAAACAACAACTACAACGCAAACCGTTGGCAGGCCGGACCAGTACCGGAAAATCCCAATCTGCCACCACCGCGCTGTCATTTCTGTGGTGAATTTGGTCACATTAGAAGATTCTGTAAGGATGCAGCTGAATATGATCAGAGAAAGAAGGAACAAAAAAAACCAATGGCTAATATGGTGCAAATTACACCAGTGGAAACGCAAGCTGCAGTAATTCAGACTCGCTCCGATAAACAACTACAGCCTGCAGTAGAATTATTTGAACCAGGTGTACGCGAACAACAACGGATGTACAACAAAGCTAGTCAATGGACCACCGCAGAACCTCCAGTCTTCCCAGATCCTATTTCGGTAACCCAGACTTCGTCAACCGAAGAAGGAACACAACAACAGGATTCCAATTCAGCAGCAGGCACATCATCAGCAGCAGGTACATCAGCAGCAGCAGGCACCTCCTCAGCGGCAGACACATCATCTTCAGCAGGCGCATCATCTTCAGAGTCTGTGGAAACAATCCAATCACAAAAGGCTTGGGACATTTGAGCTAAAGCGTCCATCACTCTTCCTTTGGGACAATTACTTGCACTAGTACCGGGAGTTCGACAGCAATTTCAACAACAATTCACTCCTGTACCTTCCTGCATTCCGGCGACAGCAACCGTGCAACCGGAACCTGATTCTACGGTTGATCATTCAATTCCTTTGATTACGGTATGGTATAAAAATCATAAAATCACATAGGTACTAATTGATGGAGGATCTGGAGTCAACATTGCTACTGCTACACTATGTAAAAAGTTAGGGTGGACCGAAATCGAACCAGTTCAGTTTTTTGTCAGAATGGCCGACCAATCAAGAGTCCATCCCATTGGACTTGTACAAAATGTACCAATCACTTTACAAGGTACAAGATTTAGAATGACCTTTGTCATACTGGATTTACCGGAATCCACTCTTGATTACAACCTCCTTTTCGGCCGACCTTGGCTGAAGCACGCTAAGGTGATACAGGATTGGTCTGCACAAGAGCTCACTTTTAAGGATAAAAATCGTAAATACATTGTAAAATTAGATGCTATACAACCTTGTGAGTTGCATGCTAGACCATATTTGGTAGAACCAGTTCATATGCTAGATGGTTTGTCAGATGATGAAGAAGAAGAGTTTCTGAAAAATAATATTGACTTGATTTCCCTAGGAACTGTTGATCTGCAATCTGTTGTAGATAATTGGAACCCTGCAGCTTGTACGGTAATGACTAATCGACAATTTTATGTCCCCAAAGATGAGTTGATCACTTATAATTTAGGCAATGAAGATCATCCGCGTCCTGTCAAGATAAAGCAAAACTTACCAGAAACATTTCAAGTAGGCTTAATCCAGCTACTCCGAGAATTCTCCGACGTCTTTGCGTGGGATTACAAAGATATGAAAGGATTGGACCCGCGCATCTATCAGCACAGAGTCATGCTGAAGCCAGAAGCCAAACCAAACAAACAACCCAACTACCGGATGAATCCAAACTATGCATCACAGGTAAAGACAGAACTGGATAGGCTACTTAAAGTCGGATTTATTGTACCAATAGAACATGCTGAATGGATCTCACCAATTGTTATCGTCCCAAAAAAGAATAAGCAGTTGCGAATATGTGTAGATTACCGGAAGCTGAACGCAGCTACAGTGCCTGATCCTTTTCCGATCCCTTTTCTTGACACAATGCTTGATAGAGTAG
This sequence comes from Ceratopteris richardii, assembly GCA_020310875.1. Taxonomy (NCBI): domain Eukaryota; kingdom Viridiplantae; phylum Streptophyta; class Polypodiopsida; order Polypodiales; family Pteridaceae; genus Ceratopteris; species Ceratopteris richardii. Next base: position 108,234,269 of record CM035430.1, read on the forward strand.
CAGGACATGAAATGTATTCATTCCTAGATGGTTACAGTGGGTATAATCAAGTTAGAATGGTTGAACAGGATATACCGAAGACCGCCTTCATTACCAACTGGGGTGTTTTTGCATGTACTGTTATGTGGTTTGGATTAAGGAATGCCCCAAGTACATTCCAAAGGTGTATGCAGGAAATATTTTCTCCTTACCTTATCTCCTTTATGCAAGTATATCTTGATGATTTTTCAATTTTCGATAAGATGATAGCACACCTGTTCCATTTACGGTGCTGCTTTCAGAAATGCAGAGAATACAGACTCTGTTTAAACCCAAACAAATCTGTGTTTGCGGTTTCATGTGACAAGCTACTTGGCCACATCATATTTGCACAAGGTATACGAGTAGATCCAGACAAGATCACGACAATATTAGAAGCTCCGGTGCCCACTACACTGAAGGAAGTTATGCGCTTCATGGGCCAAGTAAGATGGCATGGTCGACACCTACGGTGGCTTGCTCATTTGGCAATACCACTGAACAAACTAATCACCAAGGCTCCTTGACAGTTTGAGTGGACCCAGGAATGCCAGATAGCATTTGATCGTTTAAAGAGTTTATTAACACAAGTTCCCATCTTACAGCCTCCGGACTGGGATCGCCCATTTCATGTATTTGTTGATGCTTCAGATATAGCAATAGGAAGCGTTTTGATGCAACAAACTGATAAGTGGTTCAGGCCAGTGTACTATGCAAGTCGCAGATTAGCCCCTGCTGAAAAGAATTACTCTGTCACAGAAAGAGAATGTTTAGGTCTAGTATATTCTGTCAAGAAATTGTTGGGCCGTAAATTTACTTTTCATGTAGATCATGCTGCACTTGTCTATCTAGTTCGGCAACAACATCTAGGTGGACGATTAGCATGATGGGTTCTACTTTTACAGGAATTTGACTATGAAGTCATTCATCGGCCAGGTAGCTCACATGCCTTAGCAGATTTCCTCTCCCGCTTAGATTCCGGTGAAGCTCCGGTAGGCATAGATGACACAACTCCGGTGATTTATGTCTCTGAACCAAGGGATGATGAACCATCTACATATTATGATCAGATCCTGACCTTTCTCACTAATGGCTGCCTCCCATCTCAGATTTCTACGGCACTACGCAGGAAAATTGCAGTTTTCAGTCGCCGATTTCGGTTGATTGCTGGAGACTTATACTGTGTGGATTATACTGGAATTTTACTTCGATGTATTCCACCACATGAAGTTAACTCAGTTATTACTTTGGCTCACTCAATTCCTTCCGATGGCCATTTTGCTGCAGACTTAACACACCGGAAAATTCTGCAGAGTGGTCTTTGATGGCCAACTATGTACAGAGATGTATCGCAGTTTGTCAAACAATGTGATACTTGTCAAAGATCTGGACAGCCCTTCCAATGTCATCTTTTCCCTCTGCAACCCATCTTACCATTGGAACCTTTCCAGAAGTGGGGTCTAGACTTTATCGGTCCGATTACACCTCCAGTAGTCTTCAGTAACAACCGTTACATACTGACCTGTACAGACTATGCAACCAGATGGGCAGAAGCCTAGGCTTTACGGTCTGCTACAGCTGTTGCGATAGTAAAGTGTCTGCTAACCGATGTCTTTCTACGTTTTGGTTTACCACTGGAACTTGTTTCAGATCAAGCCACACATTTTGTAAACAATTTAATGAAGGCACTTACAGAGTCGTTCTAGGTCACGCATAAGTTTAGTTCCCCTTATTATCCTTGTGCTAATGGTTTGGCCGAAAGTACAAACAAATCGTTGCTGAATATGCTTCGGAAATTGATCATGGAAGCACCGGAAAGATGGGATCAACTACTACCTGCAGTACTATGGGCATACCGGACTACATACAAGGTAACAACAGGATTAACACCTTTCAAACTAGCTTATGGATTAGAAGCAATAGCACCAATGGAGATAGTTATACCAAGTTTACGAGTAGCAATCACTCAGAAACTGCTACCGGAAGACTCACTGTCATTTCGGTTGGATACACTCAGAGAGTTAGACAAGCAACGATGGCACAACTTTTTAACTATGCAGGAGGTACAACTAAGACAGGCTCAGACACATGATCGACACTTAAAAACTCCAGTTTTTACGGTGGGACAACTTGTCCTCTTTTATAATGCAAAGTCAAATCGGTCTGCTGGTAAATTCAAATTACGATGGTATGGTCCTTACCGAATTTCAGAACAAGTGGGCCCAGCAACTTTTTGGTTGACTACGTTGACCGGAAACCCTCTTCCGAAAGTAATCAACGGTTTGAAGCTACGGCCATACCAACATGCACCTAACCTGAACTGAAACGTTTTTTGGTGGGCCGCGTCATTTGGTGCTTGCTTTCTTTCTTTTTCTTTCCGTTTGAGTTTAATAATATATGTCTGTAAATATCTACGTCTTGATTCCTAATTATGTCATAAGTCGCCATGCTCTTGCTAGCTACTCACGCATGCACACCAAAGTTAAAGAATTATCATTTCAATACCGCATGATGATTAACCATCCCTCATTACCCTTCCCGGCAGCGCATCTACATAACCTCCTCCATTCCGACAAAAATCGCTATTGTGTTTGCATGCTTTGTATGTTTGTGTATTCCTTGTGTGCCTGCGTTGTGTAATTACTGTCTTTGTTGCACTATGGAAGCTTTGGCGAATTACGCCGCCTTCCGTAATGGACTCCCTGCCGACGTAGGAGAGTTCCTGCGTAACCGTGGGCTTGCTAATTTCGCTGAACTGCCATGGCATTCAGTGGAATCCCACCCTTTCTTTGCCAATATCATCTCCGCCATCGCCAACACGCCTACTACAGAACCGAGTTGGCCGATCACAACCTTGCCTACACGGACCGTAATAACCCTTCACTCATTCGCTGAGTCGTTTCGACTCCCTGCGCAAGGTAGACAAAAGGGCCCTAACCTCCCCGAAGCAACAATGAGAGAATTATTCCCTAGGTATTCATCCAACGAGTACGCGATTTTATGTCGACCAGATGCAGAAAGATCAGCCCTGCAGCTCTTAGTTGCAATCCTAAATCTAGAGAAGCGCACTTACGGCATATCCCGGCCATTTTACTCTACCATAGACTTAGCTGCCCGAGAACCAGTGAACTTTGCCACCTATTTCTTCCAACGTATCCACAAGGAGTGTGTAGCAATAATCAAGCAGGTGAACAAGGGAGGCATGCCTAGGTCCCGATTACCGCACATACTATCCTTTCTCTTTCCAGCAATCCTTGCAGCCCAACCACCACCCCGGGGGCCCATTCTGAGACATGAGGAGTCGATACAGCTGCTAGAAGACGATGAAGAAGAAGATGAAGAAGAACTCAACCAGCTATTTCGCCGGAAACGAATCAGAATCAGCTCGTCTGAGAGTGAAGCACAGAAGTCAACCAGTGAAGATAAAGAAGAAGATAAAGAAGAAGATAAAGATGAAGAAAAGCAAGAAGAAGACACATTCCATGACACCGCCACATCCATGCAGCATGAGTCATCCGCACAGTCATCATCATCTGAGCAATAAGAACAGGAAAAGCAGATTGAAACAGAAACAATTTCTACCGAAGAAGCTTCTCAGCAAAAAACTGAGCAGGAACAACATGGAAATGAACAACAAATTGCTAAAGATGTTTTCAAAGAGCTACTCAAGTCCGTTGAGTCAACCATCGTGGACACCGACAAACAAAATAAGGTAACTGAAACTACCTCTGCCATTCCCACTCCACCACCGGAACCTCCACTAAACCCAAACCTTCCTATTCCACCCAACGCACCCGTTGAGCCCACAGCTTCTTCCGCCTCATCCCCCAACTAGTCCCCTCTGACCTCACAGCAACTACTTACTGCAGCGTCTTCCCAACCTCGTCTCCCTCTTCCACCACCCTCTACACCAGTATTTGCTCAATTGGAATCGATGGGTCAGATGATAATAGAGTTATCAAGACAACTGCCGCAACAAGTGAAGCAGATTACAGAAAGTGTTCGCGAAGATTTCCAGCATAAATTATAAGTCATGGAGGCAGATATCACACCCCTCCAAGAAGAACTACAGGCCGTAAAGATCGAAAATCATGCGCTTCATGAACAAGTACAATAGCTACAGGCCATAATCCAACAACAAGAACAAATAACAGTTCAGCGAGATGAAGCACTGGCAGAGGCAAAAGAAAAAGAAGAATTACTGCTCGTTGCAGATGCAGAGAATAGCAAACTAAATCAATTACTCAAAGAAAAAGAAGATGCAACGATGGCGCTAGGCAATTTACTAGAAGAAACCAGAACAAGTCTAGCCGAGGAAGTAAAGAAAAGCCAAGAACCATAGAGGGAAGCCAAATTGATAGAAGAAGAACTCCATAGAACAAGTGAGGCTCTAACAGATGTCAACAAAATGCTGAAACATTACCTGGCAAAAGAAGCTCAAGCACAGAAAGAAATCACACAGCTCCGACGAGAAAGAGATGCCTATTCAACAACAATACAGTATCAAAACCAAGAAATTGAATGCGGGTTCGAGTCCACCATGCGTGCCAATGTTAGTCGGCCGCCGGATGGGGACATGTAAAGCGGAATCTTGTATTCGCACGCGCGAAAAGTGGTTACGCGACGGTTGTAGTTTCTTATATAAAGCAATGTAAAGAGAGTCGGAGACGACGATTCTGGGAATTACCAGACTGTTCATCTCGGAGGGGGGGATTTTCGCGCATTGCTGTAACGATTGTCTGTCTAAGTTTTTGAATCCTCTGAGTATTCTGTACACCTCTGTGTCTGGTTATCTGTGCGGGGTTGAGATAGCATGACGACTGGGTTGGGACATTGCATGTACTTGGCTGGTTAAGTTGAAATCTCTGGTTCGTTCTGTCAATTGTTATAGATACTGACGTGGGTGTTAGTTTCATAGAGGTTCAGTAAGATTTCTCGGTTGATGGTCTGAGCTGATTATCTTGCATGCCACTGTTCTGAGAACTCTGAGTGTAATCGGTGATATTCGGTGTTGTGGATTAGACGTACCTCTTCGGTAAGGTGGAAGTGCTATTCAAGTCTCTCACAGTACAGTAAGGTAGGAACGGAGCAGTAAATCCTTTTAGGGTAGTCGGGAGGCTTGAACGAGTTTGATTATGGACTGTAAGATTACGAGAGTAGTTGAGGTTCATGGTTAGCCTAGGAAAATCAAGTCTAAGGGCCTCTGTTTTTACAGACCCCTTCCACTCCCAAGAACCCACTTAGGTCGGTTAAACGCACTCTGATAGTTAGAACGAAGTGTTTAACATTTAACAGGACATTCCGAGAGATCACTAGACTGTGTGTCTGGGTGATTGACTGAGCGTTGCCATAGTGTTGTTGAAGCCATTCTGAGTGTACTATGGTGTATGGTTCTGATTCTGTTCTGTTGTCTATCGATACCTGCTTGTGTGAGTTTCCTCGACATCTAGTAGATCGCCGGACTGTTGTCTGAGTGAGTCGTTTGCGAGTCTCTATTGCGATTGTTGTGTTAATTACGCGTATCGTGGTATTACTCCTTCTTGGAATGTTCTGCCAGTTGTTTGGTGAAGTCTGTATAACTGTGGTAGTGTTTTTGGTATTCGGATCGGTATTGCGTTGTCTTCAGTGTTCAGGTCTATTTTCATACGGCAAAGATTAAGCTATAGTAAGGGTCTTCCTAAGTTGCGTAGTGAATCTTCAGCACTGTGTGTCTGGAACTGTTGAGTCCTTATGTGTCTTCGGTTTATTTGACGGTGAGCACTATTCAGTGAAGGTTGAACTACTGTTATTGTTCCGAGTGTTACAGTAGTGTGTATTCGGAAAAAGGTTATGAGGTAACTCGGTATCACAATACTAATAGTTTGGTACAGTGCGTTCGGTAGACTCTGGAAGAGTTAGAATGATGAACCGTAAAGATTGAGAAGGGTATACCAATTCTTGATAGAAGTCTTGAATGTTAGTATATTGTGGTGTGAAGTTATTTTGGGAAACAAGTATAGGGCCTCTGTCTTTACAGACCCCTTCCACTCCCAAGAACCCAATTAGGTGGTTAAACGCATTTCTGACAGTCAATTAGGTGGTTAAACGTGTTTCTAACAGTTAGTCTCGCATTTAAACGTTTAACAGAGAGAAGTTACTTGCAGGTACTCTCCTCAACAAAATGGGGTAGCAGAAAGAAGAAACAGAACCCTTGTTGAGTTTGCAAGATCCATGATGAACGAGAAAAATTGACCTAATTATTTGTGGGCTGAGGCTGTAAACACAGCCACATATTTGGGCAATAGGTTACCATGTAAAGCCTTAAAGGGTATGACACCATATGAAGCTTGGTGGGGTAAGAGACCTACCTTGGATCATTGTAAAATATTTGGATGCTTGGCATATGCATATGTGCCATCACAATTGAGGCATAAATTGGAACCTAAAGCAGAGAAGTATGCAAGCAGATGGGTTATAGGTTGTGGAGTCCATCCACAAAGCAATTCCTTGTGTCTAAGGATGTTACATTTGATGAGCAAGGTACTTGGTACCATCACATTTGAGGCATAAATTGGAACCTAAAGCAGAGAAGTATGTATTCATTGGTTATGATGACAAGCAGATGGGTTATAGGTTGTGGAGTCCATCCACAAAGCAATTCCTTGTGTCTAAGGATGTTACATTTGATGAGCAAGGTACTTGGTATGCAGGTAAACTTAATGTTCATGCAGATGTTGAAGAAGTTGTGAATCAAAAGAAAGGTAAAGGTTCAGATATTTGATGAAGATAAGAACAATGAAGTACAGATTGAAGTTGAAGAAGTGCCAAGGTTTGATCCAGAATGTGATGAAACAGAAACTTCAAGAAGTGGAGAAGTCAGAAGGTCATCTAGGCACAAATGGCAACCTACAAGGTATAGCTATGATACTTCATTCTTGACTACTAAAGATTATGCTTACATGTTGAAAGTAGATGAAGATCCATCCACATATGATGAAGCCAAAGGAAAGAAGAATTTGGAAAAATCTATGCAAGAGGAGTATGATGCATTGATGGAAAATGAGACTTGGGATTTGGTTCCTAAGCCAAATAGTCAGAAGATCATTGGATGTAAATGGGTCTACAAAACAAAAAGATTTGCAGATGGAAGTGTATCTAGGTACAAAGCCAGGCTTGTTGTAAATGGATATGCACAGACATATGGTGTGGACTATGATGAAACTTATAGTCCTGTTCCAAAGATGACAACCATAAGAGCTCTCATAGCAGTTGCTGCTAGCAAAGGTTGGAAATTATCTCAATTAGATGTGAAGAATGCATTTTTGAATGGTTATATTTCAGATGAGGTCTACATGGAGCAACTAGATGGTTTCAAAGATCAAGTGTATCCAAATTATGTGTGTAAGCTACAGAGAGCTTTGTATGGATTGAAGCAGGCCCCAAGGGCATGGAATTATAGGCTTGTAAAGTTCTTGAAGGAACTTGGATTTCAAGCTTCAAAGGCAGATAGTAGCTTGTTAGTTAAAGCAAGTGAGAATGGATTTATTTATGTTTGTATTTATGTTGATGACATAAGACTTATAGGAATAGATGACAAAGGCATACACATGATTAAGAAGCAGATGGAGAAAGAGTTCAAAATCAGTGATTTGGGAAATTTGTCATTTTTTTGGGAATGGATATTTCATATACTCAACATGGAGTATATATAACTCAAGAAAGGTATCTGAAAAATTTGCTAACCAAATTTAAAATGGAAGATTGCAGAATAGAACCAACTCCAATGGATGTGAATCATAGATTGAGTAGATATGGAGGAGAGGAATTCAAAGATATGAAGCTCTATCAGAGTTTGGTGGGTAGCTTGATTTATGCTACATTAACAAGACTTGACTTATCATATGCAGTTGGAGTTCTATCTCAATTCATGTATTGTCTTAGAAAGGAACATTGGATTGCAGGACAAAGAGTACTTAGGTACATCAAGGGCACACTTAAAGAAGGATTGTACTATGGATTTACTTGAGATACAAGAGTCAAAATATATAGTGATGCAGATTGGGCAGGTAATTCTGATGATAGAAGATCAACACATGGATACTTGTGTTATGTGGGAGATAAGCTAATTTCATGGTGCTCTAAGAAGCAACAAAAAATTGCTTTATCATCTATAGAAGCAGAATACAAAGGTATGGTAGAAGCTACAAAGGAAGTAATATGGTTAAAGACTCTCATGAAGAGTTTTAATATTGTTCAGAGTACTCCTATCATTTGTGGAGACAATATGAGTTCTTTATACTTGGCAGGAAATCCTGTATTCCATGCTAGAACTAAACATATTGAGATTCAGTATCATTTTCTGAGAGAGAAGGTTGTTGATAAAGAAATAGAAGTTATGCATACTCCTACAAAAGATCAACTTGCAGATATGATGACAAAAAGCTTGGATGGACCAAAGTTATAGGGTTTAAAGATATGACAGGAATAAAGAAGATGCAGGTAATCACAATTGATGATTGAGGGGGAGCTGTTAGAGCAAGACAATCAACAATTGGTGATTATATAAAGCCTAGAATTGAAGAGATGAAGAAAAGATTGAAGTCCAACTTCATGAAGTAAAGAGAAGATTCAGATAGTAAAGTTCTTTAAAACATATGTATATTAGCTTTGTAAATACTTCAATATACTTGAAGTAATGACGAATCAATACTCATATGTATATATAGATACGTGTAGATGGTCGTAAGAAAATGAATAAGATGAAGCATAGATGAATAGATGATGTGTATTGGATGTATCATCCATCAGATGTATGGAGAGTTGAATAGAAACAATGTTCAGAGAATTGCGCGTCGATCTTTTCTCTAGTTCTCCTTCTGTGTTTGATTTTATCATAAATCCTTTTGTATACATCTAAGTCCATAGTTAATCTATCTATGGTTAAAGTTTGAGAGTTCAATTGCAAACAAGCTGAGAGAATTTCGTGTAGGAACATATATATGTGAGAAAGTGTTAAGTGTCTTCTGAAACAGGCACAGATTCGGTGGTTAAAGAAATGATCAGTTCTCAGTGCACAGTGTAAAGTTTTAGACAAATGAGGAGTCCAAATCTAAGTTGGAAGGTAAGCCATCTATGGCTAAAAGCATTTGCTTAAACAACATCTAGATTGGGGGAACTTTGTGTTAGAAGTTGTAGGTGTCAAAGTCGACTCTACAGGAAGGCAGTTTCAGACATAGGTGGATTGTTTGAAGCATTTCTCATAATCTACTTAAGCTTTTGAAGTGTTTTAACTTGGAGGTGGTGCGCAAACTCTAGGCGACACACTCTACAAAGTTTCATAAAAAACTTTACACAAGTGATTAATCAATGAGTGATTAATGTGCAACAGACTTTTCTATGAAATGACTTTCTTCACAGTTATCTAATTTCTTGATAGTTTGGTGATTGTCTTCCAAAATTGGTTGCAGTTTGAAGTTATTCTTGATATAGAGGTGGTCTAGTGTTGGAGATAGACGTCTGCGGAAGCACACAAACAGCACAAGGAAGAAGAAGAAGCTTGGAGCACAAACACACAATACTGAATGTATTACTAGAGAATGTACAAAGATAAGTAGCCCATTAGGGCAATAGGCATATATACAAGCCGGGGGAAAAAAACCTCCTAAAGAGGGAAAAAAGTGCCTCGGCGGTCCTAGAGTGTTCACACACATCACTACCTAAATATATCAACAAATCCCCCCTGGGAGTGATGCGGTGAATAAGGAGCTAGCACTCATGTATAAGGAAGTGCCAAGCTATGTGGAAATCACTCCACAAAAGGAAGTAAGCCCAAAGCTTTGCGGAAAGCTTCAAACTTCTCCCTAGGGAGAGCCTTCGTGAAAAGGTCTGCAATGTTCTCCTGCGTGGGCACATATGCCAAGCTGATCTCCCCAGCAGAGAACCTCTCCCTGACATAGTGATAATGCACCTCAATGTGCTTATTGCGAGCATGGAACACAGGGTTCCTCGCAACTGCCAATGCGCTCTGACTGTCAGTGAAGATGGTGGTGGCAGAAGACTAGCCAACACCCAAATCAGCCATAAGGCGTCTGAGCCACACACACTCAAGAGTCGCTGTGAAAGCTGCCCTATACTCAGCCTCACAACTGGAAGTGGCCACAGTAGGCTACTTCTTGCTCAACCAAGATATACATGAGCTACCAAGGATGAACCAAAAACCACTGGTGGACACACGAGTGTCATAGCAACGAGCCCAATCTGAGTCAGAAAAAGCATGCAAATCTGGCAGTAGTGATCCCCCCTTGGGATAAAACAACCCAAGTAGCCGAGTACCACTAAAGTAGCGAAAGATGCGCTTAACCGCTTTCCAATGCGTGACTCCTGGGCAATGCATAAACCTGCTCATCTATGAGACAACAAACTGAATATCTGGATGAGTAATGCATAAGTAAATCAAGCATCCAACAGCCTGCTGATAGAGTACAACATCAAATGCATCTCCAGCATCATGAAGACTCAATCGTAAACCTGTCTCCATAGGAGTGGCAATAGGCTTACAGTCTTCAAGGCCAAAATGCTGCAATAATGTGTCAATATATTTCGTTTGACACAAAGCCATTTCACCATCAACTTGCATAAACTGAATGCCCAAATAGTAATGCAAAATGCCCCCAAATCAGACATCTTAAATGAGGCATGCAAATCAGCCTTAAAATCAGCAATATGTGTCTCAATAGGACCAGTGAGCAGCATGTCCATCAACATAGATAACAATGATCAGAAGCACATCATTAGCACGTTTAACATATAAGGTGCTTTCAGTTGGACTGTTCTCAAAACCATGTGCAATGAGATAGGCATGTATCTTCTCATACCAAGCACGTGGTGCTTGCTTTAAACCATGTAATGCCTTCTTTAACCTGCAAACTTGGTTTTCATGCCCTTTCTGCACAAAGCCACGGGGCTGAAAAACATACACTTCTTCATACGAGTCACCATTCAGAAATGCTGTTTTAATGTCCAATTGATGTACATTCCAACCATGATGGGCTGCAAGTGCACAAATGCTCCGGCAACAAGCCTAGCCTTATACCTGTCAACTGTACCATCAGGTTTACGCTTCAGCTTGTATACCCACTTAGTGCCAATGGCCTTCTTGCTAGGAGGCAAGTCACATAAAGACCATGTACCATTCTTCATTATAGCATCATATTCAGATTGCATAGTAGCCATCCAATTTTCTGAATTTTGTGCTTCATCAAAAGAAACAGGCTCATTCTCATCAGAGAGACTAGATGCAGCCATAGCATAGCAGTTTGATGCAAAGGAGGCACTATGAGAGCCTGAACGAGTACGATATGACAAAGGTGCATCTAATTTGCTGTCACGCAAAGTCTGCACCAGCCATTTTGGCATAGTTTTTGCCTGCTCAATATCAGCTCTCTCATCAACAAGTGCATCATGTAAATCTGCATCAGAAATGGAATGATCTGCATCATCATATGAAACCTGCAAAGGCTGAGAAGTTTCCTCATTAGGACCAGCACTAGCTTGTCCACCTGTAAAATGAGGCATCAAAGTATCATACATGTCTTTGGAGCTAACAGATGTCTCCTTAGTACATGAAAGCAATGGCTGAATAGCATCTTCCACAAAGACAACATCACGGCTAACCAGAATGCGTTTAGTCTGTGGATGATACAGATGATAGCCTTTACTTTCAGAACTGTACCCAACAAAAATACATTTTACTACCTTATCATCCAATTTTCTGCGATGTTGTTCAGGCACTAATGCATATGCCAAACAACCAAAAACACGCTGATGAGCAACAGATGGCTTGCGGTCATGCCAAGCCTCATATGGAGTGATAGACTGCAATGCTTTAGTGGGACACCTGTTCAGTACATATGCTGCACACATGATAGCCTCAAGCCAGAAACTATGTGGTAAAGCCTGACTTTTGACCATGCACCTTGCCATCTCCATAAGTGACCTGTTCTTTCGTTCAGCAACTCCATTCTGTTGAGGTGTATACGGCACTATACACTGGTGTTTTATCCCACGTTCAGCCAGAAATGCATTAAAATCTGAAGACATATATTCCCCCCCTCGATCAGAACGGAGGGTGCCCATTTTACATGCTGACAGATTTTCAGCCAAAACCAAAAACTATTTGAAGCACATGAACACTTTGGACTTTGCTTTGAGTGGATATACCCATGCATGCCTAGAAAAATCAACAATGAAAGTCACGAAGTAAAGGTAATTTCCAAAAGAGGGTGTCTGCATAGGACCACAGACATCACTATGTACAAGCTTCAATTTTTGCATAGCCCGAACTGAACCATCTTTTGGAAAGGAAGAACGCTGCATTTTGCCCAAAATACAGCCTTCACAAACATGTTTTCCAGGTGCCTCAAGTTCGGGCAAAGAGGACACCATTTCAGATTTCTGCAGGTGTAACAAACTAGCAAAATTCAGAAGACCAAAGCGTGCATGCCAAAGCTTTGCATCTGACATAGCCTCAGAATCATGAACTGCACATGCCGAATCATTCACAGATCTTTCATAGTCTATGAGCTTATACAACCCACGACATAAAATGCCAGAAGCAATAATCACATCGCCATTTGAGAGATCATGGACTGTACACCTGTCATCAACAAATTTCACAACCAAGCCAATCTTGGCTAATGCAGAAACTGATAACAAGTTCTTTTTGATCCCTGGCACAAATAAAACATCTGACAAAGTGAAAGTACCATCAGCAGTAGTCAGAATGATCTTACCAACTCCCATAACAGGATAAGAGGAGTTATTGGCGCATGTGATAGTATTTCCTATAGGGGCAGGCTCGAGTGAAGAGAAGAAACTATGCTCCGAGGTAATATGTTTGGTCGCCCCACTGTCAAAGTACCAAACATCTGAGTCTACTGCAGACATGCATTGATCATGAGAAGATGGGTCAAAACTGCAGACAGTAGTAAACGCCCATTCTTCTTCCTGCACAAGATTTGTAGACTCTGTTTTTGGTGTAGAGGCCTCTGCAACAACCATTCCAGCCTCTTTTTTCTTTGCCTCTTTAGCAGCCAGTTTTGGACGGTTCTTTATAATATGATCATTTCCTTTACAGTACTTGCAGAACAATTTCTGCTTTTCTGATTTCTTCTCATCTTTATCCTGGTTCTTCGATTGTGCAGCATTTGCAGATTTCTGCTTATTAGTAAAAGAGCTCCATTTTCCTTTGCCCTTTTGACTAGCCAGGAAAGCTTGATATGCAACACACATAATGGACCTGTTCTGCCTGGACTGATCTTCCTACAACAGAACAGAGACTAATTCCTCAAATGACAAGGCATTCGGATTGCCTTTCATCATCAACCGAAGAGTAGAGGCAAAACTCTGATATGAATCAAGAAGACCGTTCATAATGGTCTGCACAAGTGAGCTATCTGGTATAACCTCATCAGCAAAAATCAATTGTTCCTTTAGGTCTTTGATCTTTGTAAGAAAACTGTCCATAGAATCACCTTCATTCATGTGCTCACTCTCCAACTGTTTTCGGAGGTAAGCAACACGAGCCTCATTCCTAGCCTGGTACAAAGTGGTAAGTGTATCCCAAGCATCCTTTGCTGTTCTGCAAGAGCGAATGTGAGGAATAATGGCACGTTTGACAGACAAAGCTATCAATGCATGTGCTTGGGCATCTCTGCCATCCCAACGAATCTGCTCTGTAGTAGGTGCAACAGAAACAGCAGCACAAAAAGGAATCTGCGGAATATCATCCTCGACACCATCTTCATCAGCTCCAACACCTGTATTTGCAGTACCTGTCGTTAGAGGTGTAACAAGACGTCTTTCAACACCGTGCACAATGTTCCACAATCCTTTTGCAACCAGTACATGTCGCATCATATAAGCCCATAATGGGTAGTTGGTACCATCCAACTTATCCTCAACAGCCAACATACGGAATACATCACTGCTTTCAACCATGGCCGGTGACTAAAATATCTTGATGCAGAAAATTGACTGTATCTCAAAAAGTTGAACGCAACTGCCCAGACGAGTTCTGCTAGACCTGTAGCAGACTTCGAGACGCTTAAAGTGGCGTACAGAAATTGGTATATACCTTTGGCACAAAAGGACAAAATAGCCTGCACAAGCGTTGTGATACTGCGTTCGGAGGCAGAAACGAGCTCATATCAGCAAATTTTGTGCGAATGTGAGACTGCAAACGGAGGAGTGTCGACGGCGCCCTAGAAGAAGCGACGACCTGCTCTGATACCAATTGTTGGAGGTAGACGTCTGCGGAAGCACGCGAACAGCACAAGGAAGAAGAAGAAGCTTGGAGCACAAACACACAATACTGAATGTATTACTAGAGAATGTACAAAGATAAGTAGCCCATTAGGGCAATAGGCATATATACAAGCCGGGGGAAAAAAACCTCCTAAAGAGGGAAAAAAGTGCCCCGGTGGTCCTAGAGTGTTCACACACATCACTACCTAAATATATCAACATCTAGCATTAAGGATAGCTTGTTCTTTTGGAGATTAACACTCTCCATCAAACATGAACAAAACATATGCTTCCAAAAATTCTACAATTAGAAATATCTGGTTTTGATCCATAAAACAATTCATAAGGTGCTTTTCTACATGACTTTGAGTAGGTGGTAACCTGTTCATCACATAAACTGCCATATTGCATGCTTTAGCCCAAAAACTAAGTGGTACGTGATTTTCATTTAACATGCACCTACCCATCTCCAAGATGGACCTGTTTCTTCTTTCGACCATACCATTTTGTTGAGGATTGTATCTCTTTGTAGTCTCCCTTTTTATTCCTTCTTCTTCCAGATATGTGATAAAGTGATTAGAAAAATACTCACCTCCTCCATCTTATCTCAACTTTCTTATGCTTCAACTTGTTTGCTTTCCAATCAATGATTTAACTTCTTGAACATATCAAATACTTCTGATTTGTATTTCATAAAATAAATGAATGTAAACTTTGAGAAATCATCAATAAATGTTACAAAGTACTTGCTACCTGCCATGGACTCTTCTTGTGATGGACCCCATACATCAGTATGAATCAAGTCCAAAATACCTCTCCTTTGCAATCTGATGGTGAGTGTTAATCTCCAAAAGAACAAGTTATTCTTGAAGTTAGAGCACCTCTATATCAAGAATAACTCAAAACCTTCACCAATTTGGAGGATCAATACTTATTTACCAAAATCTTGAACAAACTGTGAAGAAGATGACTACATAGAAAGTTTGTTGCACATAACTCACTCATATACTTCTCAAATGTGTAAAGTTTTTTTATAAAACTTTGCACAAGGTGTTGCCTATAGTTTGCATACCTCCTCCAAGTTAAATCATTCCAAAATACTCAGTAGATATTGAGAAATGATATTAACAAGTCACCTATGTCTAAAATTGTAGTTCTTTACAATCGATTTTGACGCCTATAACTTTTGAAGCTTGGTTCTCCCAAACTAGAATCCGTTTAATCAAATGCTTTTAGTCATAGGTAGGTACCTTCCAACTTAAAGAATGAGTGCTTGCTTGCTCAAAACTTTACACTATGGAAGGAGGACTGACCAAAACATTAGCATCGAATTTTGCGCCTCCTACAATTTCTCTTCTTTACATTTACACATGTAAATGTTCCTACACTTAATATAAAAGCATTTCACAAAAGACTCAGCACAGAAGGAGAACTCTTAGAAATATCGGACGCAACGTTTCTTCATTTCTAGAAAACTTTACATCTGAGTGATGAGAGAGATCTTACTCACTTCTAAAGTGTCTAATGGCTCATACAACTTCAAATTTCTCTATTCACATGCTCTCTCATATTTTCCCCGACAATTTTCTTTGTATATATAGGCAAATATGTCCAAGTTCATTACCATACAAAAGTATAAGTGAACTAACTCTAAATTAATGTACATATGTATACACATCTTCATTCTCTGAACATATACTTTCTTCATGCTTCATATCTTGATCTTTTCTTTAATCCTTGACTTCAAAATTTCATCAAAAATTCAATTGTTGATTGCCTTGCACCAACAACTCCCCCTCAATCATCAATTGAGGTTTTCTCTATCTTCTTTATACCTGCCATGTCTTTGAATCTCTGTAGCTTTGGTCCATCCAAGCTTTTAGTTAGCATATCAGCTATCTGATCTTTTGTTGAAGTATGTATGACTTCAATCTCTTTATCCATCACTTTCTCTCTTAGAAAATAATACTGAATCTCAATGTGTTTAGTCCTGGCATGGAAAACAGGATTAGCAACTAAATACAATGAACTCATGTTATCTCCAATAATAGTGGGTATACTCTGAATGATGTCAAAACTCTTCATAAGAGTCTTAAGCCATATCACTTCCTTTGCAGCTTCCACCATACCTTTGTACTCAGCCTCTGTGGATGATAAAGCAACTGTGTGTTGCTTCTTTGAACACCATGAAATTAACTTATCTCCCACATAACACAAGTATCCATAAGTTGATCTCCTATCATCAGGATTACCTGCCCAATCTGTATCACTATATATCTTGATGTTTGTATCTGATGTAAAACCATAATACAAACCTTCTTTGACTGTACCCTTAATGTACCTCTGTTGGTGCAGGGCAATCAACAGTTGAAGTTTTGGATGAAGAATTGAAGTCAAGGACTGAAGAAAAGACCAAGTCATGAAGCATGAAGGAAGTGCATATCCAGGAGATAAAGATGTGTATACATATGTAGATTGTTTTAGAGTCAGTTCATCATATACTTTTGTATGGTCATGAGCTTGTAAAAATTTGCCTATATATACAAAGAAAATGTCGGGGAAAAGTAGAGAGATTATGTGAGAATAAGATTTGAGAAGAGTTGGATGTCATTAGACCTTTAGAAGTGAGTAGAATCTCTCTCTCATTACTCAGATGTAAGAATTTCTCAGAAATGAAAAATGTTGCACCCGAACTTTCTGTGTATTCTCCTTCTATGCTTGATCATTTCAAGAATCCTTTTACAGATGTCTAAGTCCATAGTTAATAAGTCTATGGTTAAGTTTTGAGAGCCTAATTGTAAACACGCTGTGAGCATTATGAGTAGGAACATTCATATGTGAAGAAGTGTTCACTGGTTCCTGAAACAGGCACAAAATTTGATGCTAATGATTTGGTCAGTTCTCCTTCCACAATGTAAAGTTTTGAGCAAGCAAGCACTTAATCTTTAAGTTGGAAGGTAAGCTACCTGTGGCTAAAAACATTTGCATAAATAGCTTCTAGATTGAGAGAACCAAGTGTTAGAAGTTATAGGTGTCTGAATCGACTTCTCAGAAGAACAGTTTTACACATAGGTGACTTGTTAAGTTCATTTCTCAAGATCTACTGAATCTTTTGAAGTGATTTAACTTGGAGGAGATGTGCAAACTGATACCACTGATGGAGAGTGTTAATCTCCAAAAGAACAAGTTATTCTTGAAGTTAGAGCACCTCTATATCAAGAATAACTTAAAACCTTCACCAATTTGGAGGGTCAATACTCATTTACCAAAATCTTGAACAAACTGTCAAGAAGATGACTACATAGAAAGTCTGCTGCACATAACTCACTCATTTACTTGTCAAATGTGTAAATTTTTTTATAAAACATTGCACACAGTGTTGCCTATAGTTTGCGCACCTCCTCCAAGTAAAAGCATTCCAAAAGACTCAGTAGATCTTGAGAAATGATTTTAGCAAGTCACCTATGTTTAAAACTGTAGTTCTTTATAGTCGATTTCGACACTTGTACCTTCGAAAGCTTGGTTCTCCCAAACCAGGATCCGTTTAATCAAATGCTTTTAGTCATACGTAGCTTACCTTTCAACTTAAATAATGAGTTCTTGCTTTTAGTCATATGTAGCTTACCTTTCAACTTTACATTGTGGAAGGAGAACTGACTAAAACATTAGCATCAAATTTTGTGCCTCCTGTAATTTCTCTTCTTTACATTTACACATGTAAATGTTCCTACACTCAATTCTCTCATCTTGATCACAACTAAAAGCTGAAAATTTGTACAAAGTTCAATCAATTATAGACTTAGACTTGTACAAAAGCATTTCACAAAAGACTCAACACAGAGGGAGAACTCTCAGAAATATCAGGTGCAACTTTTCTTCATTTTTGGAAAACTTTACATCTGAGTGATGAGAGAGACCTTACTCACTTCTAAAGTGTCTAATGTCTCATACAACTTCTAATTTCTCTATTCACATGCTCTCTCATATTTGCCCTGATATTTTTCCTTGTATATACAGGAAAATATGTACAAGTTCATTACCATACAAAAGTATAAGTGAACTAACTCTAAATTAATGTACATATGTATTTACATCTTCATTCTCTGAACATATACTTTCTTCATGCTTCATATCTTGATCTTTTCTTCAACCCTTGACTTCAAAATTTCATCAAAACTTCAATTGTTGATTGCCTTGCACCAACACAATCTTGCTTTTGAAAAAGGACTTCGTACTTGTTTTCCAAACTAACATGCCTCACAAACAAAATCCAAATCTTGCTTAGGTAGTTGTGGTAAACCTTCTACCAAGGCTTTCTTTGCAATATCCTTCAATCTACCAACACTGATGTGTCCTAATATCTTATGCCATAAATCCAATTGAGTTACTTGAGTCCCATTGACCATTGTATAACCTACATAATCTGGAACTTCAACTTCATAAGTATATAATATATTTACATTTTGTCCTCTTATAACAAAAGCCCCATTGTTCTTCTGATAAGCCTGCCACTGATTATTGTCAAAATGGACCTTCACTCCATTCTCCTCCATCTGTCCAACTGAAATCAAATTTCTTGTAATAGTAGGAACAAACAAAACATCTCTAAGGGTTACATGTTCATTAAGTGGACAATCACCAATGTAAACTACTTATTGCTCAGTACCATCTCCTGTAGCAACTGTGACTCTTGAATTTGGCTTTTGTAAGTTCACAAACATATTCATGTTACGACTTATGTGGTTTGAGCAACCACTATCTACATACAAAGTTTTGTTGTTTAGCTTCCTTATATGTGTCTCTGTATGCATAACCATAAGAATGTTTTCCTTCTGTGTCTGATTCTCCTCTTGAACTATATTATTGCTCTGATGCATGTGGTCTTGGCCTCTTCCTCTTTGTCATCCTCTAAAACCACCTCTTCTATTTGGGTTGGAGAAGTATGTTGGTGCAAATCAATCACCAATTGAAGTTTTGATGAAGGATTGAAGTCAAGGATTGAAGAAAAGATCAATTTATCAAGCATGAAGAAAGTACATGTTCAGAAGATGAAGACTTGTATACATATGCACATTAATTTAGAGTTAGCTCACTTATACCTTTTGTATGGTCATGGACTTGTACATATATGCCTATATATACAAGGAAAAAGTCGGAGCAAATATGAGAGAGTATGTGAAGAGTAGAATTAGAAGTTGTAAAAGTCATTGGACACTTTAGAAGTGTAGGATATCTCTCTCATCACTCATATGTAAAACTTCTAAAAAATGAAGAAAAGTTGCACCCGATATTTCTCTAAGTTCTCCTTTTGTGCTGGATCATTTCAAGAATCCTTTTGTAGTGTGTCTAATTCCATAGTTAATGAGTCTATGGTTAAAGTTTGAGAGCCTAATTATAAACAGGCAGAGAGAATTGAGTGTACGAACATTTACATGTGTAAATGTGAAGAAGTGAAGTTGGAGTAGACACAAAACTCAATGCTAATGTTTTGGTCAGTTCTCCTTTCATAGTGTAAAGTTTTGAGCAAGAAAGCACTCATTCTTTAATTTGGAAGGTAAGCTACCTATGGCTAAAATCATTTGAATAAATGGGTTGTAATTTGGGAGAACTATGTGTTAAAAGTTACACGTGTTAAAGTCGACTGTAAAGAAGTATAGTTTAAGACATAGGTGAATTGCTTAGATCATTTCTCAAGATCTACTGAGTCTTTTGAAATGATTTAGCTTGGCAAAGGTGCGCAAACTATAGGCAACACATTCTGCAAAGTTTTATAAAAAACTTTACACATTTGTTCAGTCAATGACTAAGATATGTGCAACAGACTTTTTGAGTAATTACTCTCTTCACAGGTTGTTCAAGATTTTGGTAATTGAGCATTGATCCTCCAAATTGGTAAAGGTTTTGAGTTATTCTTGATATGGAGGTGGTCTAACTTCAAGGATAGCTTGTTC
This sequence comes from Ceratopteris richardii, assembly GCA_020310875.1. Classification (NCBI taxonomy): domain Eukaryota; kingdom Viridiplantae; phylum Streptophyta; class Polypodiopsida; order Polypodiales; family Pteridaceae; genus Ceratopteris; species Ceratopteris richardii. The sequence continues at coordinate 108,254,521 of CM035430.1, forward strand.
TTTTGGAGATTAACACTCTCCGTTAGTGGTATTAAAGCACGAATCATCAAAATTGAAGAAAGGAGGACCCCGACTGCTACAATCATAAAGAAGTCAACACTTGAAGGCTCAAAAGCTGAAAGTTTGAAAGAAAAGGTTGCGAAAGAGGGTAGAAGATATCAAGAAGATCAGAAGGAACTTCATTCAAAGTAAAGGTAACCTTAATTCTCATAAAGGTTGAAGAATTTAATACATAAGTGAAGAAAGGATGGGAGATTCTCTTTAGATAGAGAAATTGGATAGAGAAAACTATCCAGTATGGTCAATGAGGATGGAAGCTCATCTTATGAGCAAAGACTTGATAGGCTACATCACAGGTGAAGAAGAAAATCCACAATTCAGAGATCCTAGTGTTCCAACTAGGGATGAGTTATCGGATTTGAAGACCTGGATGAAGAAGGATGCTCAAGCAAGGAGCATTATCTCCATGGGAGTCAATGACTACTTGCTACCTCACATTAGAGGTCTTGAAAGTGCAAGTGATATATGGAATGCTTTGGAGGAGCATTTTCAAAATGCTACAAAGTCAAGGAAGGCATCTTTATGGGCAGAGTTTACCACATTTAAGAAGACGTCCTCTCAATCCATTTCTGATTATGTAACAAGGATGAAGGGCATTGCAGATGCATTAGGAGCAGTTGAAGAAGATATTGAGGAGGATAAATTAGTAAGGCAAATTCTCACAGGTTTGAGAGGTGATGAGAAATGGAAGCCATTCATTTTGTCTACTGAATTGTCACTAGATCATTTTACTCCTGATTTAAACCAGTGGCTAGGACACATGCTAAACTTTGAGCAAGATGTCAAACGTGAAAGTGATAAGAGTGCAGGTCAAGCAATGTATTCAAAGGATAAGAAGAAGAATAGCAAAGGGAAGCAACAAGCAAATGAAGATGAAGGTACAACTAGCTAAGCTAACTTCCTAAGAGGAAGAGGAGGTGGCAAAGGAAGAGGAAGAGGTAGAAGCAATAAAGATGGAGTCAAAGCTTGCTGGATTTGTGGTAAGACAAATCATTGAGCTCATGATTGTTGGCATAATAATAAGAATAATGGTCGATATAATCAGAACTTTAATTCAAGAGGAAGAGGTGGTAGAAATCAAAGAGGTAATTTCAGAGGTAGAGGTTACTTTGGAAGAAATGTAGGTAGAGGATTCCAAAGCCAATCCTACAACAATACCCGATACTCTATGAAGTCAATGTAGAACTAAAAAGAAGCTTATTTCCCTCATCTAATACAAATTTAGTCACGAATTGAATATCGAATATGTTAGAATTCGAAAATTTAAAGCCATGATTCTGATTTTATGTACTAATCATAGGCTTATAAGACTTTAAAAATTTTTGTCCATAAATACAGATCTACTCAGAAATTGAACATGGAATGTGTTAGAATTCGGAAAGTTAAAGCCATTATTCTGATTTTATGTACTAATCATAGGTTTGAACGATTTCAAACTTTTTTTTCCATAACTTAAAGAGGCGTTTTATTTTAGAATTCGCCAAACCCACCCAATTCATTTTGAGGTGGTCGAATTGCGCATTTGATTTTGGGCATGTCTCTTGTATTGGGATCACCTATTCAGAGAAAATTTCTATAAATTATTTCTCGAACACAATAGAAAATAAATAATCAAAGTGAGGAGGAATGTATTGACCACCTTCTAATGCCCCTCCAAGTTGATTTCTTTTGTAGTATCCAAGTTTGTTGTTGAACTTAGCAAGAACCATGTACCATCGTCGACTAATTGAAATAACAAAGCCCATTAAAATACCCAAGAGATAGAAGATGTCTCCATTTGGGATCTCCCCACATCACTATTTAATGAAAAATTTCAGTGGGTTTTCGACAATAGCCTTGAAAGTAGTTTCTAACTTGTTTGTTATAGACCTAGAAGCTTCCCAAAATGTATTTGGATAGTTGCCAAAGATAGTGATATTGTCTAAATTGTAATTTGAGAAAGCATTCGTGTCATCAATGAAGAGTCTCTTGAGCATCGAGTGCTAGTTATGTAGAGGCAAAATATCTTTGATTTGAGCAATAAGAGAATAATCCTTAACCAAGCAACTAAGTCATCATTAGCAATAGTAAAAAGTAGGAACAGGAGGGGTAGGCTTGTTTGATCAAGTGTTTAAATCTAATCAATCACAAGATTTGACCATAAGTATGAATGTGAGCAGAGAATTTTCCCTAAAGCATTAAGATAATCTTGAAAAACTTAAGGCCACAAACAAGGTGTTGGAGCTGGAGCTGAAGGACTGACAAGACAAGGAAGCACAAGAAGAGAGTCCGAGAAAAGAGATAGCACAAGCAGACAAGGCAGTCAACGACGATCCGGCAAGTAGGCCAACAATTTTCTTCAGAAAGAAGCACTGATGAACATTCACGCAGATTTAGCACTAAGGCAACCTTAATCTTTCAAAACCTCTACACCCATTAAAAGTGATTATCATCACTAAGCACCATTGTAAATATCATTTCATCTTTTTATAGCTCCATTTTGTGCAAGCCAAGGAGTCCTTGAGCTTGAGGAGCATTAGAAGTATCTACCTGCCAAATTTCGTATTTTTTAGATATCGTTTCAGCCCTCAAATAAGCCCTGGAACCTAATTTTTAACTAGGCCGGACACTAGGTCTGGACAGGGCCAAAACTTAGCCAAAAACTATAAAAAGAGCTAGAGAGCTCATTTTTGAGGTTAGATTGTAATTGAAACGAACTTGTAAGAGCTTTTGAAAGTAATCTAAAGAACTCCATTGATTCTCTCTCTTTGTCTTGCCGTGTGTGCGCGTGTGTGTGTATGTGTGTGCATGCTTGTGTGCTTCTCACTCACGCACTTGTGCCGCCACTTGCTCGAGGTCTTCATACCATCCTCACCTCTTCCCGGATTGACATTAAAGGAGGTGCTACTCATCATTGAGCTACACCAAATTTTGGCGCCGTTTCCGGGGATCGAGCTTTGAGGACGAGCGTGTGATGGTAAGACGTAGAGTTGACGCATTGGAGTTATAGGTATTTTCTTCACTCTCATCGATTTACTTTTACTTTCTTCACCACCTTCATCACCATCATCATCATCACCATCTCCCACCTCCATCTCCATCATCGCGAAAATTTTCAGTTTTGATCATATCACCATCTCCACCTCATTTCCTCCATTCCACTTGTGAGAGAGAGCGAGAGAGCGATATTGCTTGCACTGTTTTTGCATGTTGTTGTGATTCTTGCAGGTACTGCCATCATCATCATCCCCAGCACGCTGCGCGCAGGTACGAAATTCGAAGAAACTGTCTCGCGGTCGCAGGCCTCTGTCGATCGCGACTGACAGAAATTTTTGGCTTTTCACAAAAGTAAGTGCACCACTAGAACAAGCACAAGGAGCACATTCCAAAACACTAAAAACAGTAGAAAAATTCCGAGGTTTTCTGTCAATCGCGACCGACAGCCTCTGTCAATCGCGACGACAGACCCTGTCAATCGCGACCGACAGACCCTGTCAATCGCGATCGACAAACCTCCACGATCGACTGACTGCCACGTAGGACCCTGTCAATCGCGATCGATACCGTCCATCGCGATCGACAGCCATGACCGACACCTCTGTCAATCGCGATTGATACCGTCGATCGCGATTGACTGAAATTCCACGATTGATTGACTTTTGCGCGTAGCCACATGTCCTTCGCGACTGATAGGCCCCCGATTGACTGAAATCTCGGCGAAAAATCCGGAAAACGTGTCGATCGCGATTGATACTGTCGATCGCGATTGACAGCCACGATCGACCCTGTCGATCGCGATTGACACAGTCGATCGCGATTGACAGCCCCGACGGACACTTCTGTCAATCGCGATTGACAGACCTGTCGATCGCGATTGACAGGCTTTTCGACCAAAATTTAGGGTTTGATTTTGTTCTAAATTGGGTATAATTTTTGGGGCACAATAGTCAATCCATTAGCATTTTTGAGGTTCCTACACTTGTGTCTTGGGAGAAAATCTTAGGATCTGTCAGCCAGTTTGAATCCTGTTTTAACCCCTAAACCTTGAACAGTCATAACTTTTCCATACGAAATCCAATTTTTGAGCTCTTGGGCTTGTCGGAAAGCTCGTGGCATATACTACACGCCCTCAACTGTTTTTTATAAAGATAATGTTGGTGTGTAAAACACCACAAGAACTAAACTAATGTGGTATTAGAAGACCTCCATAACCACCATTAGCTTAGCAACACTCACATTATGAGTCTTCATCTCTGAACTTAGTGAAAATCAAAATTTCACTTCACAGAAATCTGCGCCTTTTCTTCAATCCTTCAATCTGACCTGTATTAGCTTAATCTTTGCCAAATCTTTTGATTACTTGCTAAGAAAAGTTCTTGCTAGTGTTAAGCAACACATAACAAACAAAACTTTCAAGCAATAACTTCACAATCCTCTGATTTTGTACCAATCTTTACACTATGTCTGAAAACTGAAAATGTACTTCATCGATTTGACATACCTTCATTCTTAAACTGATTTCTCTGAGTACGCGTCCCGTTTCTCAAAGATCTTTTGACCAAATGTAGTTGAGGATTATAGCTTTCCAACGAGCTATCACTTACCAAAAACTTTACACTGTGCTTCGAGATCTGTCCTTCAGAAGATCAGTCAAATGTGCGCCAGAAAAGTCGTAACTGTCAACTACCTTACACAGTCATATGAAATGACTTAGAACTCAATGTACAAGAGAAATTAGACACAATGCTTCTACACAAACATGTGTTGATTATCAGAGAAGGTGTGTACAAAATGGCTTGGCCTAATTTTGCTCACAGCCATGGAAAACTCTATCAGACTCAGAAGTTTTCTCTCACCATCTCTCTCAGAAATTACACGACTTTTCTCTACTACCTCAAACTACAAAATTGAGTTCTCACTTACATGTTCCTGACTCAAATTAACTTATATACCTAAAGTTTACATCCTTTTTGACTTGAACTCGTAAGTTCTAAAGATCAAATACAAATCTAGACTCTAATTTTGCACTAATTTACAATAGTGAAATTGTCCCTTCACTTAGGCTTGATTTTCTGTAGGTCTGTTCTTCACTTCTTCTTTCCTCCATCATATGTCTCCATATGTCTTCATATATGCATGCCTAATTAGTGAGTGAAGCTCCAACAGCTCCCCCTCAATCACTAATTAGCATAATTTGACTTCTTCACATAGTCTCTTTCTCTTTTATTCCTGCCATCTCCTTGAACCTATTTGTCTTCACTCCATCCAAGCTTTTTGTCATAATATCTGCAATCTGATCTTTTGTGGAAGTGTACACCACTTCAATCTCTTTCTCCATTACCTTTTCTCTAAGAAAATGGTACTGTATCTCTATATGCTTTGTCCTTGCATGAAATACAGGATTTGCTGCAAGATATAATGAACTCATGTTATCTCCATGAATGATGGGTATACCTTGATCAATTCCCAAGCTTTTGAATAATGTCTGCATCCATATGACTTCCTTTGCTGCTTCCACAAGTCCTTTGTATTCAGCTTCAGTTGATGATAAGGCCACTGTGTGTTGTTTCTTTGAACACCAACTCACAAGCTTATCTCCAATGTATATCATGTAGCCATGTGTAGACCTTCTGTCATCTTGACTTCCTGCCCAATCTGAATCACTATAAGCTCTCAATCTTATATCTGATGTAAAAGGATAATACAATCCTTCTTTCAAAGTCCCTTTGATATATCTAAGGACTCTTTGACCTGCAATCCAATGTGGATCTTTTGGACAATGCATGAATTGGGAAAGGACACCAACTGCATAACTAAGATCAGGCCTTGTTAGAGTTGCATAAATCAAACTTCCAACTAGAGATTGATACTTCCTCATGTCTTTGAACTCTGCACTATTATATCTACTGAGTTTGTGATTGACTTCTAATGGTGTAGATGCCTCTCTGCAATTCTCCATGTTAAACTTCTTTAGAAGATTCAAGAGATACCTTTCTTGTGATACATAAATGCCATGCCCTGCATAAGTGATTTCCATTCCAAGAAAATATGATAATTTTCCTAGATCACTTATCTTGAATTCTCTTTCAAGTAGCTTCTTCACCTCCTTGATTCCTTCATTTGAGGTACCTGTAATTATAATGTCATCTACATATATACAAATGTAGATCATACCTTCATCTGTTCTTTTGATAAGTAAGCTTGCATCTGCCTTTGAACTTTGATATCCAAGATCATTAAGATACTTTACAAGTCTGTAATTCCAAGCTCTTGGAGCTTGCTTCAAACCATAAAGGGCTCTTCTCAACCTGCAAACATAATTTGGAAACTTATGATCTGCAAACCCTTGAGGTTGTTCCATGTAAACCTCATCTGATATATATCCATTCAAAAATGCATTCTTAATGTCCAATTGACTCAATGTCCATCCTTTTGATGCTGCAATGGCAATGATTGTTCTTATGGTTGACATCTTTGCTACAGGACTGAATGTCTCATCATAATCTATGCCAAATGTTTGAGCATAGCCTTTAACCACCAATCTAGCTTTGTATCTGGCTATAGTTCCATCTGCATGCTTCTTAACTTTGTAAACCCATTTATTTCCAATCACTTTCTTACCATTAGGTTTTGGGACAAGTTCCCAAGTTTTATTCTCTTCAAGAGCATCAAATTCTTCCTTCATTGCTACTTCCCATTGTCTCTTACCTTTTGCTTCATCATAGCTTTGAGGTTCTTCATCTTCCTTAACCATGTAAGCATAATTTTTCTGAGTCAAGTAAGAAGTGTCATATGAATACCTTGTAGGTTGATTCCTTATTCTGGTTGACCTTCTTGGTTCACACACTTCATGTCTATCTGGATGTACTTCTTCATCAAATATTGGTCCATCTTCATTCCTTCTATATGATCCAACTCTTGATGTGCTTGCTTGCATATGTTCTTCATCTCCATCTATCTGCATATGTGATTTACCTCTTGCACTCCTTCTCATTTCTTCTTCAAATGTTTCAAGCTCACATTCTTTATCTGCATACCAACTCTTCTGTTCATCAAAAGTCACATCTCTGGAAACAATAAAATGTTTAGTTAAAGGACTCCATAGTCTATAACCCATTTGCTTTTCATCATACCCAATAAACACATATCTTTCTGCCTTTGGTTCAAGCTTATGTCTGAGTTGTGATGGTACATAAGCATATGCAATTGACCCAAACACTTTACAATGATCAAGTGTTGGTTTCTTACCCCACCAAGCTTCATAAGGGGTCATACCATTCAAAGCTCCACATGGTAACCTATTCACAAGGTATGTGGCTGTATTTACAGCCTCAGCCCAAAGATAATTAGGGCAATTCTTTTCCTTTAACATTGCTCTTGCAAATTCAACCAACGTTCTATTCCTCCTTTCTGCCACCCCATTATGTTGAGGTGTATACCTGCAAGTTATCTCTCTCTTGATACCTGCATTCCAAAGATAGTCATTAAATTCTTGGGAGAAGTATTCTCCCCCTCCATCAGATCTTAGCCTCTTGAGTTTGTGACCTGTAACTCTTTCTGCATAAGCATGAAAATGTTTGAAGGCTCCAAAGACTTCTGATCTTTCCTTTAGAACATAAAGGGTTATCCACCTTGTAGCATCATCAATAAACAAAACATAATACCTAGATCCATTTATTGAACCTTCTTTTGTTGGTCCCCATACATCTGTATGTATGAGTTCAAGCAAACCATCATGCTTGAAACCTTTCTTCTGGAATGGTTGTCTATGAGCTTTTCCCATCTGACAAGCTTCACACTTGTATATCATATGTTGATTCTTCACATTTGGTAGTCCCAATACAGATTGATTTTCCACCATAGTTTTGATTCCTCTTTCATTGAAATGTCCCAATCTTTTATGCCAAAGATCTAACTCTGTAATTACTTCATCACCATGTGTAATTAGGGCTTGACCAACATTTCCTTGCACTTTGAGAGTAAAAAGTCTACCTTCCTTCTTGCCACAAACAATGGGTTTGTAAGCATCCTCTGGATCTTCAACAAATACCCCTTCATTTGTAAATCTGACTTGAAAACCTTTTTCCACTATTTGTCCAACACTAATCAGATTCTTTGGTATTGTTGGAACATACAAAACATTTGTTAATAAATCAGCTCCACTCCTGCACTTCACTTTTCCAATTGAATGCACATTATGCTTTGTATTGTCACCTGTTTGTACTGTATGACTTGAATTTCCTTCTTCCAATTCTGACAATAATTCTATATTACCTGATAAATGAATTGAACAACCAGAGTCAATATAGAATACCTTGAGATCCTCCTTCTCTGATGAACTAATTGAATTCATCATCAATGTTGTATGGTTGTCATTCTGTGTATCATTTGCATAATTGTAATATGTGGTGTTATATGATTGATTCTGATTCCAATTTCTTCCACCACCTCTACCAAAACTTCCTCTTGAATTATGTCTTCCTCTTTGAAATTGATTCTGAAACCTTCCACCTCTTCCTCTGCCATTGTTGTTCTGATTTTGGCTTGCTCCTTGTTGATTGTGCCAACAATCATATGCTAGATGATTACTCAATCCACAAATCCAACATGTCTTCTTGTTATTGTTCTGATTACCTCTACCTCTTCCATTACCTCGACCTTTGCCTCTGCCAAAACCTCTTCCTCTTGCATAATTTGCTTGAGTTGTTGACTCTTCTTCATCCTTTGCTTTGCCTTTATCTCCTTTCTTTTTGTTCTTCACATACATTGCAGAACTTTGACCTTTGTCTCCATCTGACTTTAAGTCTTGCTCAAATGTAAGCATCAATCCAAGTAATTGATTCAATTCTGGCACATAATGGTTTAATGAGAGTTCTGTTGAAAGTACAAAAGGCTTCCACCTTTCATCACCTCTTAATCCTGCAAGTAATTGAGCTATCAACCTATGATCTTCAATATCCTCATCAATAGATCCAAGGCTATCTGCCAAGTCTTTCATCTTAGTGACATAATCACTAATGCTTTGATTCTGCTTTTTCTTGAATGTGGTGAACTCTGACCATAAGCTAGCTTTCCTAGCTTTAGTAGTGTTTTGGAAGTGGTCTTCCAAAGCATTCCAAATATCTTCAGCTGTTTCTAAACCTCTGATATGTGGCAACAAGTGATCTGTAATAGTGTTGTATATATAAGCTCTTGCACTTGCATCTCTCTTCTGCCATAGCTTCAAAGCTTCTAGCTCTTCCTTCCTTGGATGACTTTCATCTTCAAATTTAGGCTTCTCCTCTTCACCTGTCACATATACCATTAAGTCCTTACTCATAAGTAAGGCCTCCATCCTCATTACCCAAGCAGGATAGTTATCTCTGTCCAATTTGTCAATGGACACATGATCTGCCATGGTATCCTTGCTTCTGCTTCAACCTGTAAGTGTAAGGTTAAAGAATGATACCTTTTGTAGACCTTTACTCTTGGGAGTAACTTCGAAATACTCTTCTGATGACTTTGATTGTTGAACACCTCAGCTTCCTCCTTCTTTGATAAAGAACTCTTCAAATCTTCTTGTATCTGCACTCCTTTTATTCTCGAGGACCTTATCTGCTCTGATACCACTTGTTGGTGTGTAAAACACCACAAGAACTAAACTAATGTGGTATTAGAAGACCTCCATAACCACCATTAGCTTAGCAACACTCACATTATGAGTCTTCATCTCTGAACTTAGTGAAAATCAAAATTTCACTTCACAGAAATCTGCGCCTTTTCTTCAATCCTTCAATCTGACCTGTATTAGCTTAATCTTTGCCAAATCTTTTGATTACTTGCTAAGAAAAGTTCTTGCTAGTGTTAAGCAACACATAACAAACAAAACTTTCAAGCAATAACTTCACAATCCTCTGATTTTGTACCAATCTTTACACTATGTCTGAAAACTGAAAATGTACTTCATCGATTTGACATACCTTCATTCTTAAACTGATTTCTCTGAGTACGCGTCCCGTTTCTCAAAGATCTTTTGACCAAATGTAGTTGAGGATTATAGCTTTCCAACGAGCTATCACTTACCAAAAACTTTACACTGTGCTTCGAGATCTGTCCTTCAGAAGATCAGTCAAATGTGCGCCAGAAAAGTCGTAACTGTCAACTACCTTACACAGTCATATGAAATGACTTAGAACTCAATGTACAAGAGAAATTAGACACAATGCTTCTACACAAACATGTGTTGATTATCAGAGAAGGTGTGTACAAAATGGCTTGGCCTAATTTTGCTCACAGCCATGGAAAACTCTATCAGACTCAGAAGTTTTCTCTCACCATCTCTCTCAGAAATTACACGACTTTTCTCTACTACCTCAAACTACAAAATTGAGTTCTCACTTACATGTTCCTGACTCAAATTAACTTATATACCTAAAGTTTACATCCTTTTTGACTTGAACTCGTAAGTTCTAAAGATCAAATACAAATCTAGACTCTAATTTTGCACTAATTTACAATAGTGAAATTGTCCCTTCACTTAGGCTTGATTTTCTGTAGGTCTTTTCTTCACTTCTTCTTTCCTCCATCATATGTCTCCATATGTCTTCATATATGCATGCCTAATTAGTGAGTGAAGCTCCAACAGATAATACGTTGATTTTCAGATCAAGTATTTTGAAGTTGACCATACCCAGGGGGATCAAAGTCAGGGATCTCTAGAATTATTTTCCAAAAAGAATCATAGTGAAAATTGGTGTTGTGCTACCTGAATGAAAATCATTGGTTCTGTCCTTGGAGTTTAAGTCTTGAACTAACTTTGGAACTCTTACAGATCTATTGAGAGCATCACAAGGTGTTCTGAGCAAGTGTAAGTGCAAGCTTGGGAACACACTTCCTGGGCATTCAAAGGCAACCAAGCAGGAAACAAAAAGGTTGGAAATTCTCAACTCCCCTTGTCAATCCCTAGCTTAAGCTAAGAACGATTAGAGGTAGGAGTAAGCCAGGGCGACGATAGGCAGTTATCAAGTTGAAGACTACCTAAAAAAACTCAAGTTCAAGCTAAAAACTTAATCTCTGTACTGTCGGTAACATAAAGGAAAAGAACCTAACGTGGAACGATCAACCTGAAAGTACGAAGAACATTCAAGTATTCCTGACGACGTAATATCAGACAAGACCTTAAACACGAGAAATAACTAAAAAGAATCAAGTGACTGATACCAATTGATCAGCAACGAGGTTGTACTCTGGGCAAATAATTGGGCTACTTAGTTAGGCATATGAACCTTAGATCAGGACGACACCTAGCAAGAGAGAGACAAAGCCTTAGGTCTTCAGAGGCTAGTGTCAATCATACTGCAAGGTCTTGGGCCCAGCAGTTGAGTCACCACTCTCATTACCCTAGCTCGGATACCAGTGAATCAGGGATGTCTCAAGGCATGGACAGACCTACGGGAAGTTCAGGTGTGCCTTACCTGTACAGGGTAGAAGGCCCTTACAAAACGCAGCTAGAGTACCTTAGGACCAACCGATTAGGTGCTAGCATCTATGAGGACGGCCTAGGAAGATCCGTGGTCCAGATTAAAAACCCTGACCAATCCATAGGACTAGAGCACCCAGCTGTCAAGTTTGAAAACGGTGCATACCTGGACAAGGAAGGAACTATATATGTAGTCACTAGTCACCCGGATAGAACAGATGACTTTGGGAATGTAATCTCAGAAGCGGACTTAGGTGACTTGGAACAAGGGAACATGGGTGCGGAACCTAGAACCCCTCGAGGCAAATCTGTTCTCACTAGGATTATCACACCTGAGTGGGTTCCCCAAGACAACAAGAGCATAGAGTTGCTCCTCAATCGGGAAACTGATGAAGCCTTTTGGAGATATAAATCCAATCAGCCAGCTGATATAGGAAATATCATGATCTATGAGTTTAAGGATCCAGATAGCCCAGGTAGGGTGACCTACTTAGATTACACTTCGGAACGGATCTTTGTGGTGACAGAAAATGATAGGCATGCCTACACTTGGAAGGGTGAATTTATTTTCCCCCAACCAAGATCAAATGTATCCTATGGTCACCCTGGGGCTGGAACTTCCCAAGCTCATGGTACGCAAAGAGACAGAAGTAGAGATAGACCAGAAGTAAGTTTTGCCAACCCAGTGGGCAGAGAAAGAACGAGAACGGAGACGAATAGGGTAGAACCTGAGATGCTTAGAGCCCACAGGAACCAAAGAAATGTAGATGGATTCCCTCTGCCGAGGCCTAGAGAGCACACAAGAACTTTGAGACCCACCCAGCTAGTTAAGTCCATGAAGAATTACTTTGACGGTACAGGAGATCCCTATGATCATGTGGCGGAGTTCAAGCAAGTCTTGAGAGCTGAACAAGTGGAAGATCTGTTCACGCAGTACAATGCCTTCGGTCTAACCCTTAGGAACACAGCACTTACATGGTTTCAGCCATTAGATGAGCGTCAGTTCAGGAGCATAGACCAACTCCTAGAGGCATTCATTGTAGAGTTCTCTAAGAGCGGCATAAGACACAATACCTCCTCATTGATTCATAGCTTCAAACAGACTCCCCAAGAGACTGTCAGATTGGCCGGAAGGAGATTTAGACAATATCTTGAAAGGTGCCCTATTTCGGAGCTACCCACATCTGCTAAACAAGTAGCCTTATTCCTTGATGGATTGTTGAGTACGAAATTGAGATCCTATGTGTATCTAAAGGACCCTAGGACCATAGAAGAATGTGTACGCATGTGCATTGACATTGAAGATAACCTAGGGGAAGAGCTAGAGCTTTCCAAAATCTACAAAGATTCAGATAGTGCATCTAGCCACTCTTCCACGCAATCTACATCAATTGAGGAACTCGCTGAGAAGGTAGCTCAGAAATTAGGTGTAACTAGCAAACAAATTCCAAGGTTTGCCCCTGTGAAAAGGTGCTATACATGCGGTGGTGACCATATGGCGAACGTCTGTCCCGTTATGGCTCAACCCCATGTTAACCCTAGTAGCCAGTACTGCACCATAGAACGGAAGTACACAAACCATACTGCGCAAGATTGCCCATACAACAAGCAGGCAGTTAGGCAACCCTACCCTCAGCCCTACCAACAAGGCAGATACCAGAACCAGTACCCTCCACCACCACAATATGCTAGACCCCAACAAACCTACCAACCACAATATCAGGCCCAACAGAGACCCCAACCGGTGCTAGCTCAACAGCCCCCAAACCCCGCTAACGTGATTCCAGTAAAGTATGTTGTTGCAGAAGAAAACCTGAATAGAGCCTTAGTCCCGGTAACATCCTTGCTTTCTGAAAGTGACCCGAGTGACCATAGCTTTGATTCTACACATGTCGATAGTCCCTAGGCTTACTACATGCAGTCTCCAGAACATGGTGAGTCCTACTATAGTGAAGAACCGAGTGAACCTAGTTGGGAGTCAGACTACACAAATGTCATGTATGCAAACCCCAACCCTAGGCCTCAACCTAGGCAGGTACGACCACCATTCCCTAGAGGACCATGCTACCGATGTCAGGGAGATCACTTCGTTCGTGATTGTCCCTTGCCTCCACCTACACAACCCCAGTCAGTGACCATCCAAGGCTTTTGCCAAGACTACGGAAAAGAGCATCTCTTACGAGATTGCCCAAAGAACCCCAATAACATGCCTAAAATCACCCCTATCAACGTTGTTGGGTTAGTGGTAGACTCCTCAGGAAGTGTCACCTCCACTGCACCAGTACAGGTAGTCACTAGAGCTCAGGCATTGCAGCAAAACCAAGAGGCGAGCCAGGAAAAGGGCCCAGAGGGGAGTGAAACTGAGAGCATAACCAAGAAAAGGACTAGAGCGTGGAAAGATAGTCGAGAAAGAATGAAAAGACAATGGGCTAAAAAGATGAGTGAGCTTGAGGAAAGCATAAGAGAAACCAAAGCGAGGATAACTGAACTCACAGCTCAAACTCCCTCTCACATTACCCCACCTTCACCACTCCCATCTCCATCCCACCCACCACCTTCCCCACCGCCTCATCAAATCCCACCACCCCCTAGAGTAGGATCAGTCCTAGCAGATCCCACTCCCGAAGACCTTAATATGATGCTTAAACCATATCAGGCCAGAATCCAAGAAGGGCCAACCATAACCGATCATGAAAAGTGCTACCCTAGAGCCGAGCTAGAGCTTGAACGAACTAAAATTTGTGCTAAAATGGTGGAATTGGCTCAAGCCATGTTCGAAGCCAGCCGCCTCTTTAATATCTCTAGCTCAGCTAAGACGCAGTTACACTTTAATGGACTGCTAGAACGAATAGAGAAGCTAATTGCACAATCAGAGAAGGAACCTGCCCCTCAAAGAAAGGAAAGGGCAAGAGAACGGATAAGCCAGCCTCTTCAGGAAGCCCATGTGCCTCCTCAAGAAGCTTATCTTCCCCCCCAAAAGTCACATGAGCCTCCCCCGAAAGCTTATGTACCTCCACAGGTGACCCACATTCCTTCTCAGGGAGCGTATGAGCCTGCTCGGAAGAGTAATAGAATAAATAATCCTCCCCAGGAAGCTTGTGCTCCAGCCATCTTTAAGAACAAGGAGAGAGCCAATGAGAGAATAAGCCCTCCTTCCCAGGTTGCTTATGTGCCCAATTCTACGGAGCCAAACACTTCTTCTTCTATGAATCGGTTTGCACCAGACTTCCTACGAGAGATTCAAGAAGACAAATGGGATAACGAAAGTGAAGTCGCCCCTCCTTTTGAACTTGTGGACGATGCACACGACCAATTCCCACAAGACATCCCATCTATTTACGGGGAACATGAGAGCACTCAGTCTCACGAGCGATTGGACTTTGAGTCTAATTCCATACAAGAGCTACCCCACTTCACAGGCCCATGGGAAGCAAAGTCCACATGTATGAGAGCACCCATAGTCATGGTAAGGAACGACGACTCAGTCATACCAAGGAACACGGAGGTAGTAACGAACACCAAGGTGCAACGCGATCTCACTTTGGAAGAACTGCCTGAGGATAGACTAAACGCGCGGAAAGGTGCAGCCAGTCGAGTAACTGAAGTTGCAAAACCTCATTCCCGGGCAGGATCCCATAGGACAGTGCCCGAAATTCCCTTGGATAAGATAGGAGATATGTGTGAAGGCGAAGAAGGGAACACCTATCTTCCCATTACCTACCAGGAGTACACCACCAAGGCGATTTTGGACTCAGGTGCAGGAGTTGCAATTGCCACCACCTCCTTATGGAAGCGTTGGGGCAAGCCAGCACTCAGGCCAACGAGGATGAAATTGCAGATGGCCGATGGTCACATAGAGAGACCCTTAGGATTGCCAGAAGGGATAACTCTCACCACTTGTGGTGTCGAGTTTGAGCATACATTTGCTATATGTGACTTCAGCAAAAATCATGCTTATGAGATGATTTTGGGAAGACCATTTATGCGACAATTGCAAGTGGTACAGGATTGGGGAACCAACTCCTTGTATTTGCAACACTTGGGTGTTACGACCAAAGTCAATCTCAAGGATTATTCTCATAGAGATGTCCCTCCTATCCAATGGAATCCCATCCATAGAGCTAAAGATGATACAGAATCGGTGCATTCCATAGGGTTTGGATCCTCATGGATGCATGAAGATACTCACTTATGGATGTGCAAGGTAGCAGTAGAGGAAGAGAAGAGAGAGAAAGCCAGGGAAATAGGTGCAAACGAAACTCATAGACCCGTTCAAGACCCAGCCTATGCACCTGTAGTTTTTCCTGATGAGGAATTTGAACCCCATGGCTGGGCGGAAATTTTGGCAACCATGGACGTAGCCATCAATGAAGAACAATGGACACCTCACTGTGATGAGGATGGCTATGACGTTTCAGTCTTCTCCATAGAGCCAATCATGGGAGAGGCAGTTCTAGAAGAGTGCGAACCTAGCCCTGATGCATTTGAGGATGCTAGTGACTCCGATCTAGAGTCAATCATCATGGACCCACCATTTGCATCAGATGAAGAATACTTCCATGAAGTAGAATTTCAACCCCAGAGGCATGGAGAGATTATAAATGATGTAAGACTAGCAACGCATATGACCCCGAAGGAAGAAGGAAAGAAACGGAAGAAGAAAGAAGTCTCACCAGAGGAGGAAGAATCTTTGTTTGAGGTCCCAGAAAATTTTAAGAAGTATGAGATAGATGACAGGAGAGTCATGATTAGAATGCCTAAACGAGAGGCACAATCAGGAGAGGCCTATGATAACAAAGAAACTACTAAGAAAATAGTAGTGGCCATAGAAGAAGGAGAGGAGAGATGCACGTATATAGGCCATGACCTCACAGAAGAAGAAGAGCACGAATTGGTTGCCTTGCTAAGAGAATACAGAGATGTATTCGCTTGGAGTTACAAGGATTTGAAAGGTGTTGACCCTGACATATGCTCACACACTATCCCCATGACCTCAGATGCCAAACCCTCTAAGCAAAAGCCTTATACATATAACGATAATTACGCTGCTAAGATCAAGGAGGAGATAGATAGACTGGTCGAAGCTGGATTTATCTATGAAATTGAGCACACTGAATGGGTATCCCCCATCGTAGTGGTGCCCAAGAAGAATGGCAAACTGCGCGTGTGCATTAACTTGAAAAAGGTTAATGCAGCCACAATTCGAGATAACTATCCGCTTCCCATCACAGAACATCTCTTAGAAAGAGTGGCAGGCAAGGAAGTGTACAGCTTCCTTGATGGATTTTTGGGTTACAATCAAGTGGCCATAGCTCCAGAGGATCAGCATAAGACAGCCTTTGCCACAGAATGGGGCATTTTTGCTTTTAGAGTAATGCCATTTGGGCTTACCAATGCACCAGCCACCTTCCAGAGGCTGATGTGCCATGTGTTTAAGGAGTTCCTGAGGAAGAGTTTAGAAGTCTATGTCGATGATCTTTGTGCTCATTCCAATGTTAGACAAACCCATATTCCTGAACTCAGACAAATCTTTGACAAATGTAGAGACTATCAAGTCTGCCTGAACCCAGAAAAGTGCGTTTTTATGGTCAGGCAAGGCAAGATTCTGGGACACATAGTGTCAAAGAATGGCATATCTACCGACGAAGAAAAAGTGAGAGCCATAGCAGAGCTACCTAGGCCAAAGAATGTCAAGGAAGTACAAGCTTTCATGGGGCATTGTGGTTATTACCGACGATTTATACACATGTATGCTGTCATTGCAAAGCCCATGTACGGACTTCTGACAAACTTTGAGTGGACGGATGAATGTGAGAATTCCTTCCAAGAGCTTAAACGAAGATTGTGTTCAGCACCAATCTTGACCACACCAGATTGGAATAAGCCATTCCATGTTCATGTGGATGCATCCAATTATGCCATTGGATGTGTGCTTGCACAACCTACGGGTGAAGGTAATATGGATCTTCCAATTGCCTATGCCAGTAGACAATTGAATGTGGCTGAACGGAATTACACCACTACAGAGCGAGAAGGATTAGGCATGGTATACGCAGTTAAGAAATTTAGACACTATTTGCTTGCAAATAAGTTTAAATTTTTTACTGATCATCAGGCATTGTTATATCTCGTAAACAAGCCATTCAATACAGGAAGATTAGTGAGATGGTTTCTCTTGCTAATGGAATATGATTTTGAAGTTGTGGTAAGGAAAGGTAGGACTCATTTGAGAGCTGATCATCTCTCTAGGCTCACATCGGGAGAAGCCCCACAAGGAGTGTCAGATGACCTTCCTGATGCTTACTTGTTTAATTTGGAAGTGGTACCGCAGTGGGCTAAGCCATTGGTACCAGTATTGACATACGGGCCTAATCATCCAGTGATAAACACTCGGAATAGAGAAGTTGTAAAAGCCCAAAAGTACCACATCATGGCAGGAAGCATGTACAAGCACACAGACCAAGGGATCTTGGCTTGTTGCGTAGAAGAGGATGAATACGCTAAATGGTTTCAATTAGCACATGTAGGTGCGTTAGAGCAACACTACTCAAAGCAGCGAACTTTACAGACCCTCAAGAGACTCGGAGTACATTGGCCAACTATGGAAGCTGATGTCCAAAAGTTGTGCAAGGAATGCCCAATCTGTTGCACTAAACCACGAGTGGAACACGCCACTCTTTATCAAGTATCAATTGTGCCTGATTGGAGCGAACCACTAGTATCCTTCCTGAGGACGAAAACATTCCCGTCAGACATGACTCTGGCTAGGAAAAGGAGTTTAGAACAAGAAGCCCAGGATTACGCACTCATTGGTGATAATCTATACAAGCGTGGTAAAGATGGTTACCTGAGATTGTGTGTCCATGAAAGTGAGAATCTTAAGATCTTAGAAACTGCTCACCAAGGTGTAGCAGGAGGACATTTTGGACCGGATCGGGTGATCAAGGCAATTCTATTTGCGGGCTTCTGGTGGCCGACCCTTCACATGGATGCACATACCTATGTGAAACGGTGCGATGTATGTCAGAGGACTCAGTATCCTATACGCAAAGATGAGATGCCACTGAAACCTATGATGGGTGGACGTGCATTCTCTAAGTGGGGAATAGACTTCGTAGGTCCTATTAATCCCCCAGCTAAAGGTTCTCATGCAGAATACATCATTGTGGCGACAGATTATCTCACCAAGTGGGTGGAGGTAAAGGCTACGACAAAGAACGATGCTCAAACAACTGCCAAATTCTTGTTTGAGAATGTATTCACAAGATATGGGCTACCTATAGAGCTTGTAAGTGATAGAGGCACTCATTTCTTGAATGAAGTGATTGAAAATCTACTCCAAGAATTCTTGGTAATACACAAGAAGTCTGCCCCTTATCACCCTCAGGCTAATGGACAAGCTGAGAGCACTAATAAGATCTTATGCAATGTACTGACAAAATTAGTGAACACAAAACGCTCTGATTGGGACAAACAGCTACACCATGCTGTTTGGGCATACCGAGTGGCCTACAAAACGGTACTCCAAGCCACCCCCTTTCAGATGGTATTCGGCCAAAACGCTGTGCTACCCTTGGACTTCTTAATACCTACGTTGAAAGTAGCACAAGAGTATGAATGGACAGGTCATGAGCTCTCCTCTAGGATCTTTGACCTTGAACGATTAGGAGAAACCAGACTGAGAGCCGCTGCAGGAATATATGCAGCCAAGAAGAGACAGAAAGCATACTTCGATGCCCATGTGAGGGATAAAGGTTTGAAAGCAGGAGATCTAGTTTTAGTCTATACACTAAAACAACACGCGAGGAAGCTAGAAAAGAGAGGCTACGGACCTATGATCATCAATAGGATCTCCACGAGTGGAGCAGTACAATTAGCCACGCTAGAAGGTGATCTCCTCCCAAATTATATTAGCGGTTGCAGAGTCAAGTTGTATCAGGAACCCCTCACGGAGGAAATGCTCAGTCGACTCAACACTGCTAAGAAACGCAAAGAGGAAGAAAAGAGAATTAGAGAAGAAGCTCAAGCAGAAGCTTTAGAACGCATCAGAAGGATGAAATTACGAAGGCAAGGTAGAGATCAGCCTAGAGCAAATGACTATGCAGATCAAGGATTTCCTATGGCCATGTGTGAAGTTGCAGAAACAAGCTCGCATAGGATAATTGATAGACGTCCTTTCATAACCCTAGATATAGGACAAGGAAAGAGTGCAAGGAACGTAAGAGCCTTGATTGACTCAGGGGCAGCCACTAGTGCTGTTAAGTTGTCTTACTGTCAAGAGTTACAGTTAACTGTCGATCCTGTGGAAGCATATCTCATAGGATTGGGAGGCGTGGAAACCCCTTGCATGGGCGAGGTGGAACTTCCCCTCTACATTCACGATGAGGCAATGACCGTTAAAGTACTAGTGTGTCAAGATGAGGATCTCACTGAGCCTCTCGTCTTGGGTCAAGATTGGATCTATGACCAAGCAGTCAATCTAAACCTAAGAAGTGGACTTCTCCAGGTTTGGGTCAATCATAGTCGAGTTACAGTAGAATTAGACAATGGAGCACTCAAGGAACTAGGAAAGGCACAGACTCCTGGTCCTTCCAGGGGTACACATGAAGATGACCATGCTGTTCTTGTTCAAAACCCTGTGTTGCAGAGGAATGATATTTGCAAAAAAGGAGTCAGGGATGCAACGGAACTCCCTTCTTTTCCAAAGGCCAGAAGGAGGCAGCAACCAAAGGTGGATCAAAGGCAGAAGAAGCAGAGTACTACCTATCCGAGATCAAAAGTACCTGCGCAGCAGAATGCCCCAGAAAATAAACCAGGTGTGGGTGCAGAAAGGCGAACAACCGGTTGCACCACCGTCAACTACACGGGCAAAGCCTCTTATTAGTAACCAACAACACGACGCGAATAAGAAGTCTTTCAGAAATTCCTCTGCTAAAGTCAAATCTATTTGGGTGCCCAAGAAGTCGATGAAGGCGAGCCCACAATCAAGACAAATTTGGGTGCCTAAGGCTTGCTTGAGGGCACAAGTAGCTACGCCGAGGCCACAACCTAAACAGCATAACGCAGCTACGCATACTGCCCGTATTCACTCGTTCTCAACGCTCAAGAACACACCAAGACCCAAGAGCGTGCATGTAATCAATTGTAAATGGGTCCCTAAAAAGCCTCATTTTCAAACCGCGACACCGAGAAAGCTCTCTAGAGTCTCTACGAAACCGAAAGCAAAGCCCATCCACTGCATGTGGCAGCCTAAGACCTGTAATAAACCCCCCGACCCCAATTTGTAAATTCATCCCCACTTACTAACTTCATTAGTCTCCTAGGACTACCCAAGCATTAACTACACACACGTGCACCGAACACTTACTAACCCATTATTCGCTCCCGACCCTCATGTTAATATTGTCATGGGAACAACAACGGTCCTCCCTTGTCCTGTACAATATTAACACCTGTGTGTATCTTCTCACAGAGACAGACAACAAGAAGTAAAATGGCAGATACAGTAGGAACTAGCTCCCAGGCAGGCTCCAGCCCACAAGTGGTGGACATCGAAAGTCTTCCAGTCGAGGAGGAGTTAAAGGAAAGACCAGCGGCATTACGGGCATTGCACGCCATACCAATTCAGAATCCCCCGCAGGGACACACAATGCCGGTGGGCAAAGCCTCACATTGGTTCAGTGATGTGGCTGGCCCCCTGGGTGAAGGCACGTATATGTGGGAATCCGAAGTCGAATTCAATGGACGATGGGGCCGATACCATTTCTTTACCAGGGAATTTGAAAGGCTACAAAATAACGAAGGACTTAAGCCGATCTGGAAGAAGGCAGGGCTTTATGACTACTTCAAGTCCCAACTACCAAAGCCAGATTTCCTCAGATGCTCATATCTAATTAGTACCCTCACCCCCAGCAAAGACAAGAAAGGATACAGCTCCTTTGTGCTCCCATCACTCACAAGGGGCAACGAGCTGAAGCGTTTCCGCTTAACTATCAATCTGGTAAGAGAAGCACTCGACATGCAGGGAATGCACATTCCAACAGAGAAAGAGACAATGGTTCCAGACAACATGAAGAACAGGAATCTGACAAAGCTGAAGGACATGGTTGCAATGACACCCACGATCGCCATCCACTTACGTATGGTCATGCAACATTTCGCCTTCCCCGCGCAGGATAGATTCACAATGCCTCCCAAAAAGATCTGGTTTAGCCTCTACCTGGCGGATGCTTTTGAGTTGACCATCAATATGCCCCACTAGATTATCGACCAGATTCATATGGCTCATCAGAGATGGTATAAGAAGCAAAGATCTGTATTGTATGGTTGCTGTGCACTCACAAGAATTGTATACAGATGTCTCGCCTATGATGTACCGGTGCAAAGGGCTCTGATCTGGTCCAGAGCACAGGAATTTCAACGCAGATTGTCAGCTGTAGGACCTCCCTCAAAGAAGATGAGAGGCACTGTCCAGATGCCTTGTGCACAAGCTCGCGGTGCAACCCTGACGCCTGAGACCACGCCAAGACTCCCCCGACGAGTGCAACCGTTTACTATCAGGCTACCCAGGCACAGCACAGATGGCCCCAATCTTGTATTTCCACCAGTACCGACTGATCTGGAGTTCCCGCATGGGTTCACTCTAGAGGACTTAACTGACGAAGAAGTTGCAAGAATCATAGAAGCTGTAAATGCAGAAGTTGAAGAAGAGCAAGCCAGTGGACAGCAAACTGCCCCAGACCAAGCACAGCCCGGCCAACCAGACGTAGTCAACGTGGACACTGAAGAAGAAGCTCATGGGGAGACACAGGGCGGACACTCAGAAGCAGAAGAACAAGAGTATGATCTAGAAGCCCTACAAGTACTGGAAGGTGCCCCCGCCTACACTAGCGCATTAAAGAAGCTTTACGATACAATGAATCGAGTTCAAGAGCAACACAGGCTCTCATTAGCTGCGGGTAAAGCTCTCATGAACCAGATTCTGGAGGAGGAAGGTGTGGACGAGCAATACCGCGCCACCTTGGAAATGATATCAGATGCTCTAGGAGTACCGGAAACGGTGCACACAGCACTAGTGCACTCCCGAAGAACAGAGAGAAGATATGGAAGACGCCCCCCACGCACGGGAAAACAAATGAATGTATTAGGATCAGGACCACAAGGCACACCCACAACCATTGGCACGGCACACACAGTTCACGACACTGAGGAAGCCCACACATCGAGTGCACCCCCATCACCTCCCTTGCCACCTTCTCCCCCACATCGACCTCAATCACCTCCCCCTACCACTGTAACCTCCACTGTCACCACCTCTGAAACCAGTGCACTCACCAACGCACAAACCATCAGCCAACCCACACACGCTACTACTACAGCCACTGTACACCTCACCACCCCGAGCACACTTCCTAGAAGTTCACAATTACACACACCTCTATACACATTCACAACCCTCACTGCTACCACAATCCCCATGTTCACAGTCACTCCCACCACGAACCCCACTTTCATGGAGGTATCACCCACCTCGGCACCTCTCCCATCCCCCATTTACCCACACTCTCCCATTCCCCCACCTCCCCCCTCACCCGTCCCCAGTACTGCATTCACAACCCCCTTTCCCTTTCCCTACCCCTCTGCATTCAATACTATTCCTCTCGGTAACTTATTTAATAATATGCATCAATGCATGGCCCAACTCCAGCAACATTACCAACACTTGGACGACCAACATACAAGGCTCTTCCAACGCCACGAGGATCTCCAAGCAAGATGTAGGGATCTTGAAGAGTAGAAGCAGCAATTAGTACAGAAGCACGCGACATTAGAGGAGCAATACGCACAATTAGAAGCCAACCCACCTCAAACAGATGATGAAGAACGACGACATATGGACGAGCTGCTCCATTCGCAGATCACGGAAAACCTGAAACTTTGACGGAACTTGGGCCTCCTCCGCAAGCATATGTCGACCGCGTTAGAAGAGAATAAGAGATTACAGAAACAGAACGAAGAAAACCTGGAAGCGGCCATGGAGGGTTCCCCACAAGAGATTGATCCAGAACGATTCAAGGCGATACCCTCTGAGAATATGCAGGTGGTGCTAGAAACTCATGCAGACTTAATGGAGGCCCATGCCGCTTTAGAAAAAGAAAGAGATGAGTTACGAAGACAGTTGGCCACTCGACAGCCAGAACCCAGCCCGAGCATAACCGCAGAAGAAACAGCTGAAGAGGTCATTAAACTCCGGGCCGAACTTGAGGAATTACGCAGCAAGGTTATGCAATATGAGCGTCAGCCCTCCCCTCTGGTAGACCCCGAGCCTGACGACCTGGTGCCAATTGAGGTAGAAGAAACATTTGAGGATCCATATGTCCCGATGCCAACACCAGGCGGTAAGCGCACAGAACAGGGCATGGACACGATCGAGATTGAGGCACCGGAATGGATGCAAAAGTTAGAGAAAGTAGCCACGACACATGACGACAGGGTGGCAGTCCAAATTGCCTTGATGTCAAAATTGGAGGAGGTGGTAATAAAATCTGATTATTTTCAGAATCTTTCACACCATAGGTGGATCGGCCCATCGGATGATCTGTATGTACCTTTTTGCGTGTTAATGGCGGACTATAATGCGGAAATCAAGCGCCACACCTCAAGGGAACCCACCTCTGCCACCCAATTTGCACCCGATGACATCCCAGAGAGTGCCAAGCAAGGACATATCCGCCAACCAACATGGAGAATTCGACTGCTCGAAACCTATCCGGAAATGGTAAGAACATGGAACAACATGCCATTGTACATCAAATATAATCCATGTTATTGCCCTGTGTTTCGAAGGAGATCCTGGCCGGAGTACACACATACAGTGCTGACGATTAAAGGATGCGAGAAGTGGCTAAATTACGTGTACTTTGCACCCCCTAAAGGCGCACCCACAATTGGCTATATGATTTCAACGATCCGGCATTGGGGGGTCCGTTTCAAAAATGTTCCTGATATCATGACTCAGATGTGCCAGAAAATTTTCAAACTTATGCTGGTCACCTTCAGGACCTTCAAAAATGTCAAGGAACCGCATCTCTCAGCTTTAGGATTTAATGAAGGGAACCAGGATCTTGTATACGACATGAGCACAACTCCATCGATCAATGTTGTGTATGCATGGCACCCTCGCATCAAATATCTACCGGCCTGCTTCAAACAAACGTTTGAAGAGATGTTTGTCACGGGATTCTGGGAATATCATTCCGAAATATTCATTCCCAGACCATCCCATCTCTTGCAGTTGTTTGCAGTGGAACAAGCTCTCCACTCCGAAAAGCTACGTATGCCACATCCAGAGGTTCCTGGGCCGGTAGACTGGGATGCTCTTCTGACAGACTTGGCCAAGGGGTTGCGAATTGCTGAACATCATTTAGCGCAGGACGTCGTCGAGTACTATATCCAGAAACCCTCTCAACAAGGGTCTGTCAGGGACGACAGACGCGAGAGAGGGGGGGGTGTTGGAGCTGGAGCTGAAGGACTGACAAGACAAGGAAGCACAAGAAGAGAGTCCGAGAAAAGAGATAGCACAAGCAGACAAGGCAGTCAACGACGATCCGGCAAGTAGGCCAACAATTTTCTTCAGAAAGAAGCACTGATGAACATTCACGCAGATTTAGCACTAAGGCAACCTTAATCTTTCAAAACCTCTACACCCATTAAAAGTGATTATCATCACTAAGCACCATTGTAAATATCATTTCATCTTTTTATAGCTCCATTTTGTGCAAGCCAAGGAGTCCTTGAGCTTGAGGAGCATTAGAAGTATCTACCTGCCAAATTTCGTATTTTTTAGATATCGTTTGAGCCCTCAAATAAGCCTTGGAACCTAATTTTTAACTAGGCCGGACACTAGGTCTGGACAGGGCCAAAACTTAGCCAAAAACTATAAAAAGAGCTAGAGAGCTCATTTTTGAGGTTAGATTGTAATTGAAACGAACTTGTAAGAGCTTTTGAAAGTAATCTAAAGAACTCCATTGATTCTCTCTCTTTGTCTTGCCGTGTGTGCGCGTGTGTGTGTATGTGTGTGCATGCTTGTGTGCTTCTCACTCACGCACTTGTGCCGCCACTTGCTCGAGGTCTTCATACCATCCTCACGTCTTCCCGGATTGACATTAAAGGAGGTGCTACTCATCATTGAGCTACACCACAAGGTGTTAAAGAGATTGGAGAATAAATTCCCACTTGATTCTATCGTAAGCTTTATTGAAATCCATTTTTAGGAAGAAGACATCTTGAGAAGATTTCTCTAGAAAGAGAAGCCCTTGCCAAAGATCAATAATGGCCCTAAGGATGGAACTATGCTCTAGGAACCCCTTTTTCATCTTCAATTATCTAGGTTGTAGCTCAGTGATGAGTAGCACCTCCTTTAATGTCAATCCGGGAAGACATGAGGATGGTATGAAGACCTCGAACAAGTGATGGCACAAGTGTGTGAGTGAGAAGCACACAAACATGCACACACATACACACACACGTGCACACAAGGCGAGAACAAAGAGAGAGACAATGGAGTCACTTCTATTGCAAAAGAGTTCTCATACAAGTTCAATTCTACAACAAGCTAACCTCAAAAATAAGCTCTCTAGCTCTTTTTATAGTTTTTGACTAGCTTTAGTAGTGTCCATACCTAGTGTCCAGCCTAGTTAAAAATTAGGTTTCTAGGCTAATTTCGAGGCTCAAACAAGCTCAGAAAATTATGAAAATACTCCTCAAGCTCGAGGACTCCTCGGCTTGCACAACATGGAGTAGGAATAATCAAAAAGCGGTATTTACAATGGTGTGAAGTGACTAAGATCACTATTTGGGAAGTATTTATTCATGAAAATTTATAGGGCCTATTTGTCAGATCTACGTTGACTGCCTTGCCTACTTGGCCCTTCTCTTTGCTCTGATTCTCTTCGTTGGCTTCCTTGTCTTGAAATGCCCTGACTGCTGCCAACACTCCCCCCTCTCTTGCGTCTGTCGTCTCTGACAGAACCTTGTTGAGCGGACCGTTGGACGTAGTATTCCACGACATAAGTCACCAAGTGGTGCTCAACAAACCTCAGTCCTTTGGCCGAATCGGTGAGTAGGGCATCCCAGTCTACTGGCCCAAGTACCTCCGGATGTGGCATGCGTAGCTTCTCTGAGTGTAGAGCTTGTTCTATAGCAAATAAATGTAATAGATGAGATGGTATGGGTATGCATATCTCTGAATGATATTCCCAGAACCTTGTGATAAACATTTCTTCAAATATTTGTTTGAAGCAGGCTGGGAGATATTTGATACGAGCATGCCACGCATATATAACGTTGATGGATGGGGTGGTGCTCATATCATAGACCAGATCTTGGTTGCCTTCATTGAATCCTAGGGCCAAAAGGTGAGGTTCTTTGACACTTTTAAAGGTTTGGAATGTGACCAGCATTAGCTCGAATATTTTGAGGCACATCTATGCCATGATGTCTAGTACATTCTTGAATCTGATTCCCCAATGTCCAATGGTTGAAATCATGTATGCGATTGTGGGTTGGCCACGAGGTGGTGCCAAATATACATAGTTTAGCCATTTGTCACACCCTTTGATGGTCTTCATGGTTTTGGTGTACTCGGGCCATGATCTATGTGGAAACAGAGGGCAATAGCAGGGGTTATACTTGATGTATAAGGTCATATTATTCCACATGTGCACCATTTCAGGGTATGTTTCGAGTAGGCGTATTCTCCATGTAGGTTGAAATATGTTGTTGTGCGTTGCACTTTTAGGAATGACGTCTGGTGCAAATTGTGTTGCAGAGGTTGGCTCTTTCATGGTGCGATGTTTTATCTTAGCATTATAATCTGCCAGTAATACACAAAACAGGACATACAAATCATCTGAAGTGCCAATCCATCGATGATGGGAGAGTTTTTTGAAGTAAGCCAATTTCCAGTCCGGACATGGACTGTATCTGCACTACTACTCTATCATCATGGGTTGGACCTACCTTTTCTAATCTTTGCATCCATTCTAGAGCTTCAATCTCAAATGTATCCATTCCTTCCTCTGTTTGTTTACCTCTTGGTATAGGCATGGGTACATAAGGGTCCTCGAAAGTCTCCTCTACTTCAATTTGAACTAGTTCTTCCGGTTCCGACTCTACGAAGGGAGAAAGTTGATGCTCATATTAGAGAAGTTTATTTTGTAGCTCTGTCAGTTGTGCTCTCAGTTCTGCTACCTCTTCGGATGTGTCAATTGTGGCTGCTACCTCTGGTTGTGGCTCTTGCTGAGTGGCCAATTGCTTTCGTAACTCATCACGCTTCGTTTCTAAGGCAGCATATGCCTCCAGTAGGTCTGCATGTGTATCCAATATGATCTGCATGTTGTTAGATGGTATGGATTTGATGCGGTCCAGATCGGTTTCTGTTGGGTATCCTTCCATCGCTGCCTCTAGGTTCTCTTCATTCTATCTCGGTAGTCTTTTATTTTCTTCTAGCATCGCTGACATGTGTTTCCTTAATAATGCAAGGTTGTGGCAAGTTTTGAGGTTTCTGCTTGCTGAGCACGTAGTAGTTCTTCAAGGTGTTGTTGTCCCTCTCAATCTGGCTTGGGGGGATTGGCCACTAATTCTTCATGTTGTCTCTGCAAGGTATCATACTGGTTTTGTAGTAGCCTCTTGTCCTTTTCCAAGTTGATGAATCATTCTTATAGAGCTTCATGGGTTCTAAATAGGCTCGTATGTTGAGCATCTAAATGTTGGTAATGATGTTGTAATTGAGATATACATTGATACAAAGTATTGAACACATTATTGACAACAGTGGATGTTGGGAAGGTGTTTAATGTAGGAGGGTAGGGAAAAAGGAAAGGGGAGTGTGTATGCGGTGCTTGAGAATGGTGAAGTGGGTGGTGGAGGAATGGGAGATTGTGGGAATATGGGGGGAGGGAGAGGTGCAGAGGTGGGTGATATATCCATGAGGTCTTATGTGGATGCGGTGCAGGGAGTTATTGTGTACATGGGAATGGTAGGTGTTGTGATGGTCGTGAAGGTGTATAATGGTGTGTGCAGTTGTGCGTGTGCGCCGTCAAGAAGTGTGAAAGGAGGAATGGGTTTTTCTATGACTACTGTTAGAACTACATTGTCCGTGGTGGCAGTTACAATAGTGGTGGTGTTAGGGTGTGATGCTTGTAACGGTTGACTCACAGTGTGTGCTTTACTGAGGGAAGTGGAGACTGTGGCCATGACAGTAGTGGTGACAGTGGTGGTAGGAGGTGTAGTTGGTGCGGAGGGTGGTAAAGGTGGTGATGGGGGTGTACTTGAGGCGTGGGCTTCGTCAGTGTGGTGAATGGAATGTGTTGTGCCAATGGTAGTGGAGGTGGTGCCTTGTGGTTCTGATACCATAATATGTATCTACTTCCCTAGTCTTGGGGGACATCTGTCATGTCGTTGCTCAAATCTCCATGAGTGTGCAAGGGCGGTGTGCACAGTCTTTGGTACCCCCCAATGCATCAGCGAGCATGTCAAGGGTAGCCCTGTATTGATCATCCACACCTTCCTCTTCAAGTATCTGATTCATCAATGCCTTTCCTGCTGGGAGAGATAGTCGATGTTGTTCCTGAACCACGTTTATAGTATTATACAGTCTTTTTAGTTGCTTCATATAGGCTTGGGATCCTGCAAGTTCTGGAATAATGTGTTGCTCATATTCGTGCTCCCTTTCATTTGATGGTCCTTTCTATTTGTCATCTTGTTCCTCTTCCATAATCTCCTCTTCATCTTCATCTACTTTGACTACTTCTGGTTGAGTTGGATGGGGCTGATCTATGACAGTTTGTTGCCCACTTAATTGCTCTACTTTGACTTCTAAATTAGTGGCATTAATTATCCATGCTACCTCCTCATCAATTAAATCCTCCAGTGTGAAGCCATGAGGGAACTCTAAATCGGTGGGTATCGGTGGGAACACCAGATTATGCCCTTCTACACTATGCCTTGGTAATTTGATGGTGAAGGGTTGTACTTGCCTTTGGGGTGGCGGAGTCATGTCTGGTGTTAATGTAGCACCTCACACCTGTGCACATGGCATCTCAATAGCTCCCCTTATTTTCTTTGAAGGAGGCCCTACTGCTGATATCCTTCGATGAAAATCTTGCACCCTAGTCCAGATGAGCGCCATTTGAATTGGCACATCATATGCCAAGCACCAATATACAATCCTGGTAAGTGCACAACATCCATAGAGCATTGATTTCTGTTTCTTGTACCAACATTGGTGTGCAAGATGGATCTGGTCAATGATCGAATGTGGCATGTTGATTGTCAGATTCAAGGTGTCTGCTATGTATAAACTGAACCAAATCTTCTTGGATGGCATCGTAAATCTTTATCGAGCAAGGAATGCAAAGTGCTGCATGCACATTCAGAGGTGGATGGCAATAGTTGGTGTCATTGCCACCATATCCTTCAGTTTAGTTAAGTTCCTGTTCTTCATGTTGTCTGGGATCATTGTCTCCTTCTCCATAGGGATGTGCATACCTCGCATTTCTAGAGCTTCCCTTACCAAATTATTGGTCAATTTGAAGTGCTTCACTTAATTTCCTCGCGTAAGAGAAAGTAGTACAAAGGTGCTCGTCCCCTTTTTATCTTTACTGGGAGTGAGGGTGCTAATCAGGTATGAACACCTCAAGAAGTCCGGCTTTGGTAAGTGAGCTTTGAAATAATCATACAATCCAGCCTTCTTCCATATTGGTTGCAATCCTTCACTATTCTGAAGCCTCTTAAACCCTTGAGTAAAGAAATGACACATGCCCCAGCGTCCATTAAACTCTATCTCAGCCTCCCATAAATAGGTGCCTTCTCCAAGGGGTCTTGCAACTTCACTGAACCAATGGGAGTTCTTGTTTATTGGCGATGTATGCCCTTGGGGGGGGGGATTTTAAATCAGTGTGACATGTAATGCTCTCAACGCCTGTGGCCTTTCCTTCAACTCCTCCTGAATAGGAAGACTTTCAATGTTTACTATCTGAGGGGTGGTGCCTTCCTGGGAGCTCGTTCCTATAGCCTCGATGTTTTGTTTTGGACTCCAAACTGTCCTCTCCAATCATGAAGTAACAAAGAATCAACAAATCATCTTTATTTTGTCAATCCTAGGAATATCCATAAGACCACAGCCCCTTCAAGATAATAGATTCAAGGAAATAAGAGATTAATGGCTGGATTGCTGAGAAAAATTGAAGATGAAGAGAAAATCTAGGGTTTACCATATCTAAGGCAAATCTCCATCATTTTCTATGATCTTTGTGTCAAAACCATGCTATTTTATCAGCAGAATACAAATATGAACTCAAAATTGAAAAATATCACCTGTATCACAGAGACGAGACAATCGCGATTCTGTACATTCAAACGATTTTCACAATTCTGGAACTTTCTTCAGTCCTTTTCCACTCATTACATCAGTAAACCTCTTTCTTCATACAACTCACTCAGTAATACACAAATGTAACTCACAAATCTCCATGATTAAGCAAGAAACAAGCTCTCACATCAAAGAAAATACACTCAACAGGAGAAAACACGATTTTTGCAGAAACTCTCTCTTCTCTATTGATAGCATGAGCAAATGACTAACCAACCTCTCCAAATTAGAGAAAATTGACTTATATACATTTTCAAGTGTCCCTTTTCACACTTGAAATTAGGTCTTTTTCTCTAATTTTCTAAAAATATGCTATCTAAGAGTTTCTAAAAATTCTACAAAAATTACATGAGGTCCTTAACTACATAAGGAAGACTCTTCCTTATTTTTACAACCATTGCATAAATATTTTACAAGTTTTTTGGCTTTTTACTACTTTTCTACATCAAAAATACTTTCCAAAAATACACCTTCCAACATTCTTCCCCTCCTAGAGCTTTTGGCTCCTGACAAAAGACTTCCTTATGTGAGCTCAGCTTTATTTCTTCTTCCTTTGGTACACTTGTGACACCAAATCATGGCTCTTCCTTTCTGTGACATTCAAGTTATTGACCATTTCAAACAAGGCTTTCCTCCATTGTACTGCAGCTTCAGGCTTATCTATGACATCCTTCTTCAAGTATTCTGTGTAAGCAGCTTCATAGGCAGTAAGTCTTGCTTTTGTAACAACAGATAAGTTTCCAAAAATTTCTGACTCCCTTTCAAAGAATCCATAATCAAAAGCATCTTCAAATATTTGCAAAAAATGACTGCCCAAAAATATTATTCTACTGTAGTAGGCCATCAAACAAATCCTGTTTGGTGTCTCACTTAGATCAAACAATAGAGCATCTGTTGGAGAATTAAAACCTATGTAGTTCAAAATTCTGACATCTGTATCAGTGTAGGTCTCTATACAGGCTAGAATTAACCTCATTATTCTGACAAGTAGTATACAAGCAGGGTCATTAACATCTTTATAATTTGATATGACAGACTCAGCAGTATTCACCATGTAACTTTTAGTAGGCCAAGTTCCTGCCTTTGGACCTGCTATTTTTGGAAAGTTCAGCCATTTTGCTGGAATCTGCCCTGTTTTTCTTCTTTCCCAAAAAACCGTCCACTCCCTTCTTCTGGCCACGGGGCAATAAGCTGGGTTAATCTTTAAGTGCAAAGGTGCCTCCTTCCATATTCTCCTACACTCTTTATTAGCATCCAACCATTTATTCCTCCATTTTGGGTTAGCTCTTTCAAATAATTCCTTTGTAACATTAATATCCTCTTCATATTCAAAATATTGATTTGGAGATAATCCCACTCTGGCTAACTGATAATTTTTTATGCTTTCCAATACCATACAAAAAGGAATTCCTAATCCATCTGCAGCCCAATGGTGCTGATCTGGATTGATGCCTTTATTTAAAGCAAATGTGACAATCTGGTTCTCATAATCATCATGCATTTTTCTTATAAACTCCATTCTTGATTCTCTGCTAGTCAGCAACTTCTGAACAAATTCCTCAGTGTAGTCTTCCTCAGATCTTTTGGCTACTGCTTCATAGTTTTCCTGTTCTCTATCAACATCTCCTGTTTCATACTCTCTTGTATTTGTATCTTCTGCATGTACCTGATTTTGAACCTCTTCCTGAGCTTTTGATTTCTCCAGTTGTTTCTGTAAGTCTTCTAAGGTCATCATTAAACTTTTATTCTGAGTTATCAAATCTTCTCTTTCTTTCATCCAGTCCATTCTTTCTCTTTCCAACTTGTCCTGCCAATCCTTCCTCTCTTGCTCTATATTCAAAAACAACTTGTTATACCCTCTCATAGCTGTAGCAGCATGTGTACTTGCCTGCTTTTCTAGTTCTTTGGCTTCCTTCAACTCTTCTTGGAGTTTCTGAATTTCTTTATGCATTTCATCTATTTCTTCCTCTGTCAATTGGGCAGGTTTACTTTCATCTTTTACTAGACTTTCTTCTAGCAGCAACTTATTAATATCTTCATGGGCCCTAGTCAAAATTTGATATGAAGTTTGTAGTGTTCTGTATCTTCCTCCTATGGTTTTTAGTTCCATTTCCATCTTGGCATTCTGTTCTGATAACTTCACACTCTTATCCTCCAAATATTGTATTTTGTTCTGCTTTTGAACTTCAATTTCTTCCAAAGCAATTATTCTATTGACATACTCTTCATTTTTCTCCTGAATTGACCTTAGTTGTTCTGACATCTGCTCCTTTTCCTTTTTGTGTTCTTTGATAATCATACTCCCTTTCTCAAATTCAGATTCAACCAGCATGCCTGATATGATCATATTCCTGCTAGATGGTCTGAACTGTTCAATATTATTCATGATTATTTGACAGGCTGACCTTATATTCTTGGGTATCCTTTCCAAACCAACTTCCATTTCTGCTTGTCTGATTTCAATTTGCTTATCTCTTTTACCTTCATCATCTTCCTCTGCTTTTGTTCATCCTCTATATCCTTTGTATCTTGTTCTTCATTACTGGAAACATCATTCTCTGTTTCTTGATTAATATCATCTTCTTCAAGCTCCAATACTCTGTCCTTTGCACTTTTCTGATCTGAGAGGTTTGAAATTCTATTCTCTTCCAATGAATTCCTTCCTTCTTGACCTTGCATTTCTTCTCCCTGTCCTAGGGTTTCCTGATTGTTTTCTAGCTCTTTTTCATCCTGACCTGATTGATCCTCCATACGTTGCTCTCCCTGTACCAATTTTTCTTGAACTACTATTGATTCAATATCTTCCACATGGATAACCTGATCATCATTTTTCTGCATTTCCTGTCTTCCCGTTTCTTGAGCTGTATCTGATACATTTGCATGAAAAGCTTTTATTTGATCATCACTCCCCTTATTTGTATATTCATGATCTTGCTCATCCACATCCATAAAATCTATTCCTTCTTCCTGTTCCTGCTCACCATTGTATGTAGATTCCTCATTACTGTTTATCTCCTGCAGTACATCTTTTATACTTTGAATAATTCCTTCTTCTATCACCTGTCCTAAGACCTCTTGAGCACTCTTTTCTGGTTCTATCTTCTTGATTTCCTGTTCTTTAGGTGCATCCTTCTGCTGAATATCTGAACTGCTCTTTATAACCTTCTTTGCTAGTTCCTCTAAACTTTCATTCATTTTGAAATATGTCTGTGAAGGCTTGGTCCATATTGACTTTATACCAACATTCACTACTCCAAAGCTATCTTCATCTCTCCTTTGGTTTTCCCCTTCTGTCATTCTTGCCTTTCCTTTTAACAGTCTTCTTTCTTCTTCAGCACTCATCTGTTGGACAGTTTCTTCATGAGTCTGCCTTTCTTGAGACTTCTTATTTGTATCCTCAGGTGTCTTCATTTTTTCTACAGCCTGTATAGCTACATTAGGAGTGTTGGGTATTGACAAGTTTAAACTTTTCAACAAAAAACTCTCAATGTCACTATCTGAATCGGATGAGAATCGTGAAGATCCTCCTACTTCTTGTTCTGTAGACTTTGATACTTCCTTCACTGTGGTAGACTTCTGAGTTGCTTCAATGACTGTTGCTTCTGTGTCTTTAACTGTTGTAGCTTCAGCTACTGCTTTTTCTTTTCCCTTATTGACTAGTTTCTTCTTTTGGACTTGCTTTTTTGGCACTTTCTTTTTTACCACAACAGTAGTCCTGGCCTCTGGAGGTCCTTGCAACTCTTTGAAGTATGCCAGCAACTCTACTTCTTTTTTCACAAATATTTCTTCGGTCTCGGCTGCCATCATTTCCTCATGTAAAACTTCATAATGCTCCACCTCCTCCTGTATCCAATCTGTAGCCTTGCAGGAATAGTCTTCCAGCATTTTCTGATATTGGGCTTCGTACATTGCTCTTTTATTGTTTCCCTGAGTTAAATAAGTAAATAATTGCTCTTTACTTGTCTGTGGGGGGTGAGGTTCACTTGAGGATTGTACCCCTTTTTGGGCTGCCACATGTTCTTCTTTTGTTGCTTCAATCTGCTCCATTTCTATTTTTCTTGGATCCAAACTATTCTTCAGAGATAATTTTCCTCTTCATCCCAGCTCCCCTCATACTGGTTTGTCCCACTATGTCTTTAGCCTGCATTCTTTTGGGAGGACTTTTTACTCCTGACATCAAATTTCTAAAGTATTGTGCTTCTGGAGCTAATTTCAATTGTTCTTCCATACCCAAGATATGATAAATAATTCTTGTCAAAAACTGGGCTCCATTCATAAATTTCTTCTGCTCCCAATGTTTGGCTGCTTCCTTTAACTGTTCATGGATGTATGGTGAGACATCCATAACTCCAAATGGTTTGGTTTTGTCTTTATTGTTGAACATCAACAGAGTTACTGATTTGTGAGGCATGGTGTATCTAGGCAGCTTGGGAAAACAAAAATATTGCAAAAACATTCTGATTGCATATTCTTCATTCTCTTTTCCTTTAAAATCCGTGAACTTTACGTATCCTGTATAAGTATCCTTATTCTTTTTTACAAAGCTTTGATCCAGTTTGGTGCCCATTGGATAAAATTGTAAAGCAGCTCTAATATGTTCTGCCTTAATGGTAATACGCACCTCCTGATCATCTTTGTTCTTCACTTTGCACCTGAAATAAGCATCATTCCTTGTTCCAACTTCTTCCAAACTGCTCATTACCTGTGCTACCCTTTCAAAGTCAATGAAGAAGATTGGTTCCTCCAATAGTTTATGCAATCCCACAGCTTTCCATCTTTTTAAGTTGACAGTAGTTCTTTGAAACCTATAAAACTCTTGGCACAACATTGTGTATTTATAACCTCCCACTGCTATTGTGAAGATGTGCTGACCTACTACTCCCAGAATTTCCTTCAGTTCTTTTACTGCTTCTTCTGCTTCTGGAATTTCTGTATCTTCATCTAATTCCAGGTCCCCCTGCTCCACTGTGGTCTCATTGTCCAAGAACCAATGTCCTCTTGACAAGGTTACTGAGTCAGCTTTGAAGTCATGAATGGTCAATTCTTTTGTATTCACCATCCTGTGTTTATATATAAAAGAAAAGAAAAACACTCCACCCACATGAGTCACAAGAATTCATAAGAAAAATACTGTCTCATTCTGGTATGTCACTGATATAAACAAATGAAAGAGACAAGTTCCAAACAATTTTTTCTTTCTCCAAAGGACTCAATTTTTAAGTGAGCAATACAGGTGTAGCAAGATATCTAATGTGCTCTCTTCAATTGTCAATTCCTTACTCAAAAAAGAAAACAATTCTTAAATAGAAAGAAGATGATGGAAAAGATGATTAATGTAAAGACTTCAAAAAATAGAAATAAAAAGGATGGTCACAAAATTTTGAACAAAATAATACAGATTTTCCATGATAAGTTACTTTCTCCCTCCCTATATCTTGCTTTTGTGCTTTTAATTTTAGATAGAAATTAAAATACATTTTTCATTTTTTTTTTTTTTTAAATCAATTTTTTTTTTTCCAATTTATCCTCTTTTTTTTTTTAATTTATTCTCTTTTTTTTTTTCCTTCTTTTTTTTAATAATAATGACATTTTTTCTGCTTTCCTTCCCCTCCTAATTCCCTTTTAAGGAAAAAGAATTTAGAAGAACATGTTGCTTTTGTCATTCATTCTCCCTCCTTTTCTTTTTTCTTTCTCTCTTTTTTTTTTTAATAGTATTTTGTTCCACAGATCTAAAAATAGGTTAAGTGTGGATGATCTCTCTTCCATTGACTCAATTCTGATTTTTTTACCCAACAATGTTTCACTCTCAATGTCTTTGTATCATACAAGTATCCATGTTTCATAGACAAACTTCTTGTAGCCTCTTTTGGTTTCCATACCCATTTTATTCCCTCTTCCTGTTTTGGTGGATAACATCTGTGCGTGCCCTTTTTCCATGTGTTTGTAGTTCTGTTTTGTTGATGTGTCCATAATTGTCTTCTTATTTTTGTCTCACCAGTTGTTTTTACTCCCGAGATCTCTTGTGTGGTTTGATTGTATGAAGCTTGAGCACTTGGTATTGGTAATATGTTCCTGTCCTTTATTGAGAAAGTAAATCCTTCCATATCTGGGTCAAGAACATCTAGATAAACCTCCTGTCCTTCATTACTCAGAAAAAACATTAAAAACTTTTTGTCATTTATGGTCAAATTAAGCTTCATTTTCTCAAAGTTCAAAACAACTTTACCTTGTTTGAGCCAAGGTTGTCCCAAAATCAACTTTTCAGTCATGAATTGGTCTGGCCACTCTTCACAATCTATATCCATATATTCATCATTAAATTTAACTTTAATAGAAAGTGAAGATATGCTCTGAATCATTTTCCCTCCCAGGGTTTTGATCAGAATTCTGCTTTCAGCCCTCTTAAAGTTAAACTTATTGACCAAGGCTGAGCTAATTAGATTCACTTGAGCTCCTGAATCTACTAAAACCCTAATATTTTTATTCTGATAATCCATCAATATCATAGGCAAATGTTCTCTTTGCTTTAGAGTGTTTTCACATAAACACACTTCTTTCAATTTCCTTATTCTCTCCTTGGCTTCTTGTTGAGCCTCTTTTCTGATGTTCTTCTCTTCTTTTTTTCTATTTTGGGCCTTTTGCAGTCTTCTCCATTCATCAGAAGTTAATGGACAATCATACCTCTTAACTCTGCATCCACTTATGAAATTTGGCATGATTTCTCCATCAATATTAGCTAATTGAATGGCTCCACTTTTACTTATCTGATGTATAATGTATGGCCCATGACCTTTTTTCTGAAATTTTCTCTGATGTTCCTTAACTGTGTAAGCCAAGACCAGGTCTCCTTCTTGTAGATCTTTGTCTTTTATGTGAACATCATGATAAGCTTTCTGTCTTTTCTTGTCTGTGTATATACTCATCACTGCTTGGAGTCTAGAAGCTCCCAGTTTTTCCAAATCTAAGACTCTCTCAGATAATTCATGTCCTGTCCAATTATATTGATTACCCACTTTTAATGTTGGAATAAGAAATTCCATGGGTAAAACTGCATTTTGGCCATATACTAAATTAAATGGGGTAGTTCCTATTGCAGTTTTGTATGCCACTCTGTAAGCCCAGAGAACATGATTAAGTTGAGAATCCCAGTCATTTCTATTTGTGTTGACTAGTTTGGACAATACTGCACAAAGTACTTTATTAGTACTTTCTGCTAAGCCATTAGCTTGTGGGTGATATGGGGCTGATTTTCTATGACTGATCAAAAAGTGGTTGGTCATGTTTTCTATGATCTGATTTAAAAAATGAGTTCCCCTATCACTTACCAGTTCAATTGGTAGTCCAAATCTAGTGATAATGTTTTCATACAAAAATCTGGCAGTGGTGTGAGCATCATTTCTTTTAGTAGCTTTGGCCTCAGCCCATTTTGTCAAATAATCTGTAGCTACTATTATGTATTCTGCATGGGTTTGTCTGGCTGGAGGATGTATTGGTCCAATAAAATCCAATCCCCATTTGCTAAAAGCTCTGGCTGAAATTAAAGGAATTAATGGCATATTATCTCTTTTGTTTGGTTGACTCACCCTTTGACAGACATCACATCTTTTTACATAAATCCTTGCATCAGCAAATAGGGTTGGCCACCAAAAGCCAGAGTACAATATG
Source organism: Ceratopteris richardii (assembly GCA_020310875.1). Taxonomy (NCBI): domain Eukaryota; kingdom Viridiplantae; phylum Streptophyta; class Polypodiopsida; order Polypodiales; family Pteridaceae; genus Ceratopteris; species Ceratopteris richardii. Next base: position 108,293,115 of record CM035430.1, read on the forward strand.
AGCTTGGCTGTTCTATCACTTGAAAAGTGTCCTCCTGCCACTCCTGAGTGTGCCATTTCCAACATTTCTAAATACTTTCCTTCAGGAACACAAATTCTCAGATATCCATCAATTCCTCTCTTATATAGTTGTTCTCCTATGAGTTGATATTCTTCCGAGATCACTTGTAAGTTTCTTGAGTCAGCACCAGCTATTACCTGTTTCCCTTTCTTCTTTCTCTTCAATTCCTCTACAATATGTTCACTCCATTCAGGGTTTTTTTGAAACCAATATAAAGTTATCAATTCTGATTCCTTCAATGTTTGACATTTTTTACAATTATCAACATATCTCTCCACATCTTGAATCTTGTTTGGCCAATGTACTCCCATCCTATTAAGGTTGCTTAAAGTGACTATCTTGGAAGCATGAGTACATGGGTTCCAGTAATGAGCTCTTCTTACATATTCATATTGCTCCTCCTCTGGAGTACAAAATTCCAGTATACCTGACTGACTGAGGTGATACAAATGTCCAGCTAACAACATGAAATTTCTGCTTTGTAACACCAGATGTGTGTTATTCCCTAATGTGCTACACGGTCCCATGGTTAGCAAAGGAATTAATGACATAGACCATTCAGGAACACTTTCCACCTTGAATAAGTATGTATCTGGCAAATCATCATCTATAGGTGAACTAGGTTCTTTTGACTGGATTCTTGACAAATGATCTGCTCTCAAGTGTGTTTTCCCTTGTCTAACCACCACCTCAAATTCAAATTCCATTAGTAAAAGAAACCATCTTACTATTCTTCCTGTATGACATGGTTTATTTACTAAATAGAGTAGAGCTTGATGATCCACAAAGAATTTAAACTTGTTGGCCAATAGATAATGTCTGTACTTTTTGACAGCAAATATCATTCCCAATCCTTCTCTCTCAGTGGTTGTGTAATTTTTTTCTGCAATGTTTAATTGTCTACTTGCATATGCTACTGGGAAATCTAATTTGCTTCCTTCTATAGGTTGTGCTAACACACATCCCAGAGCATAATTTGAAGCATCGACATGTACATGAAAAATTTTATCCCACTGAGGTGTTTTTAAAATTGGTGCTGTCACCAAACAAGTTTTTAATGTTTCAAAGGCTTGGTCACATTCTTCAGTCCACTCAAACTTTGTGATTAAGGCATATAAGGGTTTAGCTATATCAGCAAATTTGTGTACAAATTTTCTATAGTACCCACAATGTCCCATAAAAGTTTGGAGTTCCTTCACATTTGTAGGTCTTGGAAGTTCTATTATTGCTTTTATCTTCTTCTCATCTGTAGAAATTCCATTTTTTGAAACTATGTGACCTAATATTCTACCTTGTCTCACAAAGAATACACACTTTTCAGGATTTAAGCATACTCTGTATGTCCTGCATTTTCTGAATATTTTTTCTAAATCTTGTAAATGATCTTGTCTTTTTAAAGAAAAAGTGCACAGATCATCCACATAGATTTCCATTACATTTCTCAGGAATTCTTTGAAAATATGACACATCAATCTTTGAAAGGTTGCTGGAGCATTGGTTAGTCCAAAGGGCATAACCCTAAAGGCATAAACCCCCCATTCTGTAGAAAAGGCAGTCTTGTGTTGGTCCTCTAAGGCTATTGGCACTTGATTGTAGCCTGAGAAACCATCTAGGAAACTGTAAACCTCCTTTCCTGCAACTCTCTCAAGAAGATGATCTATTATTGGCAGTGGATAACTATCCCTTATAGTTGCTGCATTCACTTTTTTCAAGTTGATGCAAACCCTAAGTTTTCCATTCTTCTTTGGCACCACAACTATAGGTGATATCCATTCAGTGTACTCTATTTCATAAATAAAATTAGCCGCCAAAAACTTGTCAATTTCTTCCTTTATTTTGGCAGAGTATTTATCATTAAATGTGTAGTGTCTCAGTTTGCTTGGTTTTGCATCAGGTGTCATAGGAATCTTATGCTCACAGATTTTTGGATCAATCCCTTTTAAATCTTTATAACTGTAAGCAAATACATCCCTATAGTTCTTTGCCAGGCTCCTTAAGGCTTCTTGTTCTTGTGTGGTCATATCATCAGCTATCACTATCTGTCTCTCTTCTCCTTCTTCCTGAGTAATCACAATCTTTTTTGTTTGTTCTTCATTGTCATATGCTTCTCCTTTTTTCTTCTCTCTTTTTGGTTTCATTTTCAGGAGTAGTCTGTCTTCTACCTCATAAGTTTTAAAATTTGCTGGTACATCAAAATATTGATCCTTATTGATCTCTTTCTCTTTCTTCTCTTTTGTCTGATCTCTTTCTATTTCCTTGTGTTTATGTTCCTTGTATTTGCCTGAGATTTTGTCTTTGATTGCATCCTCGGCTTTTACTGTTTCCAAATACTGTGTTTTTCCTTTTTGTAATATCATTTCTTTATTTTGCTCCTCTTCTATTTTTGGTACACTTATCATGTGTATGCTAATGTGGAAAACATCAAAGCCTTCTTCATTTTGGAATTTCACTCCTACATATTCTTCACTGGCCAAATCCATAGTAGCCAAGATTTGATTCCACCCATAAGGCTCAAACTCTTCATTAGGGGAAAAAATGAACCCTGCATGGGCCTTTTCAGCGCCAGTTTTTAACGTCCATTAGATCTTGGAGGATGAAAGGCCTAGATTCAGCGCGAATTCGTCATCTCTCTACTGTGCTACCGAAATTTTCTTCTCTCTCTACTGTGCTACTTGGGGAAGTAGCACGCATTCAATGTGGTCTTCCCTTTTTCTTTTAATCCTAGCCATTCAATGGGAAAAATCCAATGGCTTGAATCTAATTCGACTGAGCATCTAGTTGAGGTTTCTTTTTCTTGTATATTTTAATAGAGAAAACCACCCTGGTATTGTCCATCCTCTTAATCACGTACACTCTTAATTTTAATCCCTAAAAATTAGGGATCCTTACAAGGCCCATGCAGGGCTCACTTTTTCCCCTAATGTCATCTTTAAATTGTTGTGGCACATAGCTTTCATCCTGTACTTTTCTTTCTTTCACACATTCCTCTCTTTTCAGTCTTCTCTTTCTATTGGTGAGATTTCTTATCATGCTGCACTGTTGGAGCAAACCAATCACAAATTGGTGATTATACAGATCTTGGAGAATGCTTATGATCAGAATGAAGCAAAGGAAGACATTTGCAAAAATGAAGAAGAAGTCAGAATGTTGTCTTGTACACATATGTACATTAGCATAGTCATAGATGACTTAGATCTTTTGTTCAGTAAGAATTATGTACAAATTATCTATAAATACCTTGAGAAAAGTCGGGGCATGTATGAGAGCATATGTGACAATAGTTACAAGTCAAGAATTAGGGAGATAGAAGCAATGAGATAGTGGAAAGTAAATTTGTGTTTGCTCTCATCACTCAGTTGTAAGTTTCTGAGTTAATGAAGAAATATTGCGCCCGATCTTTTCGTGTCTGCTCCTTCTGTGTTTGATCATTAGCAAAATCCTTTTGAGGATATCTAAGTTGTTAGTTAATGAGCCTGTGACCTGAATTTCAGAGTCCAATTGTAAACAGGCTGGGAGAATTGTGAATAGGAACATTCATATGTGTTGAATGTCTACAGTTCTCTGAAACAGGCGCAAATTTCGTGTTTAATCTTTTGGTCAGTGCTCACTCCATAGTTTAAAGTTTTGTGCAAGCAAGCACTTAATCTTTAAGTTGGAAGGTGATCTACTCGTGGCTAAAAGCATTTGACAAAACGGGTTAGATATTGTGAGAATCAAAGTTAAGAAGTTAGGGGTGTCTGAATCGACTTCTCAGAAGTACAGTTTCTGACATAGGTAACTTGAGAAGTTGATTTCTCAAGCTACACTTAATCTTTTGGAGTAATTCAACTTGGAATAGTTGCGCAATCTCTAGGAGATGATTCGTACAAAGTTTCATCAAAAACTTTACACGTTTGATAAGTCAATATAAGGAAATAGTGCAGCAGACTTTTCTGTGTATCACCTTCTTCACAGATTTGTTCATCTTTTGATAATTAGAAGTTGATCCTCTAAATGTGTGAAAGGTTTTGACTTATTCTTGGTATAGAGGTGCTCTAATCACAAGAATAAGTTGTTCTTTTGGAGATTAACATTCTCCATCAGTGGTATCAAAGCAGGAGACATCAATTTGAAGGAATTTGAAGAAAGAAAGATCCCGACTGCTGCAGATTCAAGAAATTCAACATTTGAAGGATCAAGAAGTGAAAGCTTGGAGTCAAAACTCGAGGAGAAGACAAATTGACATCAAGAAAGGCAAAAGGAGTTCAATTCGAAGTAAAGGTACATACATTGTTTGTAAAGCTTGAAGATTTTAATACACAGGTGGATACAAGATGGGAGAAAGCTTGCAGATTGATAAGCTAGATAGGGAGAACTATCCAGCATGGTCCATGAGGATGGAAGCACACCTCATGAGCAAAGATCTTATATCATTCATTACAGGAGATGAAGAAAAACCAGAATTTGCAGATCCAAGTATTCCTACTAGGGAAGAACTTGCAATGTTGAAGACTTGGATGAGAAAGGATGCTCAAGCAAGGAGTATCATCTACATGGCTGTAAATGATTACCTTCTACCTCACATCAGAGGTTTGGAAAGTGCTACAGATGTTTGGAATGCCTTGGAAGAGCATTTCCAAAATACTACTAAGTCAAGGAAGTCCTCACTATGGGCTGAGTTCACAACTTTCAAGAAGAAGAGTTCACAATCAATTTCAGATTATGTGGCAAGAATGAAAGATATTGCAGATAGCTTGGGAGCAGTGGATGAAGATATTGAAGAGGAAAAGTTGGTAAGACAAATACTTACAGGTCTAAGAGGTGATGAGAAGTGGAAGCCTTTTATATTGTCCATAGAATTGTCACTTGATCACTTTACTCCTGACCTTAATCAATTGCTAGGACACATGCTAACCTTTGAGCAGGATCTTAAAGGAGACAATGATAGAAGTACAAGTCAAGCTATGTACTCCAAAGATAAGAAAAAGAATGGCAAGGGAAAGCAATCAAATGAGGATGAAGGAAACTCAAATCAAGCCAACTTCACAAAAGGGAAGACAAATTTCAGAGGTAAAGGAAGAGGAGGTAAGAACAAAGATAATGCTAAAGCTTGTTGGATTTGTGGCAGAACAAATCATTTGGCAAATGATTGTTGGTATAATAATCAAAGTGGAGGATACAACAATCAGAATTATAGTCAAAGAGGCAGAGGAGGCAGAAACCAAAGAGGCAATTTCAGAGGAAGAGGTGGTAGGACATCATATGGTAGAGGAGGTGGAAGAAACTTCCAATCTCAGTCCTACAACAATAATTATTACAATTATGCATCAGATCAGAAGGATGACATGACTCTTATCCTGAATGCAACTCATGAATCAATGGGAGAAGATCAAAGAGTGTTTTATATTGACTCAGGGTGTAGTAACCATCTGAGTGGGAATCTATCCTTGATGACTGATATGGAAGCAAGGGTGAATGGACATATAGTTCAAACAGGTGACAATACCAAACATAAAGTGGAGAGCATTGGATCAGTGAAGACAAAGAGTGGAAGTACACTTCTGAGCAAGGTACTTTATGTCCCTACTATTCCTAAAAATTTGATAAGTATAGGGCAAATTGTGGAGAAAGGATATGAGGTAAGATTTACAAATGATGGTGTCTATGTACAAGATCCAAATCAGGGATATAGAACCATAATTGCAGGTAAAAAGGAGGGAAGATTGTTCACTCTCAAAGTCCAAGGTAATGTAGGACATGCATTGTTTACCTATGGAGGTCAAAAGGTATCTGAATTAGACCTATGGCATAAAAGGCTAGGTCATTTCAATGAAAGAGCTATAAAGGAGATGTCAAAGAATCAGGTGGTGCTTGGATTGTGTTACAAGGCTAATAGAGCGAGACAACCGCAACCGCAGACGAAGGATAAACAAGATTGGTGGCTGAAATGACGGAGAGGTAGGAAATTTCGCAAGAGGCGGTAAATGAAGAATGCGGAAGTAATAAAAAGCAGAAGACAGGAAGAGAAAAGAGTTCGATGATTGAAGAGCAAAGAGTTCAGTCGTTGCATCATCGTTTCGTTCAACTGTTGGAGCAGAGTTTACTGTGTTAAACAGACCCTTGAGGTGATAGTTAATATGAATGTATGTTAGAGAGACAGAAAGATAGATACGTCTCTGTTCTGTTGCGCGCTGTAGTGATGAGGATTGATCACATCGTAACTGAAGTGTTCGGAAACCACGAGTAATATATTTTAGAAGGCTGTGAATGAGGTTTTGTTGAGGACATTGAATACTGTTTCGTTCTATTCATATTTAATCATTCTGCTATTCTTTGGTTGAATCGATTCTCATTGAAAAGTTCGTGATGCTGTGAGTCTACTTGCTGAACAGTTATATATGACTCTATAGTTCGCGATTGTGAGATTGTGTATTGATTGTCAGGCGTGAGACTGTATAAGAACAGCGTTTAGTACCTTTTCGGTCAAGTAACCAGGGTTTTATATAGTAAACGGTGATCATTGAATATTCGACAAAGATCTGTGTGTGTGGACAGAAGTCGTAGTGAGTCATTAATTGTGGTATAAATCTGTGATCTGAGTGAGTATATGACAAGTCTAATATAATCTCGATCTGAGTCGTCTGTGCATTTCGTTCGATGTATTTAGTTATCACATGAATCATCTTATTGTGGAGTATTTTGAGAAGAACGTATTCTCGTAGTTGTAAGGTTTGACAGAATCACTGTGCTATTACCATAGTATACTCAGGACCAAACATTCCAGTGCTTATCATACCGTGGAATAGTTAGTATTCAACTCAACTCCTGTATTAAGAAGTGAGCAATTACTGGTGATTGTGTAAAGGATTGGGAAAATAGTACAGGGCCTCTGTCTAACAGACCCCTACCACTCCCAAGAACCCAAGGACCCGATAATACTCGTCCGAAAGTTGGATTGAGTTATTATCGTCCAACATTTAACATTTGGCGATCCTACTGGGGATGTGGCATTGAGATTGCTTGGTATTTTGTTGGAAGAACAGTAGCAACAGAATCAGATTGTTGCGATACTGTGTGTTCGTAATACTATATGATCAGTACGGAAATGCTACATGCCGATTACCCGATCAGGAGAAAAGTATCCCAAGAATCATCAGTTAGGGATATTAAGAACAACTTTGGGAGGTACTAGTACAATTAGACCTGACCCAGTTGTCGAAAAAGTGACAGACGATAACACTGATTCCGGTGAAATTACGGTAGAACGTAGTACATCTCTAGAATTGTCTGGTGTTACTACGGTACAGACTGTCGAAAATACAGCAATTTTGGAACCGATTAAGACACAATTGGAATCTAGCATAAAAGTCTTTGGAATAGATTCAGATACGATTAGAAACACTTTAGGGAAGGAAATTAATACAGACAAATCTACGTTGTATCCAGTCACAATTTTGAATCCTTCTGGTGGAACTTCGGTAAGAAAAACACAGTTTTTCGGTGACGATTCAGCACTTTCGGCTGAATCTTCAGCTCAACTACAACGTTTGGAAGCAAGTCCTCCTACTTTGGATATCAAGGAGGAAGGAAGACTATTCGAAACAGAAATTCGCAATATAGTAAGTAAGCTAATTGCACCGGAAAGTGTGCCATTAGGCGAAACAAATTCCGGTAGTTCAGAAACTCCAACCAGAATTACAGAAGGAGTGTATAATACATTTACGATGAATGAACAACTACAACGACAAGTAGGTCAACCCAGATTGGCTTCAACGGGAGTAACATACACAAAGTTTAGTGGGTTCCCAGGAGATGACCCAGATGCACACGTACGTACCTTCGAAATCAGTTATGCTGTTCTCAACCATCCACCGGATCCGGCGTACAAAGCAATTGTTTTTCAATCTACACTTGTAAATGAAGCAGCAAGGTGGCTCACTGAATATGATATTAATCATTTCGGTACTTATGAAGCAGTACGAGATGCTTTTCTACAGCGATTCAGGTTGAAAAAAAATCCTGCAGAAATCTTTGAGTATTTACAGAACAATAGACAGAAACCAAATCAAACTGTACAAGAGTATGCTACCCTTTTCAGGACGCATTTAAGGCAGCTACCCCAGGCGCATGCTAACTTACCAGACGATGTTATTACACAGTGGTTTATCAATGGTTTGCTTCCTCAACTTAGGCAGATCATGATTATAAGATGTGTAGGAGTTATGACCCTCGACGCAGTGATAGCCATGACCCTTCAGCTAGAAAACAAAGTTGGAGGATTTTCAGAGGATTTGGAATGGATTAAAACAAATAAACATATGGCTGAAGATATAACCAGGCAAGTATATTGTACCACTTGCAAGAATTCAGGACATACAAGTGCCCAGTGTGCGTTAAATCAGACTTATTGTGCCATCTGTAACATTGTAGGACATACCACTGAGAACTGTGCATACAACGCTAGAAGACAAGGAGCAGCAGCAGTTAATACAATTATTCAGGAACAAGGTCAGTCATCCAATCAATATGTACCCCCACATTTGAGACACAATCAACAACAAGGGTATCGACATTATCGAGGACAGAGGAACAACAACTATAACACACCGCGCTGGCAGAATGGACCACCACCGAAAAATCAAAATTTACCACCACCTCGATGTCATTTCTGTGGACAGTTGGGCCATATTAGAAGATTCTGTAGAGATGCAGCGGAATATGATCAACGGAAAAAGGAACGTCAAAACCCAATGGCCAATGTGGTAACAATTACCCCAGTAGAGACACAGGCAGCAGCAGTTCAAATCCGTTCCGGTAAACAACTGCAACCGGCAGCAGAATTATTTGAGCCAGGGATACGTGAACAACACAGAATGTATCATAAGGCTAGTCAGTGGACTACCGTAGAACCACCTGTTTTTCCAGAACCTACTCCAGTGAACCAATCCCCGGATACCACACAAGTTCATGCTGACAAAACAAAAGCAGGTACATCATCTGCAGTAGAATTACCACCTTCAGACCAAGCTTCGTCTTCAACAGTTAAGGAAGATGAAAATCAAGTGCAACCAACTTGGGATATATTGTCAAAAGCATCCATCACACTGCCTTTCGGGCAATTACTGGCATTAGTACCAGGAATACGCCAACAATTTCAACAACAGTCTACTACAAAAACTGCTTGCATTCCGGCTACCGCAACCGTACAAACGGAACCAGACTCTACGGTAGATCACTCAGTTCCTCTGATTACGGTATGGTTTCATAAACATCAAATTCCACAAGTTTTAATTGATGGGGGGTCCGGCGTGAATATTGCCACAGCGTCACTGTGTAAAAAGTTAGGATGGACTAAGATAGAGCCAGTTCAATTTTTTGTTAGGATGGCTGATCAATCTAGAGTTCATCCAGTAGGGCTGGTCCGAGATATACCTATAACTGTCCAAGACACAACATTCAAGATGACTTTTGTTGTTCTTGAATTGCCGGAATCTACCCTAGACTACAATCTACTTTTCGGTCGTCCTTGGTTAAAACAAGCCAAGGTAATTCAAGACTGGTCAGCTCAGGAACTTACATTCAAAGATAAAAACCGCAGGTGTGTTGTAAAATTAGATGCTATACAACCCTGTGAGTTACATGCTCGACCATATTTCGCCGAACCAGTTCATATGTTAGATGGATTGTCGGATGACGAAGAAGAAGAATTTCTGAAGAATAATGTTGATTTGATGACAATAGGAACTATTGATCTACAGTCTGTAGTAGACACTTGGAATGCTTCAGTATGTACAGTAATACCCATTGTCGAAGGAATTAAGGAGGACAATACCATTTCGATTCAAGGCAATGAATTACAGCAGCTTCTCGAACCTTCCGCTGATACAGAGAAACATCAACAATTTTATGTTCCAGAAGATCAGTTAATTACTTATAATCTTGGAGATGAAGACCACCCTCGTCCTGTAAAGATAAAGCAAAACTTACCTGAAGCTTTTCAAGCAGATTTAATCAAGCTACTCCGAGAATTTACTGATGTCTTTGCATGGGATTACAAAGACATGAAGGGTCTGGATCCTCGTATCTATCAACACAGAGTTATGCTAAAACCAGAAGCAAAACCGATAAGGCAAACTAGTTACCGGATGAACCCACATTATGCATCTCAGGTAAAGGCTGAACTTGATAGACTATTAAAAGTCGGATTCATTGTACCAGTAGAACACGCTGAATGGATCTCACCCATCGTGATCGTGCCAAAGAAAAACAAGCAATTGAGAATTTGCGTAGATTATCGGAAATTAAATGCTGCAACAATACCGGATCCTTTTCCAATTCCTTTTTTGGATACGATGCTTGATAAAGTAGCAGGTCATGAGATGTATTCATTTTTAGATGGATACAGCGGGTACAACCAGGTTAGAATGGCTGAAGAAGATATACCGAAAACTGCATTTATTACAAATTGGGGTGTTTTTGCTTGTACCGTAATGTGGTTTGGATTGAGAAATGCACCAAGCACATTTCAAAGATGTATGCAGGAAATATTCTCTCCTTATCTTACCTCATTCATGCAAGTATATCTTGACGATTTTTCAATTTTCGGTAAAATGATCGCACATCTAGTACATTTACGATGTTGCTTTCAGAGATGTAGAGAATATAGATTGTGTTTAAACCCAAACAAATCTGTGTTTGCGGTTTCATGTGGAAAATTACTTGGTCATATCATATCAGCTCAAGGTATTCAAGTTGACCCCGATAAAATTTCAGCAGTATTAGAAGCTCCGGTGCCTAATACACCTAAGGAAGTAATGCGATTTATGGGACAAGTGAGATGGCATGGAAGGCATTTACGGTGGCTTGCTCATGTGGCAATACCACTGAACAAATTAATTTCCAAAACCGCAAGGCAATTTGAATGGACTCAGGAATGTCAGGTAGCATTTGATCGACTGAAACAGTTATTAACACAGGTTCCCATTTTACAGCCACCAGATTGGGATAACCCATTTCATGTATTTGTTGACGCATCTGATATAGCAGTAGGAAGTGTACTAATGCAACAAACAGATAAATGGTTTAGACCAGTATACTATGCTAGCAGAAGATTAGCACCTGCAGAAAAGAACTACTCGGTAACTGAGAGGGAATGCTTAGGATTAGTATATTCGGTAAAAAAATTCAGACATTATTTATTGGGCCGAAAATTTACATTTCATGTCGATCACGCTGCATTGGTTTACTTGGTTCGGCAGCAACATATCGGTGGCCGCCTAGCACGATGGGTTCTACTATTGCAAGAATTCGACTATGATGTCGTTCATCGGCCAGGCAGTTCACATGCTTTAGCAGACTTTTTGTCACGCTTAGATTCAGGTGAACCTCCGGTTGGTATAAATGATACAACGCCAGCCATTTATACTTCAGAACCAACTACTGAAGAATTGTCAAACCAACCAGTGCCAACTACGTATTATGATCAGTTATTGACCTTCCTTTCAAGTGGATATCTACCTTCTGAAGTCCCTACAGCTACACGCCGAAAAATTGCAGGTTTTAGTCGACGATTCCGGTTAGTTGCTGGAGAATTATATTATACAGATCATACCGGAATCCTACTTCGCTGTATTCCACCACATGAAGTTAACTCAGTCATTACTTTGGCTCACTCAACTCCTCCCGGTGGACATTTTGCAGCAGATCTTACTCACCGAAAAATTCTACAAAGTGGACTTTGGTGGCCAACTATGTATAGAGATATATTGGAATTTATCAAAACTTGTGATAGCTGTCAAAGGACTGGACAACCATTACAACGCCATTACTTTCCACTTCATCCAGTACTTCCTTTAGAACCATTTCAGAAATGGGGTCTTGATTTCATTGGTCCAATCACACCTCCCGCAGTATTCAGCAATAACAGGTACATATTGACTTGCACAGATTATGCAACTAGGTGGGCAGAAGCATGGCCTTTACGCTCGGCTACAGCAGTTGAAGTAGCGAAATGTTTATTAACAGATGTCTTTCCAAGATTTGGACTGCCACTAGAGCTTGTTTCAGATCAGGGTACTCATTTCATGAACAAGTTGATGAAAGTATTAACACAGTCATTCCAGATCAGTCATAAATTCAGCTCACCATATTATCCTCGTGCAAATGGATTGGCAGAAAGTACCAACAAATCTCTGCTAAATATGCTTCAGAAATTGACCAGAGAGACACCGGAAAGATGGGATCAGTTGCTACCTGCAGTCTTATGGGCCTATCGTACTACATACAAGGTAACCACCGGCTTGACACCATTTAAGTTAGCCTATGGAATAGAAGCAATAGCTCCGATGGAAATTGTAATACCAAGTCTAAGAGTAGCAACGTCTCAGAAGCTTTTACCCGAGGAGTCATTGATATTTCGGCTGGAAACACTTAGAGAATTAGATGAACACCGATGGCTCAGTTTCTTAACTATGAAAGAAATCCAATTAAGACAGGCCAGGACTCATGACACACTCGGGATTGAAAGATATTTGATGACTCATCAGCAGCATATGGACAGTATACAGAATCCTTCTGATAAATGTACAGAAAGAAAATAGGAAAAAGCTCAGACAAAAGGATATTATCTACAGTATTGCACTTGCGGGTTCGAGTCCACCGTGCGTGCCAGTGTTACAAGGCTAATAGAGCGAGACAACCGCAACCGCAGACGAAGGATAAACAAGATTGGTGGCTGAAATGACGGAGAGGTAGGAAATTTCGCAAGAGGCGGTAAATGAAGAATGCGGAAGTAATAAAAAGCAGAAGACAGGAAGAGAAAAGAGTTCGATGATTGAAGAGCAAAGAGTTCAGTCGTTGCATCATCGTTTCGTTCAACTGTTGGAGCAGAGTTTACTGTGTTAAACAGACCCTTGAGGTGATAGTTAATATGAATGTATGTTAGAGAGACAGAAAGATAGATACGTCTCTGTTCTGTTGCGCGCTGTAGTGATGAGGATTGATCACATCGTAACTGAAGTGTTCGGAAACCACGAGTAATATATTTTAGAAGGCTGTGAATGAGGTTTTGTTGAGGACATTGAATACTGTTTCGTTCTATTCATATTTAATCATTCTGCTATTCTTTGGTTGAATCGATTCTCATTGAAAAGTTCGTGATGCTGTGAGTCTACTTGCTGAACAGTTATATATGACTCTATAGTTCACGATTGTGAGATTGTGTATTGATTGTCAGGCGTGAGACTGTATAAGAACAGCGTTTAGTACCTTTTCGGTCAAGTAACCAGGGTTTTATATAGTAAACGGTGATCATTGAATATTCGACAAAGATCTGTGTGTGTGGACAGAAGTCGTAGTGAGTCATTAATTGTGGTATAAATCTGTGATCTGAGTGAGTATATGACAAGTCTAATATAATCTCGATCTGAGTCGTCTGTGCATTTCGTTCGATGTATTTAGTTATCACATGAATCATCTTATTGTGGAGTATTTTGAGAAGAACGTATTCTCGTAGTTGTAAGGTTTGACAGAATCACTGTGCTATTACCATAGTATACTCAGGACCAAACATTCCAGTGCTTATCATACCGTGGAATAGTTAGTATTCAACTCAACTCCTGTATTAAGAAGTGAGCAATTACTGGTGATTGTGTAAAGGATTGGGAAAATAGTACAGGGCCTCTGTCTAACAGACCCCTACCACTCCCAAGAACCCAAGGACCCGATAATACTCGTCCGAAAGTTGGATTGAGTTATTATCGTCCAACATTTAACAGATTGCCTAACATTGAAGGGCAACATATGGTGTACAAGTGTGAAGCTTGTCAATTAGGTAAAGCACATAAAGGTTCTTATAACAAATCAGGGTACAAGTATTCAAATATGCTTGAATTGGTTCATACAGATGTATGGGGACCCTCAAGGGACTATAGCATAAATGGATCCAGATATTATGTGTTGTTTGTTGATGATGCAACCAGGTGGATTACTTTGTATGTAATCAAGGACAAATCAGAAGTCTTCAAGACATTCAAACATTTCCATGCTTATGCAGAAAGGATCACAGGACAAAAGCTAAAGAGGTTAAGATCAGATGGAGGGGGAGAGTATTTCTCAAAAGAGTTTGATGATTATTTGTGGAATGCAGGTATCAAAAGAGAAGTAACTTGCAGGTACTCCCCTCAACAAAATGGAGTAGCAGAAAGGAGGAATAGGACTCTTGTAGAGTTTGCAAGAGCCATGATGAAGGAAAAGAATTGTCCAAATTATTTATGGGCAGAGGCCATTAACACTGCAACATATCTTGTGAATAGGTTGCCTTGTAAAGTTTTGGATGGAGGAACCCCTTATGAAGCATGGTGGGGTAAGAAGCCTAGTCTTGATCATTGTAAAGTATTTGGATGTATTGCATATGCTTATGTTCCTTCACAATTAAGACATAAGCTAGAACCAAAAGCAGAGAAGTATGTGTTTATTGGATATGATGATAGACAGATGGGTTACAGGTTGTGGAGTCCATCCACAAAGCAATTTCTTGTTACTAAAGATGTGACATTTGATGAGCAAAACACATGGTATACAGGATCACCAAATGAGTATGCAGGTGTTGAAGAAATTCAAAGGAAAGGAAAGGCAAAGGTAAAGGTATGTGAAGAAATTGTTGATGAAGTTGACTCTAGATGTAGAGTGCAGGATCATGAAGAAGAAGGGCCAAGATTTGATCCAGAATCAAATGAGGCTGAAACTTCAAGAAGTGCAGAAATCAGAAGATCTACAAGAGAAAGGAAAGAGCCTATAAGGTATAGTTATGATACATCTTTCCTAACAACAAAAGATTATGCTTACATTGTGAAAACAGAAGAAGATCCAACCACTTATGAAGAAGCCAAAGGTAAACAGAATTGGGAGAAGGCAATGCAAGAAGAGTATGATGCTCTACTTGAAAATGAAACTTGGGAGTTAGTACCAAGACCAAAGAATCAGAAGGTCATTGGATGCAAGTGGGTATATAAAACAAAGAGGTTTGCAGATGGTAAGGTGTCTAGATATAAGGCTAGACTTGTGGTTAAAGGTTATGCCCAAACTTATGGGGTAGATTATGATGAAACCTTTAGTCCTGTTGCTAAGATGTCTACAATTAGGACATTGATTGCTATTGCTGCTTGCAAAGGATGGAAATTATCACAATTGGATGTGAAGAATGCATTTCTCAATGGTTACATTGCAGATGAAGTATATATGGAGCAACCAGAAGGCTTCATGGAGTCAATTGGATCAGATTATGTGTGTAAGCTCAAGAGAGCTTTATATGGGTTGAAGCAAGCCCCAAGAGCTTGGAATTACAGATTGGTCAAGTTCTTGAATGAATGTGGATTTCAAGCATCAAAGGCAGATAGTAGCTTGCTAGTGAAGGCAAGTGAAAATGGATATATTTACATGTGCATTTATGTTGATGATATTATTGTTACAGGAACAGATGCTCAAGGAATCAATGAACTCAAGAAGCAAATAGAGAAGGAGTTTAAGATAAGTGACTTGGGAAACTTATCTTATTTTCTAGGAATGCAGATTGTGTATACTCAACATGGAGTATATGTTTCACAAGAGAGATATTTGAAGAATCTTCTAGCCAAGTTTAACATGGAAGATTGCAAGACCTCAACCACTCCATTGGAGGTAAATCATAAATTAAGCAGGTATGGAGGTGAAGAGTTCAATGACATGAAGAAATATCAGAGTTTGGTAGGTAGTCTAATTTATGCTACCTTGACAAGGCCAGACCTATCATATGCAGTAGGTGTGTTGTCACAATTTATGCATTGTCCAAAGAAGACTCATTGGATTGCAGCCCAAAGGGTACTCAGATATATCAAAGGAACCCTAAGTGAAGGTTTGTATTATGGTTTCACTTCTGACACAAGAATCAAAGTGTTTAGTGATGCAGATTGGGCAGGTGACTCAGATGATAGAAGGTCTACTCATGGATATCTATGTTATGTTGGAGACAAGTTAGTGTCTTGGTGTTCAAAGAAGCAACACACAGTTGCTTTATCATCCACAGAGGCTGAGTATAAGGGAATGGTAGAAGCTGCAAAAGAAGTTATATGGTTGAAGACCTTGATGAAAAGTTTTGAGACTGATCATAGTACTCCAATAATTTTTGGAGACAATATGAGTTCTTTGTATTTGGCAGCTAACCCTGTTTTTCATGCCAGGACTAAGCATATAGAGATATGATGGAGAATGTTAATCTCCAAAAGAACAACTTATTCTTGTGATTAGAGCACCTCTATACCAAGAATAAGTCAAAACCTTTCACACATTTAGAGGATCAACTTCTAATTATCAAAAAATGAACAAATCTGTGAAGAAGGTGATACACAGAAAAGTCTGCTGCACTATTTCCTTTCATTGACTTATCAAATGTGTAAAGTTTTTCATAAAACTTTGTACGAATGATCTATTAGAGTTTGCGCAACTATTCTAAGTTGAATTACTCCAAAAGATTAAGTGTAGCTTGAGAAATCTACTTCTCAAGTTACCTATGTCAGAAACTGTACTTCTGAGAAGTCGATTCAGACACCCCTAACTTCTTAACTTTGATTCTCACAGTATCTAACCCGTTTTGCTAAATGCTTTTAGCCACGAGTAGATCACCTTCCAACTTAAAGATTAAGTGCTTGCTTGCACAAAACTTTAAACTATGGAGTGAGCACTGACCAAAAGATTAAACACGAATTTTGCGCCTGTTTCAGAGAACTGTAGACATTCAACACATATGAATGTTCCTACTCATAATTCTCCTAGCCTGTTCACAATTGGACTCTGAAATTCAGGTCACAGGCTCATCAACTAACAACTTAGATATCCTCAAAAGGATTTCACAAATGATCAAACACAGAAGGAGCAGACACGAAAAGATCGGGCGCAATATTTCTTCATTAACTCAGAAATTTACAACTGAGTAATGAGAGCTCACACATTTTCACATTCCTCTATCTCTTGACTTCTGATTAATGTCACATATGCTCTCATGTGCTCTCACCTTCTATGCCCCGACTTTTCTCAAGGTATTTATAGATAATTTGTACATAATTCTCACTGAACAAAAGTTCTAAGTCATCTATGACTATGCTAATGTACATATGTGTACAAGACAACATTCTGACTTCTTCTTTATTTTGCAACCTTCTTCCTTTGCTTCATTCTGACCATAAGTATTCTCCAAGACCTGTATAATCACCAATTTGTGATTGGTTTGCTCCAACAGCTCCCCCTCAATCACTAATTGTGATTATTCCATTCTTCTTCACTCCTGCCATTTCCTTGAATCTCTGTAGCTTAGGTCCATCCAAGCTTTTTGTCATCATATCTGCCACTTGTTCTTTTGTTGGAGTGTACATCACTTCAATCTCTTTATCAAGTACCTTTTCCCTCAAGAAATGATACTGTATCTCTATATGCTTGGTCCTGGCATGAAAAACAGGGTTAGCTGCCAAATACAAAGAACTCATATTGTCTCCAAAAATTATTGGAGTACTATGATCAATCTCAAAACTTTTCATCAAGGTCTTTAACCATATGACTTCTTTTGCAGCTTCTACCATTCCCTTATACTCAGCCTCTGTGGATGATAAAGCAACTGTGTGTTGCTTCTTTGAACACCAAGACACTAACTTGTCTCCAACATAACATAGATATCCATGAGTAGACCTTCTATCATCTGAGTCACCTGCCCAATCTGCATCACTAAACACTTTGATTCTTGTGTCAGAAGTGAAACCATAATACAAACCTTCACTTAGGGTTCCTTTAATATATCTGAGTACCCTTTGGGCTGCAATCCAATGAGTCTTCTTTGGACAATGCATAAATTGTGACAACACACCTACTGCATATGATAGATCTGGCCTTGTCAAGGTAGCATAGATTAGACTACCTACCAAACTCTGATATTTCTTCATGTCATTGAACTCTTCACCTCCATACCTGCTTAACTTATGATTTACCTCCAATGGAGTGGTTGAGGTCTTACAATCTTCCATGTTAAACTTGACCAAAAGATTCTTCAAGTATCTCTCTTGTGAAACATATACTCCATGTTGAGTATACACAATCTGCATTCCTAGAAAATAAGATAAGTTTCCCAAGTCACTTATCTTAAACTCCTTCTCTATTTGTCTTTTGAGTTCATTGATTCCTTGAGCATCTGTTCCTGTAACAATAATATCATCAACATAAATGCACATGTAAATATATCCATTTTCACTTGCCTTCACTAGCAAGCTACTATCTGCCTTTGATGCTTGAAAACCACATTCATTCAAGAACTTGACCAATCTGTAATTCCAAGCTCTTGGAGCTTGCTTCAACCCATATAAAGCTCTCTTGAGCTTACACACATAATCTGATCCAATTGACTCCATGAAACCTTCTGGTTGCTCCATATACACTTCATCTGCAATGTAACCATTAAGAAATGCATTCTTCACATCCAATTGTGATAATTTCCATCCTTTGCAAGCAGCAATAGCAATCAATGTCCTAATTGTAGACATCTTAGCAACAGGACTAAAGGTCTCATCATAATCTACCCCATAAGTTTGGGCATAACCTTTGACCACAAGTCTAGCCTTATATCTAGACACCTTACCATCTGCAAACCTCTTTGTTTTGTATACCCACTTGCATCCAATGACCTTCTGATTCTTTGGTCTTGGTACTAACTCCCAAGTTTCATTTTCAAGTAGAGCATCATACTCTTCTTGCATTGCCTTCTCCCAATTCTGTTTACCTTTGGCTTCTTCATAAGTAGTTGGGTCTTCTTCTGTTTTCACAATGTAAGCATAATCTCTTGTTGTTAGGAAAGATGTATCATAGCTATACCTTATAGGCTCTTTCCTTTCCCTTGTAGATCTTCTGATTTCTGCACTTCTTGATGTTTCAGCCTCATTTGATTCTGGATCAAATCTTGGCCCTTCTTCTACATGATCCTGCACTCTACATCTAGAGTCAACTTCATCAACAATTTCTTCACATACTTTTACCTTTGCCTTTCCTTTTCTTTGAATTTCTTCAACACCTGCATACTCATTTGGTGATCCTGTATACCACATGTTTTGCTCATCAAATGTTACATCTTTAGTAACAAGAAATTGCTTTGTGGATGGACTCCACAACCTGTAACCCATTTGTCTATCATCATATCCAATAAACACATACTTCTCTGCTTTTGGTTCTAGCTTATGTCTTAATTGTGAAGGAACATAAGCATATGCAATACATCCAAATACTTTACAATGATCAAGACTAGGCTTCTTACCCCACCATGCTTCATAAGGGGTTCCTCCATCCAAAGCTTTGCAAGGCAACCTATTCACAAGGTATGTTGCAGTGTTAATAGCCTCTGCCCATAAGTAATTTGGACAATTCTTTTCCTTCATCATGGCTCTTGCAAATTCTACAAGAGTCCTATTCCTCCTTTCTGCTACTCCATTCTGTTGAGGGGAGTACCTGCAAGTTACTTCTCTTTTGATACCTGCATTCCACAAATAATCATCAAACTCTTTTGAGAAATACTCTCCCCCTCCATCTGATCTTAACCTCTTTAGCTTTTGTCCTGTGATCCTTTCTGCATAAGCATGAAAATGTTTGAATGTCTTGAAGACTTCTGATTTGTCCTTGATTACATACAAAGTAATCCACCTGGTTGCATCATCAACAAACAACACATAATATCTGGATCCATTTATGCTATAGTCCCTTGAGGGTCCCCATACATCTGTATGAACCAATTCAAGCATATTTGAATACTTGTACCCTGATTTGTTATAAGAACTTTTATGTGCTTTACCTAATTGACAAGCTTCACACTTGTACACCATATGTTGCCCTTCAATGTTTGGCAATCCAAGCACCACCTGATTCTTTGACATCTCCTTTATAGCTCTCTCATTGAAATGACCTAGCCTCTTATGCCATAGGTCTAATTCAGATACCTTTTGACCTCCATAGGTAAACAATGCATGTCCCACATTACCTTGGACTTTGAGAGTGAACAATCTTCCTTCCTTTTTACCTGCAATTATGGTTCTATATCCCTGATTTGGATCTTGTACATAGACACCATCATTTGTGAATCTTACCTCATATCCTTTCTCCACAATTTGCCCTACACTTATCAAATTTCTAGGAATAGTAGGGACATAAAGTACCTTGCTCAGAAGTGTACTTCCACTCTTTGTTTTCACTGATCCAATGCTCTCCACTTTATGTTTGGTATTATCACCTGTTTGAACTGTATGTCCATTCACCCTTGCTTCCATATCAGTCATCAAGGATAGGTTCCCACTCAGATGGTTGCTGCACCCTGAGTCAATATAAAACACTCTTTGATCATCTCCCATTGATTCATGAGTTGCATTCAGGATAAGAGTCATGTCATCCTTCTGATCTGATGCATAATTGTAATAATTATTGTTGTAGGACTGAGATTGGAAGTTTCTTCCACCTCCTCTTCCATATGTTGTCCTACCTCCTCTTCCTCTGAAGTTGCCTCTTTGGTTTCTGCCTCCTCTACCTCTTTGACTATAATTCTGATTGTTGTATCCTCCACTTTGATTGTTATACCAACAATCATTTGCCAAATGATTTGTTCTGCCACAAATCCAACAAGCTTTAGCATTATCTTTGTTCTTACCTCCTCTTCCTTTACCTCTGAAATTTGTCTTTCCTTTTGTGAAGTTGGCTTGATTTGAATTCCCTTCATCTTCATTTGATTGCTTTCCCTTGCCATTCTTTTTCTTGTCTTTGGAGTACATAGCTTGACTTGTACTTCTATCATTGTCTCCTTTAAGATCCTGCTCAAAGGTTAGCATGTGTCCTAGCAATTGATTAAGATCAGGAGTAA
Source organism: Ceratopteris richardii (assembly GCA_020310875.1). Lineage (NCBI taxonomy): Eukaryota > Viridiplantae > Streptophyta > Polypodiopsida > Polypodiales > Pteridaceae > Ceratopteris > Ceratopteris richardii. The sequence goes on from CM035430.1 coordinate 108,314,062, forward strand.
AGTGATCAAGTGACAACTCTATGGACAATATAAAAGGCTTCCACTTCTCATCACCTCTTAGACCTGTAAGTATTTGTCTTACCAACTTTTCCTCTTCAATATCTTCATCCACTGCTCCCAAACTATCTGCAATATCTTTCATCCTTGCCACATAATCTGAAATTGATTGTGAACTCTTCTTCTTGAATGTTGTGAACTCAGCCCATAGTGAGGACTTCCTTGACTTAGTTGTATTTTGGAAATGCTCTTCCAAGGCATTCCAAACATCTGTAGCACTTTCTAAACCTCTGATGTGAGGTAGAAGGTAATCATTTACAGCCATGTAAATGATGCTCCTTGCTTGAGCATCCTTTCTCATCCAAGTCTTCAACATTGCAAGTTCCTCTCTAGTAGGAATACTTGGATCTGCAAATTCTGGTTTTTCTTCATCTCCTGTAATAAATGCTATAAGATCTTTGCTCATGAGGTGTGCTTCCATCCTCATGGACCATGCTGGATAGTTCTCCCTATCTAGCTTATCAATCTGCAAGCTTTCTCCCATCTTGTATCCACCTGTGTATTGAAATCTTCAAGCTTTACAAACAATGTATGTACCTTTACTTCGAATTGAACTCCTTTTGCCTTTCTTGATGTCAATTTGTCTTCTCCTCGAGATTTGGCTCCAAGCTTTCACTTCTTGATCCTTCAAATGTTGAATCTTTTGAATCTGCAGCAGTCGAGATCCTCCTTTTCTTCAAATTGATGTCTCCTGCTCTGATACCACTGATGGAGAATGTTAATCTCCAAAAGAACAACTTATTCTTGTGATTAGAGCACCTCTATACCAAGAATAAGTCAAAACCTTTCACACATTTAGAGGATCAACTTCTAATTATCAAAAAATGAACAAATCTGTGAAGAAGGTGATACACAGAAAAGTCTGCTGCACTATTTCCTTTCATTGACTTATCAAATGTGTAAAGTTTTTCATAAAACTTTGTACGAATGATCTATTAGAGTTTGCGCAACTATTCTAAGTTGAATTACTCCAAAAGATTAAGTGTAGCTTGAGAAATCTACTTCTCAAGTTACCTATGTCAGAAACTGTACTTCTGAGAAGTCGATTCAGACACCCCTAACTTCTTAACTTTGATTCTCACAGTATCTAACCCGTTTTGCTAAATGCTTTTAGCCACGAGTAGATCACCTTCCAACTTAAAGATTAAGTGCTTGCTTGCACAAAACTTTAAACTATGGAGTGAGCACTGACCAAAAGATTAAACACGAATTTTGCGCCTGTTTCAGAGAACTGTAGACATTCAACACATATGAATGTTCCTACTCATAATTCTCCTAGCCTGTTCACAATTGGACTCTGAAATTCAGGTCACAGGCTCATCAACTAACAACTTAGATATCCTCAAAAGGATTTCACAAATGATCAAACACAGAAGGAGCAGACACGAAAAGATCGGGCGCAATATTTCTTCATTAACTCAGAAATTTACAACTGAGTAATGAGAGCTCACACATTTTCACATTCCTCTATCTCTTGACTTCTGATTAATGTCACATATGCTCTCATGTGCTCTCACCTTCTATGCCCCGACTTTTCTCAAGGTATTTATAGATAATTTGTACATAATTCTCACTGAACAAAAGTTCTAAGTCATCTATGACTATGCTAATGTACATATGTGTACAAGACAACATTCTGACTTCTTCTTTATTTTGCAACCTTCTTCCTTTGCTTCATTCTGACCATAAGTATTCTCCAAGACCTGTATAATCACCAATTTGTGATTGGTTTGCTCCAACAAGATACAGTATCATTTCTTGAGGGAAAAGGTACTTGATAAAGAGATTGAAGTAATGTACACTCCAACAAAAGAACAAGTGGCAGATATGATGACAAAAAGCTTGGATGGACCTAAGCTACAGAGATTCAAGGAGATGGCAGGAGTGAAGAAGAATGGAATAATCACAATTAGTGATTGAGGGGGAGCTGTTGGAGCAAACCAATCACAAATTGGTGATTATACAGATCTTGGAGAATGCTTATGATCAGAATGAAGCAAAGGAAGACATTTGCAAAAATGAAGAAGAAGTCAGAATGTTGTCTTGTACACATATGTACATTAGCATAGTCATAGATGACTTAGATCTTTTGTTCAGTAAGAATTATGTACAAATTATCTATAAATACCTTGAGAAAAGTCGGGGCATGTATGAGAGCATATGTGACAATAGTTACAAGTCAAGAATTAGGGAGATAGAAGCAATGAGATAGTGGAAAGTAAATTTGTGTTTGCTCTCATCACTCAGTTGTAAGTTTCTGAGTTAATGAAGAAATATTGCGCCCGATCTTTTCGTGTCTGCTCCTTCTGTGTTTGATCATTAGCAAAATCCTTTTGAGGATATCTAAGTTGTTAGTTAATGAGCCTGTGACCTGAATTTCAGAGTCCAATTGTAAACAGGCTGGGAGAATTGTGAATAGGAACATTCATATGTGTTGAATGTCTACAGTTCTCTGAAACAGGCGCAAATTTCGTGTTTAATCTTTTGGTCAGTGCTCACTCCATAGTTTAAAGTTTTGTGCAAGCAAGCACTTAATCTTTAAGTTGGAAGGTGATCTACTCGTGGCTAAAAGCATTTGACAAAACGGGTTAGATATTGTGAGAATCAAAGTTAAGAAGTTAGGGGTGTCTGAATCGACTTCTCAGAAGTACAGTTTCTGACATAGGTAACTTGAGAAGTTGATTTCTCAAGCTACACTTAATCTTTTGGAGTAATTCAACTTGGAATAGTTGCGCAATCTCTAGGAGATGATTCGTACAAAGTTTCATCAAAAACTTTACACGTTTGATAAGTCAATATAAGGAAATAGTGCAGCAGACTTTTCTGTGTATCACCTTCTTCACAGATTTGTTCATCTTTTGATAATTAGAAGTTGATCCTCTAAATGTGTGAAAGGTTTTGACTTATTCTTGGTATAGAGGTGCTCTAATCACAAGAATAAGTTGTTCTTTTGGAGATTAACATTCTCCATCATGCACTTCCATATTGCTGATTCACTCTCTTCCTGATCCTCCATGTCTGATTCCTCACTTTCTTCTTGATTTTGATGTATTTTATACCATTCTTGAGGAGATACATCACAGTAGTGCCCATTTCTCAAGTTCACTCTTGTTATTCTTCCTTTGCTTTGGAGATATAAACAATCATTACCCCAATCTTGTACAATTTGCATTTGTCTCATAAAAGGTCTTCCTAGGATAATTTCATATGAAGTGGATTGTGGAAATTCCACTATGGCAAAGGTATGCTCTATTTCTATACCACATATGTCCACAATCACTTTCTCCCAAATTCCTAGGGGTTTTTCTATATGCCCATCTGCAAGTTGTAACCTCATCTTAGTGGGTAGTAATTCATTTCTTCCCCATTTCTCCCAAGTTTGTTTAGTCATTATGGCCACTCCTGATCCACTATCCAAAATGGCTTTAGCTGAATTTTTTCCATATTGTAATTTTAGGGTTGAATTCCCTTCTTCTCCTTCACAATATCCTCCTATTTTATCAATAGGAATATACCATAATTCCTCTAATTCTTGTGTTGGTGAATGAAGGTTTCCAGGTATTGTTTCCCCTTTATTCATTTTTTTTTGTAGGTGAGGATTTTGTTTCAACAAGTTTTCCCATGTTGTATGACATGTAATGCTACATTGTTCATTTATGATCATTTGGAATGTTAATTGTGGATTTTCCTCTTTGTTAACACTTTTCCATGTTCTTGTTTTCTCAATTTGTTCAATTGTTCTCTGAGAACTGTCTTCTTCCCCTAATCTGAGTTGTGCTTCCTGGATAATTTGTTTGCACTTTAGCATTCTTTCTTGCTCTAACTCTGGTATAGGATAAGCCACTGCATGATCTGCAGGACTTGGTCCTTCTTGGATTCTTCCCTTATATGCTTTGATTAGGGTTTCTAGACTCTGAGAGTGTCCTATTTCAGACTGATTTTGAGTGTTTTGGGGAGGAGTACTTTTTGATTGTTCCTTATTGTCTTCTTCCAAGTTTTTGCCCATTCTTTTTTTCTTTTCCCACTTCCCTTTTTGTTTATTCCTTTTCACCTTTGAGGCTGAACCTTCACTTTGTTCCTTATTTGTTTCCTGTTGCTTAGCTTGTGCCCTTGTTATAACATTGATTCCAACTTGATCATTGTCACTCAATTCCTCCTGTTCCATAATATTGACTGTTTTTAGTGGTATGTTATTGGGTGTGTTCTGTTGTTTTTGGGGATTTTTTGGACAGTCTTTGATCAGGTGTTCTCTGCCACAATCCTTGCAGTATGCTCCCTCTATCCTGAATGTTGGAGGTTGTGGACAGTCTCTGATGAAATGCTCTCCCCCACACCTATAACATGTTATCTTTGGTCCCCCTTTGAATTGAGGTTTTTGATTGGACATGTAGTTGTTGGTAATGTACATGAATGTTGCTGTGTCCATTTCAATTTTTCCATTTCCCAAATCTAGGGCTTTAAGCTCAGGTTCTCTTATTTCATAATCTTCCCATTCTTCCTGATGTCCCTCACTCCATTGATACTCTTCCTTATAAGGTGATCTGAATCTTGAATTTCCTTCCTCTATGGGTGTATATTTGACTGGTACCACATTAGTTGGAATAGGAGGCTGTTGTCCCAACACTGGTCTTGGTTGCTCAGTATAACCTGATTCCCTCTGAGCCATGTAGTCTCTTTCCTTGACGGGTTGTTTGTTATAGAAGCATTCCTCCCTGGTATGGTTTGTCCATTTTCTCTCTAGTGTGCAGTATTTGAGTGTCTTCCTATCTTGTAAGTGTGGAGGCTTCTGATATGGGCATTGTTGTGCCAGATGGTTTTCTCCACAAATGTAACATTTTTTGTTTGTGTTTATCCTAGAGTTAATCAGATTAGTTTTAGTGTTTACCTCTAGGGCTTTAGCAATGGCCTGAGCCAATTCTTCTGCTGGAGGAATTTTGTCTTCATATGATCTAGGTTGATCAAATGCCAACAGATCTTGACCTCTGTTGTCCTCCAAGTCTATTGCCTCCTTCACACAGGCTGCTAAGTCAGGACATCTCCTATAGTACACTAGGGTTCTTAGTTGAGCACTTCTCAAACCTTCAATGAATAGGGACACTTGTTTTGCCATGGAAGGTACTTCCTCTCTTGGGCATCTATCAATGTATTGTTTAAATCTTCTGGCTGCTTCTCTAACATTTTCCTCCTTTTGTTGTTTGAAACTATGTATTAATGTGGTTGTACTATGTTTTATCCCAGTCTTAGAAAATTCCCCAATGAAAGCTTCTAAAAAAGATTCAATGTCCAGATACATTTCCTTTCTCAAGGGAATGAACCAGGATAAGGCTGGTCCTGTTAGGGTTAGTCCAAATGCCTCAAATTGCACCTTGTAATCCTCTACTTCCTCAGCTCTAATTAGTTGTCTAAATTCTGCTGCATGAGCATGAGGATCTGAATACCCTTCATATTGGTTCTTCATGCATTTGGCTACTTGGTATGGTCTAAGCATTCTACCCTGAGGCTGCCAATGAGGTCTTCTTCTAAGTAGGAAGTCATTGTATCCATCTGGTTCCTTGTCAAAGGGATTTGGGGAAATATGTGTCCTCCTCCCATGTTGTTGTTCATTGCTAGTGTGGTTTTCATTTGGCCTGGGTAAATTTGTTTGTTCTATGTTATGCTCCCAAGGTCCCTTATCAGCACATTGCCCTAGGTCATTTGAATTTTCTGGGTCTTGAGAGAGGATGTATTCACATCCTTGCCTATCTTCATATCTTCCATCCTTAAATTGTGCTACTGGGGTTATATTTAGGGGAACTTCTAAATTTCTCAATCTAATGAGGAATTTATGCATTCCATCCTGATATACATAGGCTCCAAACCTATTTGTATACATGTATTTGAGGATGTTTCTAAAATCCCCAGTTTCTATTGACTCATTTGTTTCATTTAGGTTTTCCATGTTATTTTCTTGCCCTAAACTACTTTCTGATCTTTTACTACTTCCTGGCTCTTTTCCCTTCCTTGCTAGGTCTTGTTTAGAAAGTGTATTTATTTTATTTCCAGAGCTAAGTATCATTCATCTATTTCCACAATTTTCTGCTTAGGTTATGGATTTTTCACGATTTTCTGAATAAAATCGTGTTTTTCCACGATTTTCTGTGGAAAGCTTAGGTTTCCACAATTTTCTGAATACAATCGTGTTTTTCCACGATTTTCTGTGGAAATTATGATTTTCACGATTTTCTGAATAAAATCGTGTTTTTCCACGATTTTCTGTGGAATTTATGATTTTCACGATTTTCTGAATAAAATCGTGTTTTTCCACGATTTTCTGTGGAATTTATGATTTTCACGATTTTCTGAATAAAATCGTGTTTTTCCACGATTTTCTGTGGAATTTATGATTTTCACGATTTTTTGAATAAAATCGTGTTTTTCCACGATTTTCTGTGGAATTTATGATTTTCACGATTTTCTGAATAAAATCGTGTTTTTCCACGATTTTCTGTGGAATTTATGATTTTCACGATTTTCTGAATAAAATCGTGTTTTTCCACGATTTTCTGTGGAATTTATGATTTTCACGATTTTCTGAATAAAATCGTGTTTTTCCACGATTTTCTGTGGAATTTATGATTTTCATGATTTTCTGATTAAAATCGTGTTTTTCCACGATTTTCTGTGGAATTTATGATTTTCACGATTTTCTGAATAAAATCGTGTTTTTCCACGATTTTCTGTGGAATTTATGATTTCCACGATTTTCTGAATAAAATCGTGTTTTTCCAAGATTTTCTGTGGAATTTATGATTTTCACGATTCTCTCTTGAAAATCGTGTTTTTCATGATTTTGAGTGAAAATCGTGATTTTCACGATTCTCTGTTGAAAATCGTGTTTTTCACGATTTTCTGTTGAGAATCGTGTTTTTCACGATTTTGAGTGAAAATCGTGATTTTCACGATTCTCTGTTGAAAATCGTGTTTTTCACGATTTTCTGTTGAAAATCGTGTTTTTCACGATTTTGTCCACAAGATCGTGATTTTCACGATTTTGTGTGAAAATCGTGATTTTCACGATTTTGTCCACAAAATCGTGTTTTCCACGATTTTGTTCCCAGACAATCGTGATTGCTCACAGATTGTTAAACACGATTTTCTAATGAAAATCGCGTTCTGGGAATCGCGATGTTGATGGCAATTTTCTCAAAATCGCGATTTTAAGTTAAAACTCAGAATCGCAATTTTATGCAGTTTTTTTTTTTTTTTTGACAAAATTTCAAAATATTGTTTTTTTCAATTATTTTTTCACCTATAGAATCGCCTTACCCAAATTTTGACATGCAATTAAGCAACTAAACCAAAAATTAATGATTTTCAGAGAAAACTCAAGAAATCAAAAAATCGCGATTCTGTTCTCCTCTTATCTTTTCTATTTTTTGGTGTTTTTTTTTTTCTTCAATCAAAAATAAAAAATATGCACTCCAGAATGATATTAGGAGTCTTACCTTCCTTGCTTGGTTGAAAACTCCTCCAAAGCCACTGTTTGCTGGAAGTCGCGACTCTGTGCTCTGCTCACTCTCTCTCTCTCCCTCACTCTCATTCACAAATGAATTTTTTCATCACTTTTCTGTTTATATAGTGCTCAGAAAATCGCGATTTTGTACACTTCCCACTTTTCCTCACTCTTTTACTTGTCCAACCTTACTCACTCAATTTTGATGACCTTTTTTACTATTACTTTTTCTCAAAGTTCCCAATTAAGCCAAGAAATCCAAAATTTCCCTTTACAGGAAATCGCGATTTTGTGCAGAAAATCGTGTTGTTTCTGTAAATCTTATCTTGTGCACTTTTGAGTATTCTTCCTCCTTGTTTTCTCTCAGTACCCTTCACAACTTCAATACATGAGTCACCTGAAATGTTATTCCAAAAGCAACACTTTTTACAGAAAATCGCGATTCTGTTCAGAGAATCGTGTTTTCTAATTTTCTGGGTTTTTGGATTTTTTTTTTGATCTCTATTTTTTTTTTTTTTTTTAACTTTCTTTCTCTTTGTTTTGCTTCAATTCCTTCTTTCCTTTGTAATTCACTCCACTCCTGTACTTTTGCACCAAAATCACAATCTTCCTCAGAAAATCGCGACTTTGTGCAGAAAATCGTGTTTTTCTCTATTTCTGATTTTATGCCAATTTAAGTAAAACTTTTCTTCCTAATTACCCTCAACACCCTTCAACAACTTCAAATCAACTGTCACTTCAAATGTTATTCCACAATCAACACATTTTTTTTTTTTCAGAAAATCGCGATTCTATGCAGAGAATCGTGTTTTCTAATTTTTTGATTTTTTGTTCCTTTTTTGGTTTCTTTTTTCACTTCTCCACAATCACTCTTATCCACAACACCTTACTCCAACTTTCTAACAAGAAAAGAAATTTGTTTAATAATTTTTGATAGGTTTTGTGAATTTGTTTGGTATTTTTGCCCTAAAAATAAAGGTGAACACTTTACTTAGGGTTTCTGGTTTTGGAGATCCGCTGATCCCATGGTTCTTGATTGGTTATGAGTTTCTATGTCCTTAGCTATCACTAAAGTACAAAAGAAAGTTTCTCAAATGAAAAAGTGTTATGAAAGGCAATCAATTTTTGTAAAGATAAACTCAATCATATTTTTTTTCAAAATGCAGAACAACGCAAGATTAATGCTCAGATTTGGTCAACAACTGAATCCCTCATTCTTACATCTAGCTACTTTAACTGTCCTTTCCTTAGTATCACCATGTTATCTTCCCAAGATCACCCATGGTGTCTAGTACTTGGGCAAAAAGAAATCTAGAAATGCAAATATAGATTCAAGTTACCTCCATCTTCAGCTTCTTGGCTCAAATCCTCCACACACCTGCACTTTTACTTTACCAATATGATGAGCAACTATCAATTTACAAAGATTTCAGCACTTCCACTTCTACAAGACATCCATTGCTTTCTTCTTCCCTAAAGACAAACAATGATATCTACCTATTCATGTGCACTTTTCCTAATTGATGAGCTTTACCTTGTTCTTGTGTTGGTTACCATCATCAACTGAAGATCCAGCAAAGGTCCAACTTCAAAGAAGTTCTTGGAATGTTCCCCGGCAACGGCGCCAAAAAATGTTTTGTTTTGGACTCCAAGTTGTCCTCTCCAATCATGAAGTAACAAAGAATCAACAAATCATCTTTATTTTGTCAATCCTAGGAATATCCATAAGACCACAACCCCTTCAAGATAATAGATTCAAGGAAATAAGAGATTAATGGCTGGATTGCTGAGAAAAATTGAAGATGAAGAGAAAATCTAGGGTTTACCATATCTAAGGCAAATCTCCATCATTTTCTATGATCTTTGTGTCAAAACCATGCTATTTTATCAGCAGAATACAAATATGAACTCAAAATTGAAAAATATCACCTGTATCACAGAGACGAGACAATCGCGATTCTGTACATTCAGACGATTTTCACAATTCTGGAACTTTCTTCAGTCCTTTTCCACTCATTACATCAGTAAACCTCTTTCTTCATACAACTCACTCAGTAATACACAAATGTAACTCACAAATCTCCATGATTAAGCAAGAAACAAGCTCTCACATCAAAGAAAATACACTCAACAGGAGAAAACACGATTTTTGCAGAAACTCTCTCTTCTCTATTGATAGCATGAGCAAATGACTAACCAACCTCTCAAAATTAGAGAAAATTGACTTATATACATTTTCAAGTGTCCCTTTTCACACTTGAAATTAGGTCTTTTTCTCTAATTTTCTAAAAATATGCTATCTAAGAGTTTCTAAAAATTCTACAAAAATTACATGAGGTCCTTAACTACATAAGGAAGACTCTTCCTTATTTTTACAACCATTGCATAAATATTTTACAAGTTTTTTGGCTTTTTACTACTTTTCTCCATCAAAAATACTTTCCAAAAATACACCTTCCAACACTCGACCATATTGAGGAAATCGGTCGCCGGTTTTGTGAGAATATACAAATGAATGTTAACATTGCAAATGGACACAAAGTGGTCTTGTGTCCTCCTTACAATATTAACATGATTAACTGTGACATAGTTAGTCAGTTACTTAGTGCTCATGTGGTTGTGAGTGTGAAGTGTGGTTAGTAGATGCAGGGTTCCTATGTGCTAATTGGGGTGGTCGGGTGCAGTGTGGATACAGTTAGCAAGCGGAGGTGGCTTTACAATGGGATCCGATGGTTTATTACAAGGTTTGGGCTGTGAAACACAGTGGATGGCTTTCTCTTTTGATTTTGTGGAGACTTTGCAGGGCTTTATCAAAATGTCTACTTGGAAATGAGGCTTTTTAGGGACCCATTTACAAGTGATTCTACTCGTGCTCATGGACGAATACGTGTTTGTGCATGACAGATAAGAGTGGGTATCAGTTGTTCGAGTGCATGTATCATGTTGTACATGGTGTGGTTTATGTGTGGCTATTTGATCCTGCAAGCAAGCCTTAGGCACCCAAATTTATCTTGATTGTGGGTCTGCCTTTATTGACTTCTTGGGCACCCAGATAGACTTTACTCTAGTAGAAGAATTTTTGAAAGACTTCTTATTTGTGTCTTGTCATTGATCACTAGTATGACGTTCAGTCAATGGTTGTGACTTGATTGCAATAGGATGCTTGCCTTTCCGTACCCATACTTGTTTCGGTGGCTGAGACACCTTGCTTTGTACTTTCCTTTGGCTTCCGGCATAAGTCATCTACTTCTTTTGCATTTGGTGCTCCTTTGGTTGCCGTGTCTCTACCACTTCTAGAAAAGAAGGGAGCTCCATTGTATCCTTGACTTCTTTGTTGAGAAAATCATCCCTCTGCATCACATAGTTTTGGACAAAAACAACATCATCATCTTCATGTGTACTCCTGGAAGGACTAGGATTTTGTGCCTTACCTAGTTCCTTGAGTGCTTCATTTTCTAACTCAATTGTAATGCGGTTCTGATTTACCCAGACTTGAAGAACTCCACTTCTTAGGTTTAGGTTTACTACATGATTATAGATTCAGTCTTGATCCAAGACAAGAGGCTCAATGAGATCCTTGTCTTGACACACTAGCACTTTAACTGTCATAAGAACATCTTGAATGTAGAGGGGAAGTTCCACCTCGCCCATGCAAGGGGTTTCCACACCTCACAGTCCTATGAGGTATGCTTCCACATGATTGACACCTAAGTCCAATTCTTGACAATAAGAAAGTTTAACAACACTAGTGGCTGCACCCGAGTCAATCAAAGCCCGTATAGTTCTTGTACTACTTCCTTGTCCCATCTCTAAGGTTACAAAAGGACGTCGGTCAATTATTCTATTGGAACTTACACCTAAGACTTTCCACATAGCCATATGATATCGTGGATCTGCATAGGCATCTGTCCTAGGCTGATCTCTACCCTGTCTTCTCAATTTCATTCTTCGGATGCGTTCCAATGCTTCTGCCTGTGCTTCTTCTCGAATTCACTTTTCCTCTTCTTTACGTTTCTTTGTAGATTGAGTTGATTTAACATCTCCTCCGTGAGGGGTTCCTAATATAACCTGACTATGCATCCACTGATGTAACTTAGTAGGATGTCGTCTTTTAGAGTGGCTAGTTGAACTGCTCCACTTGTGGAGATTCTATTGATAATCATTGGTCCATAGCCTCTCTTCTCTAATTTCCGTGCATGTTGCTTCAAAGTGTAGACTAGGACTAGGTCTCTTGCGTTCAAGCCCTTATCCTTCACATGTGTGTCAAATATGCTTTTTGTCTTTTCTTGGCTACATAAAATTCCTACTGTAGCTCTTAATCTTGTTTCACCTAGTCATTCAAGGTCGAAGATTCTAGAGGAGAGCTCATGGCTTGTCTAGTCATGCTCTTGTGCTACTTTCAATGTAGGTATCAAAAAGTCCAAGGGTAGCACTACATTTCGGCCAAGTACCATCTGAAAGGGTGTAGCTTGGAGTACCGTTTTATAGGCAACTCTGTATGCCCACACAGCATGGTGTAACTGTTTGTCCCAATCAGAGCGTTTATTATTCACTCATTTGGTCAGCACATTGCATAGAATCTTATTTGTGCTTTCGGCTTGCCCATTAGCTTGTGGATGATAGGGGGTAGACTTCTTGTGTATCACCAAGAACTCTTGAAGAAGATTTTCAATGACTTCATTTAAGAAGTGAGTGCCTCTATTAATTACTAGCTCTATAGGTAATCCAAACACATTCTCAAATAGGAACTTAGCTATCGTTTGAGCATCGTTCTTTGTTGTGGCTTTTACTTCTACCCACTTCGTTATATAGTTTGTGGCCACAATGATGTATTCTGCATCAGAACTCTTAGCTAGGGGATTAATAGGACCTACAAAGTCTATTCCCCACTTAGAGAATGCATGTCCACCCATCATAGGTTTGAGTGGCATCTCATCTTTGCGTATAGGATACCGAGTTCACTGATAAACATCACACCTCTTCACGTAGGTATGTGCATCAACGTGAAGTATTGCCTTAACTACCCGGTCTGGACCAAAGTGTCCTCCTGCTACACCTTGGTGAGCACTTTCCAAGATCTTAAGATATTTGCTCTCATGAACACATAATCTGAGGTAACCATCTTTACCACGCTTGTATAAGTTATCTCTAATGAGTGAGTAGTCTAGGGCTTCTTCTTCTAAACTTCTTTGTGTAGCCAAAGTCATCTCTTGAGGGAATGTTTGCATCCTCAGAAAGGCTACTAATGGTTCACTCCAATCTCGTATTAGAGACACTTGGTACAGTGTAGCATGCTCCACAGGTGGTTTAATACAACAGAATCGGCATTCTTTACACAACTTATCAACATCTGCTTCCATAATCGGCCAATGCACTCCCAGTCTCCTTAGTGTCTGTAGGGTTCGTTGCCTTGATTAATGTTGCTCTAATGCACCTACATGTGCTAATTGCAACCACTTTATGTGCTCCTCTTCTTCCACATAACAAACTAATAAGGTGATAAAGGTAAAGAAAAAGATGAAGATGAAGTGATTGCTCAAGCAAATTATGCAAGAGGAAGAGGTAACGTGAGAAAAAGAGGTAAAGGAAGAGGTAATCATACTAACAACAAGAAGACTTGTTGGATCTGTGGATTAAGCAATCATTTGGCTCATGATTGCTTGCATAATTCTCAAGGATCAAGTCAAAATCAGAACAATAACAGTAGAGGCAGAAGCGGAATATATCAAAGAGGTAGACAAAGCCAAAGAGACGGATATGGTAGAGGTGGAGCAAGAAGTTGGGGACAGAATCAGTCTCACAACACTACCTACTACAACTATGTGAATGATACGCAGAATGATGATCATACGACATTGATGATGAACTCGATAAGTGTGTTAGAAAATGAAGACATCAAGGTATTCTATATTGACTCTGGTTGTTCAAATCATTTGTCACGAAATATAGAATTGTTATCAGAACTTGAAGGAGGTATTTCAAATCATACAGTACAGACAAGTGATAACACAAAACATAATGTAAGGTCAATTGGAAAGGTAAAGTGTAAGAATGGAGCTGACCTACTAACGAATGTTTTGTATGTTCCAACAATCCCAAAAAATCTGATCAGTGTGGGTCAGATAGTAGAAAAAGGTTTTCAAGTCAGGTTTACAAATGAAGGAGTATTTGTTGAAGATCGAGAGAATGGATACAATCAGATTGTCCATGGTAAAAAGGAAGGTAGACTTTTTACTCTGAATGTACAAGGGAATGTTGGTCAAGCCTTGATCACACATGGTGATGAGGTATTCATAGAGTTAGACCTCTGGCATAAGAGGTTAGGACATTTTAATGAAATAGGAATCAAAACTATGGTGGAGATACAATCCGTGAGAGGATTACTAAATATGAAGAATCAACATATGATTCACAAGTGCGAAGCTTGTCAGATGGGAAAAGCCCACAGGTTACCATTTCAGAAGAAAGGGTACAAACACGATGGTGTGTTAGAGCTCATACATACAGATGTATGGGGACCAACAAAAGAAGGATCTATCAACGGCTCAAGGTATTATGTTCTTTTTATTGATGATGCAACAAGATGGATAACTCTTTATGTTCTGAAAGAGAAGTCAAAAGTATTTGAAGCTTTCAAGCATTTTCATGCATATGCTGAAAGACTTACATGACAAAAACTCAAAAGACTAAGGTCTGATGGAGGAGGAGAAAATTTTTCTCGAGAGTTCAATGATTATCTGTGGAATGCAAGTATCAAAAGAGAAATAACTTGCAGGTATACACCGCAACAAAATGGAGTAGAAAAAAGAAGAAACCGAACTCTAGTTGAGTTTGCAAGAGCAATGCTAAAGGAGGAGAATCGTCCAAATTATCTTTGGGCTGAGGCTGTAAATACAGCTATATATCTGGTAAACAGATTACCATGTATAGCTTTGAATGGGATGACCCCTTATGAAGCTTGGTGGGGCAAGAAACCAACACTTGATCATTGTAAAGTGTTTGGATCAGTAGCTTATGCTTATGTACCATCACAACTTAGACATAAGCTTGAACCAAAAGCTAAAAAATACGTGTTCATCGGATATGATGAAAAGCAGATGGGTTATAGGTTATGAAGTCCTCTAACCAAATAGTTTATTGTTTCCAGAGATGTGACATTTGATGAAGGAAAGAGCTGGTATACAGATAAAGAGCATAGTTTTGAAACACTTGAAGAAGAGATAAGAAGAAAAGAAAAAGGAAAATCACATATGCAGGTGAATGAAGATGAAGATCATATGCAGGCAAGTACGTCTAGGATTGGATCAGGTATGAGAAACGAAGATGAACCAAGATGTGATGAAGATGTGTATTCAAATACACATGAAGAATATGAGCAAAGAAGGTCAAACAGAGTAAGGAAACAACCAACAAGGTATTCCTATGACACTTCTTATTTGACTCAGAAAAACTATGCTTACTTAGTAAAGGAAGATGAAGAACCTCAGAATTACGGTGAAGCAAAAGGTAAGAAACAATGGGAAGAAGCAATGAAGGAGGAGTTCAATGCGCTGGAAGAGAACAAGACTTGGGAACTTGTTCCAAAACCAAATGGTAAGAAAGTGATTGGAAATAAATGGGTTTACAAAGTTAAGAAACTTGCAGATGGAAGGATAGCCAGATACAAAGCTAGACTGGTGGTCAAAGGCTATGCTCAGACACATGGCATCATAAGATGTTTAGTCGGGTGGCAAAGATGTCAACCATAAGGACATTGATTGCTATAGCAGCATCAAAAGGATGGAAGCTAAGTGAGCTGGATATAAAGAATGCATTTTTAAATGGATATATATTAGATGAAGTCTACATGGAATAGCCTGAAGGATTTGTAAGTTCCAATTACCCAGATCATGTTTGCAAATTAAGAAGAGCTCTCTATGGATTGAAGCGAGCTCCAAGAGCTTGGAATTATAGACTTGTGAAGTATCTCAATGACCTTAGATACAAAAGCTCGAAGGCTGATGCAAGTCTACTCGTTAAGAGAACAGATGAAGGTATGATCTACATTTGTATTTATGTAGATGACATAATAATCACAGGAACCTCAGATGAAGGAATCAAAGAGGTAAAGAGATTGCTTGAAAAAGAGCTCAGGATCAATGATCTAGGAAAATTATCATATTTTCTTGGAATGGAAGTTATATATGCTGATCATTGTGTATATGTTTCACAAGAAAGGTATCTTCTAAACTTAATGAAGAAGTTTAACATAGAGAATTGCAGAGAAGCTTCAACACCGCTTGAAGTAAATCATAAACTCAGCAAATATGGTGGTGCAGAGTTTAAAGATATGAGGAAGTATCAGTCGTTAGTGGGAAGCTTGATCTATGCTACGCTAACAAGACCTAATCTCAGTTATGCAGTGGGAGTTCTCTCACAGTTCATGCATTGTCCGAAGGATCAACATTGGGTTGCAGGACAAAGAGCTCTTAGATATATCAAAAGAACTATAAAGGAAGAATTATATCATCATTATACGTCAGATATAAAGCTGAGAGCATACAGTGACTCAGACTAGGCAGGAAGTCAAGATGACAGAAGGTCAACACATGGGTATATGATATACCTAGGAGATAAGCTTGTAAGCTGGTGTTCAAAGAAGCAACACATAGTGGCTTTATCGTCAACAGAAGCAGAATATAAAGGACTTGTGGAAGCAGTGAAAGAAGTGATATGGATGCAGACCTTGTTCAAAAGCATGGGTATTGATCAAGGTATACCTATCATACATGGAGATAATATGAGCTCGTTGTATCTTGCAGCAAATCCAGTATTTCATGCAAGAACAAAACACATAGAGATTCAATATCATTTCCTGAGGGAAAAGGTAATGGAAAAAGAGATCGAATTAGTATTCACTCCTACAAAAGATCAAATTGCAGATATTCTCACAAAGAGCTTGGATGGAGTAAAGAGAAGCAGATTCAAAGAAATGGCAGGTATAAAAGAAAAGAAGAATATATGAAAGATGAGAGAATGCAAATTAGTGATTGAGGGGGAGCTGTTGAAGAATCACTCACAAATTTGACATACAGACAGACATAAAGACGAAGAAAGACAAAGAGAAGCAGAAACAAAACATTCAGAAAATCAAGCCTTAGTGAAGGGACAAATTCACGCCTGTAATATAAGGTGTAGAAACTTCCAGAATTACGAGTTTGAATCTCGGATCAAAATGTATATAAGAGAGAGCATAGAACCAGAATAGGGAGATGAGAAGAGAAGAGGTGAGAAGAGTGCATATAGAGAAAGAAGAAGACGCCACAGATCGCGTATGTAGAGATGAATAATAGAACCTGAACTGTCGGGTATTCATCTGAGAGAGATGGTAAGGAATAACTACTCAGAGTAGGAGAGTTTTCCATAACTATGAGCAAAGTGAGGCCAAGATATTTTGTACACATCTTCTCTAATAAAAAACACATGTTCATGTGGAAGATTGAGCGCATTCTTCATATGTGAAGAAATCTGAGTAATTTCATGTTACTATGAAAGTTAGTTAACAGTTACAGTTTTCTCAGTAAACATTTTCCGGTACTTCTGAGAGTTAGATCTCGTAACACAGTGTAAAGATTTTCATGGGTGATAGCTCATCTTGAAGCTAGGAGTCTCAACTATAAGTTGATCAAAAGAGTTTTGTGAAACGGGACAAGTACATAGTACAAAGTCTGACCGTAAAAAGGCATCCTGAACTGGTGAAGTTTTTCCTTAAAGTTCAGAAAGACTTCAATTACTAAAGGAATCTCAGGTATTACTTCTTTACTTCATCAACAATCATTTGAAGTAATCAAAAACAGAATTGCAGTTGATTCCGGTAAGATTCCAGTAAGATTACGGTGACATTCCGGTAATAGTCTGGTGAAGTTCCGGTGAAATTCTGGTGAGTTCAAAACATAGTTTTGGCACAGTTAAGTAAGGAAAAGATTATGTAGCTGTAAGCAAACGCAGTAGTGTAAAATCTGAAGTAAATAAGTTCAGAATTGAAGCTTGAAGGAAACACGAAGCTTTCTATAAAGTGAATATTCAGTTTCACTAAATACAGTTATAAAGTTTTCAGTTTCAGAAGGTTGCTAAGGTACTGATGATTATAGAGGTGTTCTAATATCACTCTAGCTTAGTTTTAGTTGAGTCGTGGCAATTTTCCGCAGTCTTGTTAGTGAACAAGCTTTTGTCATGAAATCAACACCGATTGCGCCTCATGTTTAGGCATTCTTATCATGACTCTTCTATCTTCTATCTCATACTTCTTAAAATTCTTGGGGACCTCAAACAAAGAGTCTTCCTCTTCTCGTGTGACTTCTCTCTTCTTCCTCTTCTTGCCTTCATTCTTCGGGTTTACTTGTGTGGCTAATTTCACCTCATTTGTAAGTTCTTCATGTCTATGAGGATGAGCTTCTACTTCATAAAAATTTTCCTCTTCTGATGCAAAAGGTGAGTCCATAATGATTGAATCAAGATCGGATTCACTTGCATCCTCAAATGCATCAGTGCTAGGTTCACATTCTTCAATAACCGAATCACACATGATTGGCTCTATTGAGAAGACTGAAATGTCATAGCCATCCTCATCACAGTGCGGTGTCCGTTGTTCTTCATTAATGGCTACATCCATTGTTGCTAGAATTTCCACCTAGCCATGAGGTTCAAATTCTTCGTCAGGAAATACTATAGGTGCATAGGCTGGGTCTTGAATTGATCTATGGGTTTCCTTCGCACCTATCTCTCTAGCTTTTTCTCTCTTCTCTTCTTCTACTACTACTACTTTACACATCCACATGTGGGTGTCTGCATGCATCCATGAGGATCCTGACCCTATGGAATGCACTTACTCAGTATCATCTTTAGCTCTATGGATGGGATTCCATTGAATAGGAGGTATGTATCTATGAGAGTAATCCTTGAGATTGACTTTGGTTGTAACAGCTAAGTGCTGCAAATAGAAGGAATTGGTTCCCCGATCCTATACTACTTGCAACTACCGCATAAATGGTCTTCCCAGAATCATCTCATAGGCATGATTCTTGTTAAAGTCACATATAACAAAAGTATGCTCGAACTCAACACCACATGTAGTGAGAGTTATTCCTTCTAGCAGTCCTAAGGGTCTCTCAATGTGACCATCATCCATCTGCAACTTCATTCTTGCTGGCTTGAGTGCTTGCTTGCCCCAATGCTTCCATAGAGAAGTGGTAGCAATTACAACTCTTGCACCTGAGTCCAGAATTGCCTTGGTTGTGTATCCTTGATGGGTAATGGGAAGATAGGTGTTACCTTCTTCTCCTTCACTCATGTCTCCTATCTTGTCCAAGGGTATTTTTGGCACTGTTCTATGAGATCCTACCTGGGAATGAGGTTTTGCTACTTCTGGCACTTGATTAGCTACATGTTTCCATAGCTCTGTCCTAACTTTGAGTAGCTCTTCTAAAGTGAGATTGCACTGCACTTTAGTGTTCTTTACTACCTCTATGCTCTTAGGTATGATTGAGTCTTCATTTCTTACCATGACAGTGGGTGCTCTCATACAAGTAGACTTAGCTTCCCATGGGCCTGTGAAATGGGGTAGCTCCTATAAAGAATTAGACTCAAAGTCTAATTTCTCCTGAGATCGGGTACTCTCTTGCTCCTCCTAAATGGAAGGAATGTCTTGTGTGAATTGATCATGCACATCATCTACAAGTTCAATGGGAGGGGGAACTTCACTTTCTTTAGCCCATTTTTCTTCCTAAATCTCTCGTAGGAATTCTTTCACTTGCCTTGTCCTTATTTTGAGAGATGGGGTCCTTTGCTCACTGTGCAATTAGCCTCTCCAGTCTTTCTAGCAGTCCATCAAAGTGCAACTGTCTCTTAGCTGAACTAGAGAAGGTAAAGAGGCGAGTGGCTTCAAACATGGTTTGAGTCAATTCCACCATCTTAGCACAAATTTTAGTTCGTTCAAGCTCTAGTTCGGCTCTAGGGTAACACTTTTCATGATCTGTTGTGTTTGGCCCTTCTTGGATTCTAGCCTGATAGCTACACCTGATTCTGAACCAGTTAATGCAAATACGATCGAAAGGGGCACGAGATGCGTTAAGCATCATGTCTATGTCCTCAGGAGTGGGATCTACTAAGACTCGTCCTACTCTAGGGGGTGGTGGGATTAAGTAAGGTGGGTTGGAAGGTGGCGGTGGATTGGAGGGAGATGGGAATGGTGGTGGTGGAGTAGTGTGAGAGTGAATTTGAGATGTGAGTTCAATTATCTTGGCTTTTGTTTCTCTCAAGTTTTCCTCTTGTTCGCTCATTTTCTTTGCCCATTGCCTTTTCATTCTCTCGCGGCTATCCTTCCAAGCTCTGGTCCTCTTCTTAGTCATGCTCTCAGTTTCACTAACCTCAGAACTCTTTTCCGGGCCTGAACCTTGGCTCTGCTGCAAAGCTTTGGCTCTAGTGACCACTTGTACAGGGGCCATGGAAGTTACACTTCCTGTAGAGTCTACAACTAATCCAATAACGTTGATAGGAGTGATTTACGATAAATTGTTGGGATTCTTAGCACAATCTTGCAAGAGATGCTCTTTTCCACAATCGGGTCAAAAACCTTGAATCATCATAGATTGGGTTTGTGTAGGTGTAGGCATAGGGCAATCACAATGAAGTGATCTCCTTGACATCGATAGCACGGTCCTCTAGGAAATGGGGGTCTTACCTGCCTAGGTTGAGGCCTAGAGTTGGGATTGGCGTACATGACATTTGCATACTCTGGCTCCCAACTAGGTTCACTCAGGTCTTCATAGTAATATGACTCATTATGCTCAAGTGACTGCATGTAGTAAGCTTGTGAGCTATCAATATGAGTAGAGTAAAAACTACGATCACTAGGGTCACTTTATGAAAGAAATGGTGTTACTAGCACTATGGATCTATTCAGATTCTCTTCTGCAGCTGCGTACTTTACTGGAATCACATTGGCCGGGGTTGGAGGTTGTTGAGCTAACACAACTGAGGCATTTGCTAGGTTTGGTAGGGTTGCTGATAGGGTTGTTGGGGCTTGCCATATTGCTATGGTGGGTACTGGTTCTGGTATCTTCCCTGTTGTGGATATGGCTAAGGGTAGGTTTGCCTAACCGCTTGCTTATTGTATGGGAAATCTTGTGCGGTGTGATTATTGTATCTCTGTTCTATGGTGCAATACTGGCTACTAGGATTCACTAGGGGTTGAGCCATAATGGGACATACATTCACCATATGGTCATCTCCACAAGTGTAGCATCTTTTCACTGGGGCAAACCTTGTTATTTGTTTACTTGGGACTCTTAACTTCTGAGCTACCTTCTCTGCAAGCTGCTCAATAGATGTCGATTGTGTGGAAGTGAGGCTAGTAGAACTGTCTTAATCGTTGTAGATTTTTGAAAGTTCTAATTCCTCCCTTAGGTTATCCTCAATGTCGATGCACATACGTACACACTCTTCTATGGTCCTAGGGTCCTTCAAGTACACATATGATCTCAGCTTTGTACTCAGCAGTCCGTCCAAGAATAAAGCCACTTGTTTGGCGGGTATGGGTAACTCGGGGACAGGACATCTCTCTAGGTATTGCCTAAACCTTCTTCCTGCAAGTCTAACTATCTCTTGAGGTGTCTGCTTGAAGCTATGAATCACTGAGGACGTATTATGTCGTATACCACTCTTGGAGAATTCGGTAATGAATGCCTCTAGGAGTTGTTCTATGTTCCTAAATTCTCTCTCATGTAGTGGTTGGAACCATGTAAGAGTTGTGTTCCTAAGCGTTAGCCCAAAGGCATTGTATTGCATGAATAGGTCCTCCACTTGTTTAGCTCTCAAGGCTTGCCTAAACTCGGCCACATGATCGTATGGGTCTCCCATGCCATCGAAGTAATTCTTCATGGACTTAACTAGCTTGGTTGGCCTCAAGGTTCTAGTGTGTTCTATAGGCTTTGGCAAAGGAAAATTATCAGCATTTCTTTGGTTCCTTGGGTCTCTAGGTCTCTCGGTTTCCACTCTATCCATCTTTGTTCTTGTTCTTTCTCTTCCTAGTGGGTTAGCAAAGCTCACTTCAGGTCTATCTCTATTCCTATCTCTTTGAGCTCCATGAGCTTGGGAGGTTCCAGCTCCT
Source organism: Ceratopteris richardii (assembly GCA_020310875.1). NCBI lineage: Eukaryota > Viridiplantae > Streptophyta > Polypodiopsida > Polypodiales > Pteridaceae > Ceratopteris > Ceratopteris richardii. The sequence goes on from CM035430.1 coordinate 108,335,757, forward strand.
TGGTGGCCATACAAGACATTAGATCTTGGTTGGGCAAAAATAAATTCACCCTTCCAAGTGTAGGCATGTCTACCATGTTCTGAGACCACAAAGATTCTCTCTGAAGTGTCGTGTAAATAGGTCACCTTGTCTGGGCTATCAGGATCTTTAAACTCATAGATTGTGAGCATTCCTACTTCATTAGGCTAGTCAGTCTTATACCTCCAAAAGGATTCATTGGCCTCTCGGTTCAAGAGCAAATATATGCTCTTATTGTCCGAGGAACCCACTCTTGCATGATGATTCTTGTGAGGACTGATTTGCCTCAGGGAGTTCTGGGCTCTCTTGTTAAGTTCCCTTGCTCTATGTCACCTAAGTCTGTCTCTAGAATCACATTACCAAATTCATCTGTCCTATCTGGGTAGGTGGTTACCACATACATGGTTCCTTCTTTGTCTAGGTATGCACCATTTTCAAACTTGACTACTGGATGTTCAAGTCCAATGGGTTGGTCAGGGTTTTTAATTTGGACCATGGCTCTTCTTAGGCCGTTCTCATATATGCAAGCACCTAATCGGTTGGTCCTAAGGTATTTCACTCGAGTCTTGTAGGGACCTTCAACCTTTTGCAAGTAAGCCACACTTGAACTTCCTATTGGTCTCTCCATACCTTGAGATTCGCTAGTTTCAGAGCTAGCGTAGTGTGAATAATTACTCAACTACTGGGCCCAAGACCTAGCAGTGTGATTGACACTAGCCTCTGAAGACCTAAGGCTTTGTCTATCTCTCCCTAGATGTCGTCTTGATCTAAGGTTCATATGCCTGATTTCACAACTCTAATATTACCCAAGTACAACCTTGTTGCAGATAACTTTATATCAGTCACTTGGTTCTTGTTTAGTTGATTATCGTGTTTATGATCTTCTCTGATATCACGTCGTCAGGAATATTTGGGTGGTTTTCTGCACTTTAAGTTGATCGTACCACGTTAAGTTCTTTTCATTTTAAGTTATCGATCACAAAGATATTATATTTCTGCTTGAACTTGAGTATTTAAGAGTCTTCAACTTGACAAATGCCTATCGTCACCTATATTACTTATAGCCCAACTCGCACTTAGCCTAAGCTAGGAATTGACAAAGGGAGTTGAGAATAATCCAACCTCACTTGTTGATCCCTTGCTCTTTGGTGCTCAAGAACCCCGTTCTCAAGCGTGCAATATGCTAGTGCTCTAGATGCCCTTTGATGCTCTCAATGGACCTATAAAAGTCCCAGAGTTAGCTCAAGACCTTAATTCAAATGATATAACAAACCACTTTCATTCATGTACTTCAAAGACCAAATTTCCCTTTGTCTTTATGTAAAACAATCCTACAAATCCCTCAATTTTCTTACCCCGGGGTATGCTCTACTTCAAAATACCTTATCTGTAACTCCCCTTATTACTTTTCCAACGAGCTTTCCAATGAGCCTAGGATCACTCCGAACGGATTTTGTATGAGGATGTTATGATCGCTCAGGGTTCTAGGGTTAAAACAGGGTTCAAATAGGCTAATAGTCAAACATGATTTTTCTCAAATTACTAGTGTAGGGACCTCACAAAGTGCTAATTACTTGATAAGTATGCCCAAAATTACCCCACAATTTTGAATAAAAATCCTAAAAATGTCAACCGAAAATGTCTGTCAATCGCGATTGACAAAGGTGTCCGTCGGGGCCTGTTAGTCACGATCGACACGTCAGTCCCGATTGACGGTGTCAATCACGATAGACAAAGTCAGTCATGGGGTCTGTCAATCGCGATTGATGGTATCAATCACGATCGACACTTTTTCCAAAAAATCTGGCATAATTTTAGTCAATAGGGTTTCTGTCCGTCGTGATGGACACATGGGCACGTGAATTTAAGTGTGAATCGTGAAATTTCAATCGATCGTGATCGACAGTGTCAATCACGATCGATTGAATCCTATGTGGCAGTCCATCGTGGTTTGTCAGTCGAGATTGGTAGAGTCTGCTCGTCGCGATTGACAAAGTCTGTCGGTTGTGGCTGTCGATCGTGATTGGCAGTGTCAATTGTGACTGATAGAGGATTGAGGAATTTTCTAATTTTGATTAGTGTTTTGCAATGTGCTCATTATCTATGTCATGGTGGTGCACTTTGTTTTACCAAAAGATCAAAATTTATGTCAATCGTGATTGACAAAGTTCAACGCCTCGGAGATAGTGCATAGCTTTTCTGTACCTGTGCAGCGTGATGGAGATGAAGATACAGCCAAAACCTGCAAGAACACTCAAGAAACATGCAAAAAATAGCGCACACAAATCGCTCTCTCACTCTCTCTTACAAGTGAAATGAGGGAAATGGAAGGGGGAAGGTGATATGACCAAGAAACTGAAATTTTTGTGATGATGGAGATGGAGGTGGGAGATGGTGAGGATGATGATGGTGATGGTTAAGTAAAAAAGAGAAAAATAAGGAAAAGTAAAGAAATTACCTACGATGCCAACGTCACAACTCTACGTCTTACCATCACACATTTGTCCTCAAAGCTCGATCCCTGGCAACGATGCCAAAATTTGGTGTAGCTCAGTGATTAGTAGCACCTCCTTTAATGTCAATCCGAGAAGACATGAGGATGGTATGAAGACCTGGAACAAGTGATGGCACAACTGTGTGAGTGAGAAGCACACAAACATGCATACACATACACACACATGCACACAAGGCAAGAACAAAGAGAGAGACAATGGAGTCACTTCTATTGCAAAAGAGTTCTCATACAAGTTCAATTCTACAACAAGCTAACCTCAAAAATGAGCTCTCTAGCTCTTTTTATAGTTTTTGACTAGCTTTGGTCCTCTCCAGACCTAGTGTCTAGCCTAGTTAAAAATTAGGTTCCTAGCCTAATTTGGAGGCTCAAACGAGCTCTGAAAATTATGAAAATTGGTACATAAATACTACTAATACTCTTCAAGTTTGAGGACTCCTCAGCTTGCACAAAATGGAGTAGGAATAATCAAAAAGTGGTATTTACAATGGTCTGAAGTGACTAAGATCAGTATTTGGAAAGTATTTCTTCATCAAAATTTATAGGGCCTATTTGCCGAATCTACATTGACTGCCTTGCCTACTTGGCCCTTCTCGTTGCTCTGATTCTCTTCGTTGGCTCCCTTGTCTTGAAATGACCTTACTGCTGCCAACATAGGTGTTAGGTGACAAGCCATGCAATTAGGTTGAACCTTAGTGAATATCTTTTAAGCAATTTGTAGCATTGTAGTTGGTGCCAATTTTTTGTCATGTTTTGATAGTGTTTTTGTGAATAAGATTAATTACACCTTCCTTAAGACAATGAAGCAAAGTGCCAAAACACATGGCCTCTTGTGAGAACAAGGGTAATGGATTCACCATAAATCTCTTGAAGGTATTGAAGAATTCATTAGTTAGGCCATCTAGGAATGGGCATTTACCATTGAGAAGCACATAAATCAGTTCTGTAGTCTCTCTATAATCTCTAATTTGGTGATTGGATAATCAAGAAACAACAATATTTTGTAGAATTCTTTTGGTTCTAACTAAAGATGGTGACCATACAGTCTCACATAGGTGTGGAATCTGAAGTGGACACCCCAAAAGCTTGGTGAAGTGGTCAACAATAACTTTGCTATTTTGTTTGTCTAAATTTCGTTCTTTTTCATGGTTATCAAGCATGTATGAGATCGTTTCCTTATACTATTTCATCTTTAGGAGTACATATTTCTTTAGTCGATTTTTATTTTTTGTTTGTTTTCGCAACTCACCAAAATTTAAAATAAACATGTTGATTCTTTCTTTCAATTTTCTCTTATTTGTAAGCATACTTTTGATCTTTTGGAGCCGTGTCTAAGAGGGGATTGATCTTTTTTTACTTCAATCTCAAGACGCTAGAGTTCCGATAAAGTTTTTCCCTTATTACAGGACAAATGTTTCGGAATTCCTTCTAAGTCCTAAATAGAATATATATTATCTACTTAACTGTTGTCATCCAACTCTTGTCGAAAGAGGAATGGGTACTGAAGGCAAGGTTTAAACTCGAGGAAATCTCCCCCTGAATCGAGGGGAGGGTGGAGGTTGGAAGATCAGTAAATCTTAAATTTGTTTTCACATCTTTAGAAAGTGGGTTTCTTCTTCTGCACACCCATGGATGCTACACATACCATGTACGACTTTGGTGAATAATCTCTACCTCAGGTACCACTCAAAAAATAGTTGGAGCTCCTAAGGTATGAACTTTAAGGTGCCTAAAACAAGATCTAAGAACGTGAAGAAATACTTGAAAGTATGCATTATGAGGAGGAAAGTCTTTTTTTTTTTTTTTTTTATAAAGGAAGTTCGGCAATAGCCTACTCTCCTGAACTTGAATTAAATTAAGAAACAAAGGTACAATAGAAGGGGACTAGTGCCCACGGGACCCCCCAAATCCCACAAAGCAGGGGAAGCTTGATTGAGTCCTAGGTTGCATTACAGAGAAGGTTAATCACCCTCTCATCGCCCTCATGCGGGGCCCACTTGGGTTTGAGCTTGTTGTTGATCAAAAGGAAGACTTGATGGTGCCTGAAGGGGGGGGGACTTCTTACTGTTAACGATCCTTTTGCCCAGGAGGAATAGTGATTTCTCAATCGACCACTCCCTGGGGGGATCGCCGAAGTTGAGAGCACACCTCTCCCGCCAAATTTTCCACAGGACTTCCCCTCTGATGGCGTTCCAGAGTGTCGCAGAGCAGCCGATCGCTTCTCCCAAAAGGACTTGTTTCCAACTAAGCTGTTTTTGAAGTCTGATTTTCATTCCAACCGTCTGCCAGATTCTGTAGGAGTTGGGGCAAGTAAGGAAGATGTGTGGGACATCTTCGATAGCACGGTGGCAGCGTTTGCACCAAGGAGGGATCCCACAAAGTTTGCTAGCCTTATGGTTGGTCCAGATTCCTCGATGAAGAATTTGCCATAAGAGGACATACTTCTTAATCTCAATAAGGGGGTGCCAGATACCCATGAATTTCATGTCCCACCGAAGCCGCGTCCAAGACAGGCACCACTTCTTGTTGAGGCTGATCTGGAGGTCAGCCGTTTCTTTGATGTTCGGGATTTTGAGTAGGCTATTTCCATTGTGCCATTTGAGACCAAGCGAGTTCGGTGTGTCGTGTCCCATGAGAAGGCGAGTCTTGTGACGATCCCAAGCGAGGCATCTGCTTTGCAAAGTGTTCCATTCTTCGTAGGAGATGTTTATGCGGGGGTCAATATCCTCGAAGTTGATCCAGTTGTTGGTGTCATGTTTCCAGAGGTGTTTCCATTTTTTGAATCCTTTGTTCCATAGCTTCTTGGCATTTTGAATGTTCCACGACTCCACACTCCGGATACCATGTATCGGAAACCAGATAGAGTCGTTTTGTCTGATTCCGGCCGCCCACTTCCAGTCCTCACTAATTCTTGTGAAGCTTTTGACTTTATTCCAGCCCTTCCAAAGGGAGCACACGAGATTGGAGCCTTTCGGGAAGACGGGGATCGGGGAGAAAAGCAGGGTCATGATGTCAAGATTCTTCCAGTTCGGGAACCCCGTGAGGGCCAACTCATTCTTGTTTCTGAAGATCAGCTTGGCCCACGAGGCCTCCCTATTGCACCAAGCCTTAATCATCCATTTGGTTGCCAGTTTGTTAGCCATACACCCAATGTCCAGGATACCAAGCCCCCCGCTATCTCTAGGGCTAGTGCAGATGGCCCATTTGATTTTAGGCACCCCCCTTCTGTTATGATCGCCCGTCCAAAGAAAGTTTCTACAAATACTATTCAGTTTGGACAGGCCTTGCTCATTCGGTCTCCAACAAGAAAGGAAATAGATGGTAGAAGAGAGGAGGAACGTGTTGATAACCATCGCACGCCCAGCGAGATTGATTTGCATACCTCTCCAATAGTTAAGTTTGTTTTCGAGTTTAGCCAACACCCAGTTCCATCGCTGCTCCATAGAGACGCCAAACCCCAAGGGGATTCCAAGAAGACGAAGGATTTGGCCCTGCGGAATGATTTGACAGCCATGATCAGTGAGGAGGCCAGGATGCTGTCCCACAATAGCCCTAAAGGCGGTCTTGGAGTGGTTGATTTTGGATCCAGAGGCATCACAAAAGGTAGCAAGACACCTCCAGAAAGTCTCCAGGCTGGTATTATCATTGTGGACGAACGCGTTCATATCATCAGCAAAAAGTCTCATGATGATTTGACTGTGGTCGTGAGGCAGCCGGAGGCCTTTGATATTGCCAGCCTCCACATGATGAGCCACAAGTCTGCTCAGCCCCTCAGTGGCGATGGCAAAAAGAAGGGGGGCCAGAGGGCACCCTTGTCTAATCGATCTTCTAAGATGGATCGCCTTCGAAAGTTTGCAAGGGTGGTGAACGCCATTATTATTGCTTAGCTTGATGGCACACATTCCAATCTTCATTAAGAACTTTCAATTCTCAGGATTTGATGTTTGTAAGGATAGCCAAATTTTTTTTATCGTGTTGATCTCAATTTGAGTATTTTTATTTAGATGAAACCTACACCAAAAATGATAATGTGTAGTTTTCTACTAAATATTTAGTAGGAAAAACTGAACTCTCATGAAATGGTTAACGGCATTGTGCAGATCATCCCACAACATAGAAGGTCTTTCAAGAGAAGTTTAAGGAGTTTTTTTCTTCCTCCTCAGTTCCATTTAAATGTTCACCGTTCATGGATGATGTTGACATGGAACAAAGATGATACCATCACAAGTTACATTGAGCAATTTTGGAAAAGTCTTTTACTTGTTCAAGATGTTCTGGCCAAGCTTCGCACACTCCACCTGAAAATGCTTTAGGAAGCTATTTCTTTTGCTCATGATTGAAAGAAAGAGTTTCAGTTAATTAGCAAGTCGATCCGTTTGTAATAGTTGCATCAACTCCAGCCTTTTGTCAAGCCTAATTACCTTTTAAAGAATAATTTTACTACCGCTTCTTATCCTAATTTATCATGAGCTCCTCAATCTAACCATTCGGCAACATCTATAGCCTCATCCCTCCAACCTATCAAACCTCCTACCCTTCAAACTACAATGGTGGATGCCCAATAGAAGAGAGCACGTCTCACTTATTGGAATCATGGTAAATCTAGATATATGAAAGCAAAATGCAGATTGTGCCCTCTCTATGCGAAATCTATTTCGACCCAAATGCATAACATGTCCTCCTCATAAAGCACCTTATAGCTATGACCATAGTTAGCCCATCATACTCCTAGTCGGTAGGTCATGAGTTCAATTCCCAATATGATTCCCAATCATGCTTCTGATTTGTATTTCTCACATGCAAGGAATAATTTCAACAATTCTGCATCTTTAACTAATGGAAATTATACATTTCATAATGGGTTTTAGTAATCTAACACAGTGTGCATTAATCAAGCTTTTATAGTTTTTCTTATGAAGGAAATGCATTAACCACCTTATATGGACATAGGTGTTGAGACATCAAGCTCAACATGTGATGATTAGGGATGATATGCATCACTTTTTGCGTGCTTTCGCAAACGTCTAACTCCAACAATTGGTATCAGAGCAGGTCATCGCTTCATCTAGGGCACCATGTACACCTCTCTAGTTGCAGTCTCAGATTCGCATGAAATTTGGTGAGCATACTCAGGGTCTTTCAAGGATCAAAACATCTTCGCTCTATTGTGCCAAAATCGCGATCTGAGATCATTTCGGCCTCCGAATGCACTATCGTAGTGCTTGTGTAGACTATTTCATCTTTTTGTGCCAAAGGTATATACATGTTTTGGTTCGCGAATATAAGCATCTCGAAGTCTCTTACAAGTTTAGCAGAACTCCTCTAGACAGTTCTGTTCAACTTTTTGAGATACAGTCAATTTTTTGCACCAAGGTATTTTAGTCACCAGCCATGGCTGAAAGTAGTGATGTATTTTGTATGTTGGATATTGAGGATAAGTTGGATGGTACCAACTACCTGTTCTGGGCTTATATGATGCAACATGTATTGGTTGCAAAAGGACTATGGAACATTATGCACGGTGTTGAAAATTGTCCTATCACACTTGCAACTATTACAATTGCAGGTACTGAAGCTGATGTAGAAGGTGTCGAAGATGATGATATTTTGCATATTCCTATTCCTGTTGCAATTTCTGCTGCACCTACTATAGAGCAAATTTGTTGGGATGGTAGAGATGCCCAGGCACATGCATTGATAGCCTTCTCTGTCAAACATGCCATTATTCCTCACATTTGCTCTTGCAGAATAGCTAAGGATGCTTGGGATACACTTACCACATTGTACCAAGCTAGGAATGAGGCTCGTGTTGCTTACCTCTGACAATAGTTGGAGAGTGAGCACATGAATGAAGGTGATTCTATGGACAATTTTCTAACAAAGATCAAAGACTTGAAGGAACACTTGATTTTTGTTGATGAGGTTATACCAGATAGCTCACTTGTGCAGACCATTCTGAATGGCCTTCTTGATTTATATCAAATTTTTGCTTATACTCTTTGGTTGATGATGAAAGGCAATCCAAATGCCTTGTCATTTGAGGAGTTAGTCTCTGTTCTATTACAGGACAATTAGTCTAGGCAGAATAGATCCATTATGCGTGTTGAAGATCAAGCTTTCCTGGCTAGTCAAAAGGGCAAAGGAAAATGGAGCTCTTCAGCTAGTAAGCAAAAATCTGCTAGTTCTGCACAATCGAAGAGGGAAGACAAAGATGAAAAAAAATCAGAAAAGCAGAAATTGTTTTGCAATTACTGTAAAGGAAATGATCATATCATAAAGAAGTGTCCAAAACTGGTTGCTAAAGAGGAAAAGAAGAAAGAGGCTGGAATGGTTGTTGCAGAAGCCTCTACACCAAAAACAGAGTTTACTAATCTTGTGTAGGAAGAAGAATGGGTGTTTACTACTGTTTGCAGTTTTGACCCATCTTCACATGAACAGTGCATGTCTACAGTAGACTCAGATGTTTGGTAATATCGTTAGAGCTATGAGTAATGATCTTAGATAATTTCTCATTATTGTGCACTTTACTAACATTGTACTAAATTCTAATTCGTAGGTTCCATTTAGCATTTCTTGTTCATTTCGCTTTCATGAGAAAACTTATAAACAAAATGTGTGTGTGTTTCTCGGTCGAGCTTTTCTGGGCGCGTCCTCGGTGGCGTCTACGTATTGGCTCATAAAATTCATTTGTGTCAGCTGAGAGGCGTCTACGTATTCAGTCGCAAACGGTAGCATCCCATTCATGACTAGAGCTGAAGAAGGATAACAGCGCCTTCTCTAGCTTGACCCCCCCCCCCCAATTAGGACTGGTAAATCCCGTCTACGTATTCAGGCGCAAACGGTAGCATTCCATTCATGACTAGAGCTCAGGAAGGATAACAGCGCCTTCTCGAGCTTGACCCCCCCATTAGGACTGGTAAATCCCGTCTACGTATTCAGGCGCAAACGGTAGCATCCCATTCATGACTAGAGCTCAGGAAGGATAACAGCGCCTTCTCCAGCTTGACCCCCCTATATAGGACTGGTAATCTCGACTACATTGCAGGTGTGGAAGTAAGTACCCCAGCAACTTCCTGCTCCTTGACTACGACTGCCCTAGACTTGCACCACGATTCCTATAAACGGAGCGGCGCTGCTGTTTGAGATTAACTTGTGAGCATCTCTCTCTCTCTCTCTCTCTCTCTCTCTCTCTCTCTCTCTCTGTACCCAGGCACTATACCCTGCCAACTTTTCTTCACTCATATAGGCGAGCTCTCTACTGGACCATGTCACGCTCTATCAGAGTCTGCAACGAAAGCGGTTGGACAATCAAACTGCAAGCGAAGTGTCGTAGCGTGGTGACGACGGAAACTACATTAGGACCCGGCGACAGTGAGACGCTAAGAGTGCGCAATGACTCGCCGGGCCTCCTCATTACGCAAAGCGGTCAGGAGAAGAACACCATTGGCAGCAGAGCGCTCCTTCGATACGATAAGATCACCGTAGACGGAGATTTGGACTACTACGGTGAATAAGATCGACACGGGAGCCTCATGATCGATCGATGACAATATAACTCTCAAATATATCCTTGAAAAATATGTAGCATTCGACCATTGTTTCATTCTTTTATGTGCGCCAGGTGGATATCCAAGATACGCATAGACTTTGTATTAAAGCATATTCACGAGCTAGCTTATTCTCCCCTAACGATTGCACTCCAATTCTTCATTATCTTCGTCGGATTGTAATCTGTTACAATTCTTCATTAATCTCGTCAGATGGTAATCTGTATGTTTTAAGCCTGTATTAAGCCATATTCACGAGTTAGCTTATTCTCCCCTAACAATTGCAATACAATTCTTCATTATCGTCGCCAGACTGTAATCTTTTACAATTCTTCGTTATCTTGCTCAAAAGTTGATCAGTTGGTTCGGTCAATTGGGATGTTGTTAATGAAATTTCAAAAGATGTTACGCTCTCTTTTTCATGTCGTATATCTCTTGGACATGATCGACATGTCCTTTTTTGTTATATAATAGCTCTATTTACCCTCTAAACTACCTCGTTATTACCTTCTGCAAGTAAATAATGCTTCGAGCTTTATTTTATATCTTACTTTTTTTAGGCTCCTAAGGCTTTACCTATATTTGTTTTTATTCTTTCACGACAGCAAGTCCAAGAAGTTCCTTATTTTAGAGCAAATTCAAGCACTTCCATAATGACAGTGGGTGATTCTATGAGTGAAGGGTGTAGTGATTTGCTTCTTTCCAATATGGTACTCTGTCTTGTTGGATACTATAACCGATCAAAACCATTGATGGATTGTTGCATCTTTTAGGGGCCCTCTTCTATTCACCATTGCTTTGGTTAATGCTCCTAATCTTGACTCAGAGAGACCAGATACTTAGCTCTCTTTAGATTCTCTAGCATTGGAGGTCATCCTTTGTGGGGATTTAATACGGTTGGATTGCTATTGGATAGATGGGAACAAAAGGGATGAGTTATTGATAGAATTGAGAAAGGCGCTTGGGACAAGGTTAAGCTTCACCAAGATCTCATGGAAGTCAAAGATAATCATGGTTTCTCTTGGTCAAAACTCTAGTTGGGCAAAGATTTGTGAAAAAACTAGACTAGATAGAAGCTATATCTCACAGAATGGCATTGCAAAAAAGGGCCATCCATCCCTTTTGCAATGTGTGGACCTAGTTTCATCAAACTACCTAATGATTCTCACCTTCAGACCTCATCTTAGGCATAGAAAGGCCCCTTTTTTCTATGTTGATCCCTTGATCCTCCCCCTTACTTTTGTTCAGTAGGAGATCTCCTCTACTGGGTGTGAATCCTTTAGAGCTTATACCTCTCCAGCTAAGTGTTGGAAGATAGCGATGATATTTCTTGTGGACTCTGGCATTTGGAGATGGAAGTCAATAATTGTAATCACAACCTCCAATCCGGACTCTAGAAAGTTAGAAACAAACTAAGATACCAAGAGGAAATTCAAAGAAGGAACATGTTGATTTATTTTAAATATTGGTTGGTGGGTAAAACAAACAAACCGATGAAAGAGATGTGTAAGCTCTTAAAGAAGAAGCAAATCAAGGAAGAGTCCCCCTTCATGGTAGATAAAAATAGGAGACAATTCATTTTTGCAAAATAGAATATTCAGTTGATAACCAACCACTTCACTCAACTCATGTGGCTGCCCATGCGGCTCACTTCTTAGAGGCAAGATCGCATGGCTGCCATATTAAGAATTAGATCTAAAAGAATTTGAGAAAAGATCATGCATTTCGCGACTCCCCAATTATGACCACAATGATTTTAGAAGTTATAGATGCTCTCCCTAGTAACAAAAGCCTTGGTCTAGACAATCTCACCAATGCGTTCTTCAAGGCGTTTAGGAATGACTTAGTTAAACCCCTAATTATGGTTTGGCAATTAGAGGCCTTAGGCTTTCGTGCTCTCCCTATCTTTCATAATGAAGGGGTGATTAATCTATTTCACAAAAAGATAGAAAAAATAGGATTGAAAATGGATGGCCCATCACTCTGCTACAAATTGGCTATAAGATCTTAGCTAAGCTTCTTGAAAATTACATTGCATTCCATCTTGATTCATGGATTAGTGATGACCAAAAGGGATTCATTAAGGGAAGATCCATCTTGGAGGAAACTATTGATGTGTGAGAGGTCTAGAGTCTGCTAAGGAGTTCTGCCACGATGTCCTCTTCATCAAGATTGATTTCGACAAACCATACGATCACCTAGAGTGGGATTTCATTCTATAATCCCTAAAAGATATAGGTTGTGGACCAAAATCCATCAAGATGATCTCTATACTAATGGCGAATGCCTCAGCTTGAATTAATATCAATGGTCAAATCGCTTAGGAAATCAGCTTAAAACGCTCTATTAGATGGGGTTGTCCTCTAGCTCCTCTTTATTTTTCCATTCCCACTTATGGCCTCAGCTACTTGGTCAGACATCAAGCCCTTTAAGGATAGATTCAAGTATTCTTGCTCCCTCATAGACAGAATTACATGCTAACAAGACTCTTCATTAACACAAATGCTTTTGTGCATAATGACCCTAATAGTATCAACACCTTCTAACATTGTCTAAATGTTATTTTTGCTATGTCCGGATCTAAAATAAATCACTTCAAAGCTACATTCAAGGCTATTTTGGGTTCATCAATTGCAATTCTTGACTAACCTGGGACGTAAAGAAATAAATGATGGATAGATCTATTGGCTCCTCTGTGTTCCAATGGGTTTTGAAGTATCTATTGGCTAGTTTTGGAATTGGGTTCTAGAAAACTTAGATACTAAAATTTCCTACTAGAAGGGCATGTACCTCAACATGGTAGGGCATGCCATGGTGATCAACACCTTTTTCATCTCATATTTTATCTATTTTCTTGCATGTTCAAGACCAAAAGGCAAAGAATTAGCAAAGCTTGAAAGTACTTGTAGAAGTTTTCTCTAGACCGGCGATCCAAATAGGAGCGGAGTGCCCAAGATCATGTGGGCCTTATGTTCTAGCCAAAAAGAGGCTCATGGTTTGGGCATTTTGATCTTTAGAGATATGTCAGATAAATTGGCTTCCAAATGGCTTCAAAAAGCATGGTGCAATGTGGAGGCTTCTTGGGATAAATTAATTCTTGAATACAAATCCTTTCTTACACTTCAGCAAATCTAGAGGTGGAAGGATCTTGATCTGTTTACCTTGTTGTTTTCTCAATGTCTAATGACTCTGAAAGGTTCTAACCTTGTTTTCATGATTTGGAAGAGTTAGAACAAGATGAAACCATAAATCAAGGTTAATGAAGATTGGAAATGGGTGGCTAGGATTAGGCAAAAGGATTCTATTTTTTTCGGTTAAGGAATCAAAGAACTTTATTTGGAGAACATCCAAAAATCAAAGAACTTATGGAAAAAATGTTTGAACACATTGAAGCATATGTGGAACCATGATAGAGATCAATGGATAAGGCTTGAGGACAATAGACTATGCTAGGAGAATTGATTTTGATGATTTTTGTCTTCTTAGGCAGAGAATCAACTCTTAGGATGACTCAAAGACTTGTCTCCTTCTTGGAAACAACCCCCCCGCAGTGATCTCTTACCAAGATTTTGAGCTTAACAAGGCAAATCATATGGAAATTAAACGCTGATCCAAATTTGAAGTAAATGAAGGGGGTGCTCATTATGAACCATGGTCCCTCAATCACGATATTATCTATATGTTCCTACCTATAAACAAAACTTACATGCTACTATCCTAGAATTATGCACTTGAAGTAGGGATTTATAATGGGAAGAAACTATTTTCAAACTACTTTTTAAGATTTCTCTGGTTGGTGTAGAGCCTTGAGAAAAGGAAACCAAGACAATATCCTCTACAAATTCTATACAGTAATTTAAACTATGTTTATGATAATTGAAGTGAAGGAGAGTATTCATGTCATTTTCATTAATGTCCTTAGATTGAAACATTTTCATGGAGGCAGATATTATGGTAGTTTACCTATGTCTATTAGCTTATCCAGGGTTTGTTGGGGGGAGGAGGATGTATGAATGAGGACTATGGAGCACCTGACCTCAATGAATGTTTGCATGAACTAGATTATCTCGTCGTCTGACACACCGAAGGAAAGCGAGGAAAAGAAAAGATGAAGATAAATTCAAATGCCCTGACACACCTACAACAAGCGAAGCAATGAAGAGATGAAGATAAATTCAAATGCCCTCAATATATACGTAAGGGCATGTACAACAAAGAGACACGTTGCCTACTATTTATGACGTCTCCTTAAAGTATGTAGAAAACAAGATATACCCATAAAATTTACTTTCTTTGTTATCATAGCCGAGTGGAGATAGAATGGTGACATACCAAAGTGTTGGGAGAACTTGCAACTTCCCTATGCAGCCTTGAAGCTATAGTGTCCTCAGAGGCAGTTTCACAAAACCTTTGCTTAATGAAATTACTAAGTCTCTGATAATATGCAAATTAAACCACATACATTTTTCAACATAAACTAGACTTTGAGACCTTGCAATTGCAAGTTATTTTACTTAAATTGGTTATCCCTACTCAGAGAACGAATACCTTAAACAGAGTGTAACAACTCATGGGCAAGCTGCCCCTAGCCCTTGTATTTCTATCCATGACAAGGAGGTGCTTCTGAAGTTTTCTATGGAGCACCAAATTTATGCTACTTATAGGCAGACATGGTGAGCCTCCAAGACCAAGAAAAGCGATCTCTACAAATTGGGTGATTTAGCTCCTGAGCTAGTCCCCCAAGCACTTCATCTTCTTGAACGTGAACTCTGTGATATCAAGAAGCCTCTTGTAACACGTTTGCCTGTGGTGCTTAACATGGGCCAACTACCTCTTACATTTGCTTGCGATGCTTAATGTGGGATGGCTATGGCCTTCTTTTGTACTCACCTTTAGGCCGCTTTAATTCAATCTTTTCTTATTTGCAAGCAAATGAAGTTGGATGTCTCGCACTGAAATACTCACACAATTCATCCCCTTGATGGTCCGGTGCATCATGCCAAGGGAGCCCTGAGTGCTTGCACTATTTTCATCACATTTGGTATCAACGCCTTGCTCGATCAAAAGGGTCATGGAAGAGAAGATGGATAGGTTGTCACACTAGTGCTAGGAGACTCGTCTCTAATGCCCCACTTTGCACATTGCAATGGAGGGTGAAAACAATGATAAATTCTTTAGCAAATCAGAGCCGCGAGTGGGCAGTAACAAGGATGGTGGAAAGGAGAAGCAACGTAGCAAAGGGAAGTCGCCATAGATACCACCTCCTATGCATCAAAATTATGATCTCATAAATTATAAGAGGGAAAGGGATGTGCCTCCCCCTGATTGGATGTTGGCTAAGGAAGATTGTACCGTCTGGCTTGAGTCAACCATTGCCAATTGGGCACACATGTTGAAAGGGAAATTCAAACCAAAGGAAACACCGAAGGAACTCGAAGCGCAACCAAGTGGAAATCCTAGGAGGACATCTTGTTAGAGCCGAAGGTTGAGAACAAGGTGCAGTCAGCCCACATCTTCTTCTTTTGATAGTGACAATGAGGATAGTGATTCATTTGGGCAGTTCACGCCATGCCCCCTAGAAACGTTTTGAGGACATCACAACTCACTGGCCATTTCAAAGTGGTTGCAAGACATGGAACACTATGTGGAATGCCAAAAGGTTGGTAAGAAGCATTGGGTGAAGATAACTTCATCGTTTCTGGCCGACGATGTAGATGCATGGTACTTAGCGGACATAGCACGTGAGGACTTCAAATCATGGAAAGAATTCAAAAGAAATTTGAAGAACATATCATTCCACAAAATGAATCATTTAAGTTGAGAGATGAATGAAGAGCCCTCAGGCAAGAGGGTCCTCTTTCAGAATACATTCCACAATGCCAAAGTTGTATGGACCTGAAGGAAAATTTAAAAACGAACACTGAGCACTTTGTAAGAGGCCATTGTGATGGCCGAAAGATATCAAGATGCCGAGAGCAATAGATGAGCACAAAACCTAAGGAAAATGGAGAACGGATCTCCAAAGTGGAATCAACAAGGAATCACGAATGCTAGTACCAACACTCAACCAAGACCAAGTGAGAATACAGGCAATACACAAGCCCAAGGAAAAATAAAATTTATGTGAACGACCAGCATTTGGCATTACTTGCACCCAATTGGTAGAGAAATGACCCCCATCCTTTCTGTAGGATATGATAGGTCAATCACTCAACTCATCAGTGTACACTTCAATAATGTAAACACATGAGTGCAAGCAGCTCAAGTAGAAGAGGAGCCCCAAGGAAGGAACTCAAATGTTACTATCATGGAAGTGGAAGACACAGAAGATGGCTCTCATCCAACCAACAAAGTCCCAGATGTAGGGACTATGAGAGCAACTCGAGGATGTCTGCCGATGGCACTATGTGTGGTCCAAAACATGGTCTTTTGGGGGGATGTTTGACAACTCACAAAAGGGAGTGCTGGTGGACTCCAGTGCTACACAAAACTTTATGTTCCCATAGTGTGCAGCCAACCTACAACTACCATTAAGTAAACTTCCTAATATTTCCATCACTTTTGCACAAGGAAGATACAACAATGTAAAGATTGCTCTAAATGTCCACATGACAGTGGGTGACTAGTCCAAAAAGCTAGATTTTTTGGTTTCTTGTTAGATGCATTCAATGTGGTCATCGGGCTACCATTTATGGACAGATGCATTGTCAACATGCTAGCCAAAGGGGTCGACAAACGCATGCTAGACATGCAAGGAAATATAGTAGTGGTAGGCTGCCACTGTTTTAAGTCATCGAAACAGAGAAGTGAAGGAAGTAGAGATACAAAAGATGAACTAACAAAGTCATTCCAACAAGAATCAAGGAAACAAGAGTCAAGACCCAACAGAGCACAGACATTAATGTCAAAAGAGGAATATGATCGGCAAAGGAAAGGAAAATCACCCATGAAACAAGAGGGCATTCTAGAAAAAAGCAAAGGTAATGGACAATCAAAGGAATGCAAGGCATCAAGTTTGCCTAAAGGAAGGATCAAGTCCATGGCAACAGTCACTAGAGCAAAAAAGGGGAACTCACACAGTCACCAATAACTGCAAAACAAATAGCAAAAGCCCTTGGACATGTGCCAAAAGCCCATTTATGTGTGTTAAGGTGCAATGAATTGGGCATAGAAGATGCAAAAAAGGAAAAAATGAAGATAGGAGATTGTCGCATTTATGGTATGCTGAAAGAATACAAAGATCTACTACCAAGTCATCTTTGGAGTGGGCTATCTCTACTAAGGCAAGTCCAACACAAGATTGAGATTATACTAGGATAGGCCCCACCTACAAATTCACTATACATAATGAATGAGATAGATCTAAAGGAACTCAAGAGACGGCTTGTGAGACTAGAACAACAAGGATTCATCCGACTAAGTAGCTCACCCTATCGTGCTCCAGCTTTATTTGTCAAGAAGAAGGACGAGAGCATGCGGCTATGTGTGGACTAGCGAGCACTGAATAAGATCACAATCAAGACAAAGTACCTTGTTCAAGTCATGGATGAGTTAATCGATCGATTGGGGCAACGAAAATACTTCACTAGAATCGACTTGAGATCTGACTACCACAAGATTAGGATAACCTATCAAGACATTGAGAAGACAACATTCTAGACACGTTATGGCAGATATGAGTGGCTTGTCATGGCATCTGGTCTCATTGGTGCATCAAGCACATTTTTCAGAGAAATGAATGATGGATTTTGCAATATGTTTAGATGAGTTTTTAATTATATATATTGATGATTTACTGATCTACAACCAGACTCTCAAAGAACATCTTGAACATGTGAGAGCTATGCAGCAACATCTTAGGGAAAAAAGACTATATGCAGAGTGAGAAAAATGTGAATTTTCCATGGCCTCAGTAGAGTTTGTGGGGCTCATTGTGTTAGACAAATGGGTGAAGATTGACCCCCACAAGATCACCGCGATGCAACAATAAGCTCCTTTGCACACAATACATGAAATAAGAGATTTCATCAGTTTTTGTCAGTTTCCAATAAAGTTTCTAAAAGATTTCACTAAGATTGCAGCTCAACTTACAGAGTTGACCAAAGGAAAAGGTTGATTTGTGTGGAGATCACAAGAACATGATGCATTTGAAGAGCTCAAAGAGGTGATGTGTGAATCTCCTGTGTTGAAGCTTCAAGAGTTTGTCAAAGGCTTTGTGATTTTTGGCCACATTCCATATAGACATAATACAAAAATTGTGAAAGCACAACATTATGCCTAACGCTTTAAGGTGATGGCCTACACTTGTGGCCTTGTCAATGTCCGAAAGCAAGATCAAAGACCAAAGATGATGCCTACAACAAGTGGATCTGACGGTGCAAAGGATCATAAAGGAAGTTTACACTAGACTAGCTGAGAAACGGAAATACTTAGTTATGAACAATGCACTAGATTGGAAAGAGAGATTGTACATTCTAGAAGATGCAAACCTTCAGTGGATACTCCTTTGGGAAGCACAGGACTTCGAGCTTGTAGGTCATGATCATGACAAAGAAGAAGTTATGAACATCTTAAACAACATGTGTATTGGCCCAAGATGAAGGCCAATGTGTTGAATATATGCAAACCTGTCCCACATGCCAGCTTGTAAGATAGAATCGAATCAAACCGACCGGTTTACTCCAACAAATGCCCATTCCCAATAGACCTTGGGACATGATGAGCATGGACTTTATAACCCACTTTTTTTCTTCACAAGGATTCACTGCCATTTTTTTTTTGTCATGGATTACTTTTGAAAACAAGCTCACTTTATCATGATGAAGCCTCCTATGATGACAAAAGCAATGGCACAACAATTCTTACAAAGACCTATTCAAGAAATTTGGGAATTATTCAAGTCCCATTTATATTATTTACTATGTTGAATTCTTAAGTTTGAGCCCAACCTTGATACCCCATTTACAATACAATTATCCTTAATAAAAAATTGTCAATTTAATATACTCGAACCAAGAGATAATAACATGTTCTAGTATGTGAATGAGTCAAAAATTAAAACATTGGGACACAAAGAATTGTCTCAAAATCTTTTGTATTTCCCATTTTTCCTGAATAGGCCTTTACAAGAAATTGTGTCGGATAAAGATGCAAGATTTTTAAGTGATTTATGGAAAGAACTCTTCATCATATTAGGCATGCAACTCCAGTTTTCATCTCCATACCACCCTCAGAGAGATGGGCAATTAGAATGTATCAATCAAATGGTGGAAGTGTATATTTGAAGCTATGACAAGCCGATCAAATGGATTGAACAAAACACTTGGACATTTTGGAATTTCACTACAACAGCTCCATCCATATAAGCACCACATTAACCCCATTTGAGGTTACTACTAGCAAGGAAGTGGTCATCCTGATGGCACTCATGTTAGACAATCTTTTAGTGTTGGAAGATTGGGAGTAGGAAGTTTTTCTTAGGGAATGGTAGTGTAAGTTAAGGCAAGCAAAAGAAACATTGATAAAGAGCACGGAAAGGATGGTCAAGTAGGCCAATCAAAAGAGATTGGAGGCACCTATATTTGAAGAAGGAGACTTGGTACTTGTGAGTGCCAAGAATATATTATTTCCAAAGTCTTTTATGCCCAAGTTCAATCATCGACACTATGGGCCTTATCGTGTGATCCAAAGATTCAACTAGGTTATATATTAGTCAAACTTGCCCCCAGTGATTCGAATCCATAATTCTTTTCACGTGAGTCTATTCAAACATTTTTGCATTGATAACTATTTTGGGAGAACAATAACCTTACCAAATGAACTTCAAGACCAGCGACAACACGAGCTGATTTTGAAGGAAAATACCACATAATTTCTTATCAAATGGCATGGTTGTCCACACAAAGATGCCTCATGGGTAAATAAACCAAATGTGCTATCGATAACGTGAACCTTGATCGAAGAATTTCAAGCTTCTCATCCATCAACATCCATGTCAAGACTCCCTTAGCTTGACGAGGATGTCAAGCTCTTCAAAGCAAGGAAGAATATGTAACAACCTGTTGGACCAAGTTCTCGACATCTCTCTGATGAAACCCATAATTTTGGGAGTCTCTAGCACAAAAATTGAGGAGGGAGAAGACCGGTTGCTAGATAATTACCAGAACATAGTCTAGAAGATTCCTTTCTTCACCTTGCCACCGAGACGCATGTGCCCTTATGTATTCCCTCTATCTGTCTGTGATTACCCACAAAGGGTAATTACATATAGCCTCTCACATGAGTGCCACTTGGCAGTCATGTGTGTACTATCTCAATGTTACTAAGAGGTGGTTCACACCTCTTCATCATGAATATCCCATGTTATATTTCCTTCTCCACTTTTGTCCTCTATAATGGTATTGGAAGGTCTATGAGAAAGAGAGAACTTATAGAAGAAACACTCCCACTATATCCCCATGTATCAAAAATGCATGGTCATATCTCTGTGTTGTTTCCCCATATCCTTCCCCTTAAGAAGGCTCTTCAGAAGGTAATCTAAAACTGGGAAACCTTCTCTGAAGGGTGCTAACGCACTCCCATGTCACACTATCTTCTGAAACATGATTCCACTTTACTAGATACTTTTTATATAAGTGACTTCTCATCCATTCCTCTCGAGTGCATCGTATGCTCTAAGGCTCATGTGGAATAGATTGAACAAAAATAGGCTCTACTACCTCATTATCTAGAATGAGGTTGTCAAATTCACCCAACCTTTTCTTAAGCCGTCTAACATGGAATACTAGATGGAACTCGTCGTTGTCTAGAAGTTTGAGTTGGTAAACCATCTTTCCTATTCTCTTAAGTATTTGGAAAGGTCCACAATGCCTAGGAGATAGTTTTGGACAAGGTCCCATCTTCATGGTTTTAGATCTAGATGGAACTCTAAGATAGACTTGCTATCCTACCACAAAGTTGATGCCTCTCCTTTGAGGGTTAGCATAGGCTTGAGCCCTATCTTGAGATCTCCTAATAATCTCCTTAGCAATTCTAAGAATATTGTTCATCTCTTCCAACAAGTCCTTTATAGCTTGAACTTTCTCATGTTGCAATCCTATTGCATAAGGAGCGCTTGGTTGAAACCCATACATAAGCATAAATGGACTTTGCCTAGTGGAAGAGTGCTTGGCACTATTATATGCAAATTTTACTATAGGTAAGTACTCTTCCTAGTTATTTTTCCTTTCATTTACATATGCTCAAAATATATCCTCTAGAATTTGGTTAACCCTCTCTATTTTTCCATTTGACTTTGGATGCTCAATCGTACTCATGGTAAGTTTTGTATCCAACCTTTTGAAGACTGCTCTCCAAAAGTGGCTAGTGAACCTCCTATCCCAATAAAAAACTATGTCCAATGAAGATCATATAACTAGTATATGTTCTCTACAAAAAGTCTAGCCAACGTAGGTGCCTTCACTCTAATACATGTTGGAATAGACCTAGCCATTTTGGTTAAATAATCAATAGTTACCTAGATAGAGTCGTGCCCTCTCTATGTCTTAGGTAATCCAACTATGAAATCCATGGAGATACTCTCCCACTTCCCATTGGGAATATCCAGTGGGTGGAGTAGTCCTTGATGGAGAGTGTTAATCTCCAAAAGAACAAGTTGACCTTGAATTTAGATCACCTCTATATCAAGATCAACTTTAGACTCCACCTAATTTAGAGAATCTTCACCAAATTATCAGAAAATTGATTATTCTGAAAAATTCAGTTTCTTCAGAAAAGTCTGCTGCAGATTAGTCACTCATTGACCAATCAATCCTGTAAAGTTTTTGATAAAACTTTGCACAACACTTCGCCTTAAGGTTCCGCAACTTTGCCAAGTTAAATCTCTCAAAAAGATTAAGTACACACTGAGAAATGTGTGAAACACTTTACCTATGTCTGAAAGTGCTTCTCTGCAATGGCGACTTTGACACCTGCAACTTCTTAGCACTGGTTCTCCCAACTCTGAACCCGTTTGATCAAGATCTTCTAGCCATAGATAGCTTACCTTCCAACTTAGATTTTGAGCCCTCACTTGTGTAAAACTTTACACTGTGGACTGAGCACTGACCATTTCTTTGAAGATGAAATGTGCGCCAGATTTTTCGACTCTCAGAACATCTTCACATATGAATGTTCCTAAACAAAATTCTCACAGCCTGATTGAAATTAATCTCTCAAATTCTAGCCATAGATAGATTAGCTATGGACTTAGATACGTGCAAAAGGATTCTTCAAAAGATTAAGCACAGAAGGAGAATGGGAGAGAAGATCGACGCGCAGAATTCTACAACATTTTCTTCTTCATTACTTTTCATACATATGGTTGATGATACATACAATGTTCATCACCTCTTCACCTATTCTTCTCTATCTGATCTATATCACTCTCTCCTACTATGAATACGTATCTGTAGATATATATACGAGTCTAACTCGTCATCCTTTTCAAAATACATTGAACTATTTACAAGAGTAATATACAAAAGAAACCTTTCTGATTCTATTTTCTTCCTCTGAAAGTAATCTTCATTCTTCCACATATCTTCTCAATTTGATCTTCATATAATCACTATTGATGATTGTTCTGCTCCAACAGCTCCCCCTCAATCTTCAATTGTGATTACCTGCATCTTCTTTATTCCTGCCATATCTTTAAACCTCTGCAACTTAGGTCCATCCAAACTTTTAGTCATCATATCTGCAAGTTGATCTTTTGTAGGGGTGTGTATGACTTCAATTTCCTTCTCAATGACCTTCTCTCTCAGAAAATGATACTGTATTTCAATATGCTTAGTTCTAGCATGAAATACAGGATTAGCTGCCAAGTATAATGAACTCATATTGTCTCCACAAATAATAGGAGTACTCTGAATCACATCAAAAACTTTCAAAAGTGTCTTTAGCCATATTACCTCTTTTGCAGCTTCCACCATACCTTTATATTCTGCTTCTGTAGATGACAAAGCAACTGTATGTTGCTTCTTGGAACACCATGAAATCAATTTGTCTCCTACATAGCACAAGTATCCATGTGTTGATCTTCTATCATCCACATTACCTGCCCAATCTGCATCACTATATATCTTGATTCTTGTATCTGAAGTAAACCCATAGTACAACCCTTCTTTGAGTGTACCCTTGATGTACCTAAGTACTCTTTGTCCTGCAATCCAATGTTCCTTTCTAGGACAATGCATGAATTGTGAAAGCACACCAACTGCATATGACAAGTCAGGCCTTGTCAATGTAGCATAAATCAAGCTACCAACCAAACTTTGATAGAGTTTCATATCTCTGAACTCTTCTCCTCCAAACCTAGACAATTTATGGTTTACTTCCAAAGGTGTAGGTGCAACCCTGCAATCTTCCATTTTAAATTTGGTTAGCAAATTCTTAAGATACCTTTCTTGGGTCACATATACTCCATGTTGAGTATAAGAAATCTCCATTCCCAAGAAGAATGATAGGTTCCCCAAGTCACTGATTTTGAACTCTTTCTCCATCTGCTTCTTGATCATTTTTATCCCCTTATCATCTGTTCCTGTAAGTATTATGTCATCAACATAAATACACACATAAATGAACCCATCTTCACTTGCTTTGACTAGCAAGCTACTATCTGCCTTTGATGCTTGAAATCCAAGATCATTCAAGAATTTTACAAGCCTATAATTCCAAGCCCTTGGGGCTTGCTTCAACCCATACAAAGCTCTCTTGAGCTTACATACATAATTTGGACTCACTTGATCTTTGAACCCATCTGGTTGCTCCATGTAGACTTCATCTGAAATGTAACCATTCAAGAAAGCATTTTTAACATCTAATTGAGACAACTTCCAACCTTTACAAGCAGCAATTGCAATGAGTGTCCTGATGGTTGTCATCTTTGCCACAGGACTATAAGTCTCATCATAGTCCACTCCATATGTCTGTGCATACCCTTTCACAACAAGTCTAGCTTTGTACCTAGACACACTTCCATCTGCAAATCTCTTTGTTTTGTAAACCCACTTACATCCAATGATCTTCTGACTATTAGGTTTAGGAACCAAATCCCATGTTTGATTCTCTATCAATGCATCATACTCCTCTTGCATAGCATCTTCCCAATTCTTCTTCCCTTTGGCTTCTTCATATGTAGAAGGGTCTTCATCTGCTTTTACCAAATAAGCATAATCTTTAGTAGTTAAGAATGAAGTGTCATAGCTATACCTTGTAGGTTGCCATTTGTGCCTAGATGATCTCCTAACTTCTGCACTTCTTGAGGTCTCTGGTTCATCACATTCTGGATCAAACCTTGGCCTCTCTTCAACTTCAATCTGCACTTCATTACTCTCACTTTCATCAAGTAATTGAATCTTTGCTTTACCTTTCCTTTGTTCCACAACTTCTTCATCATCTGCATGTACATTATATTTACCTGCATACCAAGTACCTTGCTCATCAAATGTAACATCCTTGGATACAATAAATTGCTTTGTGGATGGAATCCACAACCTGTATCCCATTTGCTTATCATCATAACCAATGAATACATACTTCTCTGCCTTAGGCTCCAACTTATGCCTCAATTGAGATGGCACATATGCATATGCCAAGCATCCAAATATTCTGCAATGATCCAAGGTAGGTTTCTTACCCCACCAAGCTTCATATGGTGTCATACCCTGCAAAGCTTTACAAGGCAATCTATTAACCAAATATGTAGCTGTATTAACAGCCTCAGCCCACAAATAATTTGGGCAATTCTTCTCTTTCATCATGGACCTTGCAAACTCAACAAGAGTCCTATTTCTTCTTTCTGCTACCCCATTTTGTTGAGGAGAGTACCTGCAAGTAACTTCTCTCTTTATACCTGCATTCCACAAATAATCATTGAACTCATTTGAAAAATACTCTCCCCCTCCATATGACCTTAGTCTCTTCAATTTTTGACCTGTAATCCTTTCTGCATATGCATGATAGTGTTTAAATGTATTAAACACTTCTGACTTTTCCTTAATCACATAAATTGTGATCCACCTGGTAGCATCATCAACATATATGACATAATATCTTGAACCATTTATACTAAAGTCCTTTGAAGGACCCCACACATCTGTATGCACCAATTCAAGTCTTTCTGAATACATAAACCCATGTTTGGAATAGGATTGCTTATGAGCCTTACCTAATTGACATGCCTCACATCTGTATGTCATGTGTTGACCTGCAATGTTAGGCATTCCAAGCACTGAATCATTGTTAATCATTTCTTTGATACCTCTTTCATTAAAGTGTCCAAGTCTTTTGTGCCAAAGATCCAATTCTGACACCTTCTGCTCTCCATATGTGAACATAGCATGTCCAACATTTCCTTGTACCTTCAATGTGAAAAGCCTTCCTTCTTTCTTTCCTGCAATAACTTGTTTATACCCTTGACTAGGGTCTTCCACATAAACTCCATCATTGGTAAACCTTACCTCATAACCTTTTTCCACAATTTGACCTACACTGATCAAATTCTTTGGAATTGTGGGAACATAAAGTACCTTACTCAGAAGAGTGCTCCCATCCTTAGCCTTGACTGAACCAATTGACTTTACCTTATGCTTTGTATTATCACCTGTCTGAACTGTATGATTAATTGCATTATGATCTAGGTCAGTCATCAAAGCAATATTTCCACTCAAATGATTACTACATCCTGAATCAATATAAAACACTCTCATGTCCTCATGTGAAGTTTCACATGTATTCATAATGAGAGTGGAGTCCTCCTTTTGATCTGATGCATAGTTGTAGTAGGTGTTATTATAGGATTGACTTTGGAAGTTTCTTCCACCACCTCTTCCAAAAGAATTCCTACCACCTCTACCTCTGAAATTTCCTCTCTGAAATCTACCTCCTCTTCCTCTTTGATTAAAGTTCTGATAATTACCATTGTTTTGATTATTATGCCAACAATCATGAGATAGATGATTGGTCTTACCACATATCCAACAAGCTCTTGCATTCTCTTTGTTGTTTCTGCCTCTTCCTCTACTTCTGCCATTTCCTCTTCCTCTTATGAAATTTGCTTGGTTTGATGTACCTTCTTCTTCACTTGATTGTTGCTTTCCTTTGTTGGCTTTCTTCTTGTCTTTAGAATACATTGCATGACCTGCACTCTTATCAACATCTCCTTTGACATCATTCTCAAAAGTTAGCATATGGCCTAACAATTGATTCAAATCAGGAGTAAAATGATCTAATGAAAGTTCTGTAGATAAAATGAAAGGCTTCCATTTCTCATCTCCTCTTAGCCCTGTGAGTATTTGTCTTACCAATTTGTCTTCTTCAATATCTTCATCAACTGCACCTAAAGAATCTGCAATGTCTTTCATCTTTGTCACATAATCAGAAATTGATTGTGAGGCCTTCTTTTTGAAGGTAGTAAACTCTGCCCATAGTGAAGCCTTCCTTGATTTGGTTGTATTTTGGAAATGCTCTTCCAAAGCATTCCAAATGTCACAAGCACTCTCAAGTCCTCTAATGTGAGGAAGCAAATAGTCATTGACTGCCATGTAGATGATGCTTCTTGCTTGAGCATCCTTCTTCATCCAATTCTTCAAATCTGCAAGCTCCTCCCTAGTTGGAACACTAGGATCTCTGAATTCTGGCTTTTCTTCATCTCCTGTGATGTATCCTATCAGATCTTTGCTCATAAGATGAGCTTCCATCCTCATAGACCATGCAGGATAGTTCTCTCTATCCAACTTTTCAATTTGGAGACTATCTCCCATCCTTACTTCACCTGTAGCTTCAAATCTTTAACCTTTACAGATAATAAATGTACCTTTACTTCGAATGTTGCTCCTTCTGATCCTTTTGATGCTCTTTGTATGTCTTCCTTCAAGTTTTCTTCAACCTTTACCCTTCTGCACCTTCAAGATGTAAAGATTTGTACTTCTGCAATAGTCGGAGTCTTCTTCACTTCAATTTTGACACAGCCTGCTCTGATACCACTGATGGAGAGTGTTAATCTCCAAAAGAACAAGTTGACCTTGAATTTAGATCACCTCTATATCAAGATCAACTTTAGACTCCACCTAATTTAGAGAATCTTCACCAAATTATCAGAAAATTGATTATTCTGAAAAATTCAGTTTCTTCAGAAAAGTCTGCTGCAGATTAGTCACTCATTGACCAATCAATCCTGTAAAGTTTTTGATAAAACTTTGCACAACACTTCGCCTTAAGGTTGCGCAACTTTGCCAAGTTAAATCTCTCAAAAAGATTAAGTACACACTGAGAAATGTGTGAAACACTTTACCTATGTCTGAAAGTGCTTCTCTGCAATGGCGACTTTGACACCTGCAACTTCTTAGCACTGGTTCTCCCAACTCTGAACCCGTTTGATCAAGATCTTCTAGCTATAGATAGCTTACCTTCCAACTTAGATTTTGAGCCCTCACTTGTGTAAAACTTTACACTGTGGACTGAGCACTGACCATTTCTTTGAAGATGAAATGTGCGCCAGATTTTTTGACTCTCAGAACATCTTCACATATGAATGTTCCTAAACAAAATTCTCACAGCCTGATTGAAATTAATCTCTCAAATTCTAGCCATAGATAGATTAGCTATGGACTTAGATACGTGCAAAAGGATTCTTCAAAAGATTAAGCACAGAAGGAGAATGGGAGAGAAGATCGACGCGCAGAATTCTACAACATTTTCTTCTTCATTACTTTTCATACATATGGTTGATGATACATACAATGTTCATCACCTCTTCACCTATTCTTCTCTATCTGATCTATATCACTCTCTCCTACTATGAATACGTATCTGTATATATATACGAGTCTAACTCGTCATCCTTTTCAAAATACATTGAACTATTTACAAGAGTAATATACAAAAGAAACCTTTCTGATTCTATTTTCTTCCTCTGAAAGTAATCTTCATTCTTCCACATATCTTCTCAATTTGATCTTCATATAATCACTATTGATGATTGTTCTGCTCCAACAGTCCTCCAATCCTCAACCTTTCAGCTTTATTGACCTCACATTTAGTGCACTTAAGCACATGCTCTAGGACATCCTTATGAAGTCCAAACTAGTAAAACTACCTCTTAACAAGACCATAAGTCTTGTTAACTCTTGGGTGTCCCACACTAGGTGTGTCATAACACTCATACAAAATGTGAAGTCTCATCTAAAGATCTCTAGGGACACACACCTTACCTTTATATAATAGATATCCATCATGGATACTGTAATTCTTCCACTTGAACCCTTCTTGAGTACCCATCGAAACTGCATCCTCATTGGAAACACGTGTATCATGATCCCCATTCTCTATGGCTTCCCAAATCTAGAAATATGCAAGATCAAGCCTAGGTTTCCCTCTAATGCACTCAAGTAGCTCACTAGTGATCTAGGTAAAAATCAATCCATTGAGCATAGGCATGCGGCTAAGTGAATCAACCACTACATTAAACTTTCCCTTCCTATACCTAAGCTCATAATCAAACTCTTGAAGGGTCTCTGCCCATTGGGCTTTATGACCTTTAAGGTCTGTTTGATTAGAGAGCCAATCAATGCTCTCTTGATCAAACACTATCATGATGTTGGCACCATATAAATAATGATGCCACTTCTTCAAAGCATTGACAATTGCATACAACTCCTTCTCATAGATGGAGTAATTCGTTTGAGCCGGTTAGTTTCTTACTCCCAAAAGCTACTTGTCTACCATCCTGAACTAAAACCACTCCTATAGCAAAATTACTCACGTCGATCTCAACCACAAAGGGTTTATTGGGATCTTCTACATGTAAAAGTGGAGCTATAGAAACTGCTACTTTCAATTTCTCCATACTTTGCTTTTGTTTGTCTCCCCAATGAAAGGATTTCCCTTTCCCTTTAAGTGTTCTCTCATGAGGGCAAAAATTTTGGCATAATTGCTAATGAATCTTCGATAGAATCCTAATATACCTAAGAAGATCTACAGCTCTTCTAGGTTCTTGGGATGTGGCCATTCCATAATAGACCTTACTTTTCGATGATCCATCTCGATTCCATTTTGGGAGACTATATGCCCAAGGTATCTAACCTCTGTTTTGAAAATTCACACTTTGACTCCTTAGCAAAGAGTGAATTTTCCCTTAACACTTAGAATATGTTTCTTAAGTGTTCCAAGTTCTCCTGTTCTGATCCAGTATAGATTATAATATGATCTAGGAAATCTACTACAAATTGCCCTAGATAAGGCCGTAATACATTATTCATGAGCAAGAGCATTGGTGAGATCAAAAGACATCAACAAAGACTCATAATGCCCATATCTAGTTCTGAATGTAGTTTTAGGGACATCCTCTACCCTAATCATAACCTGGTGATACGTTGATCTAAGATCAAGCTTGGTAAAATACCTATCTTGATGTAATTGATCAAATAGGTCTTCCAATCTAGGCATTGGAAACCTATTTTTTATAGTTACCTTATTTAGTTCTCTATAGTCTACACATAATCTCATAGAGCCGTCTTTCTTCTTAACTAGGAGCATTGGTGATGCCCAAGGTGAGCTACTAGGTCTAATGAATCCCTTGTCTAAATAGTCATGTAATTGCCTCCCAACCTCCTCATGCTGAGAAACACTAAAGCTATAAGGTGTCTTATAAATATGGTTAGTGTTAATAACCACCTTAATAGCATGGTCAATGTCCCCTCTCTCAAGTGGTAGCCCCCTAGATAAATCAGTGGGACAAACATCTCTAAATTCAAACATAAGATCTTTAAAACCTTTAAAACGCACTCTTGCAAGAAAGCATAGTAAAAATTCATGTCCATATTTACATTTCTAGCATGAAAATATACATCAAATGAAATGTATGTACAATGCTCAAAAACCTGACTTTACAACGAAAAGATCTCCTGTACATGATGAAAATGACAAAGATTACAAAATTATAAAGATGAGATGAAAGATGCACTAGGCACATCTCTCTCCCTATATAAAAAAATTACTTCCATTTTTTTCAAAATGAAGTGTGTTGTTTTGATAGTTGCGTTCAAGTGTGTCTCCCAACCCCCATAACCACTCAAAGCATGGAAAGAATTCAAGAAAAAATTTGACGAACATTTCATTCCACAAAATGAATCATTTAAGTTTAGAGATGAATGAAGAGCTCTCAAGCAAGAGGGTCCTCTTTCAGAATACATTCCTTGATACCAAAGACTCATGTTACAAATCATAGACATGCATGAGCTTGATAGGTTGTATGAGCTCATTTACGAATGCAGTGTATGGACCCGAAGGAAGATTGAAAAACAAACACCGAGCACTTGGGAAGAGGCCATTCTGATGGCTGAAAGATATCAAGATGTCAAGAGCAATAGATGGGCACAAAACCTAAGGAAAATGGAGAACGGATCTCCAAAGCGGAATCAACAAGGAATCAGGAATGCTAGTACCAACACTCACCCGAGAACAAGTGAGAATAGGGGCAATGCACATTCTTATCAGTGTGTTCTTCATCAACTTTCTTTGTATGAAAGAAGATGACCCAATAAGCACCCTCTCTTGCATGAATCATAAGAGTCAACTTCAAGGACACGAAGACACACACACACACACATATATATATATACATACATATATATATATATATACATATATATATATATATATATATATATATATATATATATATATATATATATATATATATATATATATATATATATATATATATATATATATATATATATATACACATATACATATACTGGTCAAGGTTAGGTCAATGAAATTTCAAAAGATGTTACCACAGATGGGTATTGCCTCACTTATACTCTCTCTTTAGATTCATTTCTCTCTACATGGTGACGCTGAATTCATGAAATGGATTGCTTTAGTTATCTTGAAACTTCAATTGAAGGTGTTCAAAAGCTCCTTGCACAATTGTTACCAAGCTATGAGCATTGAACAAATCTATGAGAGTATCTCTTTCAAAAATAGAAAGTTTCTCATTGATTTTGAACTCACAACTCATTTGTTTTGATATAGAAGTTTAAGATTGATCCTCCAAAGTACTTGGATGATTTGAACGCATATTATGGAAGCTTAGGGAGTGCATTAAATCTCTCTAAAGTTCCAAAAGCTGGTGCTAAGAAAGATTTTTGCAACACAATCTCAACTCTAGAACTACATCCATCACCTCTTCATAATGGTATCAAAGCAAAGTTAAGGACTAGGCATTATGGGGGATGAATTCCCCTTCTTAATTGACAAGACAAATCCGTGAAATTTATCAGCATGGGCTCTAAGAATGAAGGCTTATCTACAAGAAAGGATCTTATATGGATATATTTCTTAAGATGAGATGTTGCCAATACTTAGAAGCAAGGATTAACCAACACAAGACAAGCAGGAAAGGTCGAATGCATGGTGTTCAAAGGATGCTTTGGCAAGGTCATACATTCTTAACTCTATCTCCAATTTTCTACTTCCTCATATTAGAAATTGTAAGACCTCTCAAAAGACATGGAATTCTTTGCAAGCATTCTTGTCCTCCAGTACTAAAGCTAGGAAGAATCAAATAAGGATGGAAGTACAACATTGAACAAGATGCCCAAGAAAATTGTGTCTCACACTATCACGAAGATGAAGGACACTACACATCAACTTGGGAGCATTGGAGAGATCATTGAAGAAGAGCACATTGTGAGACAAGTCATCAATGGGATCAAAGTTGATGACAACTGGGAAGCCTTCACCATGCCTATGGATCTCTACATGGATATGCAAGTTCTTTACTTCAACACACTCCTGGGGCAACTTTTCGCACATGAAGCAAAGGTCATGAAGAGTGCTGAGAACCAAAACAATAACCAATCCTCTGTCATCTATACAGATAATAATAGAGGCATTTGTAGACATAGATGAAAATGAATGCATTGCAAAAGAAGAAATTTAACATAATACTAGAGATCAATATTAACAATTATCAAGGATTAAAGATTCACATCTCTCAACATTTCTCTGTCCTCATGTCTCGTACTTAGCTGGTGGTCCTCGTCCCATGCCATTGAAATGTTCATAGTTATTTGACCATCTGGATTCTTACGTAATTGTGTGTGTGCTCTCCTAATATTCTATCGTAAATAAGGAAAATTTTCTCTATCAAGATGTTTTCTTCCCTAGTCTCTCTAGTGTTTCTTGTCTCATGGTCATGATGAGAAACCTCTTTAATTTTAATAGATGAGGGTTTGGGTTTCCTTTTTAGAGGAATATTAAGAATATTAGGATCTGATCGAGGAGCTGAATATATGTCAAATGAGCTCAAGAACTTTCTAAAAATTCATGAAATTCTACATCAGTTTTCATGTAGATACACAACACAACAGAATGGCATTTCTAAGCACAAAAATAGACACATTGTAGAAATACAAAGATCCCTAATGGTTGATAAGAATATGCCTCATTGTTATTGGGTAGAAGCTATGCACACTATTGTATACATCATGAAGAGAATTGTGACTTCTACTGTACATCAAGTTACACCTAAAGAGAAGTTCACAGGTAAAAAGCCAAACTTATCACATATGAAATTTTTTAGCTGTATTGCATATGTACATGTTCTAGATGAGTTGAGAATGAAGCTTGATCCAAAAGCAGAAAAATGTATCTTCATTGGATACTCCCTTGAGCAAAAGGGATATAAATGTTATAACCCACTCACATGACAGGTGAAGGTAAGTAGAGATGTGGTGTTTGATGAAATGTCAAGCTTCTATGTAGATACCAAAGAAGGACTTAATCTTGACTCAAATGAAAAAGAAAATGCTGAAAAATCAAGTGCAGAATCCCAAGTTTTGGGTGAACCAAATGCATTACCAAGCAATAGTTCCAACTCAAATCCATGGAGTGGAAGATTGCATGGAAATATCGATCTAGCATATTCATCAAATAAATCCAAGAAAGATACAGAGAGGCTTTCTACTGGTAGTAAAACATCTACAGGTGTTGAAAACTTGGATGGAGATTCAAGCGTATTAGAAAAGAGTCTTGATGAGAAACTTAGATTTCCCTCTATGAAGAATCCAGGAGTAAGAAAGGCACATGCAGATGATACAAGGAGAAGTGAACATGGAGCAAGAAGAGTTGAAATCAATGCAACAATTGACGTAAAGCCTTTTGTAAACATATTCTAGGTTCTTTTGAATCTTAATATCCTTGTGGTTGGTCCATGTATACTCCTTCTTGTAACTCACCATGTAGGAAAGCATTCTTCACATCCATCTCATGGAAAGTCCATCCTTTTGTTGTAGCTAATGCAACAAGTGCTGTGATAGTAGACATTTTAACGACAGGGCTGAACATTTCCTCATAATCAATGCCATATGTATGTGCATATCCTTTTTCTAACAACCGTGCTTTATACCTGCTTATGCTACCATCAACATTGTGCTTTCTTGTAAACCCACTTGCAGCCTATGGGTTTCTTTCCTTGTGGCAATGGAACCAATTTCCGTGTTTCGCCTCCATAAAGTGCAGCCATCTCCTCATCCATAGCTTTTTCCCAATCTACATTTCCAATTGCATCTTCAAAATAACATACACTTCTAATTAGAAGAACACCCACGAAGGAAAAACGATACAAGAATATGTGACTGATACAAGATGTCCCACAACCCGGGACTGATAGGTATGAATAACTTGACTAGAGATGATAAGAGATCCCACAACCCAAGATTGTAAGTATGAAACAAGATGTTTGGATTACAAGAACTCCCTTCTGGGAGATGAACTAGATATAAGAAATAACTCAGTAAGATCTCGTACTACGAGACTACAAGAGGACAAGACTAGATGTCCAGGATACAAGACTAGACAGGACTGGAACAAGAAACAAGACAAGAATAGGAACTTGAACTTGGAGAGTACTTACTTGGCGATCATGACTCCTTGAGCTCCCAAGATTGGTATTGGCAAGACTGATTATGAATGTGGCCAACCCCTCCTTATATAGGTTTCCCAAGGGCGGTTACGAATTGATGATGTCATCAATATGTCATTAATTTTAAGCATGGTCTTTCGACATCAGAATCAAGCAAGAAGACAGTGGAGCTTAGGGTTTTTGCATGTTACGGACGCAATGGAAGCATTGGTTTCTCCAAATTCTGAACCAATCATGAGATGTAGAAGTCACATGGAATTTGAGGTCCATGATGGTTACCTTGTCCATGACAACATGAGTGGATTATAACATTTATATCCTTTTTCCTCAAGGGAGTATCCAATGAAGATACATTTTTTTGCTTTTGGATCAAGCTTCATCCTCAACTCATCTCGAACATGTGAAGCGCCTGAATCAACATACCAGACATTACCATTGAATTTTGAAACATCAACAAACATCTTATTCATCATATGATGTTGAACCATGAAGAGCTTCTCAGAATCATCTGCACTTGTGGATGCATAGTTGTTTTGTTGCCTTTTGTTATTTTGATTCTTCAACTTGCAATCACATTCAAAGTATCCAAGTTTACCACAATTCTAGCATCCTTTACCATCATTACATGAATCATTTCTTTCGAAATTCTTGTGGCCTCTTTGGCCCCCCTACTTGGAAACTATCCTCTACGTCTTGCATGATTCTGATGTTGACCTTGGTCTTGATTACTATTTCCTCTTCTACTTTTGAAGCCTCTACCTCTACCTCTTCCTCTACCAGAGTAGAATACCTACCCAGAACTAGGTTTTCCTTGGGATTTTGAGTCCTCGTTAAGATTCTTTTCTTCAATAATCAACATGGACACCAGATCAGCAAAATTCAAAATGTTTTTCTAGGTCTGAATAGATGTTCAAAACTGCTTATATAAAGCTCCTAGACCATGAAGGCACACTTCCACCTTATCATCATCATCTACATTTATGCCAATAGATGCAAGTGACTCACATATGCTTTTGACTTTTAGGGTGTAGTCACTTACCAACATGCCCTTTTTCTCCAATGTATGCAACTCGTTCTTTAGTTGCAATTTTCATGCCTTTGTATTGGTCTCATACAATGTGACCAAATTGTTCCAAGCCTCTTTCGGAGCCTTGGCATGTTGTATCTTCCCAAGCATGCTATCTTGTATGCTAACAAACAGCCAATACATTACCTTTTGTGCTCCTTGATTCCATTCCTCATGTGCTCTTAATTGGTTTGCAGTCTAATTCCTCTCTGGTACCTACAGAGCATTTTCGTTCTCTCCTTTGATGTACTTCTAGTAGCCTTTTCCTACCACAAAATTCATCATTTTGAATCTCCAAGCATGGAAGTTGTTCTTGTCTAGCTTATCACTCATAAGATGACTCATTCCATCTGCATTTGCCACTTTTCCAGCAATTCACAACACTACAAAAACACTACAAGCAATACGTCTACTTGAACACCGTTGCACTTTTATGTGATAGTTTGATCTCTCAAAAACATAGTTTTCGTGTATCAACAAAAGACAAAATCTCTTAAAATTTTGGATCTAGAATATGAGTGTTTTCGAACATGATGAAAGTTACAGTTTTTCAAATTGACCTATTTTTTGTGGGCCCCACCTTGCGGGCTCGAAACGAAGGTTGAGATGGCTCCGAAATAGAAATCTGACAAGAACAAGTGATCCTAAAGGGATAACTCTAAAAAATATTTTGACACCTTCTACCTTCAACCAGTTTTCATAGTAATCGGAGGTTGTTTGTGAATCACACTTTTTCCACACCTTCTCACACACTTTCACCATCAGTCTTCTCCACGAGATCTCTACAGTCATACTGGCTCTGATACCATTTCACAAGGAAGGAGATAAGGAAGAGAGTTCATACACACACTCTCACAATCAAAGAGGAGCACACATAGAGATTGAGGCAAGGAAGAATGATCTTCTTCTTCTTCTTCTTCTATTACATAATAGAAAATATACAAAATGACCTAAAACAACAATACAAGTGCAATATATAAAGAAGAGTACATAGGAAAAAAACCTAATCTCCAAAAATGAGTGAGATGCAAGAAACAAATGTGCCATCACTCTCGGAAGAATCTAATGAAGCTGAATGAAGTATCCCTGACATATATTGGCATGACCAGTATACATGTCAGAGAAATTAAAAAGTGATACATGTCATCCTGGAGCATCACATGTTGAGCTTGATATCTCAACACAAAGCCCTTGTTGCATTAGCTACGACAAAAGGATGGACTTTGCATCATATGGATGCAAAGAATGCTTTCCTACATGGTGAGTTATAGGAAGAACTATACATGGACCAACCACAAGGATATGAAGATTCAAAGCACCCAAAATATGTTTGCAGGTTGCAAAAGGCTTTGTATGGACTTAAAAAAGTCTCTCATGCTTGGCATGCAAGGATTGCTGACTATTTAACCACTATTGGATCTTCTATGTGTGATGTAGATCATTTATTTTATGCAAGGAAGAGTGATGATGGCATCAGGATTGTGGCTATTTATGTTCATGACTTGTTTTCAGATGCTTTATTTGTGACAGGGATCAAGAAGAATCTGTGCATTAGCCAAGATTGGCTTCATTGTGAAATTTGTTGATGACAGATGTACAATTCATGATCTATCAAATGGCAATGTTATTATTGCTTCTGGCATTTTATGTCGTGGGCTATATAAGCTCATAGACTATGAAAGATCTGTGAATGATTCGGCATGTGCAGTTCATGATTCTCAAGCTATGTCAAATGCAAAGCTTTGGCATGCATGCTTTGGTCACCTGAATTTTGCTAGTTTGCTATGCCAACAGAAATTTGATATGGTGTCTTCTTTGCCCACGCTTGAGGCACCTAGAAAACATGTATGTGAAGGCTGTATTTTGGGCAAAATGTAGCATTCCTCCTTTCCAAAAGATGGTTCAATTCGGGCTACGCAAAAATTGTAGCTTGTACATAGTGATGTCTGTGGTCCTATGCAGACACCTTCTTTTGGAAACTATCTTTACTTGGTGACTTTCATTGATGATTTTTCCAGACATGCATGGGTATATCCATTGAAGGCAAAGTACGAAGTGTTTTTGTGCTTCAAACAATTTTTGGTTTTGGCTGAAAATCTGTGATAAAACACCAGTGTACAGTGCCATATACACCTCAACAAAATGGAGTTGCTGAACGGAAGAACAGGTCACTCATGGCGATGGTGAGGTGTATGGTCAAGAGTCAGGCTTTACCACATAGTTTCTGGCTTGAGGCTGTCATGTGTGCAACATATGTACTTAACAGGTGTCCCACTAAAGCGCTGCAGTCTATCACTCCATATGAGGCTTGGCATGACCGCAAGCCATCTGTTGCTCATCTGCGTGTTTTTGGTTGTTTGGCATATGCATTAGTGCTTGAATAGCATCGCAGAAAATTGGATGATAAGGCAATAAAATGTATTTTATTGGGTACAGTTCTGAAAGTAAAGGCTATCGTCTGTATCATCCACAAACTAAACGCATTTTGGTTAGCCGTGATGTTGTTTTTGTGGAAGATGCTATTCAGCCATTGCTTTCATTTACTAAGGAGACATCTGTTAGCTCTAAAGACATGTATGATACTTTGATGCCTCTTTTTACAGGTGGACAGTCTAGTGTTGTTCCTAATGGGGCAACTTCTCAGCCTTTGTAGGTTTCATATGATGATGCAGATCATTCCATTTCTGATGCAGATTTACATGATGCACTTGTTGATGAGAGAGCTGATATTGAGCAGGCAAAAACTATGCCAAAATGGCTGGTGTAGACTTTGCGTGACACAAATTAGATGCACCTTTGTCATATCGTACTTGTTCAGGCTCTCATAGTGCCTCCTTTGCATCAGATTGCTATGCTATGGCTCCGTATAGTCTCTGTGATGAGAATGAGCCTGTTTCTTTTGATGAAGCACAAAATTCAAAAAATTGGATGGCTGTTATGCAATCTGAATATGATGCTATAATGAACAATGGTACATGGTCTTTATGTGACTTTCCTCCTCGCAAGAAGGCCATTGGCACTAAGTGGGTATACAAGCTGAAGTGTAAACTTGATGGTACAGTTGACAGGTATAAGGCTAGGCTTGTTGCAAAGGATTATGCGGAGGAAAGAGGCATTGATTTTGATGAGACCTTTGCACCTACATGTCGTATGACTACTATTCAGAGCATTTGTGCACTTGTAGCCCATCATGGTTAGAATGTACATCAGTTGGTCATTAAAACAACATTTAATAGTGACTTGCATGAAGAAGTGTATGTGCAGGTTAAAGAAGGCATTATATGGTTTAAAGCAAGCACCACGTGCTTGGTATGAGAAGATACATGCCTATCTGGCTGCACATGGTTTTGAGAACAGTCCAACTGAAAGCACCTTATATGTTAAGCGTGCTAATGATGTGCTTCTGATCATTGTTGTCTATGTTGACGACATGCTGTCACTGGTCCTATTGAGAAGCATATTTCTGATTTTAAGGCTGATTTGCATGCCTCATTTGAGATGTCTAATTTGGGGCATTTGCATCACTATTTGGGCATTCAGTTTATGCAAGTTGATGGTGGATTAGCTTTGTGACAAATGAAATATATTGACACATTATTGCAGCGTTTTGGCCTTGAAGAGTGTAAGCCTATTGCTACTCCTATGGAGACAGGTTTACGATTGAGTCTTTATGATGCTGGACATGCATTTGATGTTGTTCTCTATCAACAAGCTGTTGGATGCTTGATTTATTTATGCATTACTCAGCGAGATATTCAGTTTGATGTCTCATAGATGAGCAGGTTTATGCATTGCCCAGGAGTCACGCATTGGAAGGCGGTCAAGCACATTTTTCGCTACTTGAGTGGTACTCGGCTACTTGGGTTGTTTTATCCCAAGGGGGATCACTACCGCCAGATTTGCAAGCTTTTTTTGACTCAGATGGGCTGGTTGCTATGACACTTGTGTGTCCACCAGTGGTTTTTGCTTCATGCTTGGTAGCTCATGTATATCTTGGTTGAGCAAGAAGCAGCCTACTGTGGCCACTTCCAGTTGTGAGGCTAAGTATAGGGAAGCTTTCAGAGCGACTGTTGAGTGTGTGTGGCTCAGACGCCTTATGGCTAATTTGGGTGTTGGCCAGTCTTCTACCACCACCATCTTCACTGAGAGTCAGAGCGCATTGGTAGTTGCGAGGAACCCTGTGTTCCATGCTCGCACTAAGCACATTGAGGTGCATTATCACTATGTCAGGGAGAGGTTCTCTACTAGGGAGATCAGCTTGGCATATGTGCCCATGCAGGAGAACATAACAGACCTTTTCACGAAGGCTCTGCCTAGGGAGAAGTTTGAAGCTTTCTGCAAAGCTTTGGGCTTACTTCCTTTTGTGGAGTGATTTCCACATAGCTTGGCACTTCCTTATACATGAGTGCCAGCTCCTTGTTCACCGCATCACTCCCAGGGGGGATTTGTTGATATATTTAGGTTGTGATGTGTGTGAACACACTAGGATCGTCGGGGCACTTTTTTCCCTCTTTAGGAGGTTTTTTTCCCTCGGCTTGTATATATGCATATTGCCCTAATGGTCTACTTATCTTTGTACATTCTCTAGTAATACATTCAGTATTGTGTGTTGTGCTCCAAGCTTCTTCTTCTTCCTTGTGTTGTTTGCGTGCTTCCGCAGACGTCTAACTCCAACATTGAACATGCAACTTCATTCATCTACAAACTGTCATAAGCTTCAAACTTGTACTCCCAAATATGTCCTTCAAAAAGTCTTCTTCAAAATTGAATTTGACTTTCCTTCAATCTTCAAAAACCTGAACTTGCTGAATATGAACCATAATACTTGAGAAAATATGCAAACTATATATCCAATAGTGTACACATCAAGCACATCAAGAAATCACTGCTTGGCAACAAATGTAGCATCTATTGACTCTGAAATTCCTATCTTTTGTCTTCTCAAACATGAAAACATACACTAGGATCCACATATTTGCATTTACCTTATGAAAGCTTTCTCAATGTACTTCTGCTGTGTCATACCTTGTTCTATCTTAAAAGTATACCTCTTTCCTTCAGAATCTAGTATAAACATAAATGTGTGCACCTCCAAAACATACCTTTCTCAAATATCAAATTTCTCTTTAATAGAACTCTAGAACCTTCCCCTGAACAGGTATACCTAATAGGAACTTTCTCCAGACATTCTCCTTCTTCCTTCTTCTTTCAAAGCTGGAACATAAAGAGAAATTGACAAAGGAAATATAGGAATACTGGACATAGGAATACCTAGAATTCTTATAGTATGACTCTGCATTCTTTCACAAATGGCTAAAAATAAGTCTTCATGTTTCATCACCCCCCTGGAGGATTTAACACTAGTATCCATAATTCTTCAAATTATATCAGACTTTATGAAATCTGGAATGTCCTCCTTCTTTCAATAAATCTGATCTTTAATGATTTAGCATTGCTATCATATCATCAATACCTGTGTCTTGAAACAAAATATTTGAACCCTTTTATTAGCAGTGTAGTTGCCAATAGCTTTCACTGTAACTCTCCAGCTTCCCATATTGTAAAATAAGGTTAGTTGATCCCAACATAACAAAACCTTGCTGAAAGCATTTTAGGATCCATAACCTTCTACAACATAACAGGTATCTTCTTCTATTTCTCTTCAACACTAATCTAATAGAGTCTGAACCTTTGACTTACTTCCTCCAATGTTAAAGAACTTCACAAACAAAGGATAGACAACAGACTCATAAATACTCAAGATCTTAATGATCATTCAAGATCATCCAAGATCATACAAGATCTATTAAGATCTTTCCAACAAAATACCTATGTAGAATCTGCTCTCATCAAACCTTTATGATAGAATGTTTGATTTACCTGAATGTCTCTAAGTGTCCATGATTCTCACATAAATTTGTAAAACTTTTCTTTAACCAAATCCTTCCCAAGAATCAGCAACTCCTACTTGAAACATAAGTGGAAAAAACTCTCACCTTTAGAACTCCAAAAGCTACAAGTTGATACTTCATATTTTCATATTCTACCTGGGCGAAATGTGAAAGTATCTGCTTGACTTTCTCTCGGCTAACTCCACTTCTCAATCAAGTGATAGGATCTGGGTGGAACAGCTTTTTGAATATAAGCATGTATACAAAATTCAAGACAAACATAGAAAGTAGATTCTTCAACTGACTGGTATATCAAAAAACTGAATTTTGTGAAGTTTTCTTAAAATACTGAATATGAGGTAACCTTTCCAAACACAAAACCTCAACCCAAGTCTTCAACATCTGCTACAGAAAACTCTTTTACCTCAAGAGTTAGGTCAAGAAGAAAAATACTTCTCTACAACTTGTCATATACCAAGTAGCTCTGTATTAACACTCTAAGAATTCTTTGAGGGAACATATAGCTGGCTGCTCAAAAATCTTCAACTTATACATAACTCATACACATATGAGTCAAAACATATAAGCTTCCTTAGGTATCTGCTGCTTTTCTCTCAATGCAATTCTTTGTTAAAACCTACTAAAAGGTGACCAAGTATAGTGCAAAACAAGCAACTACTTCTTCTTTAGACTATCTTCTTGATACAAGATGTTCTCATAGACTTGTCTTTGGATGTAGAGGAGAAAGTAGGAAAAGTATATGGAAAATATATGAGAAAAGGAATTCTTACCTTTTTTTGGAAATATTGGATTTTCTTCGTTTGCATCTTTCTTCCACCTGATGATGTCAACATCTTCAAACTTCTCTTCCATACCTTTTGTTCTCTTATGATCTTGAAGTAGCAAGCAGTCTTATCTTCTT
Source organism: Ceratopteris richardii (assembly GCA_020310875.1). Classification (NCBI taxonomy): domain Eukaryota; kingdom Viridiplantae; phylum Streptophyta; class Polypodiopsida; order Polypodiales; family Pteridaceae; genus Ceratopteris; species Ceratopteris richardii. Next base: position 108,377,684 of record CM035430.1, read on the forward strand.
CAAATGAATTTTTCTCTTCCTCTAGTGCTAAGAGTAAGAGACAAAACAAACATGGTATACAAATGGAAGTGAACATAGAATCATGTTTTATCATCTCCTCATATCTCTGAATCAAAACTCTGCTTCAAATGTGACTGATATGACTGAATTCACCAACCTTTTGACAAAATGATGAATTACCTTTCTAGAGTTACCTCTCTAGATATAAAATGTTAGCACAAACTTCCAACCAACTTACAACACAAGATTGGCTGAAAACAAAACGCATGCTCTCCACATTTGTCTTCTTAGATGAGCTTTCTTGTCATAATAGAGATCTCTCAAAACTCTCTCAAAAAACCTCTAGATACATGTTTTGATGTAGCTAATACTTTTAACTTTCAAAAATGAAAATGTATAAAAGTATTCCTTGAGTCCTTCAAATCTCTTCATAACTGCTCTTCTAAGATATGACTTGCAAATGATAATCTAATAGTGGAAACTAATACCTGTGATTTGATGTTGATATGGTTCCTTCATCTTCTCCAAACCATTGTTTTTCCTTGAATTTGAAGTAGCCTTCTCTTCATCAAGTCTTGGTCTTCAAATAATACTTCTATAAAGCATTTTTATACCCTTCCAAAAGTATTCGGTTGCTAACAGATCATCAACTTCATACTTCACACTGATAAATAAACATGTGACTGAATTGTCTAATTCTCAAATCTCTACTCATCTAGATTAAGTGTGTATGTCAAATGTCAAATGTTAGAAGCTGCTCTTAAATCATATGTTGTAAATTTGGAAGTCTGGGAACCTGGGAATCTTGGATCCTGGAAGCTCTGACACCAAAGCCCTAAAGCTCTGATACCAAATGTTGGAAATTTAGGTAGGCTCATAACTAATACCACAGGTCGATAGTTCCATAGATCCAGGATCTACAACATAGATTCCAGCAATCTTCCAATATTGACAAAACATGAACATACCATACTTAATCATACAAATGATGAGACAAAGATAGAAAAGGATTAGACAACATGTGTAAAGTGTTACGTAAGCCACTACTTACTCACACTATCATATATACAAATGTCAATTTACAATGTGGGAGCAAAACTCTCAACGACTCTATGTGAACACAAATAGATGGATGAGTGAATATACAAATGTAACAAACATATTCAATGTATGGACATAAATCTAAATATATATAAGATGTGTGACCTAACAGGTTGTAGAAGAGTGAATATGAGTGAGAGAAAGAGGAAGGATCAGTCTAAAACTAATAATCAGCAAACCCTCATCTGATTTTAGGCTATAGAAGACCCTAAGTCAGATATGTGTGTGAAAGATCACATACTTACAAAAGTAGCAAAGAATGCTAACAATTTTGCTGTCAGAAATCCTCATACTCATGTGAACATACCTTCTCGAACACTTCATCCAAATATGCATAAAGCATACATGTACTGATTCTCTTGTACCTATGCCGAATAGGACTCCTCCTCATATGAATGCCACTTCCATATACTTCAAGTATTACATGTGTGCATAAAGAGAATATGTACCTGAGTTCTTGACATAAGATGTAAATCTTATGTTAACCATCATCCAATGTCTTTGAAGTAAACCGAAATTTTCATGTAGAAGACAATCTTCAAATACATCATGTAGATGGCCGATCCACACCACCAAGCTGCTAATAGATAAGTCCTCTCCATAAGAAAGAGTGTGATCATACTCTTCTTCTCCAAGAAGAACTCCATAGCCGCTCCTTAACATGCTCCAAGATAGCAACATGGCTGCCCCATGTGCTAAGAAGCACCGCCTCTATTGAGGTACCAAAGCTCCAAAGCTGGTGTTGAACTAAGTGCAGGATACTCCTTGATCACCTCCAAGCTGAAAGAACTATTGCTTGAGTCTTGAGTGATGATTTACAATGAGCCTATGACTCTTCTTATATAGGATTTGGTGATCCCTCAAAAAGCACTCCAAAAGCTTTTGAATAAATCAAGCTAATCGCTAATCGTATGTGACATCATCCACTATCCGTCCTTTTTTGAAAAGCATAAAAGAGAACTTTTGCAATCACATTGCTGCCAGCTGGTATCGAACCCACGCCAATGATTTGGGAGGACATGGACGTAGCCAAGGTGCCCACGTGATTTATGTTATAGAGGGAGTAATACAATATCTACACATGCTCTGTACTTTGAGCAAAATGGACTATAGCACATATGGGACATTGATACCTTGACCTTTTGACCATGGGACATTGTTTTCCAACACTAGAGGTGTCAGAATCATGGGAATAGGTACTAGGTAAATTTACACTTCTTGTTGATGATATGACACTACGTCGGCTTCCTAGGACACGACTTGAGTGTAGGTTCATCCACTAAACACCTAAGTCAGTTTTGTATGTGTGTACCTGAGTCAAGAAGACTCAAGGACTTGTGTCAATGAGACTAAACCCCAATTTCCACACAAGTGCGTATAGTGGGAAATTGACACATGCTTATTTGTCAATCCGATCAAACGACCTAACCAAGTGTATGAGGACATGTGCACACATGATGGAAAATGAAGTGGTTCAGCTGATATGTGTGAGAAAAGACTAAATCACCAATCTAATCCACGGAAATACTGGAAGTGTCTGCCGCGATACCACTTACAGTAGTTTTCAATAAATCAAGGATTTCTCCTAGCTCCAAACTCCAAATATAGTCGATAGGGTACTCATTTCGAAGTTCTCTATGGCACGCACCTATTGGAAGTGGTTTCACTCAATTTTGACAATCGTGGTGCAAGTTATGACCAAAATAGTGAATGGCGGGAAGCACCCACACTCACGCCACAACTCCTACAAGTTCACACACACACTACAGGAGCTCAAAAACAGTGGGGAGGGGTATACAAGAGTCCTACACACACATTCCAAGCATTACACACACATAGAAGATCAAAGAGAAGATAGAAATCTGCAAGAAAGAGGCAATTTTGAAATTCAGGATCTCTCATTCTTCACAATGGCAAAAGTCTCTACAAAGAGTCACAAAGTGACTTATAAACATGTGCCCTAAATTTGGTCCTTCCACACCAGAGATCGGCACTTATTTACTAAAAAGTGAAATTCCTACTAATCTACAAGGGATATTTTACAAACAGTTGGGATTATGCAAGTAGAGGACTCCTCTAGTGCATTTACATGGCTTGAGGGAATTCTCTAAGATTTTGAAGAAGAAAAAACATGCCCATTAATTTAAAAATTTTGGGGCTCTTCTCTTGTGCTTCTTTGCTTTGCAACACTCTCCCCCTCTTTGTCTCTGTCGTCCCTTGACAGGCTTTTCTTCTTGTCTTTAGCTTGTTTAAGAGTTCTAAATACACGCACTAATGGTCAAAGAAGCGATAAGGACTGTTAGAGAATCTGTTATTTTGTCCGAGGTATGTCCTTTGCTTCTGTTTGCCCCTTGGTATTCCTTATGTCACATCTCTGGGTTGCTGTATTCAGTTGGGCTGCCACGCACGCTACTAGCAGAAGGATTATTACCTGCCAAATATTGTCTTGCACTTCTTCATGTATAGTTCCTCGCCCTGGTCTGTCCTTTCCATGAAATGTCCTGGTTCTGATTGTTCTTTAATTCCATTCCTCAGGACCTGGGTGTTTCGCGTTGTTGCCTGATGCGTGCCCCTACGGGGCTTTGGGCAGAGGGTGGTCATTTTGCTTTAAGATCTTCATTCTTTATTGAGTAGTCTTTGACTTTGATCTTCTTCTTCTTTTCTTCTTGCTTGATTCCCCTTCCACACGTCTCTCCTCCTGAACTCTATCGTCCCTGACAGGCTTTTTGTGGCGACGTGAATAGGTTTGTATGGCTGCTTGCTCTCTTTAATTCAGCAATTTAGCATGAAATATCATAAATTCTTTCCACTGTTGTGACTTTACACCATCCTCTGGTGCTTGTTGGTGATCTGCAAAAAAGTTGGTTTCATATGCTACCAGTTGTGCATTCAGGTTCGAAGTCATTTTGACAAAAAATTCCGAATCTATTTCAAAGAAGCCGGTGAAAAATGCAAAGTCTGCATGTATGTTGACCGCAAAAACATAAGTCTTGAATAATACGCCATCAGGGTTAAGCGGCTCGGAATAGTAGAGAGATAAAAAAGGAGCGCTTCAGAGCCTTGGGTAATGCCGATGAAATTCAAAAAAGTGTATTTTGCATCTTGGAAGACTTGAATTACAGTTAGTAGCATGCAAAAAATATTATTTTTGTCATTTTAACTGCTAAGTTACCATATATTCTTCCATTGGTAGGTAGTTATGTGGCGGACTAGGTAACAATGGGTAATTCAGCCATTGATTATTGATGCTTCCCTGTCGCTGTCCTTCCCAAAATTGCATCCAGGAGCGTCTGCGAGGTACTGGACAAAATGCTAGATTTACTTGAAGCATATATGGGGATGCTTCCCATTGTAGCCACAATGTTGGATTCTTTTCCAAAACTTTGCGCCTCCATATGGGATCAGCCTTCTCGAACTCCTCTTGAGTATAATGGAAAGTATTCTTGTCGAACTCGAGGTTGTTATCTGGCTCTTTATTTGTCATTGTCCTTATATATTGTCACGTTTGTTCTTTAAGTAGTCCATATGGTACATTAAAAGGCTTCAAAATTTGATCCAAGTTTTTGCTTTCGATTTTAGCTTCCTTCATGACTTGGATTATTTGATCTTCAAATTCAGCGGTAAGCTAGGACACTAGTAGTGCCTTTTTCGGTCGGCTCAGTTCTGCAATGTCCCGAGTATTATGTTCAATTTGGACCTCCAGTTCCTCCCTTAGTGGCGAACGATATAAGGGGGGAGACAGAGGACGTACCTCAGTCTCCTCAGTAGCCTCTGCAGATTTTGGAACTACTAGTGTCCCCTCAATTTCCTTGTGTGCTAGTTGATCCTGTAGTTGCTTTATCATTTCCTTTTTTTGCTTAATTTCTTCCTGTGCCTGCAAAATTGTTTCCTTATTCTTCTTATTTCCTCTGCCACTATCGCGAGTTGGTTTGTGTCTTCTTTGCAATGCAGTAGGTATCTATTCTCAACTTTTTTCCATTTTGTTCGTAGAGCTGTGGTGTCTTCCATGTACCTCTTTTCCCATTCGGCAATGGTGGTTTGCTCCTGCTTGATCTGATCTTCATACTTAGCTATCTTTTCTTCCAATTCTTTGATATCCTTTTCTGGTCTTCCCTGAACTTCTACGAGCTTATCACTTAGAAGAGCTGTCATGAGCTCCTTATTTCGGTTCCTTAGGTTTTCTGCCTCTTCCATATATACCTTTATTTGTGATTCCAGTACTTTACTTCGGGCATGCATTCGTGCCTTCTCAGCCTCGCTAGCTTCATATTTCTTAGTTAATTCCTGGAGTTGTTCTCTTAATTTGGCGTTTTCGGTCTCTAAATGGTTGCACTGCTTTTTGGCCTCTTGGACTTCCTTTTTTGTATGTAGTATTTGTTCTTTTGCTAATTTTAATTCTACCGAAAGATTCCTACCCCATTCTTGAAGCTCATGCTTGTCCTGCATCACTTGATTGTAGTCTTCATCCGCCTCCAGCATTAATTGTTGTGTGTCCATTGCGGTTCTGATCATATCTTGCACTATGGGCTTGAGCTGAGCAATGTCAACATTTAACCATGTTCGTGGTATGCTTGGAGCTTCTCCAGTTTGCACATGTTTTCCTTGCTCTACATGGATGGTGTCATTGTGGGGTTGTCTAATTTGTAATTATATTTTTTGTTCTTTTATTTCGTCATCCAAATCAATAACTTTTGTGGCACTCCCTTGAAATGTGACGTCCATGGGGGAGGGTTCTGCCACGACCCTTATTGGTATGAAGGGTTATGCTTCTTCTACTATCACTTCTTGAGGCTCTTTCTTTGGTATCTTGATTGACACCTCACGCGTAGGTGTTGCCTCCTTGATAAGAATTGTGGAAGTCTCATTGATTTTGAGGACATGTGTCCCTTATTGGTTTGCTTCCTTGCTTGCGGTGTCTTGAGTGGGGTGGACGGAGTTGTCATTGACCTTTGTTCCTTCGTCTGCTTCCTCGTAGTTGATTGCATTCAACTCCTCCCATTGCCCATCATCCTTTGATTCATTTTGAATATCCACATTCAACAATGAAGTATCGGGTTCTTCTTGTTCATCCAAAGACGAGCTTGAGTTATCCAACCCTAATTCTCAGTAGCGGTGTACTTATCTCCTGTTGGGCCTGCTGATAATGGTGCCCTTGCACTGGTAAATTGACTTTCCCTTCTGTATATTGATGGGTATCCTCCAGTGCCTTAGTTAAATCTTCTTCTATAATTGGTCTTTGCTCTTCAATCCTTGTCTTTGGACGTATGTGCGCTCTTTTCGTGGCTGGAACTTCCTCTTCCACTTGCTTTACTTCCCTTAATCTCTTTGTGCCTCTCATTCTGGGTTGAGAGCTAGTTTTTGCCTCTTCCACAATCTTGACTCCTCTTTTCTTTTTAGGAACTGTGGCGACTTTGGCGTACTTAGCCATAGCAGTTGATGATGGCATTTCTTGCAGATGCTCTCCAATACCTAAAGCATGGTAAATCAATATTGTCAGAGCTACACTACCATTGAGGAACTTCTTGCTGTTCCATTGCTTCTTTGCCTTGAATAGCCGTTCTTGTATGTAAGGAGTCAGGTTAATCTGATTTCCAATCTGCTTGATTGCATGTGAGAGTAACTAGACAATAATCTTTTGTGGGGCCGTGTATCGATGCATATTTGGGAAGCAGAAGTGCTGGTGGATAAGTCTGACTTCCTCTTCTATGTCAACTCTGTTAATGTCGGTGAACGTTCTTGTTTTTTCCCCTCGACTCTCTTCTTTCACTATCGTGTTTCCATCTTTTTCCCATCCAAAAGCTTCCTTGATCAAGTCATGTGTAAACTCGATGACTACCTAGTCACCAACTTTATCCATCACTCTAGCCTCAGGCACCAATGGATCATGCAGTGTTGGCTGTAATGTGTTCATGACCTGTGTGCACCTTTGAAACTCAGGCTTATAGATTGGCAATTCAAAATATTTATGAATGCCCGCTTTCTTCATGATGGCAATCATCGATGGGAGGTCATGCAAAACTCTGAAGTCTTGGGACATGATTGGAAATTGATGATCTGTTTCCATAATTTTTATAGTTGCCAGGAAGAGATACTCCCCAGCCGGTTGATCTTCTCTAAACCAGTGTCCCTTTGCCTTGGTGATACTCTGGAGAGGAAATTCCAATACTTCCTCTTGAACTGTTGCTTCAAAATCTTCAGAAGCCATCTGCACTTGTAAGGAAAGTACATTAGCTTAAATGGAAAGCATAGCAACGGTGTAGTGCATTGCAGTGATACGTTGTCGTCTCGTCACTCCGTTTCCCGTGGTTCTTTAAGTGAGATCTCTTACCAAATCTTTTTATTTCTTTTCCTGAAAGAAAACCAGCATTAGTATAGCCGAAGCATTGATTTATTTACATAGTATGTCCATTCCTAAGAGAGTTGAAGCTATGACCTAATTCCCATTGGGGAATGTACACCACTAATTTTATCATGTACATCATGTGCCGAATGCTTGGCCTTGTAATGTGGCCCTACTATGCATTCTTTAGGTGCATTTAATACTTCATGAGTGCAATTGGAAGCCTTGATGTTCCGATGGTTCTCTCCTTGCAGTTGCTTGGGTTTTGAAATCCATTTCGTGGTCGATGTGATAGGTCATTTTCTTTCTTTGGTTCCGCGGGCTTCATGTGTTCTCTTTGTTTCCTCTAGTGTCCTAGTAATAGAGGTTCTGCTCTTCATGTTTCGAGGATGAGTCTCTATTTGCTTTGTCATTAGCATGTTTTGATGTAGTGTATTCTCTTGATTGCTTATCTCTTGCTTGGCTGCTTGTTTAACCTTCTTGGGAATCCATATCTGCTCTCGTGCTTTCTGAGCTTCCATCAAAGGCTTAGGGAGCCATACTTGCAAGAGTATTTTTGTTTCGGATTTCTATGATGCTGACTTGTTGTTCTCCTTTTTCTCCTTTGGAGGTGGTGATGACGTCTCCGATTTCTGCCCTTGATCTTTGCATACCCATTTGAATTTGTTTTTCCCTTGATGCGAGTATCTGAATGTTGTCTTCCACATTGGTGATCCTTCTGTCGTATGAGGGACTCCATGAGAGTTGGTTTCCTTATTGTCTGGTTGTTCACCAACTGAATAGGGTGATTTCACCTCTTCCTTGGACACATCAGGGTTTGAACTCTCTGCTTATTCTAGATTGGCTTCTGAGGTATTGGGACTGGGATCATGTTCCACTAGCTCTTCTTTGCATTTCTCTGCACTCTTGATGTTTTTTGGTGGTAGGAAAGGCTTCTCTCCTAATAGACTAAAAATTTCCTTGTGCCCTACCTTGGCTGAAATATAGCCTTGAGCTAGGTTGATGCGTACTTCATTCTCAATGATCCAATCCTGTCCTAAGATCAAATATTCTATTAAATCTTCATCTCTGCACACTAATACTCATTGTTCCATGGAAGAATTTCCTAGGTGGAGGGATCCAATCGTTGCTCCAATGCATTGTATTATTTGACCTCCAATTCCTACCATCTGAGCTTTTGTAGGAGTCATAATCACTTGAAGATCGTTTATGACCGTATTACATATGCAACTAAGTCTTGCTCCTAAGTCTATCAAGGCATCTATCAATTTGTACTCCGTCTTGCCAATCCCTAGGTTTAGGTAAGGTTGTGACCTATAGGCACTAGTAGTGTCAGATGTATGGACTTGGCAATTAGCCATAGCTATAGGTTCTTCCCCTTGGAGATATCGTTTGTCTCTTTGCTTGATCCATTCTTTTCTTTTCTTGATGCATTCTAGGGCTTCTTGTCGTGGCTCCTCTCTAATCCGTTCTTCCTCTTTCTTCCTATTTTGAGCACCTACCAGATGTGCTAACATTTGATTCGTTAATGGCTCCATGAACCCTTTCACTCTACATCCACTTATGTAGTTAGGAAGAACGTCTCCATCTAAAGTGGCTAGATTAAATGTTCCACTAGTAGAGATCCTATTTATGATCAGAGGTCCATATCTGCATTTTTGTAACTTCTTGCCATGTTGCTTTAAGGTGTGAACCAGGACTAGATCGCCTTCTTTAAGTCCTTTGTCTTTTATATGTGCATCATAATATGCCTTTTGTCTTCTCTTGGCTGCATATATTCCTGCTACCGCTTGTAACCTAATTTCATGAAGCTTCTCTATTTGGTCTAGTTGTTGGGATAATTCATGTCCGGTCCATTCATACTGTTGTGCTACTCTCAAGGTGGGGATAAAAAAATCAATTGGCAAAAACGCATTTTGCCCGTACACCAAATTGAAGGGAGTAGTTCCAATGGCAGTCTTGTATGCAACTCGAAAGGCCCAAATTGCATGATGCAATTTCTTATCCCAGTCAGACCTCCCATTGTTGACAATCTTTGTCAATACCGTGCATAATATCTTGACCATTGGCTTGTGGGTGGTATGGGGCTGATTTTTTATGGATCATTAAAAACTCATTCATTAGAGATTCTATTACTTCATTAATGAAGTGTGTTCCGCGGTCACTCACAATCTCAATTGGTAATCCAAAACGGATGAATATATGCTCAAAAAGAAACTTAGCCATGGTTTGCACATCATTCTTTCTAGTAGCCTTTGCTTCTACCCATTTTGTCAAGTAATCTATGGCTACTATGATATATTCAGCATGTGATCCTCTAGCTGGTGGGTTGATGGGTCCTATGAAGTCAATACCCCATTTAGAGAATGCTCTCGCACAAACCATAAGTCTCAATGGCATGTCATCTCTCCGAATTGGGTATTTAGCCCTTTGGCATGTCTCGCAGCTTCGGACATATGTTTAAGCATCCATATGTAACATTGGCCACCACAAGCCCGCGAAGAGGATCATTTTTACACTTCTTTTGGTTGAAAAATGACCTCCTGCCGCACCTGCGTGTGCCATCTCTAATATGGGCAAATATTCTCCTTCATGCACACAGAGCCGTAATTGGTTGGTTGTCTTTCCCTCTTCTAAACAATTATCTTCCCATAAGTACATAATCCTTGCTCATCTCTTCTAGGGATTGTTTCCTTGCCAAGCTGGCTCCTTCCTTGTGTTCTCCTGTCTTCAGGAAATTTATCAAGGCCTTGCTCCAATTGGGTGCTATCGTTGAGAAAGGTATGGATACATGATCATCGGGGATTGTCTCTTGATAATCTACACAGTTGCTTACGTAGTCATGGACATCTTTAGGCATGTCAGGCCAGTATACTCCCAATCGCTTTAATTCCCTAATGGTTTCATGAGTCCCCTTGTGTGTCCTCCATTTGTTCACATGAGCTTAATCAATAAGCTTCACTTGTTCATCCTCCTCAACACATCTCAGCAATACACCATTGGGTTCCTTATAGTACACACTTCCAGCAATAATGTGCAAATTTCTTGATTGGATAATTTCCTTTTTGCTATCCTTATTGATTGAGTGTTGTGGTCCATGGGTGAGTATCGGGATTAGTTTCTCTACCCATTTTGGACAAACTTCCAGATTAAACAAAGAAGTGTCTTGCAGATCATCGGGTAGTCCACTTGGTGGTTCTTCGTGTGTTAACCTAGAAAGGTGATCTACTCTTACATGCGTATTTCCCTTTTTCACTATCACTTCAAAGTCGAATTCCATCAATAGTAGGAACCATCTTACCAATCTTCCTGTGTTACAAGGCTTATTGACTAGGTACAATAGTGCCTGATGGTCTATAAAAAACTTGAATTTGTTGGCTAAGAGATAATGTCTAAATTTTTTCACTGCATAGACCATTCCTAATCCTTCTCGTTCAGTACTGGTATAATTTCTCTCTGCTTGGTTCAGTTGTCTACTCGCGTAGGCAATTGGATGATCCAACTTCCCTTCATCGGCTGGTTGGGCTAAGATACATCCTATTGCGTAATTAGAAGCATCAACATGAATATGAAAAGGTTTGTTCCAATTTGGTGTTTTCAGAATTAGGGCTATGCTCAGCCTCTTCTTTAACTCATTGAATGCCTTCTCACATTCCTTTGTCCAGGTGAATTGAGTTAATAGTCCATACAGAGGTTTGGCGATTATGGCATACATGTGGATAAAGCGACGGTAGTATCCACAATGTCCCATAAATGCTTGCACCTCCTTCGCATTCTTAGGTCTAGGGAGCTCTAAGATGACCTTAATCTTGTCCTCGTCCATGGATATTCCATTCCTAGAGACTATGTGTCCTAGGATCTTCCCTTGTCTTACCATGAAGACACACTTCTCTGGGTTTAAACAGACTCTATACTGTCTATATTTATTAAATATCTTTCTCAACTCAGGAATATGATCTTGCCTTTGATTGGAATATGTACATAGGTCATCTACATATACTTCCATAAGCTTTTTCAGGAATTCCTTGAAAACATGACACATCAATCGTTGGAAAGTAGCAGGTGCATTAGTGAGTCCAAAAGGCATCACTCGGAAAGCATAGACTCCCCATTCGGTAGCGAATGCAGTCTTATGTTGATCCTCAGTGGCAATAGCTACTTGATTGTATCCGTAGAATCCATCTAAGAAGTTGTGGACTTCCTTTCCTGCGACTCTTTCCAATAGATGGTCCGTGATGGTTTCGCATCTATTTTCATTGCTATTCTATGAGAACAAATGGAGGGTTCCACACCTTTAAGATCCTTATATGTCCATGCGAATACATCTAGATATTCGCGGATCAATTGTATTAACTCTTCTTCTTCTTCTTCCACTGACACATCTTTGCCTATGTATGTGCATCTTTCTTCTCCCTCTTCTACTCTTACTATGATTTTTTTCGTTTGTTCCTTGTTGTCGTATGCTTCTCCGTCTCGAGCCTCTCATTTAGGCATTTGAATGCTACCTTTCTCTCTGCCACTTCATATCTTTTAAAATGTTCAAGAACCTCGAAAAGATCTGGATTTGGTTCAACTTTACTCATGCTTTCCTCTTGCCTTTGTACTATGGGAGTGGCTTCTATTGCCAAGATCTTTGTCGGTTCCTGCTTCTCTTTGGTTCGAATGGTGTCTAGATAGCTCTCTTCTGAATCCAATTCTGGTTCCATTTCTATACTCTCATATTCCTCTTTCCACTCTTTTTCCAAGATTTCTCCCTCTTCTACTTCTTGAAGGACAACCATATAAAGATTCACATCATAACCTTCCTCGTCTATGCACTCGTTCATTGTCAGTACTTCTTCATTCACACACACATCCACGGTTGCTAAGATTTCCATCCATCCATGCGGTTCAAAAGTTTCATCAGGAAAGCTTTGCGGCATAAACCTTGGGTCTTCTATAGGTCTGTAGTTAGGATGTCCTATTGGCCATAGCTGTCTTTTGTTGTCCTCTTTCTTGGCTTCTTTACACATCCATAACTGAGCGTCCTCGTTGTCGTGAAGGGCTCAGTTGGGTGGATCAGACCAACTACCAGTGTTCCAGATAGTCGGTACACGTAGGATGCTTCGGGCAACTTAAGAGGTAGAGTTCAAATATAGATACTCACAGATAATCAGATGAGACCATAACTCAATTAATTCGTACAATTCATCAACATCATAAAAGAGTTTGGAAACGAGAGAGATGTGAGGAAATTGGAGAGTCAATTAATTCATAATAATGTCTTCCTACAAATATAATACAGATAATGGAAACAGATACAAGTTACCAAAACATCATAGATCATGATGTCCTCCTCAATCATGTGAGCAGAACCGCCACACCAAGATGTGGACCAACACTCCTCCAAGAGTGTGAGAACTCCTCCTCCAACTCCTCCTCCAAGAGCTTCAGATAATCTTCATAACTCAAGCTTGAGATTCTTCAAATCATATCAAATGATCTCCAATTCATGTCTAGATGATGTCTTAACAATGAACCCAAGTCTTCTTTTATAGTAATTTTACGTCTCCAAAAGCAAACAACGATCCATCATAAAGCGATAGCGAAAGAGTTTTTCGGAAAACTCAAATTCTTTGTTCGCAATGTAATTGCTTTTTCATATCGCTATTTTGACTTTGCTTTTAGTTTTGAAATAACGATTGCAGATTGTTTTATATAGCTTTTGAATAAAGATTGCTTTCACACTATAGTTTTGGGTTCACATGGAACATATAATCATGGTTTTCATATGGGTGCTACTCACATAAAATATGATGAATCAAATGATCTGCTGACTTGACAATTGACTCCAATAATCCTCCCTTCAATAATGGTACAATCTTCAGTAATCCGCAAATCTTCTTATGACTATTTCTAGCCAATGCTTCGGTAAAATTTCTGCAACATTCTCAATAGAAAATTATTCTTTAGATTTGGATTATTCAAACACTGGATACGTAGAGATGTGGATACGTAGAGATGTAAATCTCTATGACATTCGCCCCTACTAAACTTGCACATCATCCTTGATGGGCCAATCTTCAAATCTTCTTTCTGCTTCAAAGATAATCTCACATTTCATAGAACATTGAATTTCAAAAACATGTGTCAAGTGCATGGGAAAATAAAAAATGTGCCTATGCAAGACCATGTAATGTAGCCCTATCAATTGCATACTTTGGAAATGCATGGTTAAAAGTATGGTGCAAAAGATAAGGTAATTGGCATTTGTAGACGAAGCATGTGCTCTCACTTACATACATTTCATGCTTTTATGCATAAATCCTTTTCATCACTCAAAGTGCATGGGTAAAGCTCAAAAATGTGCTTTGATGCAAGGTCATGTAATGAGTCCCTATCATGCATACTTTAGGTACATAACTAAACAAAACATGGTGCAAGTATCAGGGTAAAAGGCATTTGATGATGAAGCTTGTGCGCTCACTCACATACATATCAATGTGTATATACATCAATCCTTACAATCACTCAAAGTGCATGGGTAAAGCTAAAAATGTGTCTGGATGCAAGGTCATGTAATGAGACCCTACCATGCATACTTTAAGTGCATTGTTCCAAAAATCATGGTACAAAAGTAGGTAAGAGGAAGTCCATGATGAGGTTCTTCAGAATTTTTGATATCTGCTTTTTAAATTGGATGTCATCCTTTTTTAATTTGTTTACAAGTGCAAGTAGATTGTGCAGGCTAAAGAAATAAACATGTGTGTATATACATTGGTTTATGCATACTCTGAGTGCAGAATAGACTCAATATGGTGCAAATAATGGAGAGAAATTAAAGAAAAGAAGACTAAAAATGCATTAAAGTCAACACTCAATTCTCATTCTTCAATCAAATAATCCTCTCAATTCACTCAAACACACTCACTAATCTTGAGCATCATTATCATCAAAGATAATTTTGAAGAAGCGTGTTCCTGTCTCATGAAAAACATCAAACTTAGTATCAAAAAACATGCTTTACAATTCATCCTCACTACAATTTCACTCATCATTTCCTATCTAAGGATCTCTTCATGGTTCATCTTCAATTATAAGCACTTGTTCATCATCTTCAACCTGTTCTTTTCTGCAAAGATAAAGGATTAGAAGACTTTGATGAATTTTTAATATTTTGTTCAATTTTTTTGATAGCATCTTTAATCCATTGTTTTTCCTTTTCTTTAATTTTTTGAGTATTGCTTGTACTCTCATCAATTTCATAGATATCTTCATGCTCACTTTGACTATTTTGTTCTTCGTTAATCTCATGGCTCAATTGAATTTTCAAATTCTTAACCTTTTCTTAATCAAATAATTTGTCATTTTCTAGAAACTTTGGATCCCATATTACATAATATTCATCATGTTTCTTTTTCAATTGTATCGACTTTTCATATTCTTGCTCATCCTCTTCCAATCTTTCTTGCAAAATTTGTTCAACTTTTTGTTTATGCAACTTGATTTGTTCACTTTTCTTTTCTTCAGAACATTTAACTTGATTCTCAATTTCTATCATAGTTTCTTGTTCAGAAGATTTCTTATCATTGTATCTCTTTGGTTTCCATTGTTTTCTAAATGATTTTGGCTTAGTTTTTGTTTGATCAAAATATTCTTTAATTCCACCCCTTCCTAAGTTCAAGTGCAAAGTCGAGTGATCATGGTATTTACAAATTTTCTTATCAACTTCAGTGACCAATTTAAGTCTACAAGCATTCTCATACGCATAACAATTCCAAAACATATGGCCAAATTGATCACACCAAAAGCATCTTATAGGTCGATTTAATCTTCCATATGTGGCCTTAGGGGTAGATCTTCTATGGTCAGATGAATATTTTTTATCAAGAATTTGAGTAGACAAACTTTGTACTTGATGATCATATTTACACTTACATGTGGTAATTTCTTTTACTTGATTGGTTAGAATTTTAATATTTTCTTTCAAACTTGAAATTTCACAGCTAATACTTTCTGATATTGCAAGTTCTCTCACATGATTAGATAGATTTTCCATACTCTCTATCAAATTTGAAAGTTCATAGTGAACAACTCCTCCTAAATTCACAAATTCTTGATTAAATTGTGTATTTAATGATTTAATAACATCAGTAGTTTTTCCCAATATTGAAGTCATCATTGAGATATATGAAGTTAATGGCTCGAGTTTTTCATTTATGGATGCAATTATTCGTGACTCCATATCTTTGAATTGTTCATCATATTCTGGAGACTTCTTTTCAATTAATGCTTCCACACTAGAACCTGTCTTGTGTGGTGTGTTTTGCAACACCCTTTTTACCCATTGTTCACTAATATAATCAACGTAAAAGTAAAATATGCATACCTGGGATTGAGCTTGATATCATACCTCCTAATTTCCAAATGCCGTGGAACAATTTCACATCGGGTTCACTTGTCGTGAAGGGCTCAGTTGGGTGGATCAGACCAACTACTAGTGTTCGAGATAGTCGGTACACGTAGGATGCTTCGGGCAACTTAAGAGGTAGAGTTCAAATATAGATACTCACAGATAATCAGATGAGACCATAACTCAATTTATTCGTACAATTCATCAACATCATAAGAGATTTTGGAAACGAGAGAGATGTGAGGAAATTGGAGAATCAATTAATTCATAATAATGTCTTCCTACAAATATAATACAGATAATGGAAACAGATACAAGTTACTAAAACATCATAGATCATGATGTCCTCCTCAATCATGTGAGCAGAACCTCCACACCAAGATGTGGACCAACACTCCTCCAAGAGTGTGAGAACTCCTCCTCCAACTCCTCCTCCAAGAGCTTCAGATAATCTTCATAACTCAAGCTTGAGATTCTTCAAATCATATCAGATGATCTCCAATTCATGTCCAGATGATGTCTTAACAATGAACCCAAGTCTTCTTTTATAGTAATTTTACCTCTCCAAAAGCAAACAACAATCCATCATAAAGCGATAGCGAAAGAGTTTTTCGGAAAACTCAAAATCTTTGTTCGCAACGTAATGGCTTTTTCATATCGCTATTTTGACTTTGCTTTTAGTTTTGAAATAACGATTGCAGATTGTTTTATTTAGCTTTTGAATAAAGATTGCTTTCACACTATAGTTTTGGGTTCACATGGAACATATAATCATGGTTTTCATATGGGTGTAATCACATAAAATATGATGAATCAAATGGTCTGCTCACTTGACAATTGACTCCAACAATCCTCCCTTCAATAATGGTACAATCTTCAGTAATCTGCAAATCTTCTTATGACTATTTCTAGCCAATGCTTCGGTAAAATTTCTGCAACATTCTCAGTAGAAAATTATTCTTTAGATTTGGATTATTCAAACACTGGATACGTAGAGATGTGGATACATAGAGATGTAAATCTCTACGACATCGTGCATCCATGATTGATCGCTGCATCCAGCACTATGAATGGATAGGTCATCTTCCTCCTTGTGTATTGGATTCCATTGTAGTGGGGGGACATCTCAATATGAAAATGTATGCAAGTTTATCTTGGTTGTATTTCCTTGATGTTGCAGGTATAACGAATCTCTTCCCCAATCTTGCACTACCCGCATTTGTCTCATGAATGGTCTTCCTGATATCATTTCATAGTTGTTAGCCTTTTCAAATTTACAGATGGCTAATGTGTGTTCAAATTCAACTCCACAGGTGGTTAATTTGATTCTTTCGAGTATTCCTAAGGGTTTCTCTACATGACCGTCTACTAATTGGAGTTTCATGCAGGTGGGTCGTAAGGTAGGCTTTCCCCATTTCTCCCAAATCTCCTTGGTGGCTATCCCTACTCCTGCTCCTCTGTCTAGTATAGCCTTGGTCATGTACCCATTGTAAGTGACAGGTAGACACGTATTACCTTCGTCTCCTTCACTAAATTCTCCCACCTTATCAACTAGAATTTGTATTTTAGATGAGTTTCCTTGTCCCTTAACTTCCTTCTCTTGTCCTAATTCCATTTGGCTTGCTAATTGCTTCCATAAATGCGGCTTAATTTGAAGTAATTCTTCCACGATCAATTTGCATTGTACTTTTGTCTTCTTTAGTTCCGTTAGATTGTGTGAACTCTTTTCTGAGTTTTCTTTTCCCTTTCCATGTATCGTGGGTGCTCGGATTATCATAGATTCTTTTTTGTATTCTCCCATGTAATTAGGTAAAGTTGAAATGCTTTGAGCTTCTTCTCTATTTTTGTCGAGTCTCGACACTTCCTCATATACCTCTTCCAGATTGGGACTTGGTTGATAAACTTCTACATCTATTTCCTCAAAGGGACGTTTAGTCACTCCATTCTTCTTCCATTGTTCTTCTCGGATTCTATTCCATAATTCCTTTGGCCAATCAACTTCCAGGTCGGGTATTGTTGACATCGGTTCATCTTGGGTTCTCGTTCGCTCACACTTGTCAACCCGCTCTCTAGGTTCTTTACCCTTGGCTTTGACATACTCTTTGTATTGATCCTCTGTTATCCTCATTTTTGGAAGGCCTAGGATAGTCTTTTCTAGACTTGCTTGTGCTATCTCTATAAGTTTTCGACAGATTGCAAGCCTCTCTTTTTCTAATTCTCTTTGTGGGTAAAGCTTTTCATGCTACTCTACCTTTGGTCCAGCCTTAATCCTAGCTTGGTAAGCTTTTAGCCACATGTCTAGGTCATCAGGTTTTGGGTCAGCTAAAATGGATCCTGGTTTTTCAGCTTCTCGGATAAGCAGTGAACTAGGCACTTCCTTCCGAATTTCTTACTCTTTTTGTTCTTTCTTTCTTTTGGTTTGTTTCTTATTGTCTTGACTTTTGTTTTTCATCCATTTCTCTTTGAGTTTTTCTCTTCTTTCCTTCCATTTCTGTGTTTTAGTATTCTGCGTACTCTCACATGGGTCCTCAGAATCTTCAACTATTTGATTTTTGGGACTTACCGTTCTTTTGCTCTCTCGTTCCCATTCTGGTTGTCTTCCTTTTTGTTCTTTTGTTTGAGCTCTTGTAATGGCCTTTAAAGGCACAGTATATTCCTTATCACTTCCAGATGCTTCTATCACTTCAATTACATTGATTGGTGTAGTGTGTTGGACTTTGGTTGGATTCTTAGGGTAGTCTCTGAAAAGATGTTTCTTTCCGCAATCATTGCAATATCCTTCCCAAGTTCTAGGGGGTGGTGGATTATAAGGTCGAGGACATTCTGTAATAAAATGGTCTCCTCCACATCTATAACAAGGTCCTCTCGGCACATGGGGTCTAATGGGTGGTCTCATGGGTGGTTGTGCTTTAGGTGCAGTATACATCAGAGTTGCTACCTCCGTTCCAGAAACCTGATCATAACCTTCATATCCATAGTAAGTCGAATGATTCATACTCTAACATGTTGGCTTCATAGGGATAATAATCTCCTAGGGGCAGCTCATATCCAAGGTTTGCTGATTCTACACTGGTCATTGTTGAGGCTGGCACTGTGGCTCTTTCCAAGTTTTCTTCTGGCTGAGCGTATTTCACAGGTATCATTTGTTGAGGTTGTGATAGTTGTGGTCCTAACACTGGTTGGGGCGATGGATATGGTACTTGCTCGTATGGCCTTGGTGCTCCTGTTGGTGTTGGATAGGGATTGTATCTGGGCATCTCTCTGCCTGGCTCTCTAGGTGGATATCCGTATGGTCGATATTGACGTGTTTGTAAAGGTCGTGCCTGTCTATTGAATGGGCAGTTCTCTGTGGTTTGATTGGTGTATTTTTGTTCTAAGTGGCAGTGCAAGGCAGTTCCTTGTTGGGGCTATCTATTGTAAGGATATGTCTGATGTGCACCGGTCCCTCCTCGCACACATATATGTGTAGGGTGATCTCCTCCACATAGACTACATCTTCGTAACATGGGCACTCGTAAAGCTGGGTGTTGGCAATTTCTATGTCCTTGAACTCCTAATTTTTTCGCTAGCAACTCTGCTAATTCCTCCACATTACTGGAGTTGGATGTAATAGTACTCCGAGAGTCTTCTGATTTAGTGGGGTTGGGTGTGCTCTTGAGATCCTCAGCTAGATTATCTTCTAGGTCAATGCACTCTTGAAGACATTCACTCAGGGTTTGTAACCTTTTCACATAGACTAGCGTTCTTAGGGTTCCATTTGTGAGTCCATCCAAAAATAATGAAATCATCTTTTGTTGAGTGGGCCTTCTACTGCCGAGCATCTATCAACATATTGATTGAATCTTCGGGTGGTTGTTTTCACGGTTACATGAGGGTTCTATTTAAAGCTATGGATTAAAGATGAAGAGTCGTGTTTAATCCCCCTCTTAGTGAATTCCCCAATAAATTCCTGAAAGAATTGTTCCATTTTCTCAAATTGGTTGGGGTCTAATGGCTGGAACCAAGTCAGAGCCATTCCTGTGAGGGTGAGTCTGAAAGACTCATACTGCATGAAGAAATCGTCTACATGTTCTGCCCTTAGAACTTGTTTAAACTCAGCAATGTGATCATAAGGTTCTCCCAATCTGTCATAATGATTTCTTATGCATCTGGCCACTTGGATAGGTCTCAGTCTTCTCATGGGTTCAGGCGCTCTAGGCATGACAGGGAAGGCAAGAACTGCTGGTCTAACTGGGGGTATTCCAAGTTGCCCTCCTATTGGTGGTCATGGCCTAACTAGTGGTCGGTATTGATTTCCTACTCCTGGATGGGTTTGATTGTGCGGTTGCACTCCTGGAGTTGCAAATTGTACATGAGTACGGTTTGGAACACTCCGTTGGCTAGTTTGTCCTGACATGGTGTGTTCTGTCTCTTGTTGAGTTCCGAAGGGGTTCTGAGAGGTGGTTGCCTGCTCTCTCTGAGGGAATACAGGCAAACCCATGTATTTTAGTTGAGCCCTGTCTATGGCATCAACCAACCAATATCTTCTCCTATTTTTATCTAAGTAGGTTATTCTAGTCTCGTCTTCTGGATCCTTTAGCTCATAAAATGTCATAGGGCTTTCTGCTCTTCCTTGGGTTGGTGAATCTGTTTGCAGCAACAGGTCCAAACCATGGATCAAATATACTTCCAACAGGTAGTGGTCTTGAGGTATCAAGTCTCCTCTCAAGACTCGTGTCACTTGGGACCTACCCCTAGGGGTTGTCACTAATTCCTCAAGGTTTGGTCTCCATGAGTTTTCGTGTCCCTCTAACTCTCCCCTTTCATTGATCAATTCGGAAAATTCGGTTACTATGTAGATGTGACCTATCTTGTCCATGTATGCTCCTCCTTCATACTTCACAACCAGTCTGGGCACAATTGTTGCCTCTATTGCAGTCACCATTCTGGCCACGGATCTGTTTAAACCATCCATGTAGATGGGAATCTCATGGGCATTAGTAGAAACGTATTGTAAGAAGGTACGGTATTCTCCCTCCACAGTGGTCATGAAGTTTCTACTTGGAGTGGGACCCTGCATGTCTTCTGATGCCATGGGTATCTCCTCCTCTGAGTCACTAGAGGTGTCTGAATAGACAGAGCGGTGAGTGACCTGAGCGACACTTCCTATAGAAGATATGACACTTCTTCGGCTACTTAGCACTCTCCCTGACCTCAAGTTCATTCACCCTCCTAAGACTCTCTAGGTCTCTAAAACTCTCCTTAAGTGGCTCCTCAAATGCCTCAAGTTTTCCCTACAATTGCTTCAAAGGCTCTGGACGATACCACTCCAGACGATACTGCCCTAGCTGATACTGCTTTGGTCGTGATACGATACCAGAAATCTAGGCGATACGATACTATTGTGGTCCACGATATGATACCAAATGATTAGCCGATACGATACTTGGATCCTGGCCGATACGATGCCTGACACACCAAGCGATACGATACTGAAAAATTCAATGATACGATACTAGGGTTTCCCTCGATACGATACCGAGATAAAGGATGATACAATACCAACTGACCTCGCGATACGATACCTGGGAACCGAGACGATACGATACTGTCCACAAGCACGATACGATACTGAAATGGTATCGTGATACTAAACTGGACAGGGGACGATACGATACCAACTGACCTCGCGATATGATACTTGGGAACCAAGATGATATGATACTGTCCACAAGCACGATATGATACTGAAATGGTATCGCGATACTAAACTGGACAGGGGACGATACGATACCAAAAGTGGACCGCTATACGATACCACTTTTATCAAAGTAATATCGTGATACCAACCTGGCGATACGATACCACGAGTGGTATCGCGATACCAAGGCTGGTCAACGACAGTATGATACTTTGGCGAGTATCGCGATACAAGGGAATTTCTGGTATCGTGATAACAAAAACTCAACCGATCATGATACTCAAGCCAAAATACCTCCAAATGCAAAACGTTTTACACCCCCTTGTAGCTCTCTCACCTCTCCTCACTCCTAGCCTACTCTCTCTTTCAAGAAAGCTCAAAAAACACACAGTCCCTCCCCGCGATACCGATTGTGCAACTAATCACGTTTTGGTGCACTTTTAATGTGTTTTTGCCAAAGAAATCTTGTGGAATCTTACCTTTGTGATGTCTTGCTTGCACCTTGAGCTCAATACCTATCTTTGATAGCCTGGAAAGCACGATACCAATGATGGAGCCAACCAATTTTGGAAGACAAGCACTAAACTATCAAGAAATTAGTTAACTGTGAAAAAAGTCATTTCTCAGAAAAGTCTACTGCACCTTAATCACTCATTGACTAATCATTCGTGTAAAGTTTTTTATAAAACTTTGTAGAATGTTTTTCCTAGAGATTGCGCACCTCCTCCAAGTTAGAACACTTCAAAAACTTGAGTAGATTATGAGAAATGATTCAAACAATCTACCTATGTCTGAAAACTATCTCTCTGTATAGTCGACTTTGACACCTGCAACTTCTAAGACATGGTTCTCCAAAACTAGAACCCCTTTGAACAAATGCTTTTAGCCATAGATGGCTTACCTCTCAACTTAGATTTTGAGTCTTCATTAGATTTTGAGTCTTCAGTCATGCAAAACTTTAATGTGTGCAGTGAGAAATGATCAAATCATTGACCATAAAAAATGCGCATGTTTCATAAAACTGTGAACACTCTTTTACATATGAATGTTCGTACTCACAATTCTCATAGCCTGTTTACATATAGGCTCTCAAACTTTAACCATATACTCATTAACTATGGACTTAGACATCTACAAAAGGATTCTTGAAATGATCAAGCACAGAAGGAGAATGCACAGAAACATCGGGCGCTACTTCTCTTCATTTCTGACAAAAATTACATCTGGATGAGAGAGCTATTCTAACCTCTTCATAAGTGTCTAATGACTTCTAATTCTACTCAATTATCATGCTCTACATTCTCTCACATTTTTCCCTGACATTTTTCCTTGTATATATAGGAAAAATATTTACAATCTCATGTCTATACAAAGATATAAGTGTGCTACATCTGAATTAATGTACATATGTGTACATATCTTTCAACTCCTGAATATGTCCTTCCTTCATGCTTCACAACTTGTTCTCTTCTCAAATCCTTGACTTCATTTCCATGTCAAAACATCAATTGGTGATTGTCCTGCACCAACAACTCCCCCTCAATCACCAATTGAGGTTTTCTCTATCTTCTTTATGCCTGCCATGTCTTTGAATTTCTCTAGCTTTGGTCCATCCAAGCTTTTGGTAAGCATATCAGCTATCTGATCTTTTGTTGAAGTATGTATGACTTCAATCTCTTTATCCATCACCTTTTCTCTTAGAAAGTGATACTGAATCTCAATGTGTTTAGTCCTTGCATGAAACACAGGATTAGCAGCTAAATACAATGAACTCATGTTATCTCCATAAATGATAGGTGTACTCTGTATGGTGTCAAAACTCTTCATGAGAGTCTTAAGCCATATCACTTCCTTTGCAGCTTCAACCATACCTTTGTATTCAGCTTCTATAGCTGATAAAGCAACTGTGTGTTTCTTCTTTGAACACCAAGAGATTAACTTATCTCCCACATAACACAAGTATCCATATGTTGATCTTCTATCATCAGGATTACCTGCCCAATCTGCATCACTATATATTTTGTTGTTTGTATGTGATGTAAAACCATAATACAAACCCTCTTTGAGTGTACCCTTAATGTACCTCAACACTCTTTGACCTGCAATCCAATGTTCTTTCCTAGGACAATGCATGAATTGAGACAAAACTCCAACTGCATATGATAAATCAGGCCTAGTTAATGTAGCAAAGATAAGACTACCAACCAAACTCTCATATAGCTTCATATCCTTGAATTCTTCTCCACCATATCTGCTCAATTTGTGATTCACCTCCAATGGAGTAGGTGCTACCCTGCAATCATTCATTTTATACTTGATTAACGAGTTTCTCAAATACCTTTCTTGAGTCATATACACTCCATGTTGAGTGTATGAAATCTCCATGCCCAAGAAATATGACAAGTCTCCCAAATCACTAATTTTGAACTCTTTCTCCATTTGCTTCTTTAGGCTTTGAATGCCTTTCTCATCTGTACCTGTAAGAATTATATCATCAACATATATGCACATGTAAATGAACCCATCATCACTTGCTTTAACAAGCAAGCTACTATCTGCTTTAGATACTTGAAATCCAAGTTCTTTCAAGAACTTCACAAGTCTATAATTCCATGCCCTTGGGGCCTGCTTCAACCCATACAAAGCTCTCTTGAGCTTACATACATGATCTGGATACCTTCTATCTCTAAATCCTTGAGGTTGCTCCATGAAAACATGATCTGAAATGTAACCATTTAAAAAAGCATTATTCATATCTAATTGACATAATTTCCAACCTTTACATGCAGCAATAGCTATGAGTGTCATGATGGTTGTCATCTTTGCCACAGGACTATAGGTCTCATCATAATCAATACCATATGTTTGAGCAAACCTTTCACAACAAGTCTAGCTTTATACCTAGACAAACTTCCATCTGCAAACCTCTTAGTCTTGTAGACCCGTTTGCATCCAATGATCTTCTGACTATTTGGTTTAGGAACCAAATCCCATGTTTGATTCTCCATTAATGCATCATATTCTTCCTGCATAGCTTTCTCCCAATTTTCCTTACCTTTTGCCTCTTCATATGTGGAAGGATCTTCATCTGCCTTTATCATGTAAGCATAATCTTTCGTAGCCAAAAAAGAAGTATCATAGCTATACCTTGTAGGTTGCCACTTGTGTCTTGATGACCTTATGAGTTCTCCACTCCTTGAGGTTTCTGGTTCTTCACACTCAGGATCAAATCTTGGCATTTCTTCAACTTCAACCTGCACTTCATTATTCTCCTCTTCATCAAATATCTGAACCTTTGATTTATCCTTCTTTTGACTCACAACTTATTCATCACCTGTATTAATATTGATTGTACCTGCATACCAAGTACCTTGCTCATCAAATGTAACATCCTTAGACACAATGAATTGCTTTGTGGATGGACTCCACAATCTATAACACATCTGCTTGTCATCATAACCAATGAATACATACTTTTCAGCTTTAGGTTCTAACTTGTGTCTTAATTGTGATGGCACATATGCATATGCCAAACATCCAAATACTTTGCAATGATCCAAGGTAGGTCTCTTACCCGACCATGCCTCATATGGTGTCATACCCTGCAAAGCTTTACATGGTAGCCTATTGACCAAATAAGTAGCTATATTTACAGCCTCAACCCACAAATAATTTGGGCAATTTTTCTCCTTCATCATTGATCTTGCAAACTCAACAAGAGTTCTATTTCTTCTCTCTGCTACACCATTTTGTTGAGGAGAGTACCTACAAGTGATTTCCCTTTTTATGCCTGCATTCCACAAGTAATCATTGAACTCATTAGAGAAATCCTCTCCCCCTCCATCTAACCTTAGTCTCTTCAATTTATGACCTGAAATTCTTTCTGCATACACATGATAATGTTTGAATGTATTGAATACTTTTGACTTATCTTTGATCACATAGATAGTGATCCATCTGCATCATCAACATAAATCACATAGTGCCTTGCACCATTGATACTGAAATCCTTTGATGGTCCCCACACATCTGTGTGTACTAACTCAAGCTTCTCTGAATACATGAAACCATGCTTGGAGTAAGGTTGCTTATGAGCCTTACCTAATTGACATGCCTCACATCTGTATGTCATATGTTGACCTTCAACATTAGGCAATCCAAGCACTGAACCACTGTTAATCATATCTTTGATACCTCTTTCATTAAAGTGTCCAAGCCTCTTGTGCCAAAGATCTAACTCAGAGATCTTATGTCCTCCATAAGTGAACAAGGCATGACCAACATTACCTTGAATCTTCAATGTGAACAACCTTCCTTCTTACTTCCCTGAAACAATTTGTTTATACCCATTGCTAGGGTCTTTCACAAACACTCCTTCATTAGTGAATCTAACTTCATAACCTTTTTCAACAATTTGTCCTACACTTATCAGATTCTTAGGAATTGTAGGAACATACAAGACCTTACTCAAGAGAGTACTTCCATCCTTGGCCTTCACTGATCCAATTGACTTCACATTATGCTTTGTATTGTCACCTATTTGAACAACATGATTAGATACCTTATTTTCCAAATCAGTCATCAATGCTATGTTACCACTCAGGTGATTGCTACACGCTGAGTCAATGTAGAAGACTCTTTGGTCTTCACTTTGCCTTTCACAAGTTGCATTCATTATCAATGTTGAATCCTCCTTCTGATCTGAAGCATAATTATAGTAGGTATTATTGTATTGTTGACTTTGGAATCCTCTACCTGCATTTCTTCCAGAGTAACCCCTACAACCTCTTCCTCTAAAGTTAAATCTTTGATTTCTGCCACCTCTTCCTCTTGAATTAAAGTTCTGATTATATCCACCATTACTCTGAGTATTATGCCAACAATCATTAGCTAAGTGAATTGTCTTACCACAAATCCAGCAAGCTTTGACTCCATCTTTATTATTCCTGCCTCTTCCTCTACCTTTGCCACCTCCTCTTCCTCTTAGGAAGTTGGCTTGACTAGTTGTGCCTTCATCTTCATTTGCTTGTTGCTTTCCTTTGCTATTTTTCTTCTTATCCTTTGTTTACATTGAATGACCTGTACTCTTGCCACCTTCACCTTTGACATCCTGCTCAAAGGTTGACATATGTCCTAGCAACTGATAAGTCAGGAGTAAAATGATCAAGTGATTATTCAGTAGATAGAATGAATGGCTTCCATTTGTCATCACCTCTCAAACCTGTGAGGATTTTCCTTACCAATTTATCCTCCTCAATGTCTTCATCAACAGCTCCTAATGCATCTGCAATGTCCTTCATTCTGGTTACATAATCTGAGATGGATTGAGAGGCCTTCTTCTTGAATGTAGTAAATTCTGCCCACAAGGATGCCTTCCTAGACTTTGTGGTATTTTGGAAATGCTCCTCCAAAGCATTCCATATATCACCTACTCTTTCAAGACCTCTAATGTGAGGTAGCAAGTAATCATTGACTGCCATATAGATAATGCTCCTAGCTTGAGCATCTCTCTTCATCCAATTCTTCAAATATGATAATTCCTCCCTAGTTGGAACACTAGGATCTCTGAATTGAGGCTTTTCTTCTTCACATGTAATATAACCTTTCAAGCCTTTGCTCATTAGATGAGCTTCCATCCTCATTGACCATGTTGGATAGTTCTCTCTATCCAATTTCTCTATCTAAAGAGAATCTCCCATCTTTTCTTCACCTGTATATTGAATTCTTCAATCTTTATAAAGTATAAGGTTACCTTTACTTTGAATGACACTCCTTTTGTCTTCCTTGTTGTCGTATGACCTCCTTCTCAAGCTTTGCCCTCAAGCTTTCACCTTTTGAACCTTCAGATGTTGAATTTTGTATGTTTGCAGCAGTCGGAGTCTTCCTTTCCTCAATTTTGATACAACCCGCTCTGATACCACTGATGGAGAGTGTTAATCTCCAAAAGAACAAGCTATCCTTGATGTTAGACCACCTCTATATCAAGAATAACTTTAAACTCCAACCAATTTTGGAAGACAAGCACTAAACTATCAAGAAATTAGCTAACTGTGAAAAAAGTCATTTCTCAGAAATGTTTGCTGCACCTTAACCACTCATTGACTAATCATTCATGTAAAGTTTTTGATAAAACTTTCTAGATTTTCCTAGAGATTTCACACCTCCTCCAAGTTAAAACACTTCAAAAGCTTGAGTATATTATGAGAAATGATTCAAACAATCTACCTATGTCTAAAAACTGTCTCTCTGTATAGTTGACTTTGACACCTGCAACTTCTAAGACATGGTTCTCCAAAACTAGAACCCGTTTGAACAAATGCTTTTAGCCATAGATGTCTTACCTCTCAACTTAGATTTGAGTCCTCACTCATGCAAAACTTTAATGTGTGCAGTGAGAAATGATCAAATCATTGACCATCGAAAATGCGCCTGTTTCAAAAAACTGTGAACACTCTTTTACATATGAATGTTCCTACTCACAATTCTAATAGCCTGTTTACAATTAGGCTCTCAAACTTTAACCATAGACTCATTATGTAAGACAATAGTTAGACAATATAACACAGGAGCAGTAGCAGAGAAGATAACAGATATAGGAGAATCTCAACAATTTTCTACTAACAGCAAGTACAAAGATGATGGCATTGTCCACCCAAGAGCTTAAATGGCGATCTAGACAACTCTAGATAGGGAGATACGAGGTAGAGGTATGCTGGATCAACTTGATGTCTCAGGTAGTGCAGAATTCATGTATATATAGGATCATGGGTGGCCTTCCGTGGACGGCAATACATGGGCAGTAGAGCGTGGGCGGCCACCACTCGCGTAATTGCCATACACGGCTTAGACCGGTTGAACCGACCTAACAAATATAAATGATTTCTGACTCCGACAGGGAATATTCTATGGAATATTCCCTTTATCCTCGTGTCGGGGGCACTGCCCCCCGACCCCCACCAGGGGGCCCGCTAGCCCCCTGGGACCCCCTAGCCAGGGGGCCCGCTGGCCCCCTTGGACCCCCCAGCCGGGGCTGCTCGCCGCTGCCCCGGACCCCCCAATTGGGGACCCTGGTAACTCCCTTTCCTTACAATACCTTACATGATCCAATATGACCTTCATCCAACATGCAAGTTGGGATTCCCATCAATTGTGTAATGCACGCTTGGCTTCTCCTCATAACGGGGGCCTTACAAAATGTGCATACAATCATGAGGGGTAGACATTGATCATATACTAACACCCCCCTCAATGTTTACCGATGAAAAATCAAGTAGGTTTTGGTCCTATGCCCATCTGTTGAAGATGTCTGTTGAGCTGCTCTCTTCCAAGTGCCTTAGTGAATATGTCAGCACAATTTGCCTCTGTTGGGCAATATTCTAGCTCCATAATTTCATCTTCAATTAGCTCATGAATGTAATGGTACAGTACTTCTATGTTCTTGGTGCGAGCGTGAAATACTGGGTTCTTTGCAATAGCCATACAACTTTGATTATCACACTTGAGTACAGTCGCCATATTTGATGGAAAGCCTAGATCTGCAAGAATTCTCCTTAACGAGACTGCCTCACAAGAAGCAAAACAAGCTGCTTTGTACTCTGCTTCAGTGGAGGAGAGTGCGAGAGTTGGTTGCTTTCTACTTACCCAAGAAAATATTCCTGAACCAAGTGAGAAACAATATCCAGAAACTGATTTTCTAGAATCACAATCTCCAGCCCAATCTGAATCACAATATCCTTGGAGTGTATCACCTGTGGTATAAAAAATACCAAAATCCAAGGTTCCTACAATGTACCTTAGAATTTGCATTCCAGCATTCCAGTGACTCTCCTTAGGTTTGTTGGAAAACCTGTTTAATACTCCAACAACATAGCAAATGTCTGGTCTAGTGTTGCACAAAAAAATAAGACTTCCAACGAGCTTCCTATACTTCTTAGCATCTATATCAGGCATGTTATCATCCATAGATACCTTATGATTTACCTCCATAGGTGTGCTAGTTGGCTTGCAGTCCATCATTCCAAATGCCTTGAGAATCTCTTTGGCATATTTTTGTTGTGAGATGAAAATGCCATCCTTCCTTTGCCATACTTCAATTCCCAGACAAAAATGGAGTCGACCTAAGTCTGTCATTTCAAACTCAGTTCCCAAGCTGATCCGAGTTTGATTGATCAGTTCTTGATGATCTCTTGTAATGATCAAATCATCTACATATAGAATGACAACAACTAGCTTGCTATCCCTTTTTGTTACATACAAGTTAGCATCAGAAGTACTTCTTTCAAAACCCATATTTTTGAAAAAATGATCTATTCGTTGGTACCAAGCCTGTGGAGCTTGCTTAAGTCCATACAAAGCTTTCTTCAACCTACAAACTTTATTTTCTGAATTGGGCACCTCAAAATCTGGTGGTTGAGATACATATACCTCCTCCTTGAGGTGACCATTCAAAAATGCAGATTTAACATCCATCTGGAAAATAGGCCAGGCCTTTTGTGCAGCGAGGGCCAGTACCGTCCGAATAGTTGTCATGCGTGCTGTTGGCGCAAAAGTTTCTTGAACATCAAATCCCTCGATCTGTGAAAAACCCTGTGCAACTAATCTTGCCTTATACTTTTCTAATGTTCCATCTGCTTTATACTTAGCTTTCCAAATCCATTTAGTATCTATTACCTTCTTCTTTGGCGGCAAGTCGACTAGAATCCATGTATCATTTTTTAGTATACTATCATACTCCGACTGCATTGCCGCTCTCCAACCTGGATCATCAAGGGCTTCTTCAATGGTGGTAGGTTCCTTTATTGAGCCCATGATATCTGCCATTAGAGCCATGTTAACAATGTGTTCTAAGGCTCTTCTTTGCTCCTCTATTCTCTTTGATCTTCGTAATCCATCCGATGATGATTCTGGTACATCTACATGTGGATTGTGATTATCAAAGACCTGTTGTGCCCACTTCGGTAGTGGCTTACGTTGTGCAGCTACAACTCGTTGGCTTTTTATTGAGGAAATTTCTCCATCAGATGTTTCCTCCTCCTCAACTTTAACCTGTCTTTTGATAAGCACAAGGTGAGATATTTCTCCGTTTGATGAGATAGTAGATTTACCTTTATCTTCTACTAAGTGTGGTCGTTCATCAAACACCACATCTCGACTGACAAAAATCTTCCTTGCCTCAGGATCCCACAACCTGTATGCTTTAGACTCTTCACTATATCCTAGGAAGACACACTTTTTGCTTTTTGAATCCAACTTTGATCTTATTGAATCAGGAATATGTGCATAACAGAAACAACCAAAAATTCTAAAATGCAAAACTGAAGGCTTTTTACCAGAATATGCTTCTTGAGGATTCATCCCCTTCAGTGCTTTTGTGTAGCTTCGATTGAGAATGTAGACTGCTATATTGATTGCTTCTGCCCAGAATGAATCAGGCATGTCTTGAGCCTTTAACATACAACGAGCCATTTCAACTATTGTCATGTTCCTGCACTCAACAACGCCATTTTGTTGAGGTGTATGAGTTGTGGTAAGTTGCCTTTTCACACCATGCTCCTTACAGTAATTATTGAATTCTGTTGATAAGAATTCACCTCCTCTATCTGTTATGAATTTCTTTAGTTTCCTTCCTGATTCATTTTCTACAGACTTATGCCACGCTTAAATTTTTCAAAAGCATCAGCCTTCTCTCGAATAAAATAAACCCACATCTTTCTACTATAATCGTCAACTAACAACAAGAAGTAGAAAGATCCTCCTAAAGCAGGTGTAGACATTTTACCGCAGAGATCAGCATGTACCAACTCTAGAGGAGCTTGAGATCGATTGCTGGTCTCTCTTGGAAACGCCTGTCGTTGTTGCTTGCCCATCATACAAGCTTCACAAGGTTCCTGCAACTCTGAAAATGCAGGCAAATGAGCAACCATCCCTGTTCTTTGCATCTCCTTCAAAACTGCAAATCCGAGATGCCCAAATTGTTGGTGTCATAACCTGCTTACATCTTTGTCTTCTGTAGCAGTTAAAGCACTTAACTCATACAAGATATCCCGTCGTATGCCTTTACCTACAACATTACCTGATGAATCCATGATTTCTGCACCACTCTTATTGAAGTGAACTTCGTGTCCATGATCTGTTATTGTAGAAACTGACAACAAATTTCTTTTGAGTGTAGGTACATAGAGAACATCGGATAACTTTTTCTCAACACTTGGAGAAGTGATAAAAGAGATGGTTCCAGCTCCTTTGGTTGGACACTTGGAGTCATTTCCCACCACTACATTGATGGATTCCCGTAGAGGCACTAGGGAACTATACCAATCCTTTTTACTGGTCATATGGCGAGAAGCTCCACTATCTAAAATCCATGGTTCATCAACATGAGCTTGAGCAGATGAACATACCTCTTCAATAGCTACCCAAAGTTCCAGCTCTGTGTTGTTTGCAGACTCTTTGTTCTTCCATGATGATTTTACAGTCCCATTCCGTTCATCAGCTTGCTTCTTTTTGCAATCCTTGATGGCATGGACTTTCTTTTCACAATAGAAGCAACTTCCCGTGAACTTTTTCTTCTTTGGCTTCTTCTTTGATCCCTCAGAAGAGCCTTTACCTTTTGCATTTGCTGAGAATGCAGCATCAGTTGTACTTTGCCGATTCTTCAGCCGCATCTCTTCTTCTAAAAGCATCACACAAAACTCTTCAAATGTAAGAGGAGTTGACCTTACCTGAGTGTTAACGGATGTTACTAATCCATCATACTTTGTTGGAAGAACACGTACAGATCTTCGAGCCAGCTCTTCTGGTGTTATAACAACACCAACTGCAGCCAATTGATCTTGAAGATGCTTTATCCGTTTGATAAAATCTTCAGCCTTTTCAGAATCAGAATGCTTTTCATTTGCCAACTGATCTAAATTCTGTATCCTAGTGTGGTTCTTGGTCTCATATTGTCGAGCCAATATGCCCCAAGCCTCATGTGCTTTAGTAGTATGTTGAACTAAAGTAAGCACACAATCACTTACACTAGTGACAATCGCACATAATGCATCAGCATTCCGCCTCTTCCAAGCTCGTAGAAGATCTAGATCTGGCTGAATCATCAATCTTGAATTTGCTGGATCTTCAACTGGTATAGGCTCTGGATCCAATCCCATCGGTCCCATGTCAGTGTCAAGTAATTCATAGGAGTCCAAAATTGCAGAAATTTTGAACTTCTAGAGTGTATAGTTGGTTCCATCCAGCTTCCCTTCAGTGAATGCAGGTGGACGAATTCGAATAGGTGCAGCATTAACATTAGCTGAAGCACCAAGACTAGTGTTCGACGATGAAGCCATCATGTAATCACTCGAATAATCTACTGATATTCTAGTCTGCTAGTAGGAAAAAATAGTGATACTTCTCATGCTATTTGAACCTTACAGCTCTGATACCATGTAAGACAATAGTTACGCAATATAACACAGGAGCAATAGCAGAGAAGATAACAGATATAGGAGAATCTCAACAATTTTCTGCTAACAGCAAGTACAAAGATGATGGCGTCGTCCACCCATGCGCTCTCAAGGTAGAGCTTAAATGGCGATCTAGACAACTCTAGATAGGGAGATACAAGGTAGAGGTATGCTGGCTCAACTTGATGTCTCAGGTAGTGCAGAAGTCATGTATATATAGCATCATGGGTGGCCCCCTTGGACCCCCCAGCCGGGGCTGCTCGCCGCTGCCCCGGACCCCCCAATTGGGGACCCTGGTAACTCCCTTTCCTTACAATACCTTACATGATCCAATATGACCTTCATCCAACATGCAAACTGGGATTCCCATCAATTGGGTAACGCACACTTGGCTTCTCCTCATAACGGGGGCCTTACAAAATGTGCATACAATCATGAGGGGTAGACATTGATCATATACTAACACATTAACTATTGACTTAGACATCTACAAAAGGATTCTTGAAATGATCAAGCACAGAAGGAGAATGCACAGAAACATCGGGCGCTACTTCTCTTCATTTCTGACAAAAATTACATCTGGATGAGAGAGCTATTCTAACCTCTTCATAAGTGTCTAATGACCTTTAATTCTACTCAATTCTCATGCTCTACATTCTCTCACATTTTTCCCCGACATTTTTCCTTGTATATATAGGAAAAATATTTACAATCTCATGTCTATACAAAGATATAAGTGTGCTACATCTGAATTAATGTACATATGTGTACATATCTTTCAACTCCTGAATATGTCCTTCCTTCATGCTTCACAACTTGTTCTCTTCTCAAATCCTTGACTTCATTTCCATGTCAAAAAATCAATTGGTGATTGTCCTGCACCAACAACCAAGCCCACGATACCGATCGCTGCTCGCACACGATACTGCTTTTTTGAATAGTTGAGAAATGAACTAATTTTTTGGTTTTTATACTTTTGGTGACTAAAACTGAATTACACTAACTTAGCAAATGTTTTGGGATTTTTTCTTGGTCTTGGCCTACTCCTACTTCACTTCTCTTCTCCTCTCCTCTCCTTCTAACCTAACCCTAACTCTTCCTTCTCTCCCTTCCTACTGACCCTAAACCTAAAAACTCATTACACACACCTCCAGGGTGTGAAGTAACAAGTGCTGAAGTGGATGACTACTTGCCACTGAACAAGTTCACTACTACAAGTATGATTTCATCACACTCGATCTATAACCATCACAAAGGCACCTTGGTTGAGTGTTCCCCGGCAACGGTGCCAAAAACGTGTGTACTTGAGTCAAGAAGACTCAAGGACTTGTGTCAATGAGACTAAACCCCAATTGCCACACAAGTGCGTATAGTGGGAAATTGACACACGCTTATTTGTCAATCCGATCAAACGACCTAACCAAGTCTATGAGCACATTTGCACACATGATGGAAAATGAAGTGGTTCAGCTGATATGTGTGAGAAAAGACTAAATCACCCATCTAATCCATTGAAATACTGGAAGTGTCTGCCGTGATACCACTTACCACAGTTTTCTGTAAATCAAGGATTTCTCCCAGCTCCAAACTCCAAATATAGTCGATAGGTACTCATTTCGAAGCTCTTGATGAGACGCACCTATTGGAAGTGCCTTCACTTGATTCTGACAACCACGTTGCAAGGTATGACCAAACTAGTGAATGGCGGGAAGCACCTACACTCACGCCACAACTCCTACAAGTTCACACACACACACTACATTAGCTCAAAAACAGTGGGGAGGGGTAGACAATAGTCCTACACACACATTCCAAGCATTACACACACATAGAAGATCAAAGAGAAGATGGAAATCTTCAAGAAAGAGGCAATTTCGAAATTCAGGATCTCTCCTTCTTCACAATGGCAAAAGTCTCTACAAAGAGTCACAAAGTGGCTTATATACATGTGCCCTAAATCTGGTCCTTTCACACCAGAGACCAGCACTTATTTACTAAAAACTGAAATTTCTACTAATCTACAAGGGATATTTTACAACCAGGTGGGATTATGCAACTAGAGGACTCCTCTAGTGCATTTACATGGCTTGAGGGTATTCTCTAAGATTTTGAAGAAGAAAAAACATGCCCATTAATTTGAAAATTTTGGGACTCTTCTCTTGTGCTTCTTTGCTCTGCAACAGTATGTCTCTCAGATTTGTATTTATTCTAGGATTTTACTTAACCCAAATTAAACTTTCTTTTCCTAGAATGCCAAATTGTTTACTGTTTTCCACAAAACACAATACTTGGCCTTCCATGATACACAATACTCCACATACACGATACACGATACACGAGTTTCTAGCGATACACGATACCTAGAATAGGGACGATACACGATACACGGGATGTCGCGATACACGATACCTGAAGGACTAATATTACATGATACTTATCTCCATGATACATGATACGTGAGTGGCCTCCATACACTATATATACACTATATATATATATATATATATATATATATATATATATATATATATATATATATCATATATATATATATATATATATATATATATATATATATATATATATATATATATATATATATATATATATATATGATACATCGGGATTTGGATCCATAGTTTGGATGTGAAAGATTGAGATCTTGGTCCATAGTTTGGATCATTGACATCTTGGTCTATATTTTGGGTCGTTGATAGATTGTCATCTTGGATTCATAGTTTGGATCATGATGAGATTTTCTTGAGGTTTATTTCATTATAGTGAGTAAATCAAGCAGATTTACATGAGCTTAGAGATTAAACACTACTTAGAAAAGATTTCCATTTCTTTTTAGTATTCTTCCACAGAGAGTTGGACATAGTCAAATTGTTTTGGCTATGTATAGTATTTTTTGTTACTCTAGTGGAGTAAGAGATTTTGCACGATTATACCATGTGTCAAGCTGTCAGTGGTTATTTGAGGGAGACAAGAGCAAGCTGCGAGGGTCTCCACCGGTGACAAGCTGTCACAAGTTAGTGGTCAAGGTCTAGGCATAGGGTGTCCGAGGATATTCCAAGTACTTATGTTGTGCACATATGGACTCATTGGGCCTCAGGGGGATTCCTACAATATGTCAAAGGTAAGGACTACTATTTATTGATGGAAATGCTAGATAGGAAGCAGAGAGATGAGTCGTCCACTTTTTGATTATCTAGTATTTGAGACATCTAGTACACTCTACTCTTATTAATTGGAATCACAGATTTTGATTCTTGGGTTTGTAGCTCCTTCTATATCATTGAGGACAATGGTCTTTAGAAGGGGGATTATATTCCAGAGATGTACATGCTTGGAGGAACGAGAAGTTCCTTGCTCAGGGGATAGCCAAAGAAGTGGAGAATGACACGCTTGGGACTCACCTCCCATCCTATTTATAGCCCTTGCCTAGTCACCATCTAGAGTTGTCTCTAGGGTCCCTCTACTCATCTGGCCATCATGAGTAGGTACCTCGTATGAACTCTCTGGCCTTTGGCCTTGGCTATCCCCCGAGCAAGGAACTTCTCGTTCCTCCAAGCATGTACATCTCTAGAATATAACAGCTCCTAATTGCTAGAGCATCTTGGTGCTCATTTTGATGTCCCAAGATTGTCTGCAAATGTGGGTAGGCAATGAATCCTTGTTTTGTCCAGTAGTGACTTTAAACTAAAAACAAAAATTTTAATTGGGAGGCCATACTTTCACTTTTGTGTATGCTTCCGCTTCACATACCTTCACTTTTTGCCTTTTAATTCCTCAATTGTACACCTAAGAGAGGGTTCACATGAACCTTCCAAACACTTTAAAAACACTTTGAACCTTAGAGAAATTGCAAAAAGACAATATGCAATGTGCATCCACTTTCTGCAAAACCTAACCTTTGTGAACATTTGATTGTGCACTACCTGTGCACCTTGATACCCAAACTTTGAACGTTTTGACTTTACCCATGTTGACTTTGGCCTTTAATATGTTGACTTTAACCCTTTGACTTTGATTGTGGTTGACTTTGATCAATATTGCTTTTATGGGCTCAACAGTTGCCCACCACTTAATGGGCTCTCCATCCCGAAGAGCTACCTCCAAAACTCATAGCAAAGACATCACCATGATTCCATTGCTGCAAAATCTTCAAAAGCATACTTGAGCAGGTACCAAGACCACGAGGAGCAGTAAATAGCAAGCACCAGAGAAGGACCAAAATTGGGAATTGTGCATTGAATAGCAGATGATGGAGAAGGGAGGGTAGGAGGGAAAGGGAAGGCAATTCTAAGTGGGTTGAGAGGGATAGGTTAAGGAGGGGTAAGGATGGGGTTGGGTATAAGGATATAGTGAGGGGCACGGATAGGATTAAGGGCTCTAGAGAGGGCCAAAATGATAAAAGAGTAAAGCTAGAGAGGGTGCATCTGGGAAAAGGTGAAACATATGGTAAAATAAGGTGAGAATAGACCATGTGGATCATGTGCACAATGCAAAACATGTGATAAATGTGTCCAAAACATGTGGTTTTTGACCAAAAGACAGAGAAAGGTTGGGATTTTGGAAAAACTAAGTCAAAAAATGAGTCGAGAGGTTTGAGAAGACATGAAA
The DNA here is from genome assembly GCA_020310875.1 of Ceratopteris richardii. NCBI lineage: Eukaryota > Viridiplantae > Streptophyta > Polypodiopsida > Polypodiales > Pteridaceae > Ceratopteris > Ceratopteris richardii. The sequence goes on from CM035430.1 coordinate 108,415,270, forward strand.
ATAACCCCAAGTTTGAAAAAAATGGCCATCCAAGGTGCAATGTAGAGCCAAAAGCATCAGGCCAAGAATAATAAAAAAATTATATAGTTTCTCTTTTACATCCATGGGGATGGGGAAAGGCTCCATGTGTACCTAAGTCAAGAAGACTCAAGGACTTGTGCCAAAGAGACTAAACCTCATTTGCAACACAAGTCCGTATAGTGGGATATTGACACATGCTTATATGTCAATCCGATCGAACAACCTAACCAAGTGTATGAGGACACGTGCGCTCATGATGGAGAATGAAGTGGTTCAGCTGATATGTGTGAGAAAAGACTAATTCACCTCTCCAACTCACTAAAGGACTGAAAGTGTCTGCCGCGATATCTCTTACAGCAGTTTTCAGTAAATCGAGGATTTCTCCTAGCTCCGAACTCCGATTATAGTCAATAGGGTACTCCTTTCGAAGCTCTCGATGAGATGCATCTAGGGGCAGTAGCTTCACTCGATTCTGACAAGCCTATTTCAAGTTATGACCAAAATAGTGAATGGTGGGAAGTACCAAAACTCACGACACAACTCCTACAAGCTCACACACACACTACAGCAGCTCAAAAACTGTGGGGAGGAGTAGACAATAGTCTTACACACACATTCAAAGCATTACACACACATAGAAGATCAAAAGAAGATGGAATCTGCAGGAAAGAGGTAAATTCGAGATTCAAGAGCTCTCCTTCTTCACAATGGCAAAAAAGTGTTTACAAAGAGTCACAAAGTGACTTATATACATGTGCCCTAAATTTGGTCCTTTCACACAAGAGACCGGCACTTTATTACTAAAAAGTGAATTTCCTACTAATTTACAAGGGATATTTTACAATAAGTTTGGATTATGCAACTAGAGGACTCCTCTAGTGCATTTACATGGTTTGAGGGAATTCTCTAAGACTTTGAAGAAGAAAAATTATGCCCATTAATTTGAAAATTTTGGGGCTCTTCTCTTGTGCTTCTTTGCTCTGCATCACTCTCCCCCTCTTTGTCTTTGTCGTCCCTTGACAGGCTTTACTTTTTGTCTTTAGTGTGTTTAAGAGTTCTGAATACACGCACCCAGTGGTCAAAGAAGCGGTAAGGACTGTCAAAGAATTTGTTATTTTATCCGATGTGAGTCTGTTGCTTCTATTTTCCCCTTGATATCCCGTACATCACAAATCTGGGTTGTTGCATTCATTCAGGCTACCACGCACGCCACTAGTGACTAAGAATGCTCTGTTCTTAGTCACCCTCTTCAACTTTTCAGCCTCTATCTCTTTCTAACTTTTGGTCTTCTGATTTGTCTTTGTCTTCACACATCTGACCCTGTTGCATTGCTTGAAGCCTGTTTACTTGGTTGCCAACGCACGCTAACAGCGGAAGGATTACTACCTGCCAAATATTGTCTTGCACTTCTTCATGTATAGTTCCTGGCCCTGGTCCGTCCTTCCCATGAAATGTCCTGGTTCTGATTGTTCTTTAATTCCATTCCTCAGGACCTGGCTGTTTCGCGTTGTTGCCTGATGCGTGCCCCCACGGGGCTTTGGGCAGAGGGTGGTTCTTTCACTTTATGATCTTTTATTGAGCCGTTCTTGACTTTGATCTTCTTCTTCTTCTCTTCTTGCTCAATTCCCCTTCCACACGTCTCTCCTCCTGAACTCTGTTGTCCCCGACAGGCTTTTGTGGTGATGGTAATAGGTCTGTATGGCTGCCTGCTCTCTTTGATTCAGCAAATTAGCGTGACATAACATAAATTCTTTCCACTGTTGTGACTTGATGCCATCCTCTGGGGCTTGTCGGTGATTCACAAAAAAACTTGTTTCATATGCTACCAATCGTGCATTGAGGTTTGAAGTCATCTTGATAAAAATTTCCGAATCTATTTCGAAGAAGCCTATGAAAAATGCTTCTTCGAAAGTCTGCATGTATGTTGATGGCAAAAACATGAGTCGCGAATAATACGCCATCAGGGTTAAGCGGCTCGCAATAGTGGAGAGATAAAAAAATGAGCGCTTCGGATCCTTGTGTAATGCCGATGAAATTCAAAAAAGTGTACTTTGCATGCTGAAAGACCTTAATCACAGTTAATAGCATGCTGAAAATCTTATTTGTCATTTTGACTGCTAAGTCCGGGACAGTCTCATAACATGCAATCCAAAATTCCATTGTTTTTATCATATATTCTTCCGTTGGTAGGTAGTTATGTGGCGGACTAGGTAACAATGGGTAATTCAACCATTGATTATTAATGCTCCCCTGGCGCTGTCCTTCCCAAAATTGCGACCAGGCGCGTCTGCGGGGTACTGGACAAAATGCGGGATTGACTTGAAGCACGTATGGTGATGCTTCCCATTGTACTCGTAATGTAGGATTCTTTTCCAAAACTTTGTGTCTCCATATGGGATCAACTTTTTCGAATTCTTCCTGAGTATACTTGAATGTATCTTGGCTGAACTGGAGGTTGTGGTCCGGATCTTTATTCGTCATAGTCTTGATATAGTGTCGTGTTTGTTCTTTAAGTAGGCCATATGGTACATTGAAAGGCTGCAAAATTTGATTTAGATTTTTGCTTTCAATTTTGGCCTCCTTCATTACCTAAATTATCTGATCGTCGAATTAGGACACCAATAGTGCCCTTTCTAGTCGGCTCAGTTCTGCAATGTCTTGAGTATTATGATCAATTTGGACCTTCTTTTCCTCCCTTATTGGCGAATGATACAAGGGGGAAGAGAGAGGATGTACCTCAGTCTCCTCAGTAGCCTCTGCGGATTTTGGAACTACTGGTGTCCCCTCAATGTCCTTGTGGGTTAGTTGATCCTGTAATTGCTTTATCATTTCCTTCTTTTGCCTAATCTCTTCTTGTGCCTGCAAAATTGTTTCCTCTGCCACTATTGCGAGTTGATCTGTGTCGTCTTTACATTGCAAGAGGTATCTATTCTCAGCTTTCTTCCATTTGGCTCTAAGGGCTATGGTGTCTTCCATGTACCTCTTTTCCCATTCCGCAATGGTGGCCTGCTCCTTTTTGAGCTGATCTTCATACTTAGCTAGCTTTTCTTCCAGGTCTTTGATATCCTTTTCTGGTCTTCCCTGAATTTCTATAGGTTGATCACTTAGAAGAGTTGTCATGAGCTCCTTGTTTCGGTTCCTTAGGTTTTCTGCCTCTTCCATGTATACCTTTATTTGTGATTCTAGTATTTTACCTCTTGCATTCATCCTTGTTTTCTCAGCCTCGCTAGCATTAATTTTCTTGGTTAATTCCTGTAGTTGTGCTTTCAATCCTTCATTTTCCATGGCGAGAGCTTTGCACTTGGACTCTTGAACTTCATTTTGTTTCTGTTGTACTTATTCTCTAGCAAATCTTAATTCTGCTGAAAGATTCTTACTCTTTTCTTGGAGCTCATGCTTGTCCTGCATCACTTGATCATAGTCTTCATCAGCCTCAAGCATTAATTGTTGTGTGTCCAGTGTGGTTCTGATCATGTCTTGCACTACGAGCTTGAGTTGAGCGATGTCGACATTCAACCATGTTGTTGAAGCTCAAGGTCAAGGACAAAGCATGGAAGCACATCAAAGAAGTGGACATAGAAGAAGAGAGAGCAAGTAGGGAGCTCCAAGAAGTGTATGTCAAATTTTCAGAAGAATCCCCTACAAAAATAGTGATTTTCATCACTAGAAACCATTGTAAATACCATTATCTATTTTTAGTAACTCCATTTTGTTCAAGCCGAAGAGTCCTCGAGCTTGATGAGTATTAGAAGTACCATCGTACCAATTTTCATAATTTTTAGACTTCGTTTGAGCCCTCAAATAAGCCCTGGAACCTAATTTTTAACTAGGCCGGACACTAGGTCTGGACAAGGCCAAAACTAGTCAAAAAACTATAAAAAGAGCTAGAGAGCTCATTTTTGAGGTTAGCTTGTTAGAGATTAGAACTTTTGTAAGAGAACTCTTTTGCAATCTAAGCTTTCCATTGTTCCTCTCTTTGATCTTACTTTGTGCGCGTGTGTGTGTATGTGTGTGCATGTTTGTGTGCTTTCACTCACACACTTGTGCCTTCACTTGCTCGTGGTCTTCATACCGGTCCTCACGTCTCCGCGGATTGACAAGTAAAGGAGGTGGTGCTTACGCTTGAGCTACACCAAATTTTGGCGCCGTTGCCGGGGAGAGAGCTTCGAGGACGAGCGTTGTGATGGTAAGATCGTAGATTTGCGACGTTGGAAGGTAAAAAAACTGTCATTTCAGTTCATTTTCTGTTTTTTCCTCTTCATCTTCATCATCATCATCATCTCCACCTTCTTCCATCTTCTTCTTCATAGAAAATTCTTGTTTTTTAGTGCATTTTCACCATTTTCATACCATTTTTCATGCATTATTGTGTGGGAAGGAGTTAGGAGGTGCAAGGGAGAGCAAGCGCTGCATTTTTTTCATGATTTTCTGCTCATACGGAGCTCGCCATAGCCGGCGCTCAGAAATTTGAATTTCCCGCCAAAAAACGCGATTCTGTGATGAAAATCGCGATTCTGTGAAAATTCAAAATTTTTTGAAAAATCACGATTTTCAGTTTTCCCGCCTAAAAGTCGGTTGAAAAAAATCACGATTCTGTGTTTTTCTCAAAAAAAAAAAAAAAAAAAAAAAAAAAACACGATTCTCTGCTCAAAATCGCGATTCTCACCAATCACGATTTTCAGCAAAAACACGATTTTGTGAAAAAGGCGATTCTGTGAAAACACGATTTTTTGCTCAAAATCGCGATTTTCAAAAACACGATTTTCTGCTCAACATCGCGATTTTCATGTGAAAAATACGATTTTCAAAAAACACGATTCTCTGCTCAAAATCGCGATTCTCACCAATCACGATTTTCAGCAAAAAACACGATTTTGTGAAAAACACGACTTTCTGCTCAAAATCGCGATTCTCACAAATCACGATTTTCAGCCAAAAATACGATTTTGAGAAAAACACGATTCTGTGGGACAAAATCGCGATTTTCAAGTCAAAAACACGATTTTGAGAAAACACGATTTTTTGCTCAAAATCGCGATTTTCAATTCACGATTTTCTGCTCAAAATCGCTATTTTCAAGAACACGATTTTGTGCTCAACATCGCGATTTTTTTTGACTTAACAGCATCGCGACTTTCAGAAAGTTCACAAAATCGCGATTTTCTCCAAAGGTCCTGTTTGCCTGTTTTGACCCCCAGGAGCCTGATTTGACATAACTTTCTCATCCAAAGTCCATTTTTTGAGCTCTATAGCTTGTTGGAAAGCTCGTTTCAAATCCTACACGATCTCAACTGTTTTTTTCAAGAATAATGCGTTGATTTTGAGATAGGATAATTTGAAGTTGACCCTCAGGTGGGACTAGGGAACCAAGGGGACTCCAAAGAATTTTGAACCATACCAAGGGGAAATTTTGGACTCCTGACTAAAGCTTATGAACCTGAGATCTGGTAGACACTTAGGCAAGGATAAACAAAGCATTAGATCTTCTGAGGCTAGTGTCAACCATACATCCAAGTCTTGGGCACAACAACTAAGTGGTCATCTGTTACTCAGATCGGACACAAGTGATTCAAAAATGTCTTTTAGTATGGGAAAACCTGTAGGTGGCTCAGGGACTGCCCATCTACAAACACCGGAAGGTCCCTATAAGACACAGTTGGAATATATTCGGACCAACCAATTAGGTGCTCGCATCTATGAGGATGGTCTGAGGCGATCAGTGGTCCAACTCAAAAATCCAGATCAATCCTTTGGACTTGAACACCCGGTGGTCAAGTTCGAAGAGGGTTCATACATTGATAAGGAAGGAACCATGTATGTGGTTACCAACCAACCAGATAGGACCGATGAGTTTGGAAATATCATTTACGAGAATGAGATAGGAGACCTAGAACAAGGAAACGTAGGACAAGGACCCCAGACTCCTAGAGGTAAGTCAGTTTTGACCCGAGTGATCACTCCAGACTGGATCCCTCAAGACAACAAAAGCATAGAACTATTTTTGAATAGAGAAACAGAGGAAGCCTTTTGGAGATTCAAGCCAGAACAACCTAGCCAATTGGGCATAGTCATCATCTACGAATTCAAGGATCCAGAGATACCAGGAAAGGTTGTCTACCTGGATAACACATCAGAGAAAATTTTCTTGGTAACAGAACATGATAGACATGCATATACTTGGAAGAATGAATTGATTTTCTCCCCACCAAGATCCAATGTTTCCCACGGCCTCCAAGGAGTAGGGTCATCCCAAGCTCAGGAAGCCCAGAGAGAAAGAACTAGAGAGAGACCGGAGGTAAGTTTTGCACACACAGTGGGCAGGAATAGGTCAGGATTTGAAAATGAAAGACCTGAAAGAGAGAGATATCAAGCACATAGGCAACAAAGAAATGAACATGAATTTCCATTGCCTAGAACCGGAGAGCACCCAAGAACCCTCAGACCCACTCAAGTGATCAAGGCAATGAAGAATTATTTTGACGGGTCAGGAGATCCTTATGATCATGTGGCTGAGTTCAAACAAGTGTTAAGAGCTGAACAGGTTGAGGATTTGTTCACCCAGTACGAGGCATTTGGTCTGACTCTTAAGGGCACTGCCTTAGCTTGGTTTCAACCATTGAGTAGTCGCAACTATCACAATATAGGTCAACTGCTAGACGAATTCATTGTAGAATTTTCCAAGAGTGGTATCAGGCATAACACTTCATCTTTGATCCACAGCTTCAAGCAGACACCCCAAGAAACAGTGCGACTAGCAGGTAGAAGGTTTAGACAGTACCTAGAAAGATGCCCTGCTCCAGAGCTACCCACACCAGCCAAACAAGTGGCTTTGTTTTTAGATGGCTTACTGAGCACAAAGTTAAGATCCTATGTATACTTGAAAGATCCTAGATCCATAGAAGAGTGTGTGCGGACGTGCATAGACATAGAAGATAACTTGGGTGAGGAGTTAGGATTGTCCAAACTCTACAAAGATTCGGATAGTTCCACTAGTCATACTTCAAAGATCTCCACAGAAATAGAAGAGATAGCTGAGCAAGTTGCCAAGAAGCTGGGAGTCCAAAATAAACAAACACAGAGAGTCACTCCAGTGAATCGGTGTTATACTTGTGGGGGCGACCACATGGCTAATGTATGCCCAATGCAAAACCAAAACATTAGAGAAAGGAATGCTCCATATTGCACTATTGAGAGAAAATACACAAACCACACGGCTCAAGATTGTCCCTACAATAGGCAAGCTGTTAGACAGAATTATCAGCAACCTTACCCACAAGGTAGGTATCAGAACCAATACCAACAGCCATATTATAGACCACAACAGCAATATCAGGCACCATATAGGCCACAACCTGTCTTGGGAAACCAACCACCAGCTCCAGCCAACGTGATTCCAGTCAAATATGCTGTGGGAGAGGAAAATCCAAATAGAGCTTTGGTGCCACTAACCCCATTGATACCAGATAATGACTCTCATGCTCATAGTTCAGACTACTCCCATGAAGGTAGTCCACATGCTTATTACACAGAGTCACCTGAACATAGTGAGATTTACTCGTATCAATATGAGGCACCGCCTATGGAGCAAAATTGGGAGCCAGAATACTCCACTGTCATGTACACAAATCCTAACCCTAGGCCCCAGTTGAGACAAATGAGACCACAAGCCCCTAGAGGATCTTGTTTCAGATGTCATGGTGACCATTTCGTTCGTGACTGTCCCCACCCACCATCTCCGAGTCAAGGACAGGCTATCACAATACAGGCTTTTTGTCCTGATTGTGGCAAAGACCATCTCCCCAGAGATTGTCCAAGAAACCCCTCTAGTGCACCCAAGATTACACCCATTAATGTGGTAGGCTTAGTGGCAGATCCAAGTTCAAGTAGTAGCAATGTGGCTCCTATACAAGCTGTCACTAGAGCACAAGCCTTAAAACAGGATAAACCAGTAGAACAATCAGAGTCGAGTGAATCGGGAGAGCCTAGTAAGAGGAAAACAAGAACATGGAAGGATACCAGAGAGAAGGCCAATCGCAAGTGGAATAAAAAGTTATCGGAACTAGAAGAAAGCTTAAAAGAAGCGAAAACAAAAATAGAAGACATTGCATCTCAAAGCCCCTCGCATGCCAAAACTCCATCCACTCCACCTCATCCCACCCCACCACCCATTGTAAATAGACCGCAACCAGGGTCTGTTCTTGCAGATCCAACCCCAGAAGGCTTGGACATGATGTTCAAGGCCTACCAGGCTCGACTTCAAGAAGGGCCTACAGCGGCAAACCTAGACAAGAGTTACCCTAGAGCAGATTTAGAGATTGAACGGATGAAAATGTGCATGAAAATGGTAGAACAAGCTCAAGCCATACTTGAGACTAGTCAAAAGTTCAATCAGGCAAACTCTATCAAATCGGATTTGCATTTCCAGGGCTTACTAGAACGATTAGAGCAGTTGGTAAACAAACCACAAGTTTCTCTACCTCCACAGGCTCAACCAGTTATTGAAAGAGGAAGCTCACCACCAAGGGGAGCTTATGTTCCTAATTCCACGGATGCTGGAATACCTCCTTCTATTCAACAGTACTCTCAAGAGTTCTTGCGGGAAATACAAGAGGAGAAATGGGCCAAGGAGAAGGGTAATTCCCCTCCTATTCCTGAGATTGATGATCTTCATGATCAATTTCCCCAAGACATTCCATCTATTTACGAAGATGAAGCAGAACAAGAAGACGAAAGATTAGATTTTGAATCTAATACCTTAGAAGAACTGCCTCAATTTCCAGGCCCATGGGAATCTGAATCACTCCAGATTAGAGCTCCCACAATACTAGTAAGAAATGAAGACTCAGTGGTTCCAAGGAACACGGATGTCGTGAAGAACACTAAGGTTCAGTGTCATCTCACTGTAGAAGAGTTGCTCAAAGCAAAACCTGAGTTATGGAATCATGTGAAGGATCAGGTCCCAGAACTTGAGTCCAATATGCCAAAAGCAGGCTCTAAGCAAAGGGTACCAGAGATACCTCTAGACAAAATAGGGGACATGTGTGAGGGTGAAGAAGGTAACACTTATCTTCCAATCACCTACCAAGGTTACACAACCAAAGCAATCATAGATTCAGGTGCTGGTGTTGCTATTGCGACCACCTCCTTGTGGAAGCAATGGGGCAAGCCCACATTAAGACCAACTAGAATGAAGCTTCAAATGGCTGATGGTCATTTTGAAAGACCTCTAGGATTGCTAGAAGGGATCACTCTAACCACTTGTGGTGTAGAGTTTGAGCACACATTTGCTATATGTGACTTTGAGAAAAATAATGTCTATGAGATGATCCTAGGAAGACCCTTCCTACGACAATTGCAAATAGTACAGGATTGGGGAACTAACTCCTTGTACTTACAGCACTTAGGGGTTACCACCAAGGTCAATTTGAAGGATTACACCTTCAGAGATGTACCACCCCTACAGTGGAATTCTATCCACAAAGTGAAAGAAGATTCCATCTCTGTGCATTCTGAAAGTTCACCTGATCCATCATGGCTGCATGAAGATACTCATTTGTGGATGTGCAAAGTCGCAAAGGAAGAGGAAAAACGTTTAAAGGCAAGGGAAGAAGGAACTTCACTAGGAGATAGACCAGTTAGAGACCCAGCCTACACACCGATGATCTTTCCAGATGAGGAGTTTGAGCCTCATGGTTGGCCAGAAATCTTAGCCACCATGGACATTGCTGTCAATGAGGAACAGTGGACACCTCATTGTGATGAGGAGGGTTATGATATCTCAGTGTTCATGTGTCAACCCTTGCTAGAAGAATGTGACCCTAGTGATGTCATAGAAGAAGAAGAGAATGACGATGATCTGGAGTCTATTGTGATGGATAGTTGCTTTAACTCAGAGCAGCACTATCTAGAAGATATAGGAGTGTTCACCCAGAAAGAAGAAGAACCTCTCACAAGTATTAAAACAGTAAACTCAAAGGATGGAAGTGAGAGTAGTCAAAAGAAAAAGAAAAGAAAAGCAGTGAAACAAGAAAAGGAGGAATCATTGTTTGAAGTACCAGAAAACTTCAAGAAATATGAAGTTGACGACCGCAAAATTTTGGTACGAATGCCTAAGAGAGAGGCCATCATAGGAGAATCATATGATAATAAAGAAAAGACCAAGAAGATTGTAGTGACCATTGAAGAGAACGAAGAGAGATGCACATATATAGGAGATGACCTAAGTGCAAGAGAAGAAATGGAGCTCATAGCTCTATTAAGGGAATATAGGGATGTGTTTGCATGGCACTATAGAGACTTGAAAGGGGTAGATCCAAGAATTTGCTCTCATACTATCCCCATGACTGCTGATGCTAAGCCCACCAAACAGAAGCCCTACACATATAATGATACCTATGCAGCCAAAATCAAAGAAGAAATTGATAGGTTGATTGAGGCTGGATTCATCTATGAGATTGAGCATACCGAATGGGTGTCCCCCATTGTTGTGGTACCCAAGAAGAACGGGAAGTTGCGAGTGTGTATTAACCTTAAAAAAGTTAATGCCGCTACGATTAGAGATAGTTATCCACTTCCAATCACAGAACACCTTTTGGAGCGTGTTGCAGGCAAGGAAGTTTATAGCTTCCTTGATGGATTTTCAGGTTACAATCAAGTAGCCATTGCCCCAGAAGATCAACACAAAACAGCTTTTGCTACAGAGTGGGGAATCTTTGCATTTCGGGTGATGCCATTTGGGCTCACCAATGCACCTGCAACATTCCAAAGGCTCATGTGTCATGTCTTCAAAGAGTTCTTGCGAAAGAGCTTAGAAGTGTATGTGGATGATTTATGTGCTCATTCCCAAGAAAGACGGGTTCACATCCCTGAACTCAGACAAATCTTCAACAAGTGTAGAGAATATCGAGTGTGTCTGAACCCAGAAAAGTGTGTGTTCATGGTGCGTCAAGGTAAAATCCTCGGTCATATTGTTTCTAAGAATGGAATCTCAACGGATGAAGATAAGGTACGAGCCATAGCGGAGCTGCCAAGGCCAAGGAATGTTAAAGAGGTACAAGCCTTTATGGGCCATTGTGGATATTACCGTAGGTTTATCCACATGTACGCGATCATAGCTAGACCCCTTTATGCCTTGTTGTCTCATTTTGAGTGGAACGACGAATGCGAGAATTCTTTCAATGAACTGAAGAAACGTTTGTGCACAGCACCAATACTGACCACTCCTGATTGGAATAAACCATTCCATGTCCATGTGGATGCATCCAATCATGCCATAGGATGTGTGCTGGCACAACCCACAGGTGAAGGGAATTTAGATTTGCCCATAGCATATGCTAGTAGACAACTAAACCCAGCCGAAAGAAATTATACCACAACCGAGCGAGAAGGGTTAGGCATGGTATATGCTGTAAAGAAGTTTAGACACTATTTATTGGCCAACAAGTTCAAGTTCTTCACTGATCATCAAGCTTTGTTATATTTGGTCAATAAACCTTGCAACACTGGACGCTTAGTAAGATGGTTCCTCTTACTAATGGAGTATGACTTTGAAGTTGTTGTCAGGAAAGGTAGAACCCACCTTCGGGCAGATCACCTTTCTCGCATTACTTCAGGAGAGTCACCACAAGGAGTGTCTGATGAACTACCTGATGCTTATCTGTTCAATTTGGAAGTTGTTCCTAAATGGGCAAATAAGTTGGTACCAGTCCTAACCTTCGGCTCTGCACATAAGAATGTGAAAACATCACAAGAAGAAATTGTAAAATCACAAAAATATCACATATTGGCAGGAAGCATGTACAAACAAGATACTGAGGGTGTATTAGCTTGTTGTGTCGAGGATGATGAACATAGTAGTTGGTTGCAGCAAGCTCATGAGGGATTGCTAGGAAATCACTATTCTAAACAACGAACATTGCAGAATTTGAAACGTTTAGGAGTGTATTGGCCTAGCATGGACAAAGAAATACATGAGTGGATCAAGAATTGTCCAATGTGTAGAGAGAAACCACCAGTGGAGCATGCGACCCTTTATCAAGTATCATTAATTCCAGATTGGAGTACTCCATTGGTAGAGTTTATGAGATCGGGAAGATTACCCAAAGAGGCCAGTCTTGCAAGAAGACGAAATATGGAGCAAGAGGCTCAAGGCTATGCCTTAGTAGGAGAAAACCTATACCGAAGAGGTAAAGATGGTTACTTAAGACTGTGCGTTCATGAATCAGACTATTTAAGGGTCTTGGAGACTGCACACAGTGGTGTTGCAGGTGGACATTTTGGTCCTGACCGAGTGATTAAGACCATTCTATTCTCAGGACTTTGGTGGCCCACTCTTCATATGGATGCACATACCTATGTGAAGAAATGTGACACATGCCAACGTGCACAATATCCAGTTAGAAAAGACGAGATGCCTTTGAGGCCAATGATGGGAGGGCGTGCATTTTCCAAGTGGGGCATAGACTTCATAGGTCCTATTAATCCCCCTGCTAGAAACTCCCATGCATAGTATATTATTGTAGCCACAGATTACCTTACCAAGTGGGTAGAAGTGAAAGCCACAACAAAGAATGATTCTCAAACGACGGCTAAGTTCTTATTCGAGAATGTGTTCACGAGATATGGGCTACCAATAGAGTTAGTGAGCGATAGAGGCACACACTTCTTGAATGAAGTCATTGAAAATCTTCTCCAAGAATTCTTGGTGATACATAAGAAATCCGCCCCCTATCATCCACAAGCCAACGGACAAGCCGAGAGTACCAATAAGATCCTCTGTAACGTATTGACAAAATTGGTAAATAATAAACGCTCTGATTGGGACAAACAACTTCATCATGCTGTTTGGGCTTATCGAGTTGCCTACAAAACGGTACTCAACGCCACCCCATTTCAGATGGTCTTCGGACAGAACGCTGTGCTACCATTAGATTTCTTAATCCCTGCCTTAAAAGTAGCACAAGAGTATGAGTGGAATGGGCATGAATTGTCCTCTACGATCTTTGATCTCGAACGCTTGGGTGAAACGAGGCTACGAGCGGCAGCAGGCATCTACGCTGCAAAGAAGAGGCAAAAGGCATACTTTGATGCACACATCAAGGATAAGGGATTGAAAGAGGGAGATCTAGTGTTGGTATACACACTAAAACAACATGCCCGTAAGTTGGAAAAAAGAGGTTATGGACCCATGATCATTAATAGAATTTCCACTAGTGGTGCAGTTCAGTTGGCCACTCTAGAAGGAGATATCTTGCCAAACTATATTAGTGGCTGTAGAGTCAAGCTATATCAAGAACCTCTTACTGAGGATATGCTAATGAGACTCAACACTGCGAAGAAGCGAAAAGAAGAAGAGTTAAGAGTGAGAGAAGAAGCACAGGAAGAGGCCAGAGAGCGTATTAGGCAAAATAAGTTAAGGCGATTAGGCCTAGATGTCAACTCAAAAGCCCCAAAATATCACATGGATATGTGTCAAAAGTCAGGCATTGCGACTTCTCAGGTCATTGACCGAAGACCCTTTGTGACCATAGAGATAGGACAAGGGAAGGGTGCAAGGACGGTGAAAGCATTGATTGACTCAGGTGCAGCAAGTAGTGCAGTTAAACTTTCCTACTGCCAAGACTTGGGGTTGAACATCAATCCCATAGAAGCTTATCTCATAGGATTGGGAGGTGTGGAAACCCCTTGTTTGGGCGAGGTGGAACTTCCCATCTACCTTCAAGATGTTCCAATGAAAGTCAAAGCGCTAGTATGTCAAGATGAGAACCTTACAGAACCACTTGTCTTGGGTCAAGATTGGATCTATGACCATGCAGTTAACTTAAACCTAAGAAGTCAAATTCTTCAAGTTTGGGTACATGAACAATGCATTACATTAGAATTAGAGAACTGCATGCTCCTAGATCATGGCACCACACACTCTCTTAGTTCTTCCAAGACTAATCATATGAAAGAAGATGTTGTATGTGTCAAAAGCTCTATGATGCAGAAGGAGTCAGTCGTGGAAGACCAGGTTCGAAGGCGGGTGGATCTTTCTTCTTCTCCAAAGACTCAAGTAGCCACAGTAGTGAGCCCACCACACAAGCAAACACCACCGTTCACGACAACTGCTACATCAAATAGAAAGACACCATTCGGTAAAAAAGCGGTTCCGGGCATGAAGCAGATCTGGGTACGCAAAGGAGAGCAACCACCAGCCTTACCCCCACAAATCCCATCCATGCACACTAACCAAGCCAGAAGACGAAGGAAGCAGCTCAGACAAGCTCCGTCACAAGATATCCAACAAGTTTGGGTGCCTAAGAAGTTAGCTGCAGCTCAACAAGGGCAATTACAGATGTGGGTACCTAAGAAGATCCTACACCCACAACAACCTTTGTTCTCCCACATGCAAAAGGTTTCAACGAAGAGGCCAAAAAGAGAAAAGGGTAAGAACCACGTACAGAGACCAAAGGAAGATCAAATCAGCTCTTCAACATTAGTAGGAAGACATGCAAAAAGGATATGGGTTTGGACGCCAAAAGTGCAAGTAGCCTCCACCGAACCAAAGCATCAACCACACTGGATACCACAGTTCAGAAAGCATCCAAAGAGAAAGACGCCTGAAGTGACCTCTACAGTGCCAAATGATGTTCTAAAATGGACTCCAATAAGGAGGATTACATCAGTTCGAGACTCAATGGATACCTCCACTAAGGCCGGCATCAACCTCCACAAATAACATCGAAAGCCTCGAACGAGCAACAACCATGTGCTCCTTGCACAACCCTGTCTTTTGCACCATTCAGGTCATGCATTTCCGAAGTATGCATTAATATAGGGCCACATTACACGGCCGTGCATAGACACACTTGAGAATCCCATGCACAAGAGCACAGTGACATATGTCGAACATTTCTATTGATACTAACTTTTGTGTTCTTGTTTTGTGATATCCTGTTCCAAAAAAAAAAAAAAAAAAAAAAAAAAAAAAAAAAAAAAAAGAGAAGCGGGAGAGAGCTTGTTCCCAGTGTGTCTCAGCCAGCAGTGAGATTATTGTTGCCTTATCTGGTAGAGGACAAGCATTTGGCATGAACATGGCATCTACAGCTATGATTTTACCTTACCATGAAGAGCTTGAAGGTCCGCAACTTGCGTGATGCTTAACTACTTCATGTACCAGAGCATCCAAGGAGATATCTGCAAAAGGTAGTTCTGGAGGAGAAGACTCCTGCATATGGTGAGCTAAAGAGTATATGTGAAACACAGCTTGGTGTAGTTATCCGATGTTGCTTGCCAAGGAATATAAAGCAATTCAATTCTCAGTATTTCCTGAACCAGTATGGAACAGTAGCACTGGTGAATGGTCTATGTCAATCAGCATGGTAATCTCTTAGAAACCGGCACGTGTCCAATATTCCTCTGAGTGTCAATATAGGGAAGTGAACGTGCATGAGCCCCAGCTCAGAAATGCACATTGTTAGTGACAAATGTTGCTTTGAAAAGAGGAGAGGGGATCCACCACTCAAAAGATCTCATCAGTGGACAATCAACATGGACATTCATCAACAAGGTTCCATCCCAAAGGCCGAGTGTACCACACGAAGAGGCAAACATCCATCAACCTTCGCCATGGTAAGTATCTTTACTCTGGAAACACCATAACCATGATAGTTTAGGAAACCTCTTCGTCAGCATACCCTTGAGCACTTAGCTCAAGACCCGCAATTTTTGCACCATACTTCTTCCAATGCATTTTCCAAGTAAGCATGCGTAGGGCTACATTACAAGGCCGTGCACAAGGCACATATTTTTTTCAACCCATGCACGAACACACTTACCCATCACTCAATATGGGTTATGAGTACTTGGCTTGACTACTATGAAGATCAACTTTGGAAGATCTAGAAAACATCAACGGAGACTCACAACGACACAGTCATGCTGGAATACAAGGCAGAAGCACATACCAAGAGACTACAACCTGCAAAGACTCACAGTGATAGATGAAGAACGTCGGACGACTTGTGTTCATACAGAAGGGACACTCCCTCTCAAGGCACTACTTGGAACAATCACTACAACAAGGGTCTGTCAGGGACGACAGACTCGAGAGGGGGGGGAGTGTTGAAGCTCAAGGTCAAGGACAAAGCATGGAAGCACATCAAAGAAGTGGACATAGAAGAAGAGAGAGCAAGTAGGGAGCTCCAAGAAGTGTATGTCAAATTTTCAGAAGAATCCCCTACAAAAATAGTGATTTTCATCACTAGAAACCATTGTAAATACCATTATCTATTTTTAGTAACTCCATTTTGTTCAAGCCGAAGAGTCCTCGAGCTTGATGAGTATTAGAAGTACCATCGTACCAATTTTCATAATTTTTAGACTTCGTTTGAGCCCTCAAATAAGCCCTGGAACCTAATTTTTAACTAGGCCGGACACTAGGTCTGGACAAGGCCAAAACTAGTCAAAAAACTATAAAAAGAGCTAGAGAGCTCATTTTTGAGGTTAGCTTGTTAGAGATTAGAACTTTTGTAAGAGAACTCTTTTGCAATCTAAGCTTTCCATTGTTCCTCTCTTTGATCTTACTTTGTGCGCGTGTGTGTGTATGTGTGTGCATGTTTGTGTGCTTTCACTCACGCACTTGTGCCTTCACTTGCTCGTGGTCTTCATACCGGTCCTCACGTCTCCGCGGATTGACAAGTAAAGGAGGTGGTGCTTACGCTTGAGCTACACATGTCCTTAGAATGCTCGGAGCTTCTCTGATTTGCACATCCTTTCCTTGCTCTACATGGATGGTGTCATTGTGGGGTTGTCTAATTTGTAATTGGATTTTTGGTTCTTTTTCTTCTTCATCCAAATCAATAATTTTTGTGGCACTCCCTTGAAACGTGACATCCCAGGGGGAGGGTTCTACCACGACCCTTATTGGTGTGAAGGGTTCTGCTTCTTCTACTGTCTCTTCTTGAGGCTCTTTCTTTTGTATCTTGATTGACACCTCGCACGTAGGTGTTGCCTCCTTGATATGAACAATGGAAGTCTCATTGATTTTTATCACATGCGTACCTTCTTGGTTTGCTTCCTTACTTGCGGTGTCCTGATCAGGGTGGGTAGTTTTGTCGTTCATCTTTATGCCCTCTTCTTCTTCATTGTAGTTGACTGCATTCAATTCCACCCATTATCCTTTGATTCACTTTGAATGTCTACATTTAACAATGAGGTTTTGGGTTCTTCTTGTGCATCCGAAGCTGAGCTTGAATTTTCCAACCCTAATTCCCTGTAGCGGTGTACTTTTGTGAGCTTCTTTTTGGCCTCTATCTCCTATTGGGCCTGCTAATAATGGTTCCCTTGTACTGGTAAACTGACTTGCCCTTCTATATATTGATGTGTATCCTCGAGGGCTTGAGTTAAATCTTCCTCTATAAGCAGCCTTTGCTCTTCAATCCTTGTCTTTGGAAGCACATGCATTGTTTTTGTTGCTAGAGCTTCCTCTTCCACTTGCTTTACTTCCCTTAACCTCTTTGTTCCTCTCATTCTGGGTTGGGAGCTAGTTTCTGCTTCTTCCACAATCTTGACTCCTCTTTTCTTTTTAGGAACTGTGGTGACTTTGGCATACTTCACCATAGCAGTTGATGATGGCATTTCCTACAGGTGTTCTCTAATGCCTAAAGCGTGATAAATCAATATTGTCAGAGCGACGCTACCATTCAGGAACTTCTTATTATTCCATTGCTTCTTTGCTTCGAATAGTCTTTCCTGCATGTAAGGAGTCAGATTGATTTGATTTCCAATCTGCTTGATTGCATGTGAGAGCAGTTGGACAATTATCTTCTCACGGGCCGTATACCGATGCATATTTGGGAAGCAAAAGTGTTGGTGAATAAGTATGACTTCCTCTTCTATATCAATTTTGTTGATGTCCATGAAGGTTCTTGTCTTTGCCCCGTGGCTCTCCTCTTTTAATACTGTGGGCCATCTTTTCCCCATCCAAAAGCTTCCTTGATCAAGTCATGTGTAAATTGGATGACTACCCATTCCCCTACTTTATCCATCACTTTAGCCTCTCGCACCAATGGATCATGCAGTGCTGGCTGTAAGGTATTCATGACTTGAGTGCATCTTTAGAAGTCGAGCTTATAGATCGGCAGTTCAAAATATTTGTGTATGCCCACTTTCTTCATGATGTCTATCGTAGACGGGAGTCCATGTAGTACTCTGAAATCTTGGGACATGATCGGAAATTGATGATCTATCTCCATGATTTTGATAGTCGTCAGGAAAAGATACTCCCCAGCATGTTGATCTTCTCGAAACCAGTGTCCCTTTGCCTTGGTGATACTCTGTAGAGGAAATTCCAGTACTTCCTCTTGTACAATTGCTTTAGAATCTTCAGAAGCCATCTCCACTTGTAAGGAAAAGCGCATTAGTTTCAATGGGAAGTGTAGCAACTGTGTAGTGCATTGCAGTGATTTGCTATCATTCCATCACTCCGTTTCCCATCGTTCTATAGGTGAGATCTCTTACCACATCTTTTTATTTCTTTTCCTGAAAGAAAACAAGCGTTAGTGAAGCCAAAGCATTTATTTATGTACATAGTATGTCATTCCTAAGAGAGTTGAAGCTATGCCCTAATTCCTCTTGGAGAATGTGCACCACTATTGTTCTCATGTATATCATGTGCCGAATGCTTGGCCCTGTAATGTGGCTCTATTATGCATACTTTAGGTGCATGTGATACTTCATGAGTGCAATTGGAATCCTTGTTGTTCCGGTGACACACTCCTTGCAGTTGCTTGGGTTTCCAAATCCATTTCGTGGGCACTTTGATAGGTCGTCTTCTTTCTTTGGTTCCTCGGGTTTCATGTGTTCTCTTTGTTTCCTCTAGTGTCCTCGTGTTAGAAGCTATGCTCTTCATGTGTCTAGGACTAGTCTGTTTTTGCTTTGTCATTCGAATGTTTTGTCATAGTGTATCCTCCGGATTGTGCATCTCTTGCTTGGCTGCTTGTTTTACCTTCTTGGGAATCCATATCTGCTGTCGTGCTTTTTGAGAGTCAATGAAAGGCTTAGGGAGCCATACTTGCAAGAGTATTGTTGTTTCAGATCTTTGTGGTGTTGACTTGTTATTCTCCTTTTTCTCCTTATGAGGTGGTGTTGGCATCGCTGATTTCTGCACTTGATCCTTACATACCCATTTGAATTTGTTCTTCCCTTGATGCGAGTATTTGAATGTTGTCTTCCCCATTGGTAATCCTTCTGTCATATGAAAGACTTCATGAAAATTGGTTCCCTTATTTTTTGGCCGTTCATCCACTGAATGGGGTGATGTCACCTCTTTCTTGGACACATTAGGGTTTAAGCTTCCTGCTTCTTCTATTCTGGTTTCAGAAGTATTGGGGCAGGAGTCATGTTCCACTAGATCTTCTCTGCATTCTTCTGCACTCTCGATGGTTTTTGGTTGTGGTAAGGGCTTCTCTCCTAATAGACTAAAAATTTCCTTGTGTCCTATGTTGGCTGAAATGTAGCCTTGAGCTAGGTTGATGCGGACTTCATTTTCAATTATCCAATCCTGTCCTAGGATCAACTCTTCTATTAAATCTTCATCTCTGCACACTAAGACTCGTTGCTCCATGGAAGAATTTCCTAGGTGCAGGGATATGTGAGTTACTCCCATGCATTCTATGACTTGACCTCCAATTCCTATCATTTGGGCTTTGGTGGGACTCATAATCATTTGAAGATCTTTTATGACTGTATTACATATGCAACTAAGTCCTGCTCCCGAGTCTATTAAGGCATTTATCAATTTGTACTCTGTCTTGCCAATTCTTAGGTTTAAATAAGGTTGTGACATGTAGGAATTTGTCGTGTCAGATTTATGGACTTGGTAATTAGCCATAGGGATAGGCTCTTCTCCTTGGAGATACCGTTCATCCCTTTGCCTAATCCATTCTTTCCTTTTCTTGATGCATTCTAGTGCTTCTTGTCGAGCCTCCTCTCTAATCCGTTCCTCCTCTTTCTTCCTATTTTGAGCACCTACTAAATGTGTTAACATTTGATCCATCAATGGCTCCATGAACCGTTTCACTCTGCATCCACTTATATAGTTAGGAAGAACGTCTCCATCTAAAGTGACCAGATTAACTGCTCCACTAGTAGAGATCCTATTGATGATCAGAGGTCCATATCCGCGTTTTTGTAACTTCTTGGCATGTTGCTTTAAGGTGTAAACCAGGACTAAGTCTCCTTCTTTAAGTCCCTTGTCTTTTATATGTGCATCATAATATGCCTTTTGTCTTCTCTTGGCTGCATAGATTCCTGCTACCGCTTGTAACCTAGTTTCATGTAACTTTTTGATTTGGTCTAGTTGTTGGGATAATTCATGTCCATTCCATTCATACTGTTGGGCGACTCTCAATGTTGGGATTAAAAAATCAATTGGAAAAATTGCATTCTACCCGTACACTAAATTGAATGGGGTAGTTCCAATGGCAGTCTTGTATGCGACTCAGAAGGCCCAAATTGCATGATGCAATTGTTTGTCCCAATCAGACCTCCCATTATTGACAATCTTTGTCAATACTGTGCATAATACCTTATTGGAACTTTCCACTTGACCATTGGCTTGGGGATGGTAAGGGGCTGATTTTTTGTGGATTACTAAAAATTCATTCATTAGGGATTCTATTACTTTGTTAAGGAAGTGCGTTCCTCGGTCACTCACAATCTCAATTGGTAATCCAAAACGAGTGAATATATGTTCAAAAAGGAACTTAGCAGTGGTTTGAGCATCGTTCTTTCTAGTAGCCTTCGCTTCTATCCATTTTGTCAGGTAATCAGTGGCTACTATGATATACTCAACATGCGATCCTTTGGCTGATGGATTAATGGGTCCTATGAAGTCAATATCCCATTTAGAGAATGCTCTCGTGCACACCATAGGTCTCAATGGCATGTCATCTCTCCGAATTGGGTATTTAGCCCTTTGGCATGTTTCACAGCTTCGCACATATGTTTCAGCGTCCATATGTAAAGTTGGCCACCACAAGCCTGCGAAGAGAATCATTTTTGCTGTTCTCTGGATTGAAAAATGACCTCCTGCTGCACCGGCGTGTGTCATCTTTAATATGGGTAAATATTCTCCTTCATGAACACATAATCGTAATTGGTTGTCTGTTCCTCTTCTAAACAAGTTTATTCCTATGAGAACATAATCCTTGCTCATCTCCTAAAGGGATATTTTTCTAGCCAAGCTAACTCCTTCCTCATGTTCTCCTGTCTTGAGGAATTTCACTATTTTTTTACTCCAATTGGGTGCTATCGTTGAAAAAGGTATGGACGTATGATCCTCTGGGATTGTCTCCTGGCATTCTGCACAATTACTTACGTAGTCATGGGCATCCTTGGGCATGTCCGGCCAGTATACTCCTAATCTCTTTAATTCCCTGATGGTTCCATGAGTCCCTTGGTGTGTTCTCCATTTGTTCACATGTGCTTGTTCAATTAGCTTCGTTTGTTCGTCCTCCTCGACACATCTTAGTTAAACTCCATTGGGTTCCTTATAGTACACACTTCTCGCAATAATATGCAAGTTTCTTGATTGGAAAATGTCCTTTCTGCTATCCTTATTGATTGAATGTTGTGGGCCATGGGTGAGTATAGGAATTAATTTCTCTGCCCACTTTGGACAAACTTCCATATTAAAAAAATAAGTGTCTGGCAGATCATCGGGTACTCCACTTGGTGGTTCTCCGTGTGTTAACCTTGAAAGGTGATCTGCTCTTACATGGGTATTTCCCTTTTTTACTATCACTTCAAAGTCGAACTCCATTAATATTAGAAACCATCTTATCAGTCTTCCTGTGTTACAAGGCTTATTGACTAGGTACAATAAGGCTTGATGATCTATGAAGAACTTGAATCTGTTGGCTAAGAGATAGTGTCTAAATTTCTTCACTGCATAGACCATTCCTAATCCTTCTCGCTCGATAGTGGTATAATTATGTACAGCTTGATTCAGTTGTTTGCTTGCATAGGCAATTGGATGATCTAATTTTCCTTCATCAGCTGGTTGGGCTAAGATACATCCTATTGCATAATTAGAAGCATCAACATGAATATGAAAAGGCTTGTTCAAATTTGGCGTTTTCAAAATTGGAGCCATGCTAAGCCTCTTCTTTAACTCATTGAATGCCCTCTCACATTCCTCTGTCCAAGTGAATTGAGTTAATAGCCCATACAGAGGTTTGGCAATTATGGCATACATGTGGATAAAGAGACGGTAATATCCACAATGTCCCATAAATGCTTGCACCTTTTTCACAATGTTTGGTCTAGAAAGCTCTAATATGACCTTAATCTTGTCCTCATCAGTGGATATTCCATTCCTAGAGACTATGTGTCCTAGGATCTTTCCTTGTCTTACCATGAAGATGCACTTCTCTGGGTTTAAGCAGACTCTGTACTGTCTGCATTTATTAAATATCTTCCTCAACTCAGGAATATGATCGTGTCCTTGATTGGAGTATGTACATAGGTCATCTACATATACTTCCATGCACTTTTTCAGGAATTCCTTGAAAACATGACACATCAATCGTTGGAAAGTAGCTGGCGCATTTGTGAGTCCAAAAGGCATCACTCAGAAAGCATAGACTCCCCATTCGGTCACGAATGCGGTCTTATGTTGATCCTCAGTAGCAATAGCTACTTGATTGTATCGTGATAACCCATCTAAGAAGCTATAGACTTCTTTTCCTGTGACCCTTTCCAATAGATGGTCATTGATGGGTAGTGGGTAACTGTCACGTATGGTGGTTGCGTTCACTTTCTTCAGGTTAATGCATACTCTCAATTTCTCGTTTTTCTTAGGCACAACTACTAATGGCGATACCCACTCGGTGTGTTCTATCTCATATATGAGTCCTGCTGCTAGTAACTTGTCTATTTCTTCCTTAATTTTAGCAGCATAGATCTCATTGTATGTATAAGGGCGTTGTTTTGATGGTTTTGCATCTGCTGTCATTGGGATCCTACGAGAACAAATCGAAGGTTCCACGCCCTTGAGATCCTTATATGTCCATGCGAACACATCTCGATATTCTCGGATCAGTTGTATGAGTTCTTCTTCCTCTTCGACTGATACATCTTTGCCTATGTATGTGCATCGTTCTTCTCCGTCTTCCACTGTTACTATAATTTTTTTTGTTTGTTCTTTGTTGTCGTATGCTTCTCCATCTCGAGCCTCTCGTTTATGCATTTGAATGGCTACCTTTCGCTCTTCTACTTTGTATCTTTTAAAACGTTCAGGAACTTCGAACAGGTCAGGGTCTGGTCCAATTTTACTCATTTCGACTTCTTGTTTTTGTACTCTGGGAGCGACTTCTATTGCTAAGATCTTTGTCAGTTCCTATCTCTCTTTGGTTTGAATGGTGTCTAGATAGCTCTCTTCTGAATCAAATTCGGGTTCCACTTCGATACTCTCATATTCCTCCTTCCACTCTTTTTCCAAGATTTCTCCCTCTTCTACTTCTTGAAGGACAACCATATAAAGATTCACATCATAACCTTCCTCGTCTATGCACTCGTTCATTGTCAGTACTTCTTCATTTACACACACATCTAATGTTGCTAGGATTTCCATCCATCCATGCGGTTCAAAGGTTTCATCAGGAAAGATTTGAGGCATGTACCTTGGGTCCTCTACAGGTCGGTAGTTAGGATGTCCTGTTGGCCACGCTAGACTTTTACTATCCTCTTTCTTGGCTTCTTTGCACATCCATAACTGGGCGTCCTCGTGCATCCATGATTGGTCACTCGTTCCAGCACTAGGAATAGATAGGTCGTCTTCCACCTTGTGTATGGGATTCCATTGTAGTGGAGGGACATCCCGATATGCAAATGTATGCAAGTTTATCTTGGTTGTATTTCCTTGATGTTGTAGGTACAACGAATCTCTTCCCCAGTCTTGTAGTACTCGCATTTGTCTCATGAAGGGTCGTCCTAATATCATCTCATAACTATTAGCCTTTTCGAACTTACGAATTGCTAGTGTGTGTTCAAATTCAACTCCACAGGTAGTCAATTTGATTCTTTCCAGTATTCCTAAGGGTTTTTCCATGTGACCATCTGCCAATTGCAGTTTCATGCAGGTGGGTCATAAGGCAGGCTTTCCCCATTTCACCCAAATTTCCTTGGTGGCGATTCCTACGCCCGCTCCCGTGTCTAGTATAGCCTTGGTCATGTAGCCATTGTAAGTGACAGGTAGACAAGTATTACCTTCCTCTCCTTCACTAAATTCTCCCACTTTATCAACTAGGATTTGTATTTTAGGAGTGTCTTCTTTTCCCTTTTCTTCCTTTCCTTCCTTCTCCTGCCCTAATCCCAATTGACTCGCTAATTGCCTCCATAATTGTGGTTTCACCTGAAGTAATTCTTCCACGGTTAATTTGCATTGTACTTTTGTCTTCTTGAGTTCTGTAAAATTGTGTGAACTCCTCTCTGAGTTTCCTATTCTTGTTCCATGTGCTGTGGGTCCTCGTATTATCATAGACTCCTTTTCGTATTCTCCCATGTAATTTGGCAATGTTGAAATGCTCTAGGTTTTTTCTCTATTTCTGTCGAGTCTTGACACTTCCTCATATACTTCTTCCAGGTTGAGGTTTGGTTGATAAAACTTCTACCTCTATTTCCTCAAAGGGAGGCTTAGTCACTCCATTCCTCTTCCATTGTTCTTCTCGGATTCTATTCCATAACTCCTTCGGCCATTCAGCCTCTAGGTCAGGTATGGTTGACATCGGTTCGTTCGGAGTTCTTTTTCGCTCTTGCTTGTCATCCTTCTCTTTAGGTTCTTTATCTGTGGCTCTGACATGCTCTTTATATTAATTATCCATTATTCTCGTCTTTGGGAGGGCTGAAAGAGTCTTTTCTAGGGTTGCTTGTGCCAGCTCTATCAGCTTTCGATATATTGTTAGCCTTTCTTTTTCTAATTCCCCTTGTGGGTAAAGCTTTTCGTGTTGCTCTACATTCGGTCCCATCTTAATTCTAGCTTGGTAAGCTTTTAGCCACATGTCTAGGTCGTCGGGTTTTTGGTCAGCTAAAATGGATCCTGGTTTCTCTACTTCTTGGATAAGTGGTGGAATGGGTACTTCTTTTTGAATTTCTTGTTTTTTTTGTTCTTTCGTACTTCTAGTTTGTTTCTTATTATCTTGACTTTTGTTTTTCATCCATTTATCTTTGAGTTTTTCTCTTCTTTCCTTCCATTTCTGTGCTTTAATGTTCAGGGTACTCTCACGTGGGTCCTCAGAATCTTCAACCATTCGGTTTTTGAGATTTTCCTTCCTAGTGTCTTCTTGTTCCCGATCTGGTTGGTTTTCTTTTCGTTCTTTCATTTGAGCTCGCATAATAGCCTTTAAAGGCACAGTGTACTCCTTATCACTTCTCGGTGCTTCTATCACTTTGATTACATTAACAAGTGTTGTATCCTGGGTTTTGTTAGGATTTTTCGGACAATCTCTAAAAATATGTTCCTTTCCACAATCATTGCAGTATCCTTCCCAAGTCCTAGGGAGTGGTGGATTATAAGGCCGAGGACATTCTCTAATAAAATGGTCTCCTCCACATCGATAATAGGGTCCTCTCGGCACAGGTGGTCTAATGGGTGGTTGTGCTTTAGGCGCATTATACATCAAAGTCGCTACCTCCGTTCCATAAGCCTGATCATAACCATCATATCCAGAGTAAGCCGAATCATATGCTGATTCATACTCTAACATGTTGGCTTCATAGGGATAATAATCTCCTGAGGTTAGCTCATATCCAGGGTTTGTTGATTCTACATTGATCCTCGTCGATGCTGGCACTATGGCTCTTTCCAAGTTTTCTTCTGGCTGAGCATACTTCATAGGTACCACTTGTTGAGTTTCTGACAGTTGTGGCCCTAACACTGGTTGGGGTGGTGGATATGGTGCTTGTTCATAAGGTCTCGGTGTTCATGTTGGTGTTGGATAGAGATTGTATCTGGGCATCTCTCTGCCTAGTTCTCTAGGTGGATACCCGTATGGTCGATACTGTGGTGGTTGTAGGGGGCGTGATTGCCTATTGAATGGACAGTTTTCTGTAGTGTGGTTGGTGTATTTTTGTTCTATGTGGCAGTACAGGGCAGTTCCTTGTTGGTGTTGTCTGTTGTAGGGATATGTCTGTTGTGCACCAGCCCCTCCTCATGCACACGTGTGTGGGATGATCTCCTCCACATAGACTACATCTCTGTAACATGGGCATTCTTAAGGCTAGGTGCTGGTAAGTTCTCTGCCCTTGGACTCCTAGCTTCTTTGCTAATAGCTCGGCTAGTTCTTCCACATTACTGGAGTTGGATGTAATGGTACTCCGAGAGTCTTCTGATTTAGTGGGACTGGGAGTGCTCTTGAGATCCTCCACTAGGTTTTCTTCTAGGTCAATGCATTCTTGAAGACATTCACTAAGGGTTTGTAATCTCTTCACGTAAACTAAAGTTCTTAAGGTTCCATTCATGAGTCCATCCAAAAACAATGAAATCATTTTTTGTTGAGTGGGTCTCTCGGTAGCTGGACATCTATCCACATACTGATTGAATCTTCGGGCAGCTGTTTTCACTGTTTCATTAGGGTTTTGTTTAAAACTATGGATTAAAGATGCAGAATTGTGTTTAATCCCTCTTTTAGTGAATTCTCCAATGAATTCTTGAAAAAATTGCTCCATGTTTCCAAACTGATTAGGGTCTAAAAGTTGGAACCAAGTCAGAGACGTTCCTGTGAGGGTGAGTCCAAAGGACTCATATTGCACTAAGAAGTCGTCTACTTGTTCTGCCCTTAGGACTTGTTTAAATTCAGCAATGTGATCATAGGGTTCTCCTAATCCGTCATAATCATTTCTTACACATTTGGCCACTTGGATAGGTCTCAATCTTCTCATTGGTTCTAGCGGTCCAGGCATTACGGGAAAGGCAGGAACTACTGGTCTAACTGGGGGTATTCTAGGCTGCCCTCCTACTGGTGGTCGTGGTCTTACTGGTGTTCGGTACTGATTCCCTACTCTTGGGTGGGTATGATCGTGTGCTTGCACTCCTAGAGTCACAAATTGTACATGAGTACGGTTTGGGACACTCTATTGGCTAGTCTGTCCTGACGTGGTGTGTTCTGACTCCTGTTGATTTCCAAAGGGGTTCTACGAAGTAGTTGCCTGATCTCTTTGAGGGAATACAGGCAACCCCATGTATTTTAGTTGAGCTCTGTCCAAGGCACTAACCAACCAATATCTTCTCTGATTTTTGTCTAGGTATGTGATTCTAGTTTCATCTTATGGATCCTTCAGCTCATAAAATGTCATACGGCTTTCTTCTCTTCTTGGAGTCGGTAAGTCTATTTGAAGTAATGCATCTGATCCATGGATCATATAGACTTCCAATAGGTAATCATCTTGAGGTATCAAGTCTCCTTTCAAGACTCGTGTTACTTGGGATCTACCTCTAGGGGTCGTCACTAGTTCTTCCGGGTTTGTTCTCCTTGGGTTTTCTTGTTCCACTAACTCTCCCCTTTCATTGATCAACTTGGGAAATTCAATCACTATGTATATGTGACCTATCTTGTCCATGTATGCCCCTCCTTCGTACTTAATAGCCGGTCTGGGCACAATCACGGCATCCATGGAAGTTACCATTCTAGCCACAGATCTATTTAAGCCATCCAGGTAGATGGGGATCTCCTAGGCATTAGTAGAAACATACTGTAAGGAAGTGCGGTACTCTCCCTCTACAGCTGTCATGAAATTTCTACTTGGAGTGGGAACCTGCATGTCTTCTGAAGCCATGGGTATCTCCTCCTCTGAGTCACTAGAGGTATCTGAATAGTTTGAGAGGTGACTGACCTGGGCAGCACTTCCTACAGAAGATATGACACTTCTTCGGATACTTAGCACTCTCCCTGACCTCAAGTTCATTCACCCTCCTGAGGCTCTCTAGGTCTCTAAAACTGTCCTTGAGTGGCTCTTCAAATGCCTTAAGTATGCCCTACAAAATGCTATAATAGCTCTGGACGATACCACTTCCAGGCGATACTGCACTAGGCGATTTTGCTTTGGCCACGATACGATACCAAAAATCTAGGCGATACGATACTTGGAGTAGCAGACGATACGATACTACGCTTGGTCGTGATACGATACCGGCTTCCCTGACGATACGATACCACCAGAGTAGACGATACGATACCTGGGATTCTCTCGATACAATACCACAACTGGGGGATGATACGATACCAAATTGGTATCGCGATACGATGCCTGAAAATGAGACGATATGATACCAACGGTCCTCGCGATACGATACCTCAGAACTGAGGTGATACGATATTGATCCGTTCACACGATACGATACCAATGCAAGTGGCAATACGATATTACCAACTTGCACGATACGATATTAGAATGAAGGGATGATATGATACTTGGTATGGTATCGCGATACTAAACTAGGACATGGCACGATACGATACTTCAGGGGTTGGCAATACGATACCAGCAGTTGTGCGATACGATATAGCAAAACCACACGATACGATACTGAAATAGTATCGCGATACTAAACTAGGAAGAGGGGATACAATACCACAATGTGGACCGCGATACGATACCACTGGGGTAAAGTGAGATCGCGATACCAACTCGGCGATACAATACCACAAGTGGTATCGCGATACCAAGATTGGTAACCGACGATACGATACTTCGGCGAGTATCGTGATACAAGGGAGTTTTTGGTATTGCGATACCAAAAACTCAACCGACTGCGATACTCAAGCCAAAATACCTCAAAAATAAAAAATTTTTGTTGCCCCTTACTCTTCTCTCACCCCTCTTCACCCTAGTCTCCTATCTCTTGCAAAGAACTCAAGAAATGCATTGTCCCTTCCCGCGATACCAGATGCACAAGTATTCACGTTTTCTTTAATAATTTTTGGTTAGTGAACACTTATGGAATCTTACCTCAGTGATCTCTTGGTTGCACTTTGAGCTCAATAACTAGTCTTAATGGCCTGCAATGCGCGATACTGCACCTACGATACCGATCGCTGCTACTCTTCTCTCACCCCTCTTCACCCCTAGTCTCCTATCTCTTGCAAAGAACTCAAGAAATGCATTGTCCCTTCCCACGATACCAGATGCGCAAGTATTCACGTTTTTTTAAATAAGTTTTGGTCAGTGAACACTTATGGAATCTTACCTCAGTGATGTCTTGGTTGCACTTTGAGCTCAATAACTAGTCTTAATGGCCTGCAATGCACGATACTGCACCTACAATACCGATCGCTGCTCTCCGACGATACTAGAATGCAGGAAAGTGTCAAATGAGTTCAAATTTTTGGTTTTTATATCTTTTTGGTGACAAAAACTGAACTACACTAATTTTGGCAATTTTTTTGGCTTTTTTGGTGATCTTGGCCTACTCCTACTTCCCTTCTCTTCTCCTCTCCTTCTAACCTAACCCTAACTCCTCCTTCTCTCCCTTCTACTAACCCTAAACCTAGAAACTCATTACACACACCTCCGGGATGTGAACTAACAAGTGCTGAAGTGACTGACTACTTGCCATGGAATGAGTTCACTTCTACAAGTACGATTTCATCACACTTGATCTATAACCATCACGAAGGCACCTTGCCTGAGTGTTCCCCAGCAACGGCGCCAAAAGCGTGTGTACCTAAGTCAAGAAGACTCAAGGACTTGTGCCAAAGAGACTAAACCTCATTTGCAACACAAGTGCGTATAGTGGGAAATTGACACACACTTATATGTCAATCCGATCGAATGACCTAACCAAGTGTATGAGGACACGTGCGCTCATGATGGAGAATGAAGTGGTTCACCTGATATGTGTGAGAAATTACTAATTCACCTCTCCAACTCACTGAAGGACTGAAAGTGTTTGCCGCAATATCTCTTATAGTAGTTTTCAGTAAATCGAGGATTTCTTCCAGTTCCGAAC
The DNA here is from genome assembly GCA_020310875.1 of Ceratopteris richardii. Taxonomy (NCBI): domain Eukaryota; kingdom Viridiplantae; phylum Streptophyta; class Polypodiopsida; order Polypodiales; family Pteridaceae; genus Ceratopteris; species Ceratopteris richardii. The sequence goes on from CM035430.1 coordinate 108,445,280, forward strand.
TCCCAATATAGTCAATAGGCCACTAGTTTCGAAGCTCTTGACGAGACGCATCTACAAGCAGTGGTTTCACTCGATTCTGACAACCCTGCTTCAAGTTATGACCAAAATAGTGAATGGTGGGAAGTACCCACACTCAAGCCACAACTCCTACAAGCTCACACACACACTATAGCAGCTCAAAAATAGTGGGGAGGGATAGACAACAGTCTTACACACACATTCCAAGCATTACACATACATAGAAGATAAAAAAGAAGATGGAAATCTGCAGGAAAGAGGTAAATTCGAGATTCAAGAGCTCTCCTTCTTCACAATGGCAAAAAAGTGTTTACAAAGAGTCACAAAGTGACTCATATACATGTGCCCTAAATTTGGTCCTTTCACACAAGAGACCGGCACTTTATTACTAAAAAGTGAATTTCCTACTAATTTACAAGGGATATTTTACAATAAGTTTGGATTATGCAACTAGAGGACTCCTCTAGTGCATTTACATAGTTTGAGAGAATTCTCTAATACTTTGAAGAAGAAAAATTATGCCCATTAATTTGAAAATTTTGGGGCTCTGCTCTTGTGCTTCTTTGCTCTGCAACAGTCCACTTGGGGGGAGGGGGCGAAGAGGTACAGTTGGGGGGGTCCACTTCAGGGGGGTGCACTTGGGGGGGAGGGGTCCACTTGTGGGGGGAGGGGTTCACTTGGGGGCGGGTCCACTTGGGTGGGGTCCCACTTGGGGGGGGGGGGGGGGAGCAGAAAGGGGTCCACTTGGGGGGAGGGAGGGGTCCACTTGGGGGGGAGGGGTCCACTAGGGGGGAGGGCAGAGGGGGGATTTTTTTTATTAATTTAATAGAGAAAAAAGAAAATCAGCCACTAGGGGCTCTTTTTTTTGGAAAAATACCAAACAATACATTAAAAATACAAAAAAAAATCCAAAAAAATCCAAAATAATAAAAAAAAATCTTTAAAAAAATCCCTAAATTTTTAGGCCACTTATCTCACTCAAAACTAGAGAGAGATTCCCTTTTTTCCATTTTATCAAGAAAAATGACATTGAAAAAAGTCTAAGTTGCATAAAAACTCAAGGAACAAGCATGAAAATGGATAAAAACTACCAAAACTTAAGCAAACAATGGAATGAGAAGGCTATGTACAACCTGGAAAAATTTTGCAAGTTCTAGGTGATCCAAAAATCTTCACTTGTTTTGATGATATGCCTTGAGCCATGATATGATGACTAAGACAAACCCTTTGCCCTCCATAGTCTCCAATTGTAGTGCACTTCATTTGGTTTGTCTTCTTTTTGGGCATACTGACCATTTGATATTGCCACCCTAAATCCTTCATTAGAATACTATCTCCTCCATACTGCATCTTATGTATCTTTGTTTCAGCTACTGTGTGACTTAATGTGCAAAATTTCATTTTTACTATTCCAGCTTCTTCAGCCAATGGAATCCAAAGACTTACATGTACTCCTTTTCCATCCTTATAAATGTTGGAGATAGATGTCTGCGGAAGCACGTGAACAACACAAGGAAGAAGAAGAAGCTTGGAGCACAACACACAAGACTGAATGTATTACTAGAGAATGTACAAAGATAAGTAGCCCATTAGGGCAATAGGCGTATATACAAGCCGGGGGAAAAAAACCTCCTAAAGAGGGAAAAAAGTGCCCCGGCGGTCCTAGTGTGTTCACACACATCACTACATAAATATATCAACAAATCCCCCCTGGGAGTGATGCGGTGAACAAGGGGTTGGCACTCATGTATAAGCAAGTGCCAAGCTATGTGGAAATCACTCCACAAAAGGAAGTAAGCCCAAAGCTTTGCGGAAAGCTTCAAACTTCTCCCTAGGCAAAGCCTTCGTGAAAAGGTCTGCAATGTTCTCCTGCGTGGGCACATATGCCAAGCCAATCTCCCTAGTAGAGAACCTCTCCCTGACATAGTGATAATGCACCTCAGTGTGCTTAGTGCCAGCATGGAACACAGGGTTCCTCGCAACTGCCAATGCGCTCTGAATGTTAGTGAAGATGGTGGTGGCAGAAGACTGTCCAACACCCAAATCAGCCATAAGGCGTCTGAGCCACACACACTCAACAGTCACTGTGAAAGCTTCCCTATACTCAACCTCACAACTGGAAGTAGCCACAGTAGGCTGCTTCTTGCTCAACCAAGATATACATGAGCTACCAAGCATGAAGCAAAAACCACTGGTGGACACACGAGTGTCATAGAAACCAGCCCAATCTGAGTTAGAAAAAGCATGCAAATCTAGTGGTAGTGATCCCCCCTTGGGATAAAACAACCCAAGTAGCCGAGTACCACTCAAGTAGCCAAAGATGCGCTTAACTGCCTTCCAATGTGTGACTCCTGAGCAATGCATAAACCTGCTCATCTGTGAGACAACAAACTGAATATCTGGCCGAGTAATGCATAAGTAAATCAAGCATCCGACAGCCTGCTGATAGAGAACAACATCAAATGCATCTCCAGCATCATGAAGACTCAATCGTAAACATGTCTCCATAGGAGTGGCAATAGGCTTACAGTCTTCAAGGCCAAAACATTGCAATAATGTGTCAATATATTTTCTTTGACACAAAGCCATTCCACCATCAACTTGCATAAATTGAATGCCCAAATAGTGATGCAAATGCCCCAAATCAGACATCTCAAATGAGGCATGCAAATCAGCCTTGAAATCAGCAATATGCTTCTCAATAGGACCAGTGAGCAGCATGTCATCAACATAGACAACAATGATCAGAAGCACATCATTAGCATGCTTAACATATAAGCTGCTTTCAGTTGGACTGTTCTCAAAACCATGTGCAACCAGATAGGCATGTATCTTCTCATACCAAGCATGTGGTGCTTGCTTTAAACCATACAATGCCTTCTTTAACCTGCACACCTGGTTTTCATGCCCTTTCTGCACAAAGCCACGGGGCTGAAAAACATACACTTCTTCATGCAAGTCACCATTCAGAAATGTTGTTTTAATGTCCAACTGATGTACATTCCAATCATGATGGGCTGCAAGTGCACAAATGCCCCGAACAGTAGTCATATGGCATATAGGTGCAAAGGTCTTATCAAAATCAATGCCTCTTTCCTATGCATAACCCTTTGCAACAAGCCTAGCCTTATACCTGTCCACTGTACCATCAAGTTTACACTTCAGCTTGTATACCCACTTAGTGCCAATGGCCTTCTTGCCAGGAGGCAAGTCACATAAAGACCAAGTACCATTCTTCATTATAGCATCATATTTATATTGCATAGTAGCCATCCAATTTTTTGAATTTTGTGCTTCATCAAACAAAACAGGATCATTCTCATCACAGAGACTAGATGCAACCATAGCATAGCAATATGATGCAAAAGAGGCACTATGAGAGCCTGAATGAGTATGATATGACAGAGGTGCATCTAATTTGTTGTCACGCAAAGTCTGCACCAGCCATTTTGGCATAGTTCTTGCCTGCTCAATATCAGCTCTCTCATCAATAAGTGCATCATGTACATCTGCATCAGAAATAGAATTATCTGCATCATCACATGAAACCTGCAAAGGTTGAGAAGTTGCCTCATTAGGACCAGCACTAGACTGTCCACCTGTAAAAAGAGGCATCAAAGTATCATACATGTCTTTGGAGCTGACAAATGTCTCCTTGGTACATGAAAGCAATGGTTGAATAGCATCTTCCACAAAAACAACATCACGACTAACCAGAATGCGTTTATTCTGTGGATGATACAAATGATATCCTTTACTTTCAGAACTGTACCCAACAGAAATACATTTTACTACCTTATCATCCAATTTTCTGCGATGTTGTTCAGGCACTAATGCATATGCCAAACAACCAAAAACACGCAGATGAGCAACAGATGGCTTGTGGTCATGCCAAGCCTCATATGGAGTGATAGACTGCAGCGCTTTAGTGGGACACCTGTTAAGTACATATGTTGCACACATGACAGCCTCAAGCCAGAAACTATGTGGTAAAGCCTAACTCTTGACCATACACCTCACCATCTCCATGAGTGACCTGTTCTTCCGTTTAGCAACTCCATTCTGTTGAGGTGTATGCGGTACTGTACACTGGTGTTTTATCCCACGTTCAGCCATAAATGCATTAAAATCAGAAGACATATATTCCCCCCCTCGATTAGAACGGAGGGTGCCCATTTTACATGCTGACAGATTTTCAGCCAAAACCAAAAACTGTTTAAAGCACATGAATACTTTGGACTTTGCTTTGAGTGGATATACCCATGCATGCCTGGAAAAATCATCAATGAATGTCACGAAGTAAAGGTAATTTCCAAAAGAGGATGTCTGCATAGGACCACATGCATGACTATGTACAAGCTGCAATTTTTGTGTAGCCCGAACTGAACCATCTTTTGGAAAGGAGGAACACTGCATTTTGCCCAAAGTACAGCCTTCACAAACATGTTTTCCAGGTGCCTCAAGCTTGGGCAAAGAAAACACCATATCAGATTTCTACAGGCGTCGCAAACTAGCAAAATTCAGATGACCAAAGCATGCATGCCAAAGCTTTGCATCTGACATAGCTTGAGAATCATGAACTGCACATGCCGAATCATTCATAGATCTTTCATAGTCTATGAGCTTATAGAGCCCACGACATAAAATGCCAGAAGCAATAATAACATTGCCATTTGACAGATCATGAACTGTACATCTGTCATCAACAAATTTCACAACCAAGCCAATCTTGGCTAATGCAAAAACTGATAACAGATTCTTCTTGATCCCTGGCACAATAAAGCATCTGACAAAGTGAAAGAACTACCATCAGCAGTAGTCACAATGATCTTACCAACTTCCATAATAGGATAAGAGGAGTTGTTGGTGCATGTGACAGTATTCCCTGTAGGGGCAGGCTCGAGTGAAGAGAAGAAACTACGCTGCGAGGTAATATGTTTGGTCGCCCCACTGTCAAAGTACCAAACATCTGAGTCCATTACAGACATGCACTACTCATGAGAAGATGGGTCAAAATGGCAAACAGTAGTAAACACCCATTCTTCTTCCTGCACCAGATTATCAGACTCTATTTTTGGTGTAGAGGCTTTTGCAACAACCATTCCAGCCTCCTTTTTCTTTGCCTCTTTTGCAACCAATTTTGGACAGTTCTTTATAATATGATCATTCCCTTTACAGTACTTGCAAAACAATTTCTGCTTTTCTGATTTCTTCTTATCTTTATCCTAGTTCTTTGAATGTGCAGCATTTGCAGATTTCTGCTTACTAGTAGAAGAGCTCCATTTTTCTTTGCCCTTCTAACTAGCCAAGAAAGCTTGATCTGCAACACGCATAATGGACCTGTTCTGCCTGGACTGATCTTCCTGCAACAGAACAGAGACTAACTCCTCAAATGATAAGGCATTTGGATTGCCTTTCATCATCAACCAAAGAGTAGAAGCAAAACTCTGATATGAATCAGGAAGACCATTCAGAACGGTCTGCACAAGTGAGCTATCCGGTATAACCTCATTAGCAGAAATCAATTGTTCCTTCAAATCTTTGATCTTCATTAGGAAACTGTCCATAGAATCACCTTCATTCATGTGCTCACTCTCCAACTGTTTTCGGAGGTAACCAACACGAGCCTCGTTCCTAGCTTGGTACAATGTGGTAAGTATATCCCAAGCATCCCTAGCTATTCTGCAAGAGTGAATATGAGGAATAATGGCACGTTTGACAGACAAAGCTATCAATGCATGTGTCTAGGCATCTCTGCCATCCCAACCAATCTGCTTTGCAGTAGGTGCAGCAGAAACAGCAACACGAACAGGAATCTGCACAATATCATCTTCGACACCATCTTCATCAGCTCCAGCACCTGTATTTGTAGTACCTGTTGTTACAGGTGTAACAGGACGTCTTTCAACACCCTACACAATGTTCCACAATCCTTTTGCAACCAATACATGTCGCATCATATAAGCCCATAATGGGTAGTTGGTACCATCCAACTTATCCTCAACAGCCAACATACGGAATACATCACTGTTTTCAGCCATGGCCGGTGACTAAAATACCTTGATGCAAAAAATTGACTGTATCTCAAAAAGTTGAACAAAACTGCCCAGACGAGTTCTGCTAAACCTGTAGCAGACTTTGAGACGCTTATACTAGCAAACAGAAACTAGTATATACCTTTGGTGCAAAAAGATGAAATAGCCTGCACAAGCGCTGCGATAGTGCGTTCGGAGGCCGATACAGAGGAGTGTCGACGGTGCCCTAGATGAAGCGACGACCTGCTCTGATACCAATTGTTGGAGATAGATGTCTATGGAAGCATGCGAACACCACAAGGGAGAAGAAGAAGCTTGGAGCACAATACACAAGACTAAATGTATTACTAGAGAATGTACAAAGATAAGTAGCCCATTAGGGCAATAGGCGTATATACAAGCCGGGGGAAAAAAACCTCCTAGAGAGGGAAAAAAGTGCCCCGGCGGTCCTAGTGTGTTCACACACATCACTTCCTAAATATATCAACAATAAAGCCTTGCACTTACTGCCAAAAAAAATTGACATAATAGATGATATCCATACTAGTATCCATAACAAACTAGCCATTCATGTAGGATTTGAAGAAGTATCATCACCATTGCACGTAAGGGCTTTTCTTTTCTTCTCTCTTCTATGGCCTTTGACTGAAACTGTTTCACTCAAATCAGTAACCTGAATGGTGTCCTCTTTTTCTTCATAGACTTCCTCTCTACTAGAGTTTGGAAAAATTCCATAGCAGGAAGATGAGTCTTTCGCATGGAGCCAAGCCAACAAGTTTTCTTCTTCATATAAATTTGCTTCTTCAAATAGATCTGCTTCTGGGTTGTCCAACAATTCTTCTTCCATACAAATACCAATTGTCTGCATCATGCTAGTATGTCTTTGGTTGTCTGGACCTTCTTCTAAAAATATCTGCTGCAACTATTTTCCCTTTTGCTTTACCCACATTGTGTCCTTACGCCAATCATGCAGTACATTGGCATGCCTTAACCAAGGCCTCGCCTAGGGGGAAACTTCCTTCTACCTGTGGTAGCCTTAAGACAAAAATTCTAAGTTAAAGATGGTACCTTGTATCTCGACTCGGACTCCACGGACCACTCCCATAGGTCTTATTATGCTTTGGTCTGCCAATGTCACAGTGAAGTTGGCAGGTCTTGAAGGTTGTAGTCCAATCTTTTTCATGGTATGTTCAGGCATCAAGTTAATGCGAGAACCACCATGTACAATAACTCCTTGAAACTCATGTCTTCTATAGTGTCTGTTAGCTGAGGGCTCTTATAATCTGTGAGGGGGGCTTCCCCTACCACTAAACTTGTTGTGGAAGCCTCATCAATTATTTGCAAGATTTTTTACCTCAATTATCTGCTGTTATAATCTTTATGCATAACAGCAGTCTTTGCCACTAAACTTGTTGTGGAAGCCTCATCAATCTCTGGGCAATTTCTGTAAGGGGGGGCATTTTCTGGTAGGGTGCACCTACTTTGGTAAGGCCCACATTCTCCACATCTGAAATAGATAATTGGCCTCATTGGCCCATTTCCAAAGTTATCCCTATATCTAGGGTTGTAATTGTTACCTGGATTGGGTGTTGCTACCATCACATTGGTTGGTGGTAGAGCTCCTCCTTGTGTCCAATATGTTGTTGCAGGTATACCTCTTAACTGGCAATCTTGAGCCTCATGTCCAGATTTCCTGCATAGTTGGCAAGTTATACTTAAAAGCAAACACTCACTTACCACATGACCCGGCTTGCTGCACATGGTACACCACAGTCCACTTTTGATGCCACCTCACTTGAGTTCTTGCAACTCCTATTGAAGTTGAGCCAGCTCTTCTGCTTGTGCTTCCTCTTCCTTTTGTAGCTTCAATGCTTCAATTTCCCGCCTCAACTAAGTCACAAAACTCTCCTACTCTTTATGTGGCTTATTCCTTTTTAAGCTCTCAAGCTCTTTCCTTAGCTGAATTACTAAGTCTTCAGGTTCTAAAGGATATGATAAATTGGAAGATCTTGCCCCATACTATTGTCTAATTTTCTCCAATATTGTAGCTATATTGATAAATTCTTCTATTGTTGTTGTCGGTAAAACTAACTCCTTTATTTTACATTGTGTTGATATGGGAAGTGGTTTAGCTAGCCACTTCTTGATAAAAAATCATGGGGAGGGTCTGGCAGTTTGGCCATTAATGCATTAGCTCTGGTAACAAATTCTGGGAAGGTCTTCCGGGACCTATTCTTAAGTTTTCTGATTCTTCAATAATGTTTTCAGTTATGTTCCCTTCTTGGAGCTATGTTCTAAATGCTTCCTTCATCAAGTCCCTTGTGCATATTCTTTACTGATAATGTCGATGACAATGGACTAGTTGATCTTCGAGTAACCTTACTTCTTGTTGCTTTCCAAGGGACCCTCAAGCTTTGAGACTGGGTTGCGATCATGAGTTGTTCATACTCCTCTTAGTTTAAGAGAATTCCAATGGAAGAAAGATTACCTCTTAAGTCTGTACAGTACTATCGGTACCCTTGAACTCTTCTACACTTTACAATTTGCTTCTCCTATGCTCAAATTTCCTTGTGGTTCCACTGGGCGTGCTAAATTTTGTTGGGGGATTCTTGTGTAGAAAGGGATTTGAGTGTTTGTAGGAGAAGGGAGAGAGATAAGAAGAAAGATACAGACACTGGAAGCTTCTGTAGATTGATTATAAGGAGAAAAGTACAATGACAATGTAGAGTACAATCCAAATGCTCTTTGTGCAAAATCCCAAAGAGTGCACAATCAACAAAGTTACAAAATACCAAAGGTTCTTGCTGCCGTCGGGCTTCTCTGCACCAGACGTCCACCTTCTCTAAGAGGTTGCACTTGTGCACACCTTGCACTCAAGCTTTCAATAGGGGAGGGACGGACACCTTCTGCTGATGCGCACATAGCTTCAATGAGACCTTGTGGCCTTGATTGCATGGCTTAGTACTTCTCTACACACTTATAAGTCACTCTTCTTGCACACCTTGCACTTCACTTCTCTGCATTGCACACTCATTGTATGTCTCTTACTCTTCTCTCTCCTAGTGTAGACTATGCTCACGTTGCTTATTCTAAGCAAGAATAATCCTTGCCTTGAGTTGATTTTTGGTTCACGTAGGCTCCTAATTGCTAGAGTATCTTGGTGCTCACTTTGATGTCCCAAGATTGTCTCCAAATGTGGGCAGCCAATGAATCCTTGTTTTGTCCTATAGTGACTTTAAATTAAAAACAAAAATTTTAATTGGGGTCCATACTTTCACTTTGGGTATGCTTACACTTCACATACCTTCATGTTTTTCCTTTTAATTCCTCAATTGTACACCTAAGAGAGGGTTCACCTGAAACCTTCCAAACACTTTAAAAACACTTTGAACCTTAGAGAAATTGCAAAAAGACAATCTACAACCTGCATCCACTTTCTGCAAAACCTAACTTTTTTGTGACCATTTGATTGTGCACTACCTGTGCACCTTGACACTCGAGCTTTGAATGCTTTGACTTTTCCCATGTTGACTTTGGACTTCAACATGTTAACTTTGATTGCTTTGACTTTGATCCTTTTACTTTGATTGTGGTTGACTTTGACCAATATTAGTTTTATGGGCTCAACAATACTCCTATCACGATACCGATCGCAGCCTTGGTCATGTTTTCAGTGAATTTAATCTGATTTTAATTGGAAATTTCACTTGATCTCACCTCACTGATGCTCTCTCTTGGTTCTCCACCTGATTAAAGGTTGTAGGCGTGTAGGATACCATGCTCACGATACTGGTCATTAGTGCTCCACGATACTTGCATAAACAAGTGACTACTAAATGAGTTGTTTTTGGTTTTTATACCCTTGGGCTAACCCAAGGTTGAGAGGTACTGAAATGAAAAACATTTTTTTTTGTTGGGATTTTGGGAATCTACCTAAATACTCTTCTCCTACTCCTTCCTTTCTACTGTCTACTCCTACTCACTCACTCTCACTTCCCTAGGTCTACCAACTTACTACACACACTTTCTAAGTGCGAAGTAATAAGTGCAAAAAGAAAGGGCTTACCAAAGCAGAGTAGTCACCTCTTCACAACTCATACCTTCTCTTAAGAGCTCTTACCATCATACGAGTACCTCGGTTGGACTTGTTGTTACCGTTAGTGTCCATGTGAAAGGCCAAATGGCCAGCGGACACTTCTTTGTATATGTTCTTTAATAAAACATATAGTGGCCTGGTCAGTCACGGACTGTAAGTTCGACCGCATTTGTAAGACCTAAGAAGTCTGTCTTTCGTGCTCCCTGTGTATTGTGTTTTCTGCGTATTCTACAGCCTCTGTGCGGAGTACTGTGTGCGGCATCAGGAACTCGGTTTTCAACTCCAAGCATATCGTCGTGGAGCTCTCGAGAAGGAGAGTGCAGCACGGTGCATCGCCATCGAAATACTTCACTGGTATCAGAGCAGTTCGAGGCAAAAAGCATTGTTCCTTTTGTGCGAGCGAAGCGAGCATCCCCCCCCCAGGCTTTCGACTAAGGTGGCGACCAAGGCATAGACCTTGGCATACCTTGTCATCCGAGTCACCGAAGTCACCGTTGGCGCCGTTGGCTGCGCGCGAGGGAGGACCTCAACGATCAAGGAATATAGAGGTTCCCGGTACTTCCCGGGAGGTCACCCATCCCAGTACTGTTCCCCCTAGAGCTCGCTTAACTGTGGCAATCTCTTGCCACTAAGCTACACTCTTGTGGTGTTTGAAGAAGGGGAAAGACTAAGGTTGACATTACCTTGAACAAGTTTTGGTCCCTCAAAGCTTCATTTTTGCTTTTAAAGCCTATTTCTGAAGCAATTTTGGGGTGTTTTTGGAACCATTTCGGAGTACTTTCGCACGTAGTTCTCTTCACACAGGTCCAAGAACATCAAGAAGAGTGTTCCTATTACTTCTCAGACAATAAATATCAACCTTTGGGGCTGTATTTTCAGCCACACTCGTAAAACTACAGGTTGCTTGAGGGGTTTTCAGTTTTGGTGGGAGCAGTTGCTGCAAATTTATGCCGGTTTTTAAAGCCTAAAACATCAGAGTTGACAGACACTTGCAGGTGTTATTGGCTAGTTTTTGGGCTGTGTATTCAGCCTTTTAGTGTCATTTTACTGCATATATTGAGCACATACACACCATGTACGCTTCTGTGGTTACCGCTTATGTACGTCCATGTGGGAATTGATATAGCGGTTACGTTCTTTGCATAAAGCCTTTTACGTTTGATAAAGAGGGTCGTGGTGAGGTTTTCTTAACTGGGAGACACCCAGATGTCGGGGTCTCTTCGGTGATGCAGGTGGAAGACTTACCCAGCCTCGCCATAGGAGATGTATGATAGTTGTTCATAGGTGCTCGATAAGCCTAGTTGGCTTCTATTGGGTAACTGATTATATGCAGTGGAGTCAGTGATTCACTATGCAGGTAGACATGTCAGTACTTGCAGTTTTATGATACTTTGACACTGGTCATATGCTAATTTTGCAGAGGATACTCTGGCAAAATTTTTCCAGATTTCTGGTTTAGTCAATTATATAGTGGTCGATTTACTCCTTGATACACTTATTTGTTGGTGTTTGGACTCTTCTAGCTCCATTATCATTCTATTCAGTTCTCTACGATCATGGCATCAGAGGTCTCAGGCACATCCGATGGATCAGGGTCTAGTGCTAGCGTTCCGAGGAGGAGCTATAACTTGCAGGGCAAAGACCATTTTGAGATCCGAAAATTTGATGGCACAAACTTTGCTCTATGGAAGAATCAGATTAAAGATGTGCTGATTCAAAGAAGGCAATGGAAGCCAGTAAATGGGATTTCAAAGAAGCATGCTGACATGGATGAAGATGATTGGGATGAGTTAGATGAAATGGCCAGGTCTACCATTCGCTTGCACCTGGCAGATAATGTTTACTTTACAGTATTAGACTGTGAAAGTGTAGAGGAGCTTTGGAAGAAGTTATGCAATACATATGAAAAAGAGACGGCATCAAATAAAGTATATCTGATGAGAAAATTATACGACCTTCGTATGAAGGACACAGATAGTGTTGCTGCTCATCTAAATGAGTTTGATGCCATATTCTCCCAGTTACAGGCTCAGAAAATGGATATGGACAATGAAATGAAAGCAATATTGCTGTTATGCACCCTGCCATCATCATGGGATACATTTTGCACAGCTATTAGCAATAGTGCACCAGGTGGTAAACTCGTCTATGATGACATATGTGGAGCACTCTTGAGTGAGGAGATTCGTAGAAAATCTATGGTTGGCACTCAGAGTGGAGATGCATATAATGTTCGTGATTCTTACCAAGGAAAGAATCAACAACATGGCAGGAGCAAGAACAAGGAAAAGAATGGTCAACGGAATAAGAGCAGAAGTAAATCAAGGAAGAGGGATATTGAATGCCATTATTGTCATAAGAAAGGACACATGAAGAAAGACTGTTATGCATTAAAGAATGCTAAAGGTAAATGACAGAATGTTGATGGGCATGTTAAACAGTTACCTGCACCATCTACTTTGACTGTGAAGATTGAAGAAATTCATGCTATTTCTGATGATGTTGATGTGTTGACACTTGATAGTACTGTGCCATCTGAGGCACTTATGGCTGTTTCTCTTTCCCACACCTGGCTGCTAGATTCTGGTGCTTCTTTCCATGTGACACCACATAGAGAATGGTTCTCTAATTATGCAGCAAAGTCTCTTGGTACCGTGAGACTTGGTGACTCTTACCAGTGTGATGTTGTGGCGATTGGAGATGTAGTTGTGCAGTTCATTGACGGTTCAAAATTTACTATGCATAATGTACGTCATGTACCTCAGTTATCATGCAGTTTGATGTCAGTTGGTCAACTTGATGACCTTGGTTACAAGGTGGTCTTCTATGCTCAGCCCTTTCGTATATCAAAGGGCAATATGGTTATTGCAAAAGGGAGGAAAGTTGGCTCACTTTACCCTTTATTTGTATCACAGAAAGAACACTTGTTAGCTGTTACTGAACAGCCTATGGCTTGTATTTGGCATGGTCGTTTGGGCCATATATCTCGTAGTGGAATGGAAAATCTTTCTCGTTCTGGCTACTTACCTGTGTTATCTTTCTCTGATTTTTCATTTTGTGAGCATTGTCAATATGGAAAGCAAACCAGAAATGTGCATAAAACGCACATTGACTCTTCAATTCAGCCTTTAGATCTTGTTCATACAGATGTGTGTGGTCCTATGCCCACTAGGTCCTTAGGTGGTTCTCTTTACTTTGTCACTTTCATAGATGATGCTACTAGAAAAGTCTGGGTATATCCTATCAAATCGAAGGATGATGTATTCCCTACTTTTAGAAAATGGCTTGCTTCAGTTGAGACTGAAAAAGGAACTAAGCTTAAGGCTTTACGTTCAGATAATGGGGGTGAGTATACCTCACATGAATTCAGCCTTTTCTGTCAGTGTAGAGGGATTCGTAGAGAGTTTACAGCTCCTTATACCCCAGTACAGAATGGTGTAGCTGAGAGGATGAATAGAACTATTCAAGATAGAGTAGTCTCTATGTTGCATCATGCAAACCTCTCACAAGGTTTTTGGGCAGAAGCAGTATTGACTGCAGTTCATGTGATTAACCTTTCACCTAGTACTGCCAAAGGTCTGAAAGTGGCACAAGAGTTATGGACAGGGAAACCACCATATTATGATCATCTTCGAGTTTTTGGGTGTGAAGCATATGTTCATATACCCAAGAATCTTAGACAGAAGTTGGACCATAAGTCAAAGAAATGCATTTTTCTTGGATATGGTCGAGAAGGACAATTTGGATATCGCTTATGGGATCCTGAAACACGGTCAGTGATCAGAAGTAGTGATGTCATTTTTAATGAGTCTAAGATGCATAAACAGCCCATTAAGGAGGTTGAAGTGAGAAGAGTGGTGTTTGAGGATACTAGTCCTCCGATTAGCATGCATAAAAATGCTGCACATAGGGATGTTCAAGAGAATGTCCATTCAGATCAGTCTGCACATGTTCTTGTTCAGCAACCATTGAGACGTTTTGCACGTGTCTCATATCCACCTGATAGATATGTTCCAGGTTTAGATTTTGTTATGCTAACAGATGCCGGTGAGCCTTCTTGCTACAAACAGGCTATGCAGACAGAGGATCATGTCAAGTGGGAGCGTGCCATGAAGAGTGAGTTGGATTCTATTCACAAGAATGGTACTTGGGACTTAGTACCTTTGCCAAAGGGCAGGAAAGCTTTACCATGTAAATGGGTATATAAGCTGAAATTCACATCAGATAGTGCTTCTCCAAAATATAAAGCACGACTTGTTGCAAAGGGTTTTAAGCAACAACATGGTGTTGATTTTGAGGAAATCTTCTCTCCAGTGGTCAAGATGACTACTTTGCGCATGTTGCTTGGATTCGTTGCAATGGAGGACTTAGAACTAGTCCAAATGGATGTGAAAACAGCTTTCTTGCATGGAGACTTAAAGATGAGATCTATATGGAACAACCAGAGGGTTATGTAGTTCCTGGCAAGGAAAGTCTAGTTTGTAAGCTCAAGAAGAGCTTGTATGGACTTAAACAGTCTCCTAGACAATGGTACCAAAAGTTTGATGCTTTTATGAAGTCCCAAGGCTATTCTCGGAGCAATGAGGATCATTGTCTCTACACAAAGAGATGTTCTGATGGCAGCTTGATATGCTTGATACTTTACGTCGATGATATGTTGATTGCTGGGAAGTCCTCTTATGATTTGTCAATTCTCAAAAAGAAGTTGAGTCAGACATTTGATATGAAGGATTGGGGGGATGCCAAACATATTCTTGGCATGCGCATTACTCGTGATAGGAGTAAAAGATGCATATACTTGTCTCAAAGTGAGTACATATCCAAAGTACTTCACCGATTCAATATGCAGGGTGGAAAGGCATTGAGTACACCTTTACCCACATATGTGAAATTGAGCAAGGATGACTGCCCCAAATCAGATGAGGAAAAGGAATTCATGACCAAAGTTCCCTATCAGTCTGCTGTTGGTAGTCTCATGTATGCTATGGTAGCTACGAGACCAGACATTGCATTTGCAGTGGGAGTTGTGAGCAGATATATGTCTAATCCTGGCAAGAAACATTGGGAAGCGGTCAAAATGATTTTGAGATATCTGAGTGGCACTAAGGAAAAGTGTCTATGCTTAGGTAGAGGGAAAGCATCCATTATTGGTTACACAGATTCTGACTATGCTGGGTGTGTAGACAATCGTAAGTCTACATCAGGGTACATTTTTCACTTTGCTGGAGGTGCTATCTCTTGGAGATCTCGTCTTCAAGAATGTACAGCTGTTTCCACCACAGAAGCAGAGTATGTTGCAGCAAGTGAGGCATGTAAGGAAGCATTGTGGCTTTCTCGTCTTGCTTGTGATATGGGTGTGCCTCAGCATGTACCTCACTTGCTCAGTGATAGTCAGAGTGCCATTGCTTTGGCTAAGAATCCGGTCTATCATGCAAAGACCAAGCATATTGAGGTGAGGTATCACTTCATTAGAGATTGCTTAGCCACTGAGAGCATTATTCTTGAGAAGGTTCACACTCGAGATAATGCTGCAGATGCTTTGACTAAAGCTCTACCACACGATAGCTTTCGACACTGTTGTCACTTGATGGGGGTTACTTGATTCTTGATCTTACGCAGTCACTTGTATACTGTGTAACATGCCCATCAGGTGGGAGGTATAGTTTGTATACTTACACTCAGGTATTCTTTATCATTCTTTCTTTTTTCTCCCATAGTTACTCTGGCCATATTGGCCTTTAGTGGGAGATTGTTACCATTAGTGTCCATGTGAAAGGCCAAATGGCCATCGGACACTTCTTTGTATATGTTCTTTAATAAAACATATAGTGGCCTGGTCAGTCACGGACTGTAAGTTCGACCGCATTTGTAAGACCTAAGAAGTCTGTCTTTCGTGCTCCCTGTGTACTGTGTTTTCTGCGTATTCTACAGCCTCTGTGCGGAGTACTGTGTGCGGCATCAGGAGCTCGGTTTTCAACTCCGAGCATATCGTCGTGGAGCTCTCGAGAAGGAGAGTGCAGCACGGTGCATCGCCATCGAAATACTTCACTTTTAACTCGACAATGGTGCGAAAAATGTGTGTACCTAAGTGACAACTTAGGGACTTGTGATGAAAGACACTATTCCTCTATCACCAACAAGTGCATATAGTGGGGATCACACATTTAAATTATCAATCCGAGAGGTATCTTGAACCTGACTGAGTGTATGAAAACTTGCACTTACACAATGACCAACGAAGTGGAATGGCTACCATTGCATGCAAATGAGTATTCTCTCTCACATTCATCACTCACACAGGTGGAAATGGTGTCACGATACATGGAACATCAATAAGCACAAAAACGGATTTTTCCCTTAGCTCTGAACTTCGAATATGGTCAATAGTAGGTTTGTTTCAAAGCCCTCGATTAGACCCTTCAAATGGTTCTACTATCCGATTCTGATTAACTTGCTTCAAGTTAGGGGAAAAAAATTGAGCTGTGCGACTCACATAGTTTCACCACACACCTCCTCATGCTTCACACACACACATTACACACTTCAAAAAAGCAATGAATTAGATAGACAACACTTCCATGCACTCATTCCAAGCCACAATCACACATGTAAGCTCACAAGTAAGGAGATACAGGAGGAAGAAGGGGAAATTTCGAAAATCAGAGTTCCCTCTTACTCACAATGCAAAAGTGTTTACAAAGTGTCATCAAATGGCTTATATACATGTCCCAAAAAATGGTCCTTTCACACAAGAGATTGGCACCTCATTAAAGAAAGCCTAGATTCCTACTGTTTTACAAGGATTATGATACAATATTTGGGATTTATGCATCTAGAGGACTCCTCTAGTGCATTTAGAAGGCTTCATGAGACGTTCATAAACATTTGAAGAAAAAAACCGATACCATAATTGAAATTTTTTTTGGGGGCTCCTTTTCCTGAGCGTCTTTACTCTGCAACACTCTCCCCCTCTTTGTCTCTGTCGTCCCTTAACAAGCTTTGCTTCTTTTTCTGTGGCTTGCTTATAGTTCTCTAGTACATGCACCCAGTGGTTGAAGAAGCATTTAGGACTGACAGAGAATTTGTTACTTTATCTGAGCCTTAGTCCAATGCTTTTGTTCTCCTCTTGGTATTCCTTACATTCATAACTCTGGGTTGCCGTGATAATTTTGGCTGCCAGGCATGCATTTGGTGACTAAGAATGTGATTGTCTTAGTCACCCATTTCAACTTCCTCTTTCTAACTTTTGGTCTTTGAATATTTCTTTGTTCACACATATTTGACCCTCTTGTATTTCTAGAGCCTATTTACTTCTATTTGCTGCACACTTCATTTGGTCAGCCTTGCATCAGCTTGTGTCTTTTGGTTGATGGTTCAAAGTTTTTATCTTTAAATCTTTCTTCTCGTCCTTTGGGATGATGCTTTTCTTTAGCGTGTTCATTTCTTTCCATTGCATGCACCCAATGGCTAAGAGTGTGACTATCTTAGACACCCTCTTCAACTTCTCAGCCTCCTTCCCTTTCTAGCTTTTGTTCTTTGAATAAATCTATGTTTTCACTTATCTAGACCTCCTTCTTTTGTGTTGCAGCATGATGTGTGCCCCTGTGAGGCTTTGGGCAGAGGTTGGTGCTTCCTATTGAGTGGTCTTTCTTTTTTATTTTCTTCTTCTTCCTCTTTTTCTTGATTCTCCTATCTCCCCTTCCACAACACCCCTCTCCTCAACTACATTTCATCCTCCATGCTGCTAACCATCTAAGAATTATTAGATTGAAAAAGCTTCTTGTCCGATACCAACCTGCGTACAATATCAGAAGAGAGTTTTTTTGTTGAACTCCAGTAGAAATCCCATGCTTAGAAGTAGTAATTGAGCAAGTTAAGAAACAACAAAAGAAAATTTGAAAGGAAACAGTACCGAAAATCTTTGAGACCCGAGAAGCACCTCTCCTGGGACAAGCAAGTACTAGTACTAGTGAAGGGTGGAGGACATCGATAGAAGGACAAATTGGTAGATATTTCCCAAATTTTTGGAGTAATAGAAAAAAAATTTGAATCAATGAACCAGAACCGATTTATTTGTGGAATTTAGTTCCTATTGGGAAGTGAGCACAACTCTTGGACCCCCTATCTTGTAGAGTTTGAATTTTGATGAAGTTGTGGATGCCATAGAAGATTTTAGCCCTAGAACAATGACGTACACAACAATGCATGAATGAAGCCCATATCCAATGGGTATGACCTATGCCAAAATTGGAGGATTCCCAGGAGACCAAGGCATAGGTGTTTGAGCTTTTGAGATCAATTATGGAGTACTAGAGAATCTAGGAAATCCTTTTCCTAATGATGAGTATAAAGCACAAGTGTTCTAGTGTACTCTTGTTAATGAGGCTATCAAATGGATTACCATATTTGACTTGAATCATTTTCAACAATATAAGACCATATGTAATACTTTCTTATAGAATTTTGGTTAAAGAAGAGTTGATGCCAAATTTTTGAATTCCTATAGAATAAAAAACAAGAGCAAAACTGAGGAGTCCATGAGTATGCTGCTTGCACACTTATAGCTGATAGACTAACAGTACACAATGTACAGGTTTGGGAACGGGGATTTACGAATCTAAATACTCGTAAACATGTGTTTTTGTTTCTTACTTCAATATAAAGGAGTGTAAACAGAACAATCCATAAACACAATGTATTCGGAATCTTAACTTCATAGTGAATAAGTTTTGAATTCAATAGAAACCATCGATTACATTATAGTATCATAGTTACAATCGGAATTCCACTTCCATACTTCAATCTTCACCACTCTGTGTATCTATTCGTTCCGTATCCATTACTTCCAAAATCTGCTTCCGCATAACTTAACACCGTACTTCGTAAGAAAGGGGTAAGTGTTAAAGGCTTCACACCGTTTCGAACCTCCGAAATAAAAAGATATGAAAATCACAGTTCCAAAAACTCTTGATATCTCCATTATTGCATAGAATGATGTTTACAAAATAACCTAACCACACCGCCTGCTAACACTGTCATGCACAGTGGATCTGAACCCATAACTTACAAATATACGGAGTTATAAATCATCATCTTGATTCTACAATTTTCGAAACATGATCCTTTATACATCATAGTGCAACTCATTGAACATTTCTCTAAGGTTTTCTTCGACTAATAACATTTCTACTTCAAAAAATTCCTTAGGGTCTAATAGTTGCTGAATAACACTCCTATAACTTACAATAGAAGCTTCTAATTTGAGAATTCGCTGTTGAAAACCCTCTAATAATTTATCAAAAGCTAAAGTTACATCTAATAATTTAGCGATACATTCCATAGTAGTTTTTGTCATCTCTTCTAACTTAGTCTAATAGGTAAGTTCCAAAATTGAAGTAGTTTTTGAGAGCTTATCCACTTCTCCCTCTTTATCTATCAATACTAGATTTGCGTCTGCACAATGCTGCTTCCATTGCTCTACCTATCTCTCCAACTCAAGTATTCTTGCAATCTGTGCCTGTATGGTGTCTAGATTTTCATAAACAGTCTGAAGCTTGTCTTCCAATGTAGTAATCTCTGAATTCCGGACTGCCAGTCTTTCTTCCACTTCCGCAGTTGAGATACTTTGCCTTTTCATTTGTCCACTCTATTCTTTAGCTTTAACTTTTAGTCTCTATACTTCCTTCTCAGCCTTGTGCAACTTTGTAACTAACTCTTTATTACCCTTCTTTAATTTTTTATTCAATTTCTGCACTTGGCCAATCTCTGCTTGCAATCGAGCTATCATTTATGCTTTTTCCTCTACAGTGACTTTCATAGTATTGTTCTTTGTCAATGTCTCATTTAACTCATCAACTAGTTCTTCATTAACCAGGATGATTCAATTCGTATTCTCAGCTCTGAAGGCTTCTATCTCTCCTTGGAGTTGATTGCTTTGAGCTTCCATCTGCTCCCTCTTTGCAACACAGCTATCCTTTTCCTTGTACTTCTTCTCAGCATCTTCAAGTTTTATGGAACTCTAGGCCAAACTACGAGCTAAGTCTCTAAGGAGTTCGAGTCGAACAGTCTCATTAGTGTACATCCAGGGATATATCACGTCTGTGGACCAGAGTGACGGTAACTTCACCCTGCCTTTTGTGGTTTTCCATTTATCCACGAGACCACACTCTTGAAATGTATATAATACTGGTATTCGGCTCGAAGACTCATCGGAATGACCACCTTGATCCTGTTGTTGGTTTTGGCATCGCTCTTCTTCTTCCTCCTTTTGCACTGCCTCTTCTTCTCTTGTGTGTCTCTCTTCTCCTTGTTGTTTTCACGCTGTCTCTTCCTCGCTTGCCTTCCTTTCAGCTTCTTCCTGGACCTTCCTATCTGCTTCTTCCCTGGCCTCCCTTTCGGCTTTTTCTCTACAATTCTCCTCCACCTAGCACCTTCTAGATTTCTCCTCTTCATCCACCTCAATTTCAACCTAATCTTGAGAAGTGTTCCCTCCAAATTTCCGCTCTACTGCTCGTTTCTTTAGAAGTTGTAAAAATACTTTACTCGAGCATACTCTGTATCCTCAAGGTAATTATTCCGGAGTTGAAAAGAGTAGGGAAAAGATTACTCCCACTTTGGAGTCCAATACTACATTAACAGCTCGTTCGGTGCATTGAAACAACCTCCAGACTTCCTTCTTCAACTTCTAGAAAATAATTTCTACCCAGTTTACCTGGCTCTTCATAGATTCCTTCACTAGAGCAAAGAGCCACTAGGACACCCCATAATGTTTAGCATGCAAGTTGATGACTATCCTTGTTAACAACATACCCTACTTCAATGGTTTGTCGTCCGACAGCTGTGCAAAATGGTATTCACCCGAACATTGTTTGCCTAGCAATGCGCAAATCTCTACAGCATCAACAGGCTCTGTGCTTGACGTGATACCCTCCTTAGCCACATGGTATCGCTTAGCAATTAGATCCACCGACAAGTGCACCACTTCCTGCACTATACGAATATTGATATCCTATGCGTTGATGTCATTATCCTTTGTCTGTCGGACTATCTCCATAGCAATCTCCTTTGCTTGGGGGTGAGGCCTAATGATGCTCCAATCTAGCATAGCACATTGCAGGAGTCCTCTGCATTCGAACCAATCCTGCTCCTTGCATAGCTTCTCGAGGATGTAGAGAAGGTGACAGTTCGAGAATGACACTACCATCTTGCTACTATCCACCTGCTTCACGCATCATATGCAAGAAAGCTCCGTACAATACTTGTGCTCCTCTCGTTGTAGTTGCTCTGCTCGCAAATTCACCAAATGATCCAGATTCGGCAAAGTGCGTAGCCTTTTATGCCCCACTTGCCTATGTAGCAATCTGCGAGTCTGCATCATGATGAGTGATCCAAGGATCATAACTCATGATTGGCATGTTTATCATTCAATCTGCTCATCATGTTTGAGATCCCATGATCCAACTTTGTTTTTTAACACGAACATTGATAGGGCCTAAGCTTAGACCCATTAACGACCGTCAGCAAAACTTCTCCGATTAACGTAGCCAGCCGAAATGATCCAGGTCCACACATCTCATGAATCTGAAACAAACCTTTCCATTGTAATTTCAGCTTTCCCATCTTGCACTTCATCTTAGAATGAAAATAATACTTCCTGTTCACTGATGATTGGTAATCATTATACCCTTGCTTTCATCCTTCTAAACTTCGTTTCTATGCAAGATCTATATATAGGCCGATACCAATTGATGGCTCTTGCGAGCTCCCTTTTGCTTTCGTACTAACCATACTTCTTATATGATCCTTTCCAAAAGGTTTCCCTAGAAACAATGGAGAGTTCACATAGTGCAGTGGGTACTCCGTAGCCCACTGTACTGCCTTTATCAAAGTTTGTTTTTGTTTCGCAAGAGGTAAGTAATCCATTTTTGGTCCATTGGAATACTCTTTCTAAGATCGGGTGACTACTGACGCTTTCGGGTCCAAACAGTCTAGATTCACCACACTGGCCATAGGTGCCTTGAGCTTGCTTCTTGCTTTTGTTGATCATATTCCTTAGCTTCCTCACATTCCGACCATCTATGACTATATTGGAGACAGAACTGACATTGAATTGGACGATTACCAGAGTTACCAAGCCCAGGTTGTTGGAATCTCCATCCTCTACCAAATTCTTGTCTATTTCGGTAGAAACCATGCTGCTGCTCCGGAAATTGTTGTGAATCTGAATATTGAGAGGGTCCTCCTAGTCTAGCATCCTGACTATTTTACCATTGTCTGTTAACAACTTGGGGCTTATACCCATTACTGTTATCTTGCCAGGACGGTCCTTCTACTTGCACATTAGCCACCAAGGTATTTTGTGCATTAAAGTGGCACTCCTCCAAACTGTGATTAGTTTTGTTACAAATAGGGAAAAAGACCTGATTAAGCGCACAATCAGCTGTAATATGGCCCGCATTCCTACATCGTAGGCAATACATCTGCTTTTCTAGGTTTGCACCCTTCCTGAATACCAAATTAGTCTTCTTCAAGCCCAAATTGGCAAACTACATCTTCCGATCCATATGGATTGCTAAGTTAATTATCTGATCTATCGTATGAGATTGTTCAAGCATGCACATATAGATCTTCTCTTTAATGGGTGGCTAAAATCCACCCACAAAGAATTCTATTAGCATTTCCTCTGTAGGACACTTATCTACAGGAAATTGTCGTAATGTAGATCTGAAATCTGATGTATACTACTCAACCGTCCCTTTCTGCAACATTTACTGAAGTGAAGAATGTAACTCTGAAATACTCTTCACAGTCTAGAATCGTTCCAAGAATGTTGCCTTCAACTCATCATATGTGGAAAAGTAATCGAGAGGGTATTCAATAAGCCATTTGACTGCATCACCAACTAACGTGGCTAGAAACACTTGAAATTTGTGACGATTATCATGCAGATTACGATGATTACATAAGTACTGATTCTCAAATGTACGTACCTACATGTCTCGATCTTCCAGTAAAAATGAGTATAGTTTAGTACAGGTAGAGGGTGCCTGATCGCCGTCAAATTACCAAGCATCTGTAAGATATTATTTTGAGGTAGGGGTATTAAAGCTAATTGCAATTCTGGCGAGGTTACGTTGCCACGGCTTTGACCTTCTTCTATAGGGTATTCTTCTTTCTATAGGTGGTTTTGTTGGTCAGTCTCGCTGAATTCCCCATGCCATAATAATTTAGCTAGTTTTCCATCCTTCCACTCAAAGACTAGATCCTTCAAAAGCTTGAGGGATAAAACTCCAGTTTCCACCCAAAATTGTACTTCTTCTGTAATAGTAATTGCTTCCTCAAGAGGAATATCTTCCAACTTCAATGTTGCGAGTGTCTGTTGCACAAATTCATCTAGATAATCGGGATGATAAGGCTTTTGTAAGTACTCCTTGCCACTTCGCACCGGCATCAATCTACTTTGTGTGGTGCTCTGTTACCCCATCCCATAGTGATCGCCATATGTTTGCACACTTATAGCCGATAGACTAATAGTACACAATGTACAGGTTCGGGAACAAGGATTTACAAATATGAATACTCATAAACATGCATTTATGTTCCTTGCTTCAATAAAACGGAGTGTAAACAGAACAATCCATAAACACAATGTATTCGGAATCTTAACTTCACAATGAATAAGTTTTGAATTCGGTAGAAATCATCGATTACATTACAGTATCATAGATATAATCAGACTTCCACCTCCAGAGTTCGATCTTCACTGATCTATGTATCTGTTTGTTCCATATCGGTTACTTTTGGAATTTGCTTCCGCATAACTTAACACCATACTTCGTAAGAAAGGGGTAAGGGTTAAAGGCTTCACACTGTTCCGAACCTCCATATAGGAAGATATGAAAATCACAGTTTCGAAAACTCTTGATATCTCCATTATTGCATAGAATGATGTTTACAAAATAGCCTGACCACACCGACTGCTAACAATGCCATAATTTTTTGAGCTCATTTAAGGTAGTTATCAATAGCAAATGTGGCACTACCAACAGATGTTATCACACAGTGGTTCATTAATGGTTCAGACCCCGAGTTATTGAAGGAGAGTGTTAATCTCCTAAAGGCAATCTATTCTTGATGTTAGACCACCTCTATATCAAGAATAACTCTAAACTTCAATCAATTTCGGAAGACAAGTGCCAAAATGTCAAGACTTTAGCTAACTGTGAAGAAAGTCACTTCATAGAAAAGTCTGCTGCACATTACTCACTCATTGATTGATCAAATGTGTAAATTTTCTGATGAAACTTTGGACAAAGGGTCGTCTAAATTTTGCACACCTCTTCCAAGTTAAAATATCTCAAAAGCTTTAGTAGATTATGATAAATGATCTAAACAATCTACCTATGTCTGAAATTATCTTCTTGTAGAGTCGACTTTGACACCTGCAACTTCTAACACATAGTTCTCCCAAATTAGAACCTGTTTAAGCAAATGCTTTTAGCCATAGATGGCTTACCTTCCAGCTTAGATTTTTTACTCCTCATTTGTGCAAAACTTTACACTTTGCATTGAGAACTCATCAATTCTTTGACCATCAAGATTGTGCTTGTTTCAGAAGACACTCAACATTTCCTCACATATAGATGTTCCTACACATAATTCTCTCAGCCTGTTTGCAATTAGGCTCTCAAACTTTAACCATAGATGGATTGACTATGGAGTTATATATCTACAAAAGGATTTCTGATGTAATCAAACACAAAACGACAAAATGGACAAAAGATCAACATGCAATTCTCTTAAAAAAATCTTTCTATTCAACTCATCATACATCTAATGGATGATACACACAATACTCATGATCTATTCTTTTCTATCTCATCTATGCTTCATCTCTCTCTTCTAATATGAACATACACACACACACATACATACATACATACATACATACATACATACACATATATATATATATATATATATATATATATATATATATATATATATATATATATATATATATATATATATATATATATACATATATATATATATATATATATATATATATATATATATATATATATATGAGTATTGATTCATCATTTCTTCAAGTATTTTGAAGTATTTACAAAACTAATGTACATGTGTTTTTAGAACTTCTTTTCCTGAATCTTCACTTCACTTCATGAACTTAGACTTTAATCTTTCCTTCATGTCTTCATTTCTAAGCTTCATATAATCACCAATTGTTGATTGTCTTGCTCCAACAGCTCCCCCTCAATCATCAGTTGTGATTACCTACATCTTCTTTATTCCTGCCATATCTTTAAACCTCTGCAAATTTGGTCCATCCAAGCTCTTTGTCATCATATCTGCAAGTTGATCTTTTGTAGGAGTATGTATGACTTCTACTTCTTTATCAAGAACCTTCTCTCTCAAAAAATGATATTGAATCTCAATATGTTTAGTTCTAGCATGAAACACACGATTAGCTACCAAATATAAAGAACTCATATTGTCTCCACAAATGATAGGAGTACTCTCAATAATGTCAAAACTCTTCACCATGCCTTTGTATTCTGCTTTTGTAGATGATAAAGCAATTGTATGTTGCTTCTTAGAACACCATGAAATTAGCTTATCTCCCACATAACACAAATATCCATGTGTTGATCTTCTATCATCAGAGTTACCTACCCAATCTACATCACTATATATCTTTATTCTTGTATCTGAAGTGAATCCATAGTACAAACCTTCTTAAGTGTGCCCTTGATGTACCTAAGTACTCTTTGTCCTGCAATCCAATGTTCCATTCTAGGACAATGCATGTATTGAGATAAAACTCCAACTGCATATGATAAGTTAGGCCTTGTTAATGTAGCATAAATCAAGCTAGCCACCAAAATCTGATAAATCTTCATGTCTTTGAATTCTTCTCCTCCATATCTACTCAATCTATGATTCACCTCCATTGGAGTTGGTGCTATCCTGCAATCTTCCATTTTAAATTTGATTAGCAAATTTTTCAAATACGTTTCTTGACTTACATATACTCCATGTTGAGTATATGAAAACTCCATTCCTAAGAAGAATGACAAATTTCCCAAGTCATTGATTTTGAATTCTTTCTCCATCTGCTTCTTAATCATGTGTATACCTTTGTCATCTGTTCCTGTAAGTATTATGTCATCAACATAAACACAAACATAAATAAATCCATCCTCACTTGCTTTGACTAGAAAGCTACTATCTGCCTTAGATGCTTGAAATCCACGTTCCTTCAAGAACTTTACAAGCATATAAAGCTCTCTTGAGCTTACACACATGATCACGATCTTTGAAACCATCTGGTTGTTCCATGTAGACTTCATCTGAAATATAACCATTAAAAAATGCATTCTTCACATCTAATTGAGATAACTTCCAACCTTTGCAAGCAGCAATTTCTATGAGAGTCCTTATGGTTGTCATCTTTGCAACAGGACTATACATTTCATCATAGTCCACACCATATGTCTATGCATATCCTTTTACAACAAGCCTGGCTTTGTACCTAGATACACTTCCATCTGCAAACCTTTTTGTTTTGTAAACCCATTTACATCCAATGATCTTTTGACTATTTGGTTTAGGAACCAAATCCCATGTTTCATTCTCCATCAATGCATCATATTCTTCCTGCATAGCTTTTTCCCAATTCTCCTTTCCTTTGGCTTCATCATATGTGGATGGATCTTCATCTGCTATTATCATATAAGCATAATCTTTAGTAGTTGTTAAAAGTGCTTTCGTCAAGCGCTTTTAATCTCGTTTTTGGGTTCTTGGGATGGACAAGGGTCTGATAGTACAAAGGCTTTTTTTTTTTATTTTCCCAATTTAACATCCAGTAAACAACTAAATACTTCCGATACAACACTTAGTACTGTGCAATGCGTCTACCATGCATACCAAGCACTTACGGATTCGCACAGAACTATTAAGATTAATCGCACTATTATGGTAATTAATGATTAATTACTAAAACTTAATACTCAGACACAGTACTCAGAATTTTGCAAATCTGCAACACAACATCTCCAGCGTGATCGCCTAGACAGACAGTCTGGTGATTCCTCTCCCGCTTGAAGATTACCGTGCTTGCATTTTCATTACTCAAAAAAGGGTTACATCTTTTTGCCACGCCTTTTCAGTGCATGCAAATATAGAAAAATAAAATTACATAGAGATCCAATCTGACGGCTTACACTAGCATGCACGGTGGACTCGAACCCAAAAAGGAAAATTACATTAAGGCTCATCAATGATGCCTTGGATATACAAAGTTCTAGCTAATTTAAAGGTTCGCGTAATCTTTTATTTTAAAGAATCTAACATGTCTTTCAGAATGGTAGGCTTGATCAGTTGTGCTTCAGTTCGAACAGAACTAGCAGCCATAACTTAACTCATTAACGATTCTGTTTGGGTCTGCAAAAATGCTTCGTGCAGGTAGAAGTCGTTAGCAATGGCAGCATCTCTTCTCAGCTTGATTTCGGCTATCTCTGCATCAATTCTTGAGAGCCTGTCTGCTTGAAATCCCAACTGCTTTTCGCATTGTTCCAGCTCCTGAGCTTGATACTGGATAGTTTTATAATAAGCATCTCTCTCCTTCTGCACACCTTCAAGTTCTTTCTTCAACCGTATATACCTGGCGATCTCCTTTGTGAACTCTTAATCTCTCTGAAACAATCTCTCAGTAACATTATGTAACTCAGCTTCTGCTTTAAGCACATTGGCCGCAAGAGACTAGGAAGCTTCTTCTAACACACTGAGGGCATCCCTCGTACTATGAAGCTCATTTCCTAAGGCAGTCATGGCATTTGTCTTGTCTGTAAGTTCTTGCTTCAAACTGATGATTTCTGCATCCCATTGAACAAGCAGAGTGTCCTTTTCCGCTAATTGTTCTTGAAGGTGCTGGATATGAGTCTGCAATGCATGAGTCTTAGCTTTGGCCGCAATTGCGTCTTCCTGGAGCGGAGCAATGTTTGCTTTGAGCAAATCAACTTTACTCTGTAACTCTTACTGAATGTTCTGAGTTGCTATCTTCAGCTGGAGAGGTAATTGCTTGGAGAATTGAATAAGAAGTTGGCCCATGGATGCCAATTCTATGAGCATTACCGCTGGAGGGGGAAGAGAAGAAGGAGGTTGCGTTGACGAGGCAGAGAGAAGATGAGGAGAAGATGATGGAGAGTAATCGTGAGAGGATAACGGATGAGTTGATGCCTCGCGAATGGCAGTAGAAGGTGCACCAAGAAGAACGTCAACAGGCTCAAGAAGAGTGGTTGGCGGAGGAAGAGGGATAAGGGCGGTTGATGCCAAAACTATTCCAGTCTCAATCATTTTGTCATCCACAGCAGCTTCGGTAACGGTCTCGGCATTTCCAGTCACATGCATGATTGCATCTGCTTGGATCGTGACTGCATTTGCTTGGACCGTGACTGCATCTTCTTGGACGTCAGCGATTGGTGATGAAGGAGATTGACAGTCCGTATCCCCAGTAGCTTTTGCTATCTCCTTCACGGCCTCAACATTCGGTTGACGAGATTCCTCCCACGATGAAACTTCAGCTACATCTTCCATGATCGCATCTTGATCCGGCTGCTTGAGAGAAGAAGATGGGACGGACTCGACCTGTAAAGAGGTAGCGGTGTCATGGAAGACTTCAACTTCTTGGCCTGCATTTGAGCCTTGTACCTGGCTTTCAGATGGACTAACACGTCTGCGTTTGCGGTGAAAAAAATGAAGCAAGTCTTTATCATCGTTGTCTTCGACCATCCGTGTAGATTCTTCATGCAACAGAATAGTATTGGGTGGGGGTTGCGCGGCTTGTATCATCGGAAGGAGAAGGGTAAGGAGGTGGGATAAACGAGTGCGAGGAATGTCATGCTTGGCTAACTGTTTTGTAACCGCTACACATTCACGGTGAATGCGCCTAAAGAAAAAAGAGGTGAAATTGACGGGTTCATGAGAGGCAGTGTCGATCATGGAGTAAAAAGGTCCAAAAACACCATATGTGCATTTTTGCATGTTTAACACTGCGACAAGGAATTGCATAACGGTACTGTTGTATATATTATTGAACAAGGCATTGTTAAAATGTTAAATTATTAATGTATTAATATGTTTTTGATGTTTTTGATATAGCAGCTGAAGGTTCGTGAGGAGCGTGCAAGGCGTGAAAGGGCGGACATCAATAATCCGAATAATTATTATTTAGCTTGTAAATAAACCTGCGTAGAAGGTTCTATTGTTAGAAAAGTAATGGTTAGAATAAGGGTCGTTGTAGACCGCAGTTTCTATTATTCAAAGTAATGGCTTTCTGTAAAAGTTACCAACTTTTATTTTCATGCCTGCTTTTCGAAGCCGCCCTCATGTAACCACTATTTTCAACGTAATCAAAAGTCCTATAAATACATGCACTCTGTGGACTGTCGAAACAGAGTGCATGGGGGGAGATTGCACCCAATCTTGCGTTCAGTCTTGTCTCTTGTTGCCTCTATTTTCTGTGTGTTTTTCTGCGTCCGTAATCTCTGTATGCGCGTGAGCAAGATCCTGACAACAGTGGTATCAGAGCTCTGCACGCGTCAATACAGAGGGCTCTGTTCTCTGTTCGCGATTCTGAATTCCGATTCCATCTCCATCTCCATCTCCATCTCCGTCTTCAGTTTTGGTTTCTGTCTTCTGTTTATGTTTCTGATCCAGAACCAGAACCTACGTCTTCACCTACGTCTTCACATACGTCTTCTCCTTCAGCTTACTCCAAGGCGTCGACTAAGGCAATAACTTAGGCAATACATTGGCAACATTGGCACCCAAGGCTCCCTTGGCGACCGTTGGCAGCCGTTGGCTACGCGCGAGACAATTTTAATTTTTGAGTGGTAATAGAGAGGTTTAGAGTCCCTAAGGTAGGAGGATTTGAACCCACAACCTCCTACTTTTAAGGGAAGTACTTTGACCACTTCACATCTCTTGGAGTCTCTCTCTCTCTCTTACTTGTGGAAGGCGCTCGCGGCGATTTCAAGGATGGACCCAACAAAGAATTAAGTGTAACTTTCAATCCGTAGGTCGGATTGAGGCGTGTAATATACCGTTGGAAAGCTCTCGGAACGAACTTTCCAATGAGCTAGCTTGGAAGTGTGAATTCCTTCAAAATTATTGGGTGGCACTTGATTGAGTGTTCAAGATACCAAGCAAGGTTGAGAACACGGGATCAAGACACCAAGGTTGCAAACAAGAAGGTTCAATACACCAAGGTTGAGAGCAAGGGTCCAAGAGCACCATGGAGGATCACAGTAATTCACCTTTACCTGGAGTTTCATTCGAGCAAGAGTTAGAGATTATGAACCAAGAACTTCAAGCACTTCAACAAGCCATACAAGGACGTTATGCTATGCTTCAATTCGACGGACGAATAGATGGCCGCTTTGTCTTATCATGGCTATCCCTATTCAACGATTTCTTTTCCGACGAGTTATATTCAGAAAATCAAAAAATGGAGTTCGCCACTAATTATTTGGTAGGAAGAGCGCAGCAATGGTGGAATGATCTTTCTCATCGTGCAGATTGTCCACGCACCTGGAAGGCTTTTCAAGAAGAGTTTAAGGATTCATTTCTACCTTTAAAGTTTACCCTACATGTTTGATAATTGTGGTGCATTTACATATTGAATTTAGTTTATAGGAGCATATTCAAGTTTTGCTTGCCCAAATTCATTAGAAAGACTATGTCCGCATCTCCCAGATACTTTTTAATAACTTAACACCTCCATGAACATTTCCATGCATGTGTTTTTACATGGAACATGCCTATGTTTTTTTTTTTCAGTGATGAAACATGTGACTGGCTATCCATGTTTATTATTTTATCAACTAAGGTCAGTTGTCTTTTCAACTGAGGGGCATGTTATAAATTATGGAATATTTTGAACAAGTAATTGTTGGAGTGTTAAATTATTAATGTATTATGGAAGATGTTGGACAATGCATTGTTGGATTGACATATGGAATAGACAATGCATTGTTGGATTGAAATATGGAATAGCCAATGCATTGTTGGATTGAAATATGGAATCGCCAATGCATTGTTGGATTGAAATATCCAATAGCCAATGCATTGTTGGATTGAAATATCGAATAGCCAATGCATTGTTGGATTGTAACATGAAATATGTTGGCCAATGCATTGTTGGATTGTAACAGTAATATGGAATATGTTGAACACTGCATTATAATTGTTAGAGTGTTGAATTATTTTATCAACTGA